>CM046334.1:33846011-34500698 GCA_025403435.1 Artocarpus heterophyllus | reverse complement strand
TAAAGGTCATTCTATCTACTTTTGAAAATTATGCCCTAGGTTCATAAATTGTGATTTTATGCTTCTTGATGTTATTACGTGAAGAGGTGATGTTCAATGATAGTATGAGATTTATATGTTGTTAATAGTATTGTTAGTAACTTATGGTCAATATGAATGTTTGGCATGAACTTTTCAAAGAAGCGAGCACACCGAAGACCCAAATCGTCGTGTACCTACCATTAAAGGTGAGTAAGTCTAGAGATTAAGTAAGTACTTATCTCACCTGTAATATGATTGCTAATTAAAAATATTGATGTTGATGATACGTTATGAAGATGTTTTCAGATGAGGATTTTTAATAATGAGGATTGATGGAAAACGATAAAAGATGATGTTATTTTTACCTCACTATCCTTTGATGGAAACCTTTTTATGAAAGCCTATATATATGTATTATCTATATTATTATTTTGATGTTTTAAAAAGGCATTGTATTTGACGGATTGATGGTGTGATGGGGTCTGGTGGCGGTCATTTCATCTTTGTCATGGTTGGTTTGGGGTCGCTACCTCACTTTTCGTGGCTAGCGCGCTTTGACGATGATGGTACAACGCCAGGGCCCTACTATATGATATTTTAAAGTACTACTATATGATATTTTAAAGTATTACTATATATATATTTTAAAAAGAAAAATATTTATTTAATGATAAATTTATTTTATTAAACATTGTAATTGATGAAAAAGTTTTGTGAGAGTTAAGGTATACTTACTAAGCATTATGCTTACTAGATGTTTCTCATTTGCAGCTAGGAATAGGAGTTAGATATGAGGATGGAGGGCTCGGTGCGGATGTGTGCGTGTTGGCAAAACGAAATATGGAGACGCATCTTGTGTTAATGATGATTAACTTTTATTCAATTTTTATAATTCGTAAATTTTAGTTTTTCAATTATTTTATGAGATTTCACAAGTTAAAAATATTTTATTAAGTTTAAAGTTTTTGATAATATTGCAACTATATTTTTTTTAGATGAAGTTATTTGATTTGATTAAAAGTTTTTTTTTAAAAAAAAATTAAGCTATTTCATATTACTTTGATTATTCAAATTCTATAAAATTTTGTTTTATCATAAATAATAGATGTTATGAGAGGGTGACTGTGACGTTCTATGAGGGACGTTACAGCTCACAACCTTGAGAGAGGAAAACACATCATGTGGATTGGAGGCACAATGCTTGGAGGTTTGGAGGCTTTTGGCCTTGATGAAGAAAAAGAAAAATAAAATCGTTAGCCATAACAAAAATTAAATATAAAAAAGATATATAGGGCACATGAGCTCATAGAGAAGAGCATGGTTTCAGCCATGAAGGATCACGACCATATGGGTATGAGTGGCAACGGTGGTTGTGGAGCAGCAACGACCGGGTTGAGGTGACAGCAGGAAGATAGAGGCTGAGAAGCAGTAGCACCAGTTTATAGTTAAGAATTTTAGAGAGGAAGAGAGAGGTAGTCTCGGGAGAGTACTACTCTGATACTAGAGAGAACTAAATAGAAAATAAAATATGAAAGAAGAGATAAATAAATTTAATGTAGTTCACAATACGCCTACATCTATGGACTAAGAAGAGAAAGAAATTCATTAATGAGAAGCATTATAAATGGGCTATATAAATACATATTACAAAGTACATAAACGATTAAGTTACTCAAATTAAAAAGATGCTTCTAATATCAAATAAATATAAATAAATTAAAAATATTGTAAAAAGACTTTTTCTAACATATCTAAAGTTTTTTTCGGAATCGACTATGAAAGTTTCGATTAGGAGCCACTAAGGGCAAAAATACAATACAAATACAAAGCCAACAAAATAGATCCACTCACACGACTAGTAGTTTAATTGCACTCATTTGTAAGTGGTCGACAATACCGATCTTACCACACAAGCTATATTCTATCCTATGAACCCTAACCTTCATCGAGGATACATATAATTAGCATAGACGACGGATATCTAGCCAGATATCCACACATCAACTGTCCTTTGCGGGAGGAGGAGACATATGAATAACAACAAGAGATGGAAGACCACCTCCTTTGTTGCAACCTGAAAAAACAACAAAAACCAAACACAAATGGGACGCAGCCTCCACCATAGTCCACAACTTCGAGATCCCGCAACGCCAGCCGCTTAGTACCCACCACCATCCACCTTTAGCCATCTGCCCATCTGAGAACGCCCTTAAACCCTCCACGGCCTGACCAGCCCAACTGCCACCCCCACTACCGACGGCATGGACCCAGCCTTAGCCACTGCTAGGCCCCTAAATGTCGGCATCAAGCGACCAGCGGGCAGACCCTGCCAGACCATGGCAGCCTTGAGCAGCCGTGTCCTCTTCTGTTGCCATCTGCCCGTCTGATCTCTATGAAGCTCCAAGCCGTCCACACATGCTGCAGATGACGACGACTCTTCCCTCTACGCTCCTGGCCTCAAATTGGCGACGAACAACTATCCTTTCCCTGCTCCGAGCTCGCTCTACTACGCAAGCGCTTGCTCCCTTCCCTTGGCATCACGACCCGCGGCCTCGCAGAGATCTGCCGGCGACCACATCCCTGGCGAATCTCGGAGGCTATTAGACAGGCGACACGCTGGCCCTCTAGCCCCTATGCTCTCTCTTCTTAACCTCTGTCGCCCTTTCTCTCACTCTCTCTCTCTTCGTTAACTTTTTTTGTGCATATAGTTTATCAAGTTTTTTTTTTTTTTGAAATGGTTTTTCAAGTTTATTTCGTTGACGTGAGATACCTATATTTCAATAATGTACCCTCTTCGCATTTATTTTGCACATAAGAAACCTCCAAGTAATTTAACATCCAACATTTTCTGGAAGGACCATCTAGCCAGTTGATGATTTTATTTTACTTTATTTTTTTTTTTAGATTTTAGTTTGAGGCGTCAAAAGAAGTGAATAATAATAGAGCACTGGTATTTGGCCCAAACAGAGTATGGCCTGAGCCTCTCACAGAGGTTGGCCCACCGGCTGGGTCCCAAAAAAAAAGTTTTTCATAATAATAATATAAATGGTCCACAGAATTGATATCCGCAACCACAGCCACAATGCAAACCCACAATATTGTCAAAATATGGTCCATTCCACCCTACGTCAGGGCATCTTTGGTAAAGGAGTTAATGATCACCACTCTACAAATCTTGAAAGAATTCATGCTTGGCAGCGACCCGGCTGCCACTTGGTTTTCTCAAAGAAAAATAAAAAAAAGTGGAAAGACTGCGACTCGAGATAATTTAGGCATGAATTTTTAATCTTTTTGCTTGAAAAGATAGGTTGGTGTGTTGTCCACTTCAAGACTTGGAACTATGAAATTGTGAAATGTAAGTGTTAACTTTGAATTTTGCACCCACTTGGATGTGATTTGTTTGAGTGTAATTTTCCTCTATATATTTTTTCTTGAATATTTATATGGACTAACACTTAGAAAGAAACTAAAATCGCAATTAATGTATCTTTTTTTTCCTCATTGACGTCTAATTCAAGTTACGGATCATAAACTTTTGTCCAGATATTTCTTTAATGAAGACCAACTTGCTCTACATGGTCAAAGAGAAATTATAGTGGGTTAGAACAGAAAACAAGTGTCTAATTTGAGGGAAGACATTATCAAGAGAAGACTTCTCACTAAATGGTCAGCTCAATTTATAATTTTGGGTTTTGTTTCTTGTGTGTGTGTTTTTTTTTTGTTTTTTGTTTTTGTTTTTGTTTTTTTTTTTTTTTTTTTTTTTTTGAGAAGGATAAAACTGTTGCAATATGAAATCTTATTCCTCTTTGCAAACCGAGTAGAAATGCAGATGACACTTGCACTTGTTCAACTAGAGAAATGAATTACGAGTTCTAAAAGGAAATAACTGCTAATTCACTGCAAATGCACTAACGACGCAGAGAACGCATACCTACGTTCTGCTCCACCAGTAAGTAGCCAGTTTTGGTCGTTCACAAGCGGCGCCTATTAAGCAGGGTCCTTTTAATTTTTGATTTTTCTCGTCCGGCTCTGAATCAAGTAGATTATCTAATCCTTAGAATGTTGAATTAATCTTGAATTAGTTGTTAATGATGTTTTTTTCAGGGTATTTATTATTTTGATGTTTTCAGAGCTTTTAAGTTATTTATTTACTCACTGTTTTGCCTCCTGAATCCTATACGGTTAAAGCTTTGGAAGGAGAAGACTTTCTTCATCTATCTATTTTCCATTAAGCTATCACCCTAGAGAAAACCAAACCAAAACGTTTGACGAGACAACTTGCAAAGATACGAACAATTTAGCATTACACCAGAGGAATCCAACATTTCACTGCATGACCAGGAAGTCTTCCTCCCCAAAAGAAACAAACAAAAAAGATTCCATCACAGGGACTCGGGTTAAACACAATCATAACCCATCATAAAACCTTTTGCAACTATTCTCAGTGACGAAAAGACCTTTTCCACCCTGATTAATGATTCTCTATTATCTGAGGTCAATCCTTGCTCAAGGACCGTGGCTTGCCACTAGTAGAGACGAGCATAAATTTCTTCAAAAGGCAAAGGTAACAAGTGAAACAAGAGCCTCTAGGACCAAGAAGTAAAAATGGAGGAAAAAACAAGTCCGTCTGGGCGATATTCTATGGTGGCCTTAGCGTTAAACAAGTTCCTACAATGGGAACAGGACACGTGAGGGGGAAAAAACAAGAAGAACAGGAAACATGAAAGTGGTTGCCAGGAACCTACGACGGAGAACAATCCTCTGGCCACAATGCCCTCTTGTTCTATTTGCATGGTATGGTACAGCCAGATGGCCAAAGGTCAAGCAAACCCAAGCTTGCGATGAAAGCCATTCGATGGCGTTCATACTCTTCTGCAGCCAAACGCCACTTGCTCAGCCCCTTATTTGGCGAGTATTGTAGGACTTGCAGTTCAAACATTTTTGAGCCACAAGATGGAAGGATATTTCTGATGTTTTTCCACAGTCGTTGCAGAGAATCCAAACCTGTTAAACAATATAACACTCGATACATTGCTCGTTTATCGCTGCAAAGGATAGAGAGAGATAAGAAGATAGACACTGACCAATTTGTTTTGATATGGTTCAGGCATTGGTGTAGCAGCTATCTCCATGTCAAATTTCTCCCACACCTTTGACATGTCACAAACCGACTTGGAGCAGAGAGGGCAAGCGTATCTGTCAGAGTCATAGTATAAATACCAGAGTTGTTTAGAAATTTTATTCTCCGAACTTTGAAATTGAGAATGAAATGAGAATAAACAAAGCAAATAAGAAGTGCTATAACGAAAACTTACTGATAATGATCCCTCATCTCCCTCAAGCAGTTCGTGTGGATGGTGTGCCCACATGGCATAACAGTTATATCACTTCTCGATTCAAATAAAAACTGTAGGGCACAATGCATTGCATTAGTTTTCAATAATGCTGGCACTATAATGTTTCTCCAATCATCAAGGACTGTAGCCATTACCTCAAAGCAAACAGGGCAATCGTGATGCATTGCTCCCTCCACACAAGGGTGACTGTTTTTCAGCAAAATTGAGTAGCAGCAACCTTCATTGTAGCCAAAAGTTGTTTTAAAACGAGATCAAGAAAGAAAACATCAGGGTGCATCACCAAATAATGACATCAAAACAAAGGTACCAGCAGCAAAACCTTAAAAAGAGGAATGAGTATAGCTTACCACACTTGTAGCAGTGGAAGAAGTTCTCACGCCCTCCAACCCTGCAACAATAACAAGTAAAGAAAAATACAAAGTTAATTTCACTAAACAAAATACGGCACCAATGGGTCATAGAGGTGTTTTTAGGAATATAACAGAACCATGTTTTTTCTCATGGCACCACTAAACAAAATTCTAAAAGAAATTATAATACTATATAACAATATTGAAGTTTTTGAGAAAAGCAAGCTTAAAAAACATAAAATAATAAGGGGGTAGAAAATATTACCTGCAAATGCCACAGCCATTGCAATGATACTGTCTCTTAGATATCTGCAACAAAGCAAAATTGAAAAATGGTTATATCTGCTTGCATCAGCTCGTTTACATATATTACGCTCTCATAAAAGATAATAAAAGCAACAAAATCTAATAAATTCCTCAACAAGTTCGCAAACTTCCTATCACTAATACTCATGCTTGAGTAATAATCCAACAGATTGCCTCAAACGCTCAACAAACATTACCAAGGTAAAAGATTATACCCGTGTACCAGACCTAGTGATTGCTTAAAGAATTGAACTAAGTACTTACATCATCATCAAAGAGCTTGCAAGTGTCACAGAAGTATTTTCCCATGCATACACCACAGTTAACACAAACTTGTTGGACCTGTACAGCAGTAGGAAAGCATAACACAAGTTAGGTGCATCTAATAAGAGTTCTTTGAGCAAGATTCATTGTCGATCCTCACCTAAGCTAACAGCCAGATACAACCGAGTCAATCATAAAATATGTGAGTATATATAAGTAAATCATTAAACTTACCTCTTGCTCAGTCCCGCAAAGTGAACATATCACCTGAAAAACGAACATGATTTTGTCATCAACTTGGAAAGCACCAACAAATAATTCAGAAATGAGAAAAAGTTTGGGATGGGAGCATAAATGGCGAGATGACTACCTGTCTGATTTGATGCCGTGGAATGTCATGTCTATCATTTTTAGCAACAGTAATATTATCCTGCACATCAATATAATTCTGTTACTGTTCCGTTCACCCACATAGTTAAGCGGTAGACTAGGAACATTGAAGATCAACCCAGACCTAAAACCTCACTCAATAATCCAATATAACTACATAGAATGCAAGATACCCAAAATTTGTCCCCCCAAAAAAAATTGGAAAAAAAAGAAGCACAAACTTAATGAAGTAACTAAAGATGAAAAAGAAAAGAAAACGTCTTTTCCAGAAGACAACCCTAATTGAATATTTGCAAAATCTTTTAACTATGCCATTTCCATTCATTAAATGCAAAGAGCTCAAAATCTCTAAGGAGAAGGACTACTAATGCTAATAAGCTTCTCTAAAACACGTTTCCATGTTCGAACTATTCCCATTGCATATTCATACAACAAAAATGCAAGTATGATATAAATATACAACCAAAATTGTTTATATATGTATTTTTCTCCACATTAAAGAAGCCCACGTAAGAACAAATAATAATGAATGTATTCTCACCTTTGCCTCATTATGGCAATGGCGACAATCGAAAATCTCATTACAACAAGGAGCTCTGATACGGCACCTCCGGCGATAATGCAAACACCTGTGAAAGAAGCATAAAAAATATAATCTTCTCCAAAAAATACATATATAGATATATATATTCATCCGCAGAAAAGTATTGACATTTACCCGTACTGCATAAGTCCTTTTTCTAATGTTTCAACAGCCCTTGTATAATCCTTTGAAGCTTCCCCGTTTATGCACTCTCCATTTGATGGACAAGTGTGTTCAGACTTCAGTTCGCACTCTTTGTGTGTAATATGGTCCATGTTTTTGAATCCAAGTTGTTGAATGGAGTATGATCAATGCTGCTTCCCAATTATCAGCTATATCCAGATGTTATTAAACAGCATCTAGAAGTTGGCAATCAAGTGTAAAGCACCTGTGTACATATAAATATGTCAGTGATATCCGTAAAACTTCAAAAGGCACATTACTTCACCGATCAAGCCAGGCAAACACCGCATGACATTGTGGCTTTCTTCTACACAGCTGCAGAGAATTGAAATCAGCAACAAAATAATCCAAGCAACGTTGAAGAGCTTCCAATCAGCACTTCTTGTAGAGAATGATCAAATTTAAGTAGATCTATCAGAAGCCCATATAATAAATACAATGCAGCACTGAGGAACTCCATATTTCCAGCTGACAAAAACTATTCATACTTGATTCCTTGAAGAAGTGCCGGAACCAAATCCGGTTATATTGGGCAGGACGAAAACCAACCTATGGTAAAAGCAATATATCATACAATCAAGTGTGTTCTGAAATGGAATAAAAAAATAGGAGAAACAATGTGAGAGATTGCAGAAATGTGTATGTTGATTGTCCAAAAAGGACAAGCCTACCTCCATTTGCAACTCTGCACCGATCTCCATCGAGAAATGAACTTACTAAATAGACCAAAACTCAGACCTTATACCATCAGGATTTAATGACTTCACTTCGTTCAGTTTTTAGCTGATCTGAAAGTTAAAAATTCTCATCATCCAAGGACTTAACGTTTGGATCTGCTATACTATATAGACAGATAACTGGCATAAAATAAGTTTAGGTTCAAAGATCAGACACCTGATCTTCTAACATCTGCTCTACAATTCTTGATTAAGACTTTTAGAGGTTTCAACAGCTTTAGCGGAAGAAATAAGGAGAAAAGGACCAAAGAAGATTACATTCAAGGTAGAGCCGCAAACTTTGGCACCCAGGACAGCGTGGAGCCCTAGAACACCTAAGAAGCACTTTATTTCCAGCAGCAACTCGATTAATCCACCTTACTTCTTCAGGACAGTACCTAGCAAAGCATGATTCTTGGTGCAGAAATTTCTATGAAGTACAGATTAAGCAAGCCGCAATCGCTGTTCATTTCCATTACAAAAGTTCTTTTCTCTATTGAAACGATCTTATGAAATGTCTCATATTGCAGGGACAAGACACTGAGGGAAATTTAGAAGACATGAAACTCGTGGAACCTGAACGAGAGTCATTTGAACCCTTGCCCAGAGCCATGCAATCAAGAATACTTCCTACAACGCGCATTCAAATCTCTAATGCGTAGAGCAATGTTGCAAAAGCACTTAGAAAGTCTCAATCCGGAATATTTAAAAATAAAAAAAATAAACCAAAAACTCGAAGAACAATCCAGCTGATGAGGAACACCATCTGCTGATACGCCAACAATGCCAATACAGGCTCAGAGCCTCCTGTTCCCACCAGTTGCCTCTACACCCAATGTGCCCTACTCTGTCCTCAAGCTACAACAGTTTCCATAACATCATTTCTTTAGTAACATGGAAGAATTTTATATTTTCCCTTTACTTTTTAGGATTTTTAGGAGAGGGAAGTGATGGAGGATTCAGTTTCACCATTTGGTTCCTAGTGCATCTTAGTGATGTAAGACGTATGTTTTCCAAACAATTAAATCAAATACTGAAGAGAGAGGCCTTTCATAAATCCAACAGTCCACTAAAGCTTTTCTTCAGCCAACGACATGAGATGCACGTAGACGTGGTTATAAGCAAGCAACCATACATCGCCTAGAGCAAACAATACTAATACGCCTCAAATCACATAAATAAACAGCTGCATATCGCACAGCCACAGGTTAAACATAAATGTTTGTCTCTTTAGTACTGGTATTTTGATCACTCAGGTTCACTTACACGTCAAGGAGGCTGCTACAGAAAGAAAAAAAGATCACCCGGGACTTCTTCCAAAATAAAGAAAACACTTCCACCACTGTGGTGCACGACATTTGAATGCATAAGAAAGCTGAAAGGACTTCTATCTTTGAACTTCCTGCATCCTTCTACATGGATTACCCAGAACATACACTCATTTATTTTTTTTAGCAGTTCCTGAATCTAAAGACATCGAGAAGGCTTCTATAAAAATAAAATAAAATAAAACTCATCTGGGACTTCTTCCAAAGTAAAGCGAAGACAACAATTTCACTACTAAGAAACATACACAACATTTGAATGAACAGGAAGGGAGTTCCAAGACTCTATCTTTGAACTTCGGACACCTTGTACATAGATGCCCCAGAATATAAACTCATTTTCAACAACAATGGTGAAAATATATTATTCAAAATTCGAGCTTCCAATTTTTTCAGGAACACAACAACTCAATCAAAAACGAAATAATCTTCCATGTAAGACTGCAACACTAAACTATTGCAACCAAATGTTATTCTGATTTCAAAGAAAAGAAAATCTTCGAACAAAACGACACACAAATCGTGGTAGTATACATCAACATCGACAACAACGATGGACACGACGACAACAAAGCTGTCAAATCATCTAAAGAAACGAGCCAAAAGTTGAAAGAATACCAACATACACAAAATTGCTTAGCAAAATCAACGAAAATTAATGACACATTAAGATATTAATCACAGAGATCAACACAAACATAATTCAACCTAATTAGAGAAAATCAATGAAACCAAGAAAACTTACAGTTTGAGTCGAACAAATTAACGTTATTCAAATCAAAAAAGAAAAAAAAAACTACGAATTATATGAATTTGTACAGAATGACGAACTTTCAACAGCCGATCCAATCCGATCCACAGCTGAATCCGATAAAAAGATGCGAAGATATTCGGAGCTCCAAATGCGATTCCTGACGATGAGAGAGAAACAAAGAAAAGAGAGAGGAGAGAGAAAGAGAGAAGGATGTGATCATATAAATATAACTCGAAGAATGCGAGAGAAAAGAGGCCTCTATTTATAGCAATGGCGGGATCGCTTGTTCTTCGAGAGACTTCGAAAAATGGCCACAAAAACGAAAACTCTTGCCCCACTGGTTTTCTTCTCCTTCCTCTCGCCGCGTTTTTCTTTTGCGGGCTACGTGAAATTACCCTTTTACCCTCTCCTGAGAGGGAAATATCTTCTGCTTTTCTCGACTTGCAAAGCTGGGAAAGATAATATCCGAAGGAAGCGCGTCGTCCGTACGATGTCAGACTACCATGTGTCAGTTGTCAATTGGACATGTTTTCGATAGTCTTAAGACGTCTAACGGTACGGAATCTGTGGCCAGTGTACTATTTGTGATCGAGAAATGAACGGTGGAGATGTTTGGTAAACGTACACTAAGGGACCATACAATTTCAGCTCAACCCTGCCAATTGAAGCGGACAAAGGCAGTGTCGCGTTTCGCTATGAAGCGCTGATATTGTGAGGCGTCGCCACGTGTCAAGGACGGTCCAGAGAGAGCAGAGCACGTTGGTTATTTTGGTTGAGCCTGTGGAAGATGACGTGGAAGGATTGGTGGGAGATATTATTAAAATATCCGTTTTAGATACACCTCTTAAGTGTCCGATTTACTGAACAATGCGAACTGATTTTTACTATAAATTCAGTTAAAAACAATATAAAATTTTTATATATTAAAATAATAATTAAAAAATTATTATAATGTAAAGCTCTCATATACTACAATAAAAATAATTTTAATCAACAATTTTTATTATTCTTTTAAACACATATATTTAACGTGTTAATTCTTGTCGTTGTTTATCATGCTATTATGTCGCTTTGCTAGAATCTTACGTTATTATGCTAAAAAAAAAAAAAAAACTTGAGTTTGTAATTTAGTTTTAGTTGCTTATTTCGCAAGGTTTATTTGTGCTGGTAGGATTTTCCTAAAAAAACCATTCATTTGATCAAACATTGGTCTAAGAACGTTGTATAAGAGCAGTTCTATTCAACTTCTTGTACAGGAGCCCAAGCCCCTCATATGAGATAGGCCCCACTGTATAGGCCTCATGGGAGTCTTATTTGTGAGACTCACCTCACGTGAGTGTCCTGCTTAGGGCTAAAAAAAGTTTTTATTATTTAATGTTGGACAAAATTTTCTCCCACCTATTCATTTGTTATGTATTTACTAAAATACCCATAAGTACGGCTATTATGATAGCTGAATGTCAGCCATCAAACAAAAGAATGTGGCATCCATCTCTCCCCCTTCTTTCTTTCTTTTTTTCCCCTAACAATGCGTCTTGTCTATTAACGTTCGAGAGATTGGAAAGAACCTCTATTTTCTTGATTAAATTTTATTTGAAAAAAGGAGTGAAATAATAGTTGCAAAAATTATATTAAGATTACTAATGGTTAATACATCACAAACTATAATCACAAAAAATATAAATAAACGAATAAATAAATAAGACTGCCATTTATTTATTAAACAAATGGAACGTGGCACGTTATATTATTCTTAAGAACAGTTCGGTCTGTGAAAGATTAGTTCGCACAACAAAAAATTGAATTGCAAATTATCAATTTTTGAATCAAAAAATAATACTATAAGGCACGTTTAGTATATCATATTGTATTATATTGTATTATATATAAAAACATATAATGTAATGTAGTATAATACGATGTGTCAAATAAATCTTAATTATATTAAAAATATATGACATGGAATACTATAACCACGCAAGATTTTTTTGATAGCAGCATTAAAAGATAAGAGCGAAAAAGCTGGAATTGACAAACTTCAATAATGGTGCACTCAAGTAAGTCCTATTTCTTAGCTAAACAAACCTCAATTATTATGGTTCTACATTGGAAATTTGTCCCATAATCATTACATGGCAAATCTTATGATCGTAGATTCACCTCAATAATATGTTTTCTTTTTTTTTTTTTTCGGTCACGTGAACATCAACTTTGTACAAGACAAATTGGCTTCTGATTGCGTCAATAATAAATTATTCCACCTATAGTTCGTGCATAAAATAAGAAAAAAAGATTTAAATATTAAAAGTTCCTAATCTGTTAATATGTTTGCCCATAGGTGACAATGACATTATTAAATCAATTCCACCTGCTTGTTTTGATCATGTCTAAAGGGAATAGGTCGTTACATTAATTAATTTAATGACCTAAACAAAGTTTTTGATGGTTCTCCCCCTTTTCAATGTACCCTTAATTAAGAGTTCGGAATTTTTTTTTTCTCTCTTGTTAGAGTATATCTAAAGGATGAAAATATCAATATCAACGGAAATATTAGCACTTAAATTTTATAGAAATATCAACGTATATATCAATATTAGTGAAAATTGACGTAAAATACAGAAAGTCGTCTCAAAACACTCTATTATGGACTTCAAGAAATTCAAAAATTGTTAATAACATATCGTTCAAATGAACCTTTTTAACCAAATTACTAAGTATGTAATGAATATAAATAGTTAAAGTGATCATAAAATTACATGTACTTTACATCTATAGCTTCATATAAGATAAGAAAATATCAATATCAAAAAGAGCTTCTAGGAGGATCAAATGTATTTAGAATACTTTCTTGGTTCAAACAATATTGATATCAAAATATAGAGTTTGAATATTTACAGAGAAATTAGAGTTCTGTCGTGATTGCTAGTTACTCTAATATTGGAGTTGATATTTTAAATCACATGTCCCAGCACATTGAATAAATTAGAAATTAGATATATAGTATTGAAAAGTAAATTTATGAAAGTTTGTATTAAAAAAAGGAATAAAAAATAACTTGAATTTTATATTTCAAAGAATATAAAAAATTACATATAAAGTTCGTACATTTTGTTGATTTTTTACCTATATTTTCATGGAAATTTCCATAAATTTGTAGATATTTTATCATTTTACACTATATTTTACACGAAAACAAATATTTCCGTCAAAATATCGAAATCCGCAGAAATTTTTACAGAAATTTTTGGATATTCTACAGAAAAGATATGACACCTTTGTTTCAATATCGGTAATTCAAAAATACGAAAATGTCGACTGACATATAAGTGAAAATGTCGATTTTTCATTCCTGAGTATATCCAATGTAATGCTAAATTGATATGTGTCAATGACAAATTTAGTATCTGAGTGTAAAAAAAATACTCTTTAATACGATGACATTTTTAATTCTAAATTTGCTATATGTTAAACTTTATATTTTATGATAAAGTTTAACATATAGAAAATTTGATATTTGATTTTATTTATTAGTAGATTAACTTTTTTTACTTTAATAATTACAACATTCTTATTGTTTAATTGTTTTAATATCATAAGCTTACTTTTACAAGTTTTGAGGATTGGTAAATATGACATTTTAAATAGCATTGTGCATTGAAGCATAAAATAAAAAAACACATCAAATATGCTATCTTTACACTTTTTGATAGGCAAATATAACATTTACATTGCAATTTACATTGGAGATGGTTTTAGACAAATATACCATACATTAGCAGGCTAGTTGATATTATCTTTGGAACCCCTAAAACACACAACACAAAGTATTTAAGAATCAAGTTGAAATTATGAACACTGTAGCATATAAAAGTTTTATAGTATCGCATACTTTTGCTTTACATTATAGCAATTATAACTTTAAAGTTAGAATTTGATTCTCAAACACACTCATATGTGTTTGGTAAAAATAGCTAAATGCAATGTGGGCGCATGTCAATGCACTTTTACAGTTACTTAGATAAAGATCCCAAATTGAGAATTTCAAGTTCTCATTTTACTGTAAATAGATGAGAATTCTACGATAGGATAAAAATAAAAAATAAAAATCCTCTCACCAAAGGTCATATTTTGAATGGTTATCGGGTTTTGTCATCTTTGAATACTTTTTGTTTTGATAGGATTTTGACCAAATCTATGTTTGAACATAATGTGTGTTTGGAAGAGTGAATCAAGTCAATAGCTTGAACTGTGACCTGTGTAAAGTTCTCAAATGCTACATTAAAAAGCTACAATATAAAGCTCTTATATGCTACAATTCTTAAACCTAAACTGATAGTTTAAATTACTTCCTCAAATACCTAATAGACTATTGACGAGGTAACCCTATGATAAACACATTCACAAACTATGTCAAAATAATCAGAAATGCTTGGGAAATTTTGAAAACTAAATTGAAACTTGTGCTAATAGATGTGTTCTAAAATAAATCAATTGAAAAAAGGCAATCTATGTATACCTACTTAGTGGTTCGACAAAAATCTTTAATATTTTATTTTATATCCAAACTCTCGTACTTTGTAATATGTATCAACTTACTCATCATAATGAAGAACAGTAGATGTAGCTTTCATTATAAAGTAAACCACTATAAATCCTGCATGTGGTATCATTTACTTTTATTGCATTATTTGATTTCATTGCAATATAATTGCAATTTGTAATTACTCTACTTCTGTTTATGAAGCTTTACAGGTCCTAACAATGGTGATTTGAAGGCCCAAATTTGTAAGTAATAAATATTAAATCACATTTTAATCTCTTTACAGTTAATTGTAGATCCAACATCTACAATTGACATTTTAATCCCCAATTAATTTTTAAAAGTAAAAAATCTAACTTAACTTAATTTTAAGGACAAATTTCAAAATTTCCCCTTGAATTACAGGCCTTCGCATAAAATGCCCATTGACATTTAGTTTTTAACATCCATTCCCCTTGAACTTTAGTACGCTTGTAAATTTAATTATTCTATCAATTTGATAACGGAAAATTACATATGAAATGTATATGACGTAAAATTAGAAGGCATTTTAGTGCAAAAAAAAAGAAGAGTATTTAGGCTATTTTAGGGGTTTAAATTCTTTTTTTATCCCCAGAATCACACACATTCCTTTTTCCAAATTTAGAAACCTTAAGAATTGAAGGTTCTGTTCGTATTCAAAAGAGAAGAAGAGGGCTGCTCTATGTACTACGACTATTGCGTGGGGAGGCAAAATTTTTAACATGGGTGCAGGCACTTCAGAAAGGATTAAAATCTATAATAATTTATGCATTTTTTTTGTTTATCTAAATTTGTGGTTGAATGTTAGTTGTTTTTGGCAATCATCACTATTCCTGTCAAAATGTTTTATCAACCTTGGAAGAATGTCATTAATGCTTAGATCAATCCACCTCATCTATCCGCAGCCTCTATCATTATCATTCTGCAAAATACATTTCAAAACAAGCCTTCATTATTTACAATGAAAAAGAAAATGACTATTCAATCTACAGCACAAGAAATTACATTAAAAAACAAAACAATGAAAGCTTAATTCGCTATAAGATTATATTATTTACTCCATACTATACTAACCTAGTACCAAGAGCAACCATAAAAAGGTCTACCATTATTAAGTTAGGACCTCGTCATCTTGACAACACATTCCGCGTGGCACTTACAACATGAGACACTTCTAGAGTCAACCTCTTCACCAATCTCTTCTTCCTAGCTTCTACTTTTGTGCCTAATGCTTGCTGAACGACAAGAAAGATTTACTCCCACAACTATTGTTGGCTATCATTCTTAAAGCTTCAAAGTTCCTTAGGTCAAACAAAATCCCTACATTGAGAAGTACGAAGAAAAACGACAACTTCTATTTCATATAAGCCTAATTGCGGGGGTTATTTTTGTAATTGCAATATTATCAACCCAACTCATGATGTGAAACAATGCCACGTGTAACTTTCTGTTATCAAATTGAAAAATGGGGAGATTTGCAAACTTACTAAAGTTTGGGGAGAATGGATTTTAAAAACTAAATGTTAAAAAGGCATTTTGTGAGAAGACCTATAATTCAGAGGAGATTTTGAAGTTTGTCCTAATCTTAAGGGTAATTGAGGTTCAAATTGTTCAAATAGTTAAGTTTTAAATAGAATCAGTCATCCTACTCATATCACCATCTTTTAAAAAGAATAACAAAAATACGTTTAAATTTCTATCAAAATAAAAAACTAAAACATTCCTTGGCCATTAAATTCATAGTTCCAAAATCAACCCTTGATTTTTTTTCAAACTAAATTTGAAATCTTATAAGTATTCTTTTACAGCACTATTGATAATACTTCACGAAAGAAGCAGCCACCCCTAAGCGGCCCGCCACGCTACCAATCTTGCATGCCAATGCTCCACCACCCCGTTACCATGCCACACCCTCACGACCACTTCACCACTGTGCCACCTAAGGAGCATGGCCACCACCCAGTGAAGCCCTATGTTCTTCCTGTAAAGCCAAGTTTGCCCTCCCTATGAGCCCCTTTTCCATCCACAACTAAGTGACCCGCTTTTCCCTCGAGATATCGTGCCACCTAATATGCAATTGACCTTGTTCAACTAGCTCCCACGACCTATGGTCCCGATGCCTCCTTGCCAGTTCCCTCTCCGCCAGTGCTACCCAACCTCATTGACAATTCCCTAACCCCTGACCCAACCTGACCTCCTGTGCATTAAAATGACTTAATTGTCATTGGTATAATGAATAAATCAACTTTAGGTTGTTACGTCTTTTAGTTTAACCATAAATTAGATGCAACACTGAGATTTGGTATTTTGTTATATCAATTGCTTATATTAAAAAGAGTATTTTAAACATTTTTATATCTAAAATTATCAGATTTAGTTCAAGGGGTGTCAAAGTAACTAGTTTAGGTTAAGGGAGTGTTTGTGTTATTATGATAAAATATAGATCATGTCAGTGTAATTAATACCATTCTAAAATAACTTCAATTGTTTTCTAGTATTCTATGGGCCTATTTTTTTTATGTATTAGGCAAACTATGTAGACTCAGAGTCCATATAGTAAGAAGAATACCCGTTTAGTAAAGGGATAATCCAAAACCCTTTGATCAGATTTGAGAGATCTCAATCCCTTTTTTGGGAGTTCACCCTCTTATTCTCTAAGAATTCAAGTTGTTTTGCTATAGTGAAAGCTGCCGATTATTCGGTTTCCCTTTAAAATTGCTACAATTAGATTTTCTTTCTTCTCTTTTCTCAAGATTTATTGCTTCAGTAATAAATCCCCCAACTCCAATCAGACCATGTAGGTAACCTATTAATCGCCCCCAATTTTTCTCCACCTGTGGTAGAAACTCTATTATCCTTCATCTCTATCTTTTTCAAATTGGCGACAATTGGTCCCGTCCGTAACAAACTGATCTCTCGACTCTCTCTTCTACTCAGTTGATGTAGATCTGGCTGTCGTAATGCTTATTTACCCTGCCGTGTGTAGTTGACCTGTTTTTGTTGTCGACGTTGTTATAGACGATCAGAGTCCTTGTAGTGACTTGCTACCGTTGGGCTAAAATCTACAAATTCATCGATGGGCTCAAACACGCTAAGCATTTTGATTTCAATTCCTTTTTTTTTTAGATTAATTTTATGCCTTGCTTGAATTATTAGCTATTGTTGATACTACATTCTGATCCAAGAAATATATTTGGCTGTGATGAAACTGTTTATACTTCATGATGTTGGTTGAAGTGTTTTTATTGTGGATTGTGGCGCTTATTATGCCAGTGTGCTCTGGGTTGATTGTGCACCTGTTGTTTCCCATGTGTTAATTGTCGTTTTGCTCTTTCCCAACCCTCTTTTAGCTATCATTTGTTCCTTCCCTGTGTTTACTAATCAGTTGTAATTGTGCTATGGACGTTTAAGCAGCAATCCACAATAATTATGTTCTTAATGTGAAATAAAAGAGGACAATAGTTTTGAGCCAGATTTATGTTGATATTGTTGTCGCATTGTTTTTTATATTGTTTTTTTCTATTATATGAATATGCATTGGTGGTTGCTTGCTTGATGATTGATGTGTGAAAATGGAGAACATGGGAAGAAAAAGAATGACGATGAGGCGACAATTAATTGGAGCTGGCAAAATGAGAGGACATTGTTGTTATGTTTGGTGGAGCATTAAACAACCGCTCTTTGTAGACATTCTTCAAATGTTGTAAAGATTTAGAGATATACATTCGTAGAATATACATTAATATCCTTTTTAGAAACATTTGGACTAATAATAAACAAAGTTAACAGTAAGTAGGCTTTCTTCCTACACAACCAGGAAAGTAGATTGTAAGTTGTCAATATCAACAGCCACATATTGTACAGCACACTTATGTTTTCAAAAAGGTTGAATACATCAACAGTTAACCCTAATTGAACATTTCATGCTTCGTTTGTAATGTTTGAATACCTTAAATCAAACTCCTTCCAAGTTTACCATCAATGGGATGTTGCAAGTTCTCTTCATTTTTTGATCAACCTTGATGGTGTGATGACATGTCCCTAACAATATGTCAAGAAGCATACAAGTGCTTTAACCGATCCTTGAAAGAAAAATACAACAAAATCTTGTGTGGTAACTTCTTCCTTTTTGTGTTTTTATTCCCTCTTTTTGTGTTTTTATTCACTTAATGACTCCTGTTACACCTATAGTATGCTTCCAATTGGCATTCTCGTTCTAAAATAAAGCACCATCATATACTTGAAGGAAATGACTTGTACCTAGACCAAGCATCCTCAACTTCATCTGTGCATCGTAATACAAACCGAGTAACTTTTTTCTATTTGGAAGCGGATCTTTAAACAACTTTAACAAATTATGGAAAGATTTGTTCATCTACTTGCTTTGCACTTTAAATGCATTTGTTTTAAGCTTGAAATTTAGTGACGAAAAACTTTGTACAACCTGTATGCTACTCTATCACCGGCTTAGAGAAAAGATCTTTATACTGCGCAGTCATATTTTCATATTTCGCATGCATCACTGTACCTTGTCATATGTAGCTCCAAAATTGTCATTTAAAACAGTAAAGATCTCATCGACCAGTTCATACACATCATTATCAGTCAGTTGATTGTTCGATTCTTGAGCCTTTCTTTGCTATAGAAAAATAGATAGATAATTAGTTACTTTTTGTCTTAATGTTATTGATGATTATCACATGCAAACAATATGTAATTAGAAGTACGACGATAAAAGTTAACCATATAAAAGGGAAAACAAGTCATAGCTCTTTTTGGTTCCAGAGAAAGTAAAAAACATTTTTGTTTCAAGTGTTTTAGTAGCTCAAAAATAGGAAAAACCAAACTCACTTTCTTTTTCAAAACTAAAACAGATAAATTATCAAATTGAACACCGATGATCGAAGAATTTCAACTGTTTTCTTGGATTCTAAACATAATAAAAAGATCGAAGATCGTCGGGACACACAAGAGTAGAGGAGTGCCCTTGAATTTGGTTCTTTGACTGTTAAGACACACGCGAGTCTTTGGAGGGACTAGCTTAGTTGTATCATAACAAAAAGCGGCAAATATTGATTCAATGTCAGCGACACAACATTTTATTTTATTTTTGATAGATAACGACTTGTTATTTTAACAAACGATTAGGCAAAAGAAAACAATTAATTGCTGCTTAAGTCTTGATCAAATTAAGGCAAGTACGTATAACATAATATTGTATGTTATCGAAAAAACTACGACTATTTCTGGAGTTTTTTTCTTTGAATAGATTTGTTTTTTAGTATGAAAATGAAAACGAGAATTTTTAGTTAATGGTGTTGAAGTCTATGTTTGGTTATGTTTCTAAAAATATATCTTGAGTATTGTCTTAGAAAATAAGAATGGAATAGGAAAAATGACTCTAAAGTGTATTCCATTTTCTTAACAAATATAGTGTTTTTTGGCTTTGGAAACATTTGATGCAATTTGAACTGGGAATCTAATTTGAATTAGTGTTTGGGGCAGGAAAAAATGGTGTGCTTCATATTTTAAAATCCAGTTCAAACCATGATTTTATAATTTGAAACCCTGGTAAATTTGTCCCATTTGAACCTAAATGCAAGATGTCAGTTAATGGGTCCCGCTTATCCAAACACATTTAAATGTTATTCCTAGTTTCAATCCACAATATATCTGCGTGTTTAAAAGCCGATTTAAATCTCAATTTAAGTATTTATGTTTCAATTTTATAGTTTAAATAAAAAGGTTTAAATCGTTAGAACTATCGGAATATTGAATGTTTGTGATGCTAACAAATGGTTTTCTTATAGAAAATACCATGTAACTGTCTGTGAGTGAATCGATCTAGCTAAAACTGATAGTTTCAAATTGAAATTAAAAAAAAAAAATTCTTTTTAATTTTTGATTCTAGTGGAAAAAGGATCCAAACTCGATTTTAAAACTTTTCATTTGACACACTTCGGGAAACATAAGAAAACATTTCCAAAATGCTACTAAATTCGTGTAATCTTTTTTATTTTATTTGATAAGGTTGTACGTTGAGGAGTAATCCTGATGAACAATGACCGGTAAGATATTGCTGAGACAAAAGCAAAACTGAACAAAGCAGGATACAACTTCTCAAACCATGCCCTAGGAGCTCGTTTGAGGCCATAAAGAGACTTGTGAAGCCTGCAAACTAAATGAGGCTCCTTAGGATCTTGAAAACATGTTGGCTGCTCCATGTACGCTTTCTTTAATAAATCACCATTCAAGAAGGCATTATTAGTGTCTAACTGCCTTATGCATCATCTCAAAACTACTTTGAAGGTTGTGGGTTTGGCTACTGGATTAGAAGTCTCAGTAAAATTAAACCTAACAACTTAATGAAACCCCTTAACAATAAGTTTTGCTTTATACTTTTGAATAGTACAATCAGAATTCTCTTTGATTCTGAAAACCCAACATGCGTGGGAAATTCAAACTCAAAGAAAATGTGACTTTTGTCACATATAGTTATATCCACCATTTTAAAATATCATATTAGTTATTTCTATGGTATAAAGCACTAATCTCAGTTTTGTCATTATTAATTTTTGTAAAATTAATGAATGGTAAGAAAGTATGAAAATTATAATTCAGCTAATTATTTCCAAATCTAAAATTTAATATATGCTATACTTGATGCTATAAGAACCAATGGAAATTTTAACTTTTATTACACAATTTCCAAGGCAAATTTCAATGCTAATGTTATCTTTAACATCGAAAAAGATTAAAAAAAAACATATTTGATATATTGTTTTATTTTGTACTCTAATTGTCACACCCTAAAACCTAGGTTAGTGATGTGATAGCTTATTTTAAATAGTTTATAAAGATTAATCTTAAAACACCAATTATGATATTTTAATTTATAAGTAATCAAATAAAACGTCAAGTTACAAAGACAAGTAACCACCGATTGTTGAAAGTAACTTAGTCTACTTTACTTTTCTTTTGACTTATGAAAATATTTTACCAAATATATGTTAATTGGTGAAAGATAATTTGAAACACAAAACCATCAAATATTGATTAGCATTAAATCAAAATTTAAAACACCACCATGGTATAGTCCGGGTCCCACCAAACCTCGCGGTCTTGACATACATAAAAAAAATGTAGAAAAGTAACAAAAATCAAACTCCAGTCCAATGGAATTAAATAAGGTGCATGAAAATAATTAAATTAATACATGCCTTAAAAAATAATACAATTATATTACAAAGTAGAAAAAATAGATTGGCTCATAAGCCCCGTGAGCTACTGTAGTCAATGCGCTACTTTGTAGCGTACTCAGATCCTCCCATGGAGGCGGGTAAAGTAAAAAAAAAAAAAAAGAAGAAACAAAACTATGAGCAGAAGATTTAGTAGGATCATCTTTTAAAAATACAACAATTAAATGTGTAATTAAACTTACAAGAAAAAAAAAAGCATAACTTAAAAATGTGCTTACTGAAACCACAACATATGATTTATTGCAAATCATTAATATAGATACTTACATTAGGAAGCTTGAATAATACCACTATGGTGACCTATACTAGTTTGCGGGACCTACCTCATGGGACATCTTTTTGCACTACCTGAATTTTCAAGGCTTCATAAATTAAAAGTAACTATCCAAAAGTCTCATTCTAAATAGTGTTTTGAAAAATCATTCAAAATAAAATAGCTTGGAGAAGTCTTATCCTGAGGTTTTGTTTTATTTTCACAATTATTTTTGGAAATATATTTTCAAACACCCTTAAAATAATGCAGACACAATTTTAAAAAATCATATAAGAATAATTGAGGGCCAAAATTTTCAAAACATGGCTCACAAAGGAAAGATAAAGAATCCTATCTCGATATTAGTGTTTCCGACACCGTTAGATTCAAATCAATACTAACCTAATATAAGCTCTACTACGTTTGGAATCTTTAATATCATTCTATCTTTAGAAACTCTTCTAATTCTAACAAAGATCACAATTTATAATTAATTACACAAATCTAGTTTATTATGTGCCATTAACATAATCAAATGTAAATTTATGATCAAATCATGAAATTATTTAACATGCTTCAAAACTAAATTTTAAACATTGATTTGGTCACTAATCAGTTTAAAATAAATTTTAAAAATAACAGTTTAAAAATAGGGTAAAAATATACAAAAAATAAAACTGCAAAATTTCTCTAGCCTACCAATCCATAGAACCGACTTGCGGAAACATAAGGCAAAGTCTCGGTTTGTACCAAGCCTAGACCGGCCTAACAAACTAGCCTACCAGCCAACCGTTTCCTATAACTGGCTTGCCGATTTGATGGAGAACTGGGTTTTCCCAATTCTCTCTTCCAAGCTTGAACCAATTTCAACTCGATTCTAACTTGTTTGTACTAGTTCTCTAATAAGTAAAACATGCCAAACACATATTCAAACACTACATAGCACATTCAAAACGTTTCCCCTAAATTAAACATAAAAAAACCAAATCAAATTCTTGAGCTAATTCTTTGAAAGTACCAAAACCTAGAACATATTTAATCCGAATTCAATCTATGATTCTACATAAATCTCAAGCATACATTCACGAATTCAAAGTCTCTACATTATAAACAACATGTTCAAAGTGCAATCTCATCAATAGAATTTAACTCAATTCATTCCTAACAACATGCATGTTCATATTGTCCATAAACTCATATTATAAAACAAAATTAAGAACATAAATTCAAGTACCATGTCGGACTAAATGGGAGGGAAAAACTCGGATACGAGTCTTAAAACTCTTACCTCAAACCTTGAAGAGAAATGCTAGGTCTTGACTGGGCTTTGAATTTCTGAGTTGTTGGAGTCTTGAGAATCTAGAGAGACTTGTTTATTTCCTAGATTTTGAGTGTGTTTTGAATTTGAGTTTTTGAAAAAGGGAGCGAGAGAGAGAGGGAGAGATGTGGGATAAAGGGAGAATGAAGGTAAGAAAGGATGAAAAATACGTGTCTGGAATGCGCCTTGGGGTCCTCTCTTTAAAAATTGGGGAGTGTGGTAGCATATGGTATCTCTGATTGCTTTATCAGACTTTGAGAGTGAGATTGAGTGCTTTAAGAAAGCAGGCTGCAGGAGAACCATATGTGTCTACATAATAATTCTAGCAGCCACATTTTTTGTAAATATAAAGAAAGACAATGGTACAATCGTAAATAACGAAAAACATAAAAATTAACACTAAATATGTGACTAGAATTTTTAATTGATTTTAAAATTACAATGATGCTATGAAATTTAAATAAATACTAATGACAATTGGTTTACACTTTAACATACTAATTACACCAATTTAGATAATTAATTAAGATTAAAACTTGGAGTGTTACACTAATGTATAACGCTATTTTAAATTTTTTTCTACTTTTTTGTCATAATTATTTAATTTTAAGACTTATAAAACTAAACTTTGAATTTAAAATACTTTACAAATGATAATGTTGTAACGATTAAATAAAAGAAGGAATACATCGACCAATAATAATCACAATAACAAGATTCGATGTATGCTAGTGTCAACTAAACCACCTCTATTCTTAGCCCATCCCTCCCCCACCCTCCTATATTTATCACCAAAAAGGTAAAAATAAAATATTTGATATAGTATTTTTTTTTTTTTGCTCTATTGTATAGTGCAATTTCAAATGTTTTATCTGTTTTTTGCTATAATTACATAGTTTTGTAGCTCATAACAATATGTAATTAAAGTAAACCTTTAATTTTAAATTAATTTACAAATGATGATGTTGTAATCATTAAATAAAGAAGTATATACGTCAACCAATGTTAACAATTAGATATCAAAATTTGGCAAATTCTATGTTTGGTGCCATATTTGACACCAAATGTTGGATACGCTAAATTTAGCAATACTATTGTCTTGCAAAGTTATTTTCCTATTTAAATGTTAAAATTTAGCATTGACATACTAATTTTTCATTGCATTGAAGCTGTTTTATTATTAATGTCAAAATTTAGCACAAAATAGAAACTAAATTCTCAAGATAATGGATGAAGAACCAATAAGAAACCCACATTAGTAACCACTCTCTTACTTAATTTTCTTTTCCTTTTTGGCGGTGATAACACAAGAGGCAATGCCTCATCGCTCCACCCTTCGCCACCACATAACCAGTCTAAACCTAGTCGCTAAAATGAGTGGGTATGTAGCTCCATACAATGTGTGAATTAATGAAATACTATGTTTAAAGAATTCGTAGTTGAAATTTCATTTAAGCCTATTTTAAACCACTTCCATAAAATTTTATGAAATACTACATTCAAAATATACCACTCCCATAAAATTTTAAGCCTATTTTACATATGAAAATGATAGAGATAAAGAACTACACTCACTAGTAGAAATTTCATTTAACCGTTGTAGTAACTTAAGACATTTATGTTGTAACATCCGCCTATTTTATGTAACGGACCACGTTAAGTTAGTAACGTTATACAGAATTTTATTAATAAATAACGTTATATGATATGATATGTGATGTGCATGTTACTAACTTTTTATGTCAAGTTTTGTGACAGGTAACGACCGCATGGGATCGTTGTGCTCTAGTGTTCATGTGAAATTCTAAGTATATGTTTATTTATGATGCAATGATGTATGAATGTTTTATGTTTTGGCATTTAATGACAGATCGGCAGGCCGAAGAAACCCACAGGCAGGCCGAACTTGCCGGAACCGGCAGGCCGAAGAGGAAAAATCGGCAGGCCGAACACGGCTGACAAGCAGTCAGCAGAAATTTCTCCAAAATTATGGCTGAGTTAATTACATTAAATGGATGATTTAATATGATTAATTGGCATAATAATGAAATGTTTTTATCAGTTAAGGAAATTAAACGATTTGACTTGTATTAATTTGTATTATTTTAAGAGGTTTTCTATTTTAAGAGGGCAAATTATGGTAGGATTGATGAAGTGATTTGACTTTCCTTTTCTTTCTCTTCTTTCCTTCCACGCCAACAGCCCTTAACAGTCAGAATTTTCTGACTTAATGAAGGGAATTGAATTCCCATAATGGTGTTTATTACGTTAAAAATTTTAACGTTTCTTTTTTTATTATTATTATTTTCTCTCCTCTCATGCTTTCTTTCTCAAAAAAAAAATAATTCTGAGACGTTCTTTCATTTCTCTTCCTCTTATCTTCCTCACGAAATTTCTCTCTCTCCCACGAAAATTTTCTGAGTATATTGAAAGAAAAAGGTCTTGTTTCGTTGATTAAAATCAAGGGGTTTTGAGAAGATATTTCCATGTATGAATTCGGTTTTTGGTATTTTTGAAAAGAAATTCTTCTCCTCGTTAGGTATTGTATTTTGTCTCGACGCTTTTTTTTTATATGATGTTATGTATATGTTATGTGATGTTTTTCTAAGTTTCATGTCATTTCAATGTTTAAATGAAAAATGATATTTCTGTCTTCTACCCCTCACAGTAATATGTTACTGTATAATTTTGAAAGTATGAAAAATGTAATGATTATTCAAGGGGTAAATATGATGTTTTCGTGAAAAGTTGTTAAATATGCATATGTATGAGTATGTAAGATGAATGTATTTTATGATTATGAAATGTTTTAATAAATGTTATTTCTGAATTTTTTGTTTATGAAATGTTATGTATGTTTAAAAGATTTTATGATAATAAAATAATTTCATGCATGATAATATGATGCTTGTATGAAGTTTTAAATTAAAATATAAATATATTAATTGTTCAAAAATATTTTATTTAAAAGATAATTATATCTAAAATGTATGGTTTGTTTTATATGCTTAAGGTAATTTTTATGATTTAAGAAAAATCATAATAACATGTTTAGGTGATGACGATTTTTATGGTTATGAGTTATGTTTATAATATGAGATGAGTGTATGGATATTTCATGATAAGTATTGATTCTTTATTGCATCTTTAAATGGATAAATGGCATGAACACTCAAGGAAGCGAGTACATCGAGACCGCGGCGTCGTCACCAAGTGCATTTTGTAAGGTTAAGTAAGCTACCGTTAAGGTAAGTACATTCTCACCTGCAACATGACACCTTTTTCAAGGTTTGATGATATGTTCACAAGGATATTCATGATGATTTTACGATGATTTTCCTTAAAGGATTTCTTATGAAAGATTCTCATGATTTTAAGTTATGCATGATATTTATGGCATGTTTTTAAGAATGAAAAGTATGCATATATGTATCACCTAATAAGTGTTGCACACCCAATGTTATGAAATGTTATGTTATGATGTCATGTTTGGTTTGGGATTAGCTACCCTTTTCCTCTCATGACGGCGCGCCTATGATGATGTTAATGGTGTAACACTTGGGCCCTTAAGATAAAATGGATTAAGTTTTAAAATGGTTAACGTTACGAAAGATATGTTCTATGAAATTGTGCTTATGGTACTTTTATGATATGACGACAATGATGATGAAGATGATGTTTATGAAAGGTTTTAAATTGTGAGAATATATGTACTTACTAAGCATTAGCTTAATAATGTTTTATGACATGTTGCAGATAAGGGTAAGAGAATCATGGAATAGGAGGAGGACATGAGAAGGCGTGTGAGCAACATGAACGATGAATTGTAACCGGAAGCACGCCAAGAAAACAATTTTATGATTTAATCAAGTTTTATATATATTTTTGAACATGTTTTTATGTTAAGTTTTTAAGAATACTTATATTATGGTTTTATAAGTTATTTATCATTTTTAATGAATTATGAACTTCCGCTATATTTTACGTAAAGTTGGTATGTTTTAAGTTAAGTTTTCCAAAGGAATTTGGTCTCGGACGGCCTGCCGAACTCTGTGGCCGGCCTGCCGAAGACCAGAAGTTCGGCCTGCCGAACATGGATGAATTTTTAATCCGAATTGCAAAGCCTCTGCCGGCCTACCGGTTGAGGGAACTCCGGCCTGTCGATGATGTTCGGCCTGCCGAAGTCCCAAGTTCGGCCTGCCGAACTGTGGGAACAAATGGATTTCAAATGATGTGATGATCAAAGAGTTTTAATGTGATATTTTTATAAGTCCTGATTTTACAATTTGACAAACCTATATTATTAAATAAGTTCATGTTTAATTTAAGTATAATTGAATAAATTATGTTATGGAGTAAGTTAAACATTGTTATTCTAAACAATGATAAGTTAAAAAAAAAACGTATGAATGGATCCTGGTAACGTAAGTTTAAGTACTTTTAAAATCAATAGTAATGATTAAGTTTGATATTATTTATAAGTTTAATGTTTATGCATGTACGAATGTAAGTATGTAACGACATCTGTGACGTCCGAATTAAGGGGCGTTACAGGCTTTGGTATCAGAGCGAATCTTCCGATTACAATTCATATCGTCACACGTCAATCCAAGTCCTTCAAGTAAGTATGTTAGTAAGTTAAGATGTATTGATGCAAGTATGATGATAAGATTAAGGTTTGAATGATTAATGATTAATGATATAGTAGTGAAAACCTGTCTCATAAATGGAAGATCATTTCTAAGCCCTAATTATTTTAGGAAATTTACAATGGACGGCCGCAGAAGAATGCAGAATTGCACCCAGACTAACGAAAGACTTATGACGATGATCGCAGAACTGCAGAGGTAGTTGGAAGATCAACGAAGAGAAATAGCTGCATTAAGGGCCAACGGCCATAATGGTGAACAGCGAGGCAATGATGTGCCTCCTCCTCCTCCTCCGCCGCAGCCACAAGTAAACAAAGTCCCAGCTCCTGCTACTGAACCAAGAGCAGCCTATCAGGAACCTCTTCTGGTCAGATGGAAGAGAGTCAAGCCAGTTGACTTTGAGGGTTCAAAGGACCCGTTAGTCGCACAAGGATGGCTGAAGACGATTGAGGCCACCTTACGACTCATGGATTTCACAGACAACGAAAAAATCCTCTGTGCCTCGTACTGCCTTACCATGGAGGCCAGGATATGGTGGGACGGCATCAAACAGAGCAAAAATGTTGAAGAGATGTCATGGGCTGATTTTGTTCACGAGTTCAACACAAAGTTCTTCCACATGAATGTTACAAGGAAGCATTATGAGGAGTTTGAAAGCCTACGCCAGGGGGATATGACAGTCACTGATGTGGTGACAAAGTTTGACCAGCTTGCTCGTCTATGCCCAGGGATGGTTATGAACGAAGGTGAAAGGGTCAGAAGGTTGATCAGGGCCCTTAGACCAGACATTGCTGCAATTGTTGATGGGGCTAGTCCGCCAAGGACCCAAGAACAGGTTGTCATGAGGGCTCAACGTGCTGAGTTCCATCTGTCGAAGTTAAGAAGGAATCAGCCTCAGCCCAACCAGCAAGCCAACAATGCTAATAACCAGAACCGTCCTCCCCACAGGAACAACAACAACAACAACGGCAGCAACAACAACAGTCAGAACTGGAGAAACAATAAGAGGAAGGGCAATCCTCAACAACAGCAGGGCCAAGACAACAAGAGGCACAATGATGGTCAGCGCAACAACAATGACAGGCGATTCCAACCATGTGCCAAATGTGGAAAGAAGCATCCAGGGGAATGCCGATTGGGGACAAACCAATGTTTTATATGTGGGCGCGAAGACCATTTTGTAAAGAACTGCCCCAAGTTGATGAATGCCAATGCCCCGCAGAGACCTCCTCCTCAAGCCCAGCTGCATCAGATGCAAGCCTCCCTTGAAGGGCCACTAATTAGTCAAGGGAGACTTGAAGCCCCACCGACCAACGCCCGAATCTATGCCATGACAAAAGAACAAGTGGCTGCTGAAGCCTCCAATGTGGTCACAGGTCAGATAACCAGCTTATGTAATGATGTTTATGTTCTTTTTGATACGGGTGCCACGTATTCTTTTGTATCTATGTCACATGCGAAGAAGTTAGGGGTTTGTTTAGAGCCTATGAGACACGGATTCACTACGACACTACCCTCTGGAGAAGTGATATTGTCCACGCATTATTTGTGTAAAGTACCCCTATGGATTTCTGATAGGGAACTTTTTGTCGACCTCATTGTGATCGACATGTATGACTACGACATGATTCTTGGGATGGATTTCCTAAGTAAGTATAATGCCGCAATCGAATGCCAGAAACGAAAGGTGATCTTCCATCCTGAAGGTGATCAAAAATTCGTTTATGTTGGCAAGACCAAAAAGAAACCCCACATGTTTCTATCAGCAATGAAAGCAAGGAAGCTTTTAGCAAGTGGCTGCATGGGTTATCTGGTGAACGTTGTAGAAAAAAGCCAAGAAGGAAAGACAAGAATGGAAGATGTGCATGTTGTTCATGAATATGAAGATGTGTTTCCTGATGACCTAACGAGTCTACCGCCAAAAAGAGAAGTTGAATTCGAGATTGAGCTCGCTCCAGGCACCGAACCAATCTCTAAAGTGCCTTACAGAATGGCTCCGGTAGAATTAAAAGAGCTTCACACGCAATTGAAGGAGCTACTTGACAAAGGATTTATTAGGCCAAGTCACTCACCATCGGGTGCTCCAGTTTTATTTGTGAAGAATAAGGATGACACTATGAGACTCTGCATTGACTACAGAGAACTGAACAAGGTGACGATCAAGAACAAGTATTGCCTCGAATTGATGATTTGTTTGATAAGCTCAAGGGTGCATCAGTGTTCTCAAAGATTGATCTACGATCAGGATATCACCAGTTGAAGATCAAAGAATGAGATATCCCCAAGACTGCTTTCAGGTCGAGATATGGTCACCATGAATTTCTGGTTATGCCTTTCGGTCTGACGAATGCACCTGCTGCCTTTATGGATTTGATGAACAGGGTATTCAAGGATTTCCTGGATAAATTTGTGGTTGTATTTATCAACGATATTCTTGTCTACTCGAAGAATCAGGAAGAGCATGAAGAGCATTTAAGGATTATGCTGGAGACTTTAAGAAGACACCAGCTATATGCTAAGTTCTCCAAATGCGAGTTTTGGCTTGATAAAGTGTCATTTATGGGGCACGTTATTTCAAAGGATGGGATTATGGTGGACCCTGCTAAAGTAGAAGCTGTACTCAATTGGAAACAACCGATGAATGCAAGTGAAATAAGAAGCTTCTTGGGTCTAGCAAGTTACTATCGGAGATTCGTAGAAGATTTCTCCAAGATAACAGCTCCACTCACGAACTTGACTCATAAAGGAAAGAAGTATGAATGGACAGATGCATGTGAAAAGAGTTTTCAAGAACTGAAGAAAAGATTAATAACGGCTCCTATATTGGCAATTCCTGAGGAAAATGATGGGTTCGTAATCTACAGTGATGCTTTCAAGATGGGCCTAGGAGCTGTATTGATGCAGAATGAAAATGTGATTGCTTATGCTTCAAGACAACTGAAGGACTATGAAAGAACTATCCTACTCATGACCTCGAGTTAGCAACAGTCGTTTTTGCGTTGAAGATATGAAGACACTATTTATATGGGGTCCAATGCAAGATCTTCACTGATCATCAAAGTCTGAAGTACTTCTTCACGCAAAGAGACCTGAACATGAGACAACGAAGATGGCTAGAGTTGGTGAAGGATTATGATTGTGAAATCCTTTATCATCCTGGTAAAGCTAACCGAGTAGCTGATGCTTTAAGTAGGAAGTCAGTTGCCATGTTGATGTCTATGCAAGCAATGTCTCCACCTTTAAGGAAGGAAATTCTAGACTTCGGTTTAGAACTTATAGCAGGCCAGCTATCAGCACTCTCTCTTGCTCCGACGATGTATGATGAAATTCAGAGTAAGCAAGATGACGACGTAAGCCTTGTAAGGATCAAGCATGAAATAAAAGAAGGAAAATGTCAAGAGTTTCGTATTGCAGATGACGGAACTCTGTACCTTAAGGACCGTTTATGTGTTCCCAATGTTGATGATTTAAGGGAAAGGATCTTGACAGAAATTCATGACACTCCTTACTCTATTCATCCAGGTGCAACGAAGATGTATAATGATCTAAAGGGTAATTTCTGGTGGTTTGGAATGAAACGTGATGTTGCAAAGTATGTAAAGAAATGTATGACATGTCAGCAAGTAAAGGTTGAACACCAGAGACCTGGTGGTGAACTGCAATCTATCCAAATACCGGAATGAAAATGGGAAGAAATAGCTATGGACTTCATTACCGGCTTACCCAGAACTACGGACGGTTATGATGCAATCTGGGTAGTTGTGGATCAGCTGACGAAGACGGCGCATTTCATTCCTATCAAGATCACTTACTCTATGGAACGGCTAGCAGAACTCTACGTCAAGGAGATTGTACGACTGCATGGGATTCCTAAGTCAATTATTTCAGATCGTGATGGCAGGTTCACATTTAAGTTTTGGAAGAGTGTCCAGACTGCAATGGGAACCAGGCTTCATTTTAGCACAGCTTTTCATCCTCAGACTGACGGCCAAACAGAGAGGACAAATTTGATTCTAGAAGATATGTTGCGGGCATGTTCTCTCGATTATAAGACCAGTTGGTGTAAAATGTTACCTTTAGCAGAGTTTGCTTATAACAACAGCTTTCAGGCGACAATTGGAATGGCACCATATGAAGCACTGTATGGGCGAAAATGCAGGTCACCCATATGTTGGCACGAAGCTGGTGAAAAGAAGCTGATGGAAAGCGTAGATGCTGAAAGAACCGACTTTGTGAATGAAACGTCTGAGATGATAAAGTTGATAAGAAGAAGAATAGAGACCGCTCAAAGCCGTCAAAAGAGTTATGCTGACAAAAGAAGAAGACCTTTAGAGTTCGCTGTAGGCGAATATGTGTTCTTGAAAGTTGCACCAATGAAAGGGGTTATGAGATTTGGAAAGAAAAGCAAGTTAAGCCCAAGATTCATCGGTCCTTATGAAGTTGCTAAATGAATAGGCAAAGTAGCTTATCAGCTGAAGTTGCCTTCTGAAATATCCGCAATGCACGATGTATTTCATGTCTCCATGCTCAAGAAGTATGTTCCAGACCCTACGTATGTGATTGAGCCACAAGTGGTCGAGATACTAGAAGATTTAAGTTATGAAGAAAAGCCAACGAAGATACTCGATCGGAAAACCAAGACTTTGAGGAATAAAGAAATCTCATTGGTCAAGGTGTTATGCCAAAATCAGCAAGTTGAAGAAGCTACATGGGAACGTGAAGATAACATGAAAATTATGTATCGGCATTTATTCTAAGTTTCGAGGATGAAACTTTTATAAGGTGGGGAGAATTGTAACACCTGCCTATTTTATGTAACGGACCACGTTAAGTTAGTAACGTTATACGAAATTTTATTAATAAATAACATTTTATAATATGATATGTGATGTGCATGTTACTAACTTTTTATGTCAAGTTTTGTGACAGGTGACGACCGCATGGGATCATTGTGCTCTAGTGTTCATGTAAAATTCTAAGTATATGTTTATTTATGATGCAATATATGATTATTTATGATGCAATGATGTATGAATGTTTTATGTTTTGGCATTTAATGACAGATCGGCAGACCAAACTTCTTGTCGAGATCGACAGGCGGAAGAAACCCACCGGCAGGCCGAACTTGCTGGAACCGGCAGGCCGAAGAGGGAAAATCGACAGGCCGAACACGGCTGACAAGCAGTCAGCAGAAATTTCTCTAAAATTATGGCTGAGTTAATTACATTAAATGGATGATTTAGTATGATTAATTGGCATAATAATGGAATATTTTTATCAGTTAAGGAAATTAAAGGATTTGACTTGTATTAATTTGTATTATTTTAAGAGGTTTTTTATTTTAAGAGGGCAAATTATGGTAGGATTGATGAAGTGATTTGACTTTCCTTTTCTTTCTCTTCTTTCCTTCCACGCCAACAGCCCTTAACAGTTAGAATTTTCTGACTTAATGAAGGGAATTGAATTCCCATAATGGTGTTTATTACGTTAAAAATTTTAACGTTTCTTTTTTTATTATTTTCTCTCCTCTCACGCTTTCTCTCTCAAAAAAAAAAAAATTCTGAGACGTTCTTTCTTTCATTTCTCTTCCTCTTATCTTCCTCACGAAATTTCTCTCTCTCCCACGAAAATTTTCTGAGTATATTGAAAGAAAAAGGTCTTGTTTCATTGATTGAAATCAAGGGGTTTTGAGAAGATATTTCCAGGTATGAATTCGGTTTTTGGTATTTTTGAAAAGAAATTCTTCTCCTCGTTAGGTATTGAATTTTGTCTCGACGTTTTTTTTTATATGATGTTATGTAATGTTTTTCTAAGTTTCATGTCATTTCAATGTTTTTAATGAAAAATGATATTTCTGTCTTCTACCCCTCACAGTAATATGTTACTGTATAATTTTGAAAGTATGAAAAATGTAATGATTATTCAAGGGGTAAATATGATGTTTTCGTGAAAAGTTGTTAAATATGCATATGTATGAGTATGTAAGATGAATGTATTTTATGATTATGAAATGTTTTAATAAATGTTATTTCTGAATTTTTTGTTTATGAAATGTTATGTATGTTTAAAAGATTTTATGATAATAAAATAATTTCATGCATGATAATATGATGCTTGTATGAAGTTTTAAATTAAAATATAAATATATTAATTGTTCGAAAATGTTTTATTTAAAAGATAATTATGTCTAAAATGTATGGTTTGTTTTATGTGCTTAAGGTAATTTTATGATTTAAGAAAAATCATAATAACATGTTTAGGTGATGACGATTTTTATGGTTATGAGTTATGTTTATAATATGAGATGAGTGTATGGATATTTCATGATAAGTATTGATTCTTTATTGCATCTTTAAATGGATAAATGGCATGAACACTCAAGGAAGCGAGCACATCGAGACCGCGGCGTCGTCACCAAGTGCATTTTTTAAGGTTAAGTAAGCTATCGTTAAGGTAAGTACATTCTCACCTGCAACATGACACCTTTTCCAAGGTTTGATGATATGTTTACAAGGATATTCATGATGATTTTACGATGATTTTCCTTAAAGGATTTCTTATGAAAGATTCTCATGATTTTAAGTTATGCATGATATTTATGGCATGTTTTTAAGAATGAAAAGTATGCATATATGTATCACCTAATAAGTGTTGCACACCTAATGTTATGAAATGTTATGTTATGATGTCATGTTTGGTTTGGGATTAGCTACCCTTTTCCTCTCATGACGGCGCGCCTATGATGATGTTAATGGTGTAACACTTGGGCCCTTAAGATAAAATGGATTAAGTTTTAAAATGGGTAACGTTACGAAAGATATGTTCTATGAAATTGTACTTATGGTACTTTTATGATATGACGACAATGATGATGAAGATGATGTTTATGAAAGGTTTTAAATTGTGAGAATATATGTACTTACTAAGCATTAGCTTAATAATGTTTTATGACATGTTGCAGATAAGGGTAAGAGAATCATGGAATAGGAGGAGGACATGGGAAGGCGTGTGAGCAACATGAACGATGAATTGTAACCGGAAGCACACCAAGAAAACGATTTTATGATTTAATCAAGTTTTATATATATTTTTGAATATGATTTTATGTTAAGTTTTTAAGAATACTTATATTATGGTTTTATAAGTTATTTATCATTTTTAATGAATTATGAACTTCCGCTATATTTTACGTAAAGTTGGAATGTTTTAAGTTAGGTTTTCCAAAGGAATTTGGTCTCGGACGGCCTGCCGAACCCTATGGCCGGCCTACCGAAGACTAGAAGTTTGGCCTGCCGAACATGGATGAATTTTTGGTCCGAATTGCAAAGCCTCTGCCGGCCTACCGATTGAGGGAACTCCGGCCTACCGATGATGTTCGGCCTGCCGAAGTCCCGAGTTCGGCTTGCCGAACTATGGGAATAAATGGATTCCAAATGATGTGATGATCAAAGAGATTTAATGTGATATTTTTATAAGTCCTGATTATACAACTTGACAAACCTATATTATTAAATAAGTTCATGATTAATTTAAGTATAATTGAATAAATTATTATGTGAAATAAGTTAAACATTGTTATTCTAAACAATGATAAGTTAAAAAAAAAACATATGAATGGATCCTGGTAACGTAAGTTTAAGTACTTTTAAAATCAATAGTAATCATTAAGCTTGATATTATTTATAAGTTTAATGTTTATGCATGTACGAATGTAAGTATGTAACGACATCTGTGACGTCCGAATTAAGGTACGTTACATATGTAAACTACAGTTTTGTTTGGCTAGGAGTTTTAGGAGGATACTTTACACGAGAGTTTTCTAAAAAAACTATTGTGTAAAGCTCATATAGAATGGCGTTTTTTTTTAAATCATCCTGTATTTATTGTCTACTATGATGGTTTCCATTGAAAACCATTATGGTATGTTTATTATTATTTTTTTTTGAAAAAAGTTTAAAAAATAGATTTCCCACGGGTGGCTAATCCCTCTGATCTCCATTCAAGCAATAACAAACAAAAAGTATCTTCCAATACAAAAGTTCGTAGAAGGGTGATCTCTTCTTACAAGGTCCATTTATTAGCGGCTCATCCTTGTCTCCATCTTTCTTCTTGAATATTACTTTCAAGTGTTTAACCATTTCAAATACTTTTTTACCCATCAAAGGCTGAGGAGGGTCTCTTTTTTCAGTGTTGCTATCAAATGCTTTTCTTTGTTTACCATGATAATGATCCTTGCGCAACCATCGTCTATGGCCAAGATAAACGGTTCTCTTACTAGTCTTGAACTGTTTGTGAGATGTTTCATTCATACAAATAGAACAACCAGTATAACTTTTCACTGAATAACCAAATAGATTTCCATAAGCAGGAAAGTCGTTAATTGACCATATCAACATTGCAAAGAGTGTGAACATCTCTTCTCGGTAAGCATCACTAACTTCAATCCCGTTTTCCCATAAGCTTTTTTGGTCATCTATTAATGGTGCTAAGTAAATATTAAGGTCATTTTGTGGTTGATGAGGTTGGAAATTAATAAAGTCAATATCAAGAACTTCCTCTTCATGCATATTTTTAGAGGGAAGTTGTTGTTGACAAGTATTACGGGCCAAGTACCATGCCTATTAATTATATTACCATGTGGGTTCATTCCGTCCGTCAATATACCAAAATGTAGATTTCTTGGTTCCGTACTAAACTCGGGATAATCTGTATCAAAAGTCTTCCATTATGGTGAGTCCACTGGGTGTCTAAGCATACCATCATCGACCCGTTTATCATGGTGCCAAGCCAAATTCTTGGCATGCTTTGCATTTTGGAATAAATGCCTTAAACATGGTCTCGGTGGAAGGTGCTATAACACCTCCATCAGCACTCCTTTCTCACCATTTGATGGCTCTTTTCCTCTCTTCCACCTTGACTCTTTTATAAACTAGACATTCATTTAAGTCCTTAACACTCCTTCCGAAAAAGGACACAATCATTTTGACAAGCATATATTTTTTCATATTGCCTCAAAGTGCTTAAAGTCTTCTTAGCCTTATATATATGAGGCTAAATTTTATTACCCTCAAGTAGAAGCTCACTTAGAAATTCTAAAAAAAAAAATGTAAAAGTAGCATTTGTCAACCCACCCAACACCTTAAAATTCTATAGTCTAACTAAAGTAGATAATTTTATGAATTTTGTATACCCCTCATACATGGTTGTCTCGACATCATCTAACATTGCTTGAAATAAGTCTAAAATGTATAAAAAGTGTTATTTCAAATCATTTACCATGCCATACATATTATTATATAAATCTTCCCCAACAACAAATTCCTTTCCTTTACTATTCGAACTTGGCCAATTGAAAAGAAGCTTATCATGTAAATACAATGTTTGATAACTACACATAATCCCAAATCGAAATAAATGTCCTCTAAAAACTCCAATTGGAAGAGATCTAAGAAGACCACATTCAACATAGGGTACCGAACTATATCATGTTGAACATGAGCTTTGACAAATAACATAAATTCTTGTACACCATCCGCGTATCTTTTAGTCATTCTATTATCCCATATCCATTTTATATTTATTTGCAAGTCCTAAATCAAAATATCAAATTCAATAAAGTCTTCAAAACAAAATAATATAATTTTCAATTTCATACACAAGTTTCAAGAAACCCATAGTAAACTAATATTAATATACAAAGCAATACAGTCATTAAACCATAAATATGCCCAAATCCCAAAACCTGCAAATTTAACTCAAAATCATTACCCACAATTCCATATATATAAGGTCAAAATAGCTAAAAGCCTAAGAAATAATACAATAAATAATATAAAAAAATTAAATATGTAATTAAATAACTTATAAACAAAGAGAATGTGAAGAATGGCAACGTAAGATGGCGGTGCAGCTATTTCCAAAGGAGTTGTTTTCATATTGACTGTGATTTTGCATTTTGTCTCATCTATTTTTGCATGCTGGGTTGTGTTAAAAAGAGGTATACCGTGATGGTTTTTAATAAAATTGTTGTGGAAAATGCACCTAGTCAGCCAATAAAAAAGAAACCTTACCATTTGGTAAAGCGAGTATCTACCATGATGATTTTTTGAAAAAGCTATCGTATAAAGTAACTATTATCATACCCTTACATACATCAATGGTTTTCGTATTTTTGGTCCGTCTTGCATTTTTGATGCACCTACCATGATGGTTTTTTACAAATTATCGTCAAATAAACGTTGTTTAATGATTATTTTGTAGTTGTGACATACTAAATTTACACTTATGAACAATCCCTCCTAAAGGAGAGGCCATCAACTGGTCTAGAGCATAAAGAATTCTCAATACAAATATGTTTTCTACTTTTGGTGATAGAATATAAGAAAGATATATGTGCCTATTGCGCTAAGCACTTTCTTTGGTTTTTATGGCTCCATAATAGCATTCACGACTTTTTCGACCTTTTTTATTCCCTTGTCATTTACATTACACAAGAGAATATGCGTCGTCTAGTTTTTACAACTCCTTTGCGTCCATGTAATTGCTGTATACAAATATGTTTTCCACTTTTGGTGATAGAATATATAAAAGATATATGTGCCTATTGCGCTAAGTACCTTCTTTGGTTTCTATGGCTCCATAGTAGCATTCACGACTTTTTGTACCTTTTTCTTTCCCTTGTCATTCACATTACAAAAGAGAAAATGCGTCGTTTAGTTTTCATAACTCCTTTACGTCCCTGTATTTGCTGTATACAAATATGTTTTACACTTTCGGTGATAGAATATATGAAACTAATTTTTGGTTGTTGAAACTAATTTTTGGCGATTAAATAGCTTATTCTGCAACCAAATTTGGATTGCAAAAAATCACCTTTAGTTACCAAATATTTGACCCGGTATGATGTTACCATACTTACCTTTTAACGATCAAATTTGTTCGAGAAAATTTTGAACTATGTTAATATTATTGATGATGAAAGTAAAACAAATTATTTGATCTCAGGAGCCAAAAATATATATATATATATATTTGATCTTTATTTCACTCACTGCAAACCAATACATGTACAACATTATACAAAGTGGTTGATCATTTACAATGTGAAAAGGCATAAGAAAAGCTAGGAGTGATATCTGGACGGATACTCACCAAGCTCCCACTCTCCTGAATTTACGAATGTCGAGGGCCATACAAGAATTTATTCTTTGTCCTTTTCTTTCGTCTCAAAATTCAAATCAAACATTCTACATTTCTCAACCGCAAACACCATATCCTCGACTAGACACAAAGGCAAGGCATGTGGCAATATATTCCCCACAAACCAAATTGAAATTGCTGTTCCACAAGATTACCAAAATCCAAACGGCTGATGTGAGCAGAATTGAAACTGATTGACAAACATTCGAACACCTCCTTATTAATTTATTTACCCGGCCGGTCGTTCCTTTTTGGACTTTTTCTTCTTAAAAAAGAATAATTTATTAGGGTGTTCCGTGCATCCAAATGGCGGAAGAGGGCTTCTCCGCCCCCAATTTCCTTACCCTGAGCAGACAATACACCGCCATACCACTTACAAACCCCCACGTCGCGCTCGATCCCACCAGCGACACGGCGGTGCAGATGAGCATGACAAACGAGTCCTCCTTTGTGTTCATGTCCCTAGACGTCATGGCCAGCTCAATCCCAGCAAACAGCAACAGCACCCCCAGAACCCCCACAGGGAACTGTCTCAGTATCGCCGCTAGCGACGTCCCGATGATCAGGCCCAGTGCCACCTTAGCCGCGCCTAGCACGGCCACGCAGGCGCCGCTCCTCCCCCCGAACTTGTACTGCCCCGCCAGCCCCCCCGAGCCGTGGCAGCTCGGCATGGCGCCGAACCAGCACCCCACCATGTTCATTAGCCCCACTGTTACCGAAAGCGATGTCGCCGAGAACTCTCCCCTCCCCGGGAAGAGGTCCAACGAGAGCTTGCACACGGCCACCACGGAGTTCAGTATGGACAATGGAAGCTGCGGAATTGTGCCCTTAATGAACCCGTTTTTCCATGCGCTTCTCGATATCTTCACGACCTCCATCGCCGACGGCCCGAATTCAATCTCGTGGACAAGTTTTGGCTTTCTTATGAAAGCGAAAACTAGTCCTAATAAAAACACCATGAAAGCCGAGGGAAGTGAGAACAAAACCCTCCTCCATTTCTGTGTTGTCTTTGGACTAGTAGTAGAACTATTCTCTTGTTCTTCTTCTTGATCTCCTTCAGTACTATTACTTCGTCTTTGATATTCCTCGCCTGCTCCATTAACTATAATAATGAAACAAGCGCAAACAATAGCCAAAACCAACCCGTCCAAGCCAAACCAAGGTCTCTTTCCTTTTGATTTGGATGTCGGAAGATCCTGGATTCTCCTCACGTACTTGACGGCAGTCAGCGAAAACGACAATCCCTGAGCTAGCTGAATTCCGCGAACGACACTTAACGGAATGAGCTTGTAGACGAGCTGCATTAGGCCGGTGACTCCGAGGAGGAAGAGAGCCCCGCCGGTGAGGATGCCGGAGGCCATGATCTCAGGTACACCAAAGTCGGCGTTTGAGATGGCAACAGCGGCGATGGATTTCATCGGCTGAACGGGCATCGGGACGCCATAGAAGGCGCCGGTGATGATGTTGTAGATGCCGGTGAAAATGAGGGTGGTGCCGAGGTTGAGGTCCCGGGCTAGGGTTAGGGCTAGGACGATGGGGATATAGGTGCCGAGGTCGCCCATGGCGCCGTTTAGCTCTGCCCATTTCGACCGGAAGAGGAGGTTGGTTTGGATGGTTCGGAGGACCTTGGAAGGGTGAGGAAGATGGTGACCAACAACAGGGCTGGTTCGGGGTAGCTGGGAAATGTTTGGGGAGTTTTGGTGTTGGGACTCCATTGTTGTTACTTGTGTTAAGAATGTGGTAATTATGAATTCCCTAAAACAGGAAATCAAGATTATGATGTGAATGTGAAATATGGGGTTGTGGGAATATTTATAGTGAGAGAGAGTGATTCATAGTCATAGAGGGGTAATTGGGACGTCACATTTTTGGGATTGATGTTAAATGATGGTGATGATTATAGATTTAAATCAAGTAATAACAATGACATAAATACTAGGAAAAATATATCTTCATGGCGAAAGAAATAGAATTAAAATTGGTGCAATTTTATGGCGGAAGGAACCTCTATCTGACTTCTTAGAAATAAACAAGATTTAATATTAGTATGCCTTCACTGTGATTGGACAATATTTTTTGCAATCATGGGACTGTTTAGAAAATTAACATGTCCTTCTCAGGAGATTAAAAAATTTAAAAAATAGTTTACATCTAAAAAATTAAAAAAATAATTAACATGATTTTTCGTATTAACATGTCCTTCTCAGGAGATTAAAAAATTTAAAAAATAGTTGACATCTAAAAAATAAAAAAAATAATTAACATGATTTTTCGTCTAAGCTGTATACAGGACATTTTATTAGGGTTGAAAATTCAGCATAGGACAAATGGACAATGAATGTAATTTTTTTTTTTTTTTAAAAGGATGGACAATGCATCCAATTGTAAACAATTGAAGAAGTAATATTTATTAAAGAGAAACGTGTCTGGCCCAGAGAAGGTGTTCCCATACAAATTGATTTCACTTTTTGAGAGGCATGAAACTATGTTTAAGAATTTAAAAAAAAAAAAAAAAAAACTTTGTTCGAGTTCACTCATTTTTTAAATTAAAAAGACTTTTGCCTAGCTGATCATGTGTTATAAATTTTACAAAATAATGTATAAATCAATGTATGTCTTAAGCGGTATATATGCATAATATTATTATTATTTAGTCAACCATATAAGGCGATGTTAATGTTACTATAACGTAACGATGACAGTTATGAAATTTTAAGAAGAGAAATCAAAATATCATGGATTTTTTGATTAAAAAAATCTAATTTTTAAGGGGAATATATTCTCACATACAAGTTGCAGCAAGTTACACTCACATAAAATCTTTTAACACAGAAAATACGATACCAATAGACAGATATACTAATTAAAAATCAAGCACGTATAACTTTTTAATAAAAATCTTAGGATACATAAAAATATAGATACATAGCGAGAATCTCATAAAAAAAACTGACAAAAAAAATTAGCTGACAGAAAACACAACTAAACATTAAACAAATAAACTAAGCACATAAACAAGTTAAAATAAGGATCATCATTATTATAGACGCAAAACAAGCCAAAAAAAAAAAGAAAAATAAAAACCAACCACAAGCAACAACGACTTTACTTCCAATGAAGAGATGACCATCAAAACTAGGCATAACACGAAAAGGTCATATCACACTTAATGAGGGGAGAAGAATGGTCAACATGTCACCACAAATACTATATTCACAGTCCAATACAGCCACCCACAACATGACATTTCTAACACCATCGAATATGCCACACCAATAAATGGGATTGGATTAAATTGGACTTTAACATATATGGGGGAGTATAATAAGGGTGACGAGTGTCATAATCAGCATCATTAGTCAATTTCTTGTGAATATTATCATTCTCTGACGTGATGTAAATATTCTTATCGCCTTGGTTATTACGATCTACCAGAGCCTAATCAATTCTCAAATATTGGCTCAAGATTCGGTCTCCTTGTGTCGTCTTTCTCACATAGCCAACAGTCATGTTTTTTGGTTTTATTATTCCACGCGACCCGTGTCCACTCACAAACTTGAAGGGGCAACCAACCTAAAACCCATTTTGCTTTTTCAATTTGATTAATGTGTGGGGTGGTATGGATCCCAAAAACATGTAGAATGCCGGTTCTTATTTTGAAATAATATAATATAGCTATCAATTAAAATAATTATTGAAAACTCGTCCATACCTTAATTACAATAAAAATCTTTGACAAAACCATTAAAAAAAGTTGACCGTAGTCAAACTTATTAGTGCAGTGCACATGTTTAGTTTTTGACAAATTTTCATAAAAACAACCTTTGAAACCTATTTTTTTTAAATGTTACATATGTTTAAAATAATTATGCTATAAATAGATATTATAATATTTGAGAGAAAAGAAAAAAGAGAGTTGAAAGAGTATTAAGGTTGTCTATTCAATTTGGTTGGAAAAACAGATATAGAAAACTCACGGTATTCGTATTCAAAAATAGTATGAGTAATACTATGACATAGTTTTTTAAGTGTGGTATAAATAAATTTTTTTTTTGAAAGTGTGTTGTAATATGTAATTTTTTCTAATTTTATATCGGATACCCACTTCTAGATTCTGTATAAATTGACGTATTATATGGTTTAGGCTTATGTATATACGACCGGATTGGTTTATCAATTTCCCGAGGAAAAGAACATCATTATTGTTCAATGCAAGCCAATAGAGCAAAAGAGAACTAATAAATTAGGTATAAATTAATTCCAAATTTTGCTCATTTTAGATGGTTGAATTTTCATTGTGACATTGCCTATTTAAAAAACGATTGAAAGCATCACCAGTGCAAAACAAATATTTAATAGCCGCTGATCAAATACAAATATTGTCATTACTATAAGAAATTTTAGACCTCTTAGACCCACGTATATTTCTTTTTGAAAACAAAATTCGTCCACAATCTTTTTTTATATGCTTATTTATACACAAAAATGATATTGAAGAACCAGAATCCCTAAAAGAGTTGTAGAAAAATAATTCCTATGTACCTGAAGTAATCATGATATATATGATTAACGTCAAGAAGAAAAAAAAATCATAAATATCCCAGGTTTTATTAAAAATGTGGGCCTTCACCTGTCTTCTTCTTCTTATTACAGTTTTTTTTTAAGTATTTCTTTTCTTATTTTTTTTTATGAGTGATTCAATATATAGATTTCCACTTCTACGTATACATTTATTAATATTTTATTATATCAAATGTATGTATCTTTATATATAAATATATATTTATATGTATTATACGATATATAAAAAATCTTTGCATAAATATCATCCATATTCAGAAAGCTATATGCTTTGGAAGAAGTTTGTATTGGTTGAAAATGGGTTTTGATTTATCAAAAAAAAAAAATCTACTTCGACCAACTTTTTTTATGTGTTGAAAACACTCATTTAATCTCCATGGATTGGATGGTGATTTTTATCATGGAAAAAAAAAAACAAAACTTATTGTTAAGTATCCGTTAAATTTACCACGAAAATGATTTTGATCAAACAAAGACCTATCATATTGTCCGCAATGTACCATAGAATGACCCAATTTTTATAATTATTCCGAGAAAAAAAAAAACAGTGGTGGGCATGTATTTGTACCTTATTTATCCTTTTTCACAAAATTCAACATTTCTTAGGATTAAACTCAACATCTTTCTGTGCATGATGCACGTGTCCCAAACAAGTACGTAACTCTCGGGCCAATTTGTGTAATATTTGCCTATTCATTTATAATATCTGCCAATTCATTTATGTGTCGAAGTCCAGCGTACCACTTATGCTTTTGTTTATCGAGAAACATGCAAGACAAAACGCCAGTAATTCCGAGTGGCATTATTGACATGTATCTTTGATCTTTCACAGTTTGCTAGTTAAAAAGCATCTGCGTATACCTAATTTGTTAAATTTTTTATTTAAAAAAGTTTAACATTTGTTTGGATATATGATCCAAACTAAAAGTGTGAATTAAATATACTATATTAATTTAAATTTTATAAAAAAATATTATAATTAGTATTTTGAAACACACTATGAGTTTTTTTATTGATTGATTATTTGAGAGAAAATTATTTCAATAGAGCAATTAGGTTAGATAAAAAGAAAAGAAAATTGTACCAAATACTACAGTTTTAATTCTTGATGTAAGCAAATAATATACTTTTAAATATTTTTAAGTATATAGTATTTCTAGAATCACATTCTCTTTTTTAAGCACTTGAATTTTTAATTTTTATCTCCTTCTTCTTCTTTTTTTATTTTATTTTCATTTTTCTTTTTTGTTCTCTCTTTACATCATTCTATAGAAAAATAAATTTTGTTTTAATTTAAGTGGACTATTTACTAAATATTGTTACATTTTGGTCTTTTTTTAATTCAAATTAATGATGGTCTAATTCCCTAGTTCTCCATAAGAAAAATTTATCTGCGAAAATTACATTTGATATAATAAAAATATTTTAGGGAATTGTGTTAAAAATTTAGGCGGTACACATTTGACGTTAATAACTTTAATAGAGACAAATTCTATTAAAAAGTACTTCAACAATATATATTTAAAAAATAAAATTTTAAGAGAAATGCTAAAAGAAAGTAAAAATAAAGAAAAAAGATGAAATATTTAGGGAAGAAAAGAAAAGTTGAAAAAGAAAAAAAAAAGAAGCTAAAAAAGGACAAAAGTTAGAAACATAAAGTATTTAGGGATAAAAAAAAACTTAATAAGCGAAAAAAAAGCTTTCAGAAGGAAATAACAAAAAAAAAAGAAAAGAGAAAAACAAAAACAAAACGAGCATTTCAAACAAACGTTTGTCTTGGTTGGAGGTAAACAGTGTCAAACGAGCATTTCAAACAAACGTTTGTCTTGGTTGGAGGTAAACAGTGTCAAAAAATGACACTTCTTATGTGGTTAGATAAATCTGAGATTCCTAAGAAATTTTGTTCAGATCTTTTCATTAATACGTTTGTCTAGTTACTAGTGCTCGTACATGTGATGCAGGAATATAAGTTATAACTTAGAATTGAAAATTTTATAACATAAATTATAAATAAAAGAATGAATAGAGTAGAAATTTTATTTAGAGATTCAAAATGAAAAATTGCACAAATAATTGAAAATATACATTTTTTTTTTAATTTTGGCGTTAGACATTTATATTTTAGGTCTAACTATCTTGATATCTATGAACATAGCGTTTCAATCCTTAGTTAATTACTTTTTCATTTTTAGATAAAATATGGCACATGTATAACGGTTAAGATTTTATAAGGAGTAAAGTAATAAAAGATCCAAAAATATCATTTTTCAAAACAAACAAAAAAGATATGGACAAGTGATGAAATTTATGTTTTTTTATTTAATTTCATATATGTATTTTTAAGTATTTTTATTACTTTATTTTTTAAAAAGCTTCATGTGTCATTATTATGTTTGATTTTCCTTAATTACAATGTAAGTCAGAATTGATCACATGCGATGATATTTTTCCAATGAGAAAGTTGATATTGGAGTATTTAAGAGATAGATAAAGTGAAATCAAAAGAAAATAAAAGAGGAACTAAAAAGGAAAAATTAACAAAACTTTTGGGGTAAGAATGTAGTAGATAAATAGAACCAAAAAGAAAGAAAGAAACTGAAGTAAAATACTAAAGAAAGAAAGTGAAAAAGTCAAATACTAAAAAAAAAGAAAAATAATAAAAACACCAAATGTAAGAGACATTGAGAGACAGATAGAGTCTAAAGGGGAAAAAAGAAAAAGAGATGTAACATTCAAAATTTATTAAAAAAATTAGGGGGTTCTAGACTGAATTTCCTAAACTTGGTCAATGCCAGTTAGAAGGTCAGCGTCGGTCAAATTGGTCAAGTCTGGTCAAAGCTGGTTGATAGTTGATACGACATCCAATTGATGATATGAGATTATCTCCTAACTCGTTTCGACATTCCTAACACAACTGTGACCTCCGCCTGGGTTAATTCAATTTTATTAAATCATCCAATACAAAATGCAAGCAAGACAAGACAAAGTAGATCGATGGAATGGAGACCGAATTCCTAGCAGTCTATTTTTCTTTCGAGACCCATTTCAAGGTTAGGATTCTATTACTCAACTTTTGTGAGGTTTTATTTAATTAAATTGATGATTTAATTTTCCAAGAAAAATTATATATATTATTTTGTTGTTATTATCATATGAACATTATATAAATAATTGTGCGGACAAGTCTTGTAATGTATTACATGGTCGGAATTGATTTTGACATAACTTGAAATATAACGTGACATAGGAAGCATAGTTAGGTTAAATAGACTCTTATGTGCTAGTGAAGAATTGAAATACAATAATGTGACATGTAGAGATATGGATTAAGAGTATGTAAGCCAAATATAAAATGAATAAAAATGTGTAACGTAAATAGGACAACGCTTATGTCCTTAGGTTCAAAACCCTAAAAGGAAAAATAGGGGGAGGCGATTGTGATCTTTTGGCTCAAAAGTACCAGAATGCACTGTATAAGAATATGACTTGGTAACGACGGGGGACAACAAGTCCCTTCACTTGACTACTTGGCAATCAATATAAGGTATTATCTAGCACACCCTACAGGGAAATTGAATATGAAATAATATAAATGATAATGGATATGTGGATGCTGCATAGTCTTGTCATAATATATGTATATATATGATATGCAAACACGATAATTATTAAGCATCCATTGGTAATGGACATAATGGGCTCATTAAGATTTATTAATGATGTATTGATGAATAAATTAACCATGTAGGTAAGTAATAAAACCAAAGGATAAGTAATGGTTTCCTTACAAAGTATGCTGTCACTCATTCTTCTATACTTTCATTTTTTAGGATTTATAAAGTGTGAGATGGCAATAAGAAAAATAGTTAAGGAAACTATGTAGTTATATCTAGTTGGAACCGCTTCATTTGTTGAGAATATTCTCCATTATGATGTAAGAATCATATGTTTCTATTTGTCATTATATTAAGCTATCTTGAGGGTTGGAATAATGATGATGATATAGTTTTTGTTGTTTTTTTTATGTTTTCTTTAATTTGAAATTTTTCGTTTAAGTTCTAGGCAAATTTTTTTTGAAGTTTTTTATTTTATTTTGTGATCTTTTTTTAATTTATTAAAAACTACTAACCTTCACTTAGGGGTATTACAAAAGAATTGTAAATGGAAATTATGGTAAAACAGTGAAAAAGTTTTAAGGAAAAAAAAAGAAGAGGAAGAAAAAAAAAGCCCTAAAAAAGGAAAAAATGATAAATACTGAAACATTAAGAAAGGGAAAAAAGAAACACATTTGTAAGAGACAATGGTAGACAAATAGATTTTTTTATTGTAAAACAAATAAAAAAAATGTAAAGTACTAAATGGTAAAGTTAAAATAAAAAAAAAAAGATTCAAGTAGGAAACTATGGTAGAAACATGAAGCCTAAAAAAAGCGAAAAAATGATAAATTACACTAACATCCCCTTGAGTTTTACCAAAATAACAAAAATACCTTCTTGACCAAACTAATTACACTGACACCTTTTAAACTTAACTCTGTTATTTTTGAACTTGAAATGATGAAAATAGCCTTTTATCTCATCTATTAATCTAACAAATTCTAATCTCAGCCATCTATAAGAAAAAATCCTAATACTTAGATAACGAAGCCTAGTGACCTATAATCCAGCCCCCCTCCAGCATCTCCACCCTTCACCAGCCACCCCTTATTTGCCCACATTGCCCCCCTACCTCTCCTTCTCCCCCCACCCATCGTTCCACTAGCCACCCCTGTCGCCCTAACCTTTGCCCATCGTCCTGTCACATTCGACCACCCTCCTTGTCACGCCCCCTCCTTGGCACGAAGAGTGTTTTCATTTTTTGTTTTCTTTATACATTTTTAAATTTTACATCTGTTTTATAATTTTTAAAGTTTTATGAAGAAATAAAGGATTTTTAAAAAGTAATAGAACTTTTTTTTTATAATTGAATTTTAGTTTTGTTGGATGGTTAGTTTTGATTTTTTTGTAATTAATTTGTTTAGGTTTTGATGAGATTATTATGTGATTTTGATTAGTTTGTGGATTCAGATCGTTTCAGGAAATAATTGTGGATTTGTTTTGGATTATGTAATTTTAATATTCATATTTTATTTTATTTTATTTTGGACATATGCTATCTTTGGAGAAAGAAGGAACAGAAAAAAAATATATATACATTTTATCTTCCGTTAGAGTGAAATTTATAGTTACAAGTACGTATAAATTATTTAAACTCATTTTAATTTCAAAGAAGAAGAAAGTTGTCATTTATAGCTACATAAATAATTAATTTGTTTAATGGATGGAAGAGGATCCTTAGCATTTTGAATAAAATTAACGGTCAAGGTCAACTTTCATAGTCAACTAATAAAGGTGATCTCTTTGTAATATATATATTAATATATATATATATATATATATATATATATATAATCATTGGTGTCAATGTAATTGGTTTTGATCAAAATGTGTTTCTATTATTTGACAAAACTTAGAGATTGTCAATATAATTTACCCTAAAAAATTAATTAAAAAAGTAAAAAGCAAAAAAAGGGAGAAGGAGGAGAAGGAGTAGGTGCCAAAGGCTTACGTTTTGGACGAACAAAAATGTTAGTATAGTTAAAAGATATATTATCTTGTTCGCGTTCTTATTTTTATTTACTATAATTCATTTTCTATTTAGATAAAGGAAGGGAATTAATGTTCAACTTGCATCAATTTGACCATTTGAAGATTTACTTTTTACTATGAAATAGAGCAAAAACAAGAGTATAGAATATGAGGGAACAAGTTGATCAAAGGAATTCTCTTCGAGCAATTAAGAGAGAAGAAGAAGAAGCTAAGCTAGATTTCTCCAAGCATGCACTGTTGCTTTTTCCTCTGATCTCCAAAGCTAACCATATTATCTAGATTTCTGTCTTTTTATCACGCTATATCGTTCTACTGTCTTTTTTATCACATTATATCACACCATGTGAGTTTCTTTCTTTTCTCTTTTTTTTTATCCCCCTTCTGTCATTGAAGAGTTCAATTGTAAGAATTTAACTTAAACTTCTTGTTTTTATGTCAAATAATGATGATGATGGTAAATTATTATTAGTCTTTTAGCTTGTCATGTTATTGACTACATTACTGTGTACATGTATATAATTTTCATTCCTGAAAAGGCCAGCCTTAGATGTAAGTGAAAGTGTATATCACAATCACACCATATAACAATAATTTTAAAATGTGTTGCAACCAAAAATGCACTTATTGCATCTCAATGTCACATATTTTTAAAAATTATTACATTAGATAAATATTTTTTTTTAAAAAAATTAAATAACTATTTTTTCAAACTTATTTTTACATATGGTCACGAAGAATCCAAGACAAACCACACACACACAGAGATATATATATATATATATATATATATATATATATATATATATTAAGTCTTCTGGAGCTTTTTATAAAACATCATGACCAAGCCAACTCTAAATATTACCACTATCGTCATTATTATGGAAAAACCACTCATGACTGCCTCCCAAGTGTCATGAGTCGTATGAAGGTATCTTTAAGATCCCATTACCCAAAATGGTATCTTCTTCGATCATCACTATTTTGTCAAGTCTACGACCATTAATATCCCATCAAATATGCACATTAACGTTCAATTAGCTCTCAAATCCCAATCATCCACCATTTGTTATCACCATTATATCACTCTTCAAGACTAATTTACTAAAATTGCCAATGTTTCAGGAACTAAAATCAATTTATGAAATCATCATTACACCCATGTCCCATAATACTTATACAATAACGTTGGGCCCCGAGAAATTTTTGTTTCAATCTCTAATCTTTTACCTGTAATAGCTATTGGTATTTATCCAAATTTCATTCTTTCACTATCAGTTGACAAAGTTCGAAGCTCTTTTTTCTAATTATTTTTATCCATAGTTTTCGTGAGTAAATTAAAAATTAAACATAAATCAATCAAATAATTATTAAAAATTATTTGTTGGACAATTAAAAATAAGTCTTTTTTGTTCTCTTAATTAAGTTTGAGTAAAACAAATCGAAAATCTATTATAATAACTAGGATATTATAACAAATCGGACAATTAAAAATTGTTTGGGCATATTGGAACATATAAGCTAACATTACAAACTGAATAAAAAGATTAGTTGCATTAAATATGAATTGTAATTATCCTTGATGTAAATACTAATGTTAATGCTTTATTTGATACTTAAAACTGTGAAAATAACATATTTTTATGTTATTTTTAATTGTGTACTAATACATAATGCTTTTTTAAATGTTATATTGATTTTTGTTCTTATCGCTAAACTTAGAAAATTGTAAAAGTAATGTGATAATGTGCTGTGATATTCTTTGCAATTAAACTTTTTACTGGCATAAATCGATCCAAGCTCAACATTTATGGCATCTCTCTAAAGAACGGAAGCAGTTGGTGAAAATTATTTCTCTTAAAAAAATTATGAAAAAAGTATTTATTAAGGTCGTATTTAAGAAAATAATATTTTGATTGCATAAAAAAAGTTTAAGTAGGGACGTATTTTTTAGCAGACAAATTAGGAAAAAAAAAAACTATCTCAATAAAAAACATTTAAAATATCAAATTTCTAAAAAAAAAAAATCATAAAAAAGACGATTCAACCTCCAATGGTTGGAGTGAAATAGGTATTGTATTTTAGTCGAGACATTTTTGAAAAAGAATATTTAAATAAAAAAATGGAGAAACAGATTCCAATAAGAAACATGTGAAAATATATATATATATAAAAAAAAAAAACCAAGCTAGAAAGCAAGCAAGGTAAGGCACAAAACCATCGAAAGATATACTTCCTTCTCATATAAACTACAGCTACTGAAATTGAGTGGCGAACTTGATATATAATGCATTTTTAAGGTTATGAATTGTCAAATCTAATTGAAATGGGACTGTTTTCTTGATATGATCTTTTTTTTTAAGAGGCGATACGATCTGTTTTTACTCTCATTTTTCAAAAAAAATCCACGGTTAATTTCCATGTCAATTTTTAAAATTATCTAGAAATAGTTTTTGAATTTTATCATTCTGATGAATGGTATTCAACTAATTTTTTACTTTTTACACAACAAATGATCATTACTTTGCCAAATCCCTGATTCCACAAAAATGTTCGAAATATGTGAATAAAGTAGAAAAAGAAGTAAACCCGAACATTGTGGTCAATAGCATATTCTGCATTATATAATGATTACATATAATAATCCAAATGAAAGATCAGCCATGTTACAAAACTTTATTCCCTTGATAAAATTAAAATGTTCATCTTCCACTTTGATACGATTAGGTTAAAAACACATTAAAAAAAGAAGTCGCTGCTACGGACTTATCATATTTGAGACTGGACCGACATTTGGTTTTGGTGCACTTAATTTTAAAAGCTACATTGACAAATATAAATAGAATTTTCTTTCTTTTCATTTGATAATATATTTTTAGTTAGTGGCTTGTGGGATATTGTAAATTCTAGTGGATGCCAACCTAAGTAAGATGTGCTTAATTCATTTAATGTTAGTTATGACCTCTATTAATAAAATAAATAGATATAAATAAATATAACTATTTTCTTATTAATCGAGAAGTGATAACTTAGGAGTGTTAAGTTTAGGTAGTGCTCTGTCAAATTTCATTTTTTTTAAAAAGGTAATTAGTAGATTTATATTTGTTGTTGGCTAATTAAGCTTTTTTTTTTTTTAGTGGTGTATTTACTCCTTTCTCTGACTCCTTTTTCTTTCGTTACCTTTCTTCGCTGGCTCTTGATCACAGCTTAGAGTAATTATGCATTACAGTCTACAATGAAAAAAGAATAAAATAACTAAGATATGGTCTGTAAAAATACCCCCTCATAAAGATGCACTAAATTAGTGGTCCTTCGACCTTGGACCAACCATTCGTGGAAATTGAATACGTTGAAGCATATATGAATTTTAAAAGAGAAATCCGCTAAAGGAGAAACCGAGTCATACACACACACGCGTTCTACCACTAAAGCAAAATTATTAAAAAAAAAAAAAAGGGGATAGCCTATGAGGCAATGATTTGTTGCTTACTGCGAACAAAGTAAATGATGAGTCAAAGAAACCATTATTACATGTTGAAAAATGTTGTATAACCTTATGGGTTACAACTCCACCCTCTCAAAAAATAGGCCCAGTCTACCTCATGTAAAAGGATGAGGTTGTAATCCCATGGAGACAAATAGTATTGCTCTTACATATTTATTGAATCCATACCAGTGGTGAAACTTAGTCAACAATAACATCACAAATCACTCACAGTGTTTTCATGGAAATGAGGAATTAGTGATGCGGAAAAGTAAAGAACACCAGGAATTATAATAGTTTGCTCAATATGAGCTATGTTTTAGGGACGTTGCTCACATTAAACGAATCATTATAATTCTTGGTGTTCTTTACTTTTTTGTATTACTAATTCCTTATTTTTGTGAAAACATAATGAGTGATTTGTGAGGTTATTATTGACTAAGTTTCACCATCAACACTAGTTATTAGACTTAAATTATCTATCTAATTTTTTGTGACGACTCGCTTTTTCTGCTAGTCACCTAACTTTCTTAAATATCATTTCTTAAACATTTTATCTTACTTACTTAGTAAGAAAAATACTGAAATAATTTTTTTTTAATTATATAAAACATTTCGTAAAATATAACTTAAACTCTGAAAACATATCTTAAAACTTTGACTTTCTTAAACTTTGAAAAACTATATCAAATAGTGAGAAAACATTTTCTTCAACTAGCGAAAGCATACTGTAGTGGTCTCCATACCCAAATCTTCATATCTATCCTCCGCAGTACCAAGCTCTTCCAACAGGTCTTACTGGTCACCCATAGGACTACCTATAGCAAAAAGGAATTTTTAATAAGCTTTTGCTCAGTAAGTTCAAACGTAATCTCACAAAACCTTAAACATTCTTTATAAAACTTTTCTCATAAAAACCTTTATCTTAAAACGTTTTTCAAAAAAAAAAAAAAAGTTTTTCATAAAAACATTTCTTAAATATTTTTCTTAAAACGCCCTTCATAAACCTTTCCTTGTAAGCAAGAAATGTTTTTCATAAACACTTAACATAAAGTAGTTCTCAGAATGCTTTTCATAAATATAACACATAAACATTTCATGACAAGCAATACAAGCATAATCAATAAGCATGATTTCATTTATGCTCATTTATAATCATTCATTTATGAGTATCTTATGATCATTCATTTCATACTTTACAACACATTGTGCAAAAATTAAGTTTTCCAACTTATTTTAATATCATTCCTTTCTCATATAAGACCATGGCATGATTTTTACCTTTAAAAATCCTATTTTTGCCTTTATGAACTTTATCATAAAAATTAGATTAAACAATAATCCTTGTGACACCTATTTTGCTTACCATAATCCTTAAGTTATTGTATTTTTAATGTACTAAAAATGCTCAGGTATCACATTTTTGTGTTTTAAATGGTATCCAACCAATCTATTATGAAACATCATTTAATGAAAACACATGTACAAATCAATTAAACATTATTTCAAACTTTTTAAATGGCATGTCATTATATGATTAGTTTGATACTACTTAGAATCCAAAATTAGATGGAAGATTTGAATCCCTAATTATTAAGCTACAATTATTCTATAAGTAGCTTGCATTTTAAGCTCATAAAAAAATGGTTTAGTAAAAGGTGGTTTTATTTATACCTTTTTTTATACCCCTTTTAATAATTTTCAAATGATCAAATTTACTTTTTACATGCCCTTCACATTCTAATATTATTCAAACTTATTTTTATAAGATTTTTAATTCTTGATAACTTCATTTTCTTTTCACACTCTCCATTTTATTTTAATATGTTACTTTAGTATTATCATGTTCGCATCTATCTCTACTTTATTCTTTTTGAAGCTTTAGATATGGATCATTTTTTCATACATAAAGAAAGTTTATTTTTACAAAAATAAAGGATATTTATTTTTATATAATTTGACAAGTAGAAGTCATTATTTTTAAGATAAAAGAGAAAAATAACAAGAATAAAATAAATAAACAAATAAATAAATAAACGATGACAAAATTATTATATCAATTGAGAAATGATCTCACGTTGTCTTTACTCAGCATACCCTCCTTAAAATTAAAATTTCTTATTGCAAAAAGGACTTAAAACGCAAATACGGATAATTATGGTAAGAGTTAATTAAGTGAGAAAAAATAATTATAAAAGGGAAACTGATGACATTTTTTTCCTCTCCAAACACTCCATTTGTCATATCTACAAATTATAAAATAAAACAAGATAATAATTTTTGCTTGTCAATGATTATCCCAAAAGGCTCGTGTAGCTTAATTTTTTTTTTTTTGTTACATGTTCGACAACATTTGTCTTTTATCATGTTTATATTTTCTTTTTGCTAAATGCGTGTCTATTTTTTTTTATCTAAATATTTCATTTCTAAAATCTAATCATTTAATATTTTTAGTTTATATAAAGTTGAATTATTTTTTTGTCTCATTTTTTGGCTTATTCTCTTTTTTTGTTTTACTTTTTTTGTATTTTATTTTGTCATTTGTCTTACATTAAGGTGTTTCCATTTTTTATTTACTTTTTTTCTAATTTTTTATCTGTTCTGCTTTCTTTTTTTTGAATTGTTTTTTTTTCTTTATTTCTTCATTTTTTGAGTTGTTTATGTTACCATTTTCACATTTTGCATTTTTTTGAATTGTTTAGGGAAGTGATAACAACAAAATAAAATAGTGAATGTGAAAAGAAAAATAAAATGGCAAAACTTAATAATCTTAGGGATATAGTTTTTCTAATATTTATGGAATTTTAGGGGTGTGTAAAAAGTAAATTCAATCCTTTTAAATTTATGAGGGATGTGTATTAACAATGGGGTGTGGAGAGTAAAGATGTGTGTATAAATAGAACCACTCTTTCAAAATGATCAAATTTACTTTTTACACATTCTTAATGCTCCAATGTTACCCCAACTCATTTTTATAATATTATTAATTCTTAATTCCTTCATTTTCTTGTCACAAACACCATTTCATTCTGATATGTTGTTTTAATATTATCATTTTTGTATCTGTCTTCTCTTTTTGGGCTGAGCTTTAAGTATGGAGACTTTTTCCATACATAAAGAAAGTTTACAATAACATTTAAAAAAAAAACTTATTATTAGTTTTCTTTTTATAATAACTTGTGGGTTGTGTGGAGAGGGAAAAAAACTTATTATCATTTTTCTTTTTTATAATAACATTTTATCAAATAATTTAGTTAACCATAATTGTCCCTTCTTTTTGTAACGTAAGGGTTTCTTTGTAATAAGAAATTTAATTAAAATGGGAATGTGGAGAGTAAAGAGAGATGTGTGAGTAGAACCACCTACTAATAAAAGGTTGATCTTTTAACATATGGAGGCATGTGCTCCGTGTGCACATATTTAATTTATTGATTCTTTTATACATAAATTTTAAATTTTCAAATGGTTTACTCTTTTTTTAATTTATTAATTTCTTAAGAGTTCCATAGAATACTGTAGACATGTGTTAGAGTTTGAAAAACAGATAAATTAGAGAGAAAATTACATACTATATTACATTTTTAAAAGTTGTGTTTATTTATGAAACACTTAGAAAAATTTATGCCACACTATTATTTATATTTATGCCATAAATGAACATGTACGACATTTACAAAAAGTAAATATTAAAATATTACATTTACGAAAATTCCCCTAAATTAGATTTAATTTGGCTCTTGATCACCATTATTAGATCTTAAATAAGCTTCAAAACATAGAAAAAAATCAAATAATCATTAGGCAGAAATAATAACAAGATTTATGAGCTTGAATAAAAGAAATAAGAATAATAAATAAAAATACCACACTGAAATTTATAGTAATTCATTCAATTTAATTTATGTCCACTGTTGAGGAGTCTCCTTCACTAAAATAAGAAATCTGGTACAAATTATAGTACTTTCTTGAGAATTATGAAAAGAATACAAGTACTTTTGTGTGTTTCAATGGTAGTATGTGTATGAATGAGAGTATATAACCCCCCAAATAGGGTCTCTAGGCCTATTTATAGAGGCCAGACTTAGAATTCTTGAATTCCTGCACAAAAGGTAATGGTCCTGAGCGGTTGAGAGAGGAGTAGGACATATGTCACGTGATAAATAACCCCATGTTTTGGTTCATCTCAGCTTGGGTAGCCGTTTGATTCATGTATTATAACAACCTTTCAGTGGTTATCACTTTCAATTCGATCAACTTTCTACATTAATCGAGCATTTTGGCCATGATGAACATAGAGTTGGGCAAGTGACAAACAATTAGAATGAGATGAATCTGAGTCTCTCTTGGTATTTCATGGTTCTATCGACTGGAGGGAACACTCTGGCCCTTAAATTACCATCCACGTGATTAGGCTTGTTTAGCTCAATGCGCAATTTAGGCAGCAAGTAAACATAACTTTGAGGTTACCGTTGATTTGGGCTTCTCTAAATTGGACCCCAAACGAATATCATGACTAATTATTAAGAAAATAAAAGTCTAAAAATAGAACAGGAAATATTTATTAACTATTCTGCCTAAAATTAATGATCACAATATTTAAGTTGTACTTATTTTTTATACAATTTATAAAATCTGATGAATATATAAAACATTTATACATACGTAAATGCCTTAATGGTTAGTTATTGAAGCACGTGAATGTTTATGAGAATAAGTGTAGATAAATAATGCAGGAAGAGAGACAAGTAAACAAAAGAAGTTAGATTTCAAGAAAATAAAATAAAGGTAAAATAATTTAGTGTAATACAAATGTTAAATCGAATCCAAAATAAATTTTGTAGGAAAATTTCACAAATATTCGTTGTATTTCTTTAAAATTTTATATCTTCGTCTTTTATTAGAGAAATATAAAACAAATATCTTCTATATTATTAAAAATAGTACAAATTTAATCCCTTAACCTGTAAAATTTTTAGAAGTAGACAAAAAATAGTTACATTTTTCCATTAAAAAAGTAACTTAGGGATACATATAAGAAAATAGTATTTAAGACCATTGCAATAAAAAAAGTTTTGAGGGAAATAAGTATCTAAAATGGCCACATTGGAAACATTATACTTTTAGAACCGCAAGAAAAATAAAATAAAATTTTAAGTAGATAACTCTTTTGAGAAAAGTTATTGCAAAAGGGCATTAGCAAAGACATGTTAGTTTAATATGATTAAAAAATGTAAATGTAAGTACAAAAATACACAATTCAATCAAAACAAGTGTTTTAGTTAAAACACATGTTTTGATTGAATAATATGTTTTCCAAAGGGTTGAAATGTTGAAAAAGAAACTCATATATATATATATAAATATATATTCATAGATATAAGAAAAGATTTTGATGGTGGCAGAGAAAATACTAAAGACATTTGATTAAATAATATTTAAGAATGTTAGAAAGAAACTGGGTAAGATAAGTATTTTACGAGGGTCTCATTGATATATATATATATATATATATATATATATGTATATATATATATATTTAGGAACAGGAAAAGATATTTAAATAGAGGACATACCATAAGAATATTAGAAAAAAATGGTCACGGTTCAAAGAATTATAAAAGAACCCAAACTGGTATTCTGTTGGGAAAAACCACTCAATTGAAGGATGAAGGAATGATATTTCTTGTAGTGAGCAAAAAGATGTAAAGAAAGAATCTCAGTACAAATGTTAAAACATGAATTAACCAATATTTAAAAGGAAAAATACCCAAAACACAAAGAGTGTTTTGTCTAAATACTACTTTTTTCTTGTTTATTATGAAAATCTTCAAAACACACAATGTGTTTCAAAATACCCCTAAAGTAATTAATCATACAAGGGGTATTTTGAGCAAAAGAAAAATCTGCACACAAAAGAAAAGAGAAATTGTAATAAATAGCAGATTTTATTAGGATATTAATGAATAATATGTCGGTTGTTTTAAAAAGATGAAATAAATAGCATATTCAAGTATCAATATTTTAAAATAATAATAATAAAAAAACCCTAATAATCAAATCATGCCTTTTCCTTTTCTCTCCCTACCACATTTCTTTCGTTTCCCCTCACTTTCTCTCCTCTGTCTTTCTTTAGGACCTGATCTCTCTTTCTCCCTTGAACAACTTCCAGTGGAGCTTGGGTCTCCTCTTCGACGCCGACAGGAAGATCTCAGGACAATGACGAGTTTCTGTCATTTCTCTCTCTCGCACACATATACACACTCTTATTCTCACTCACAAGGTTTGTGGTTGTCAATGTCTGCCACTGGTCATCATGGTGTCGCAAATCAGAGGTCGACTAATCGTGTTACCACTTCATTGGAGTCGCTTGTCCACAACAAAGATGGAGAAGATTCACCAAGTTAACAACTTAAAAAGCGGTGTGGTCAGAGTTGCACCAGATTTAAGCACAAGGGCGCTTTGAGCACGGAACGTCGCTGTCGATGGATATCTAAGGCTTCTAGGATGAGCTCCAAGCTTTGCATAGGGCAACTTAACGAGATGTCAATGGGTGGCTAGACATTCTTGTGTTCGATGACAACAGGCATTCGCGAAGAAACAACGACGGACAAAGAGGTTCATGGCAACGGACGAGCTCAATATTACCAAGGTTTTATAAATCAGAGTTTGACAGGTCGATCTGTGTCAGTGGTGTCGCCGAACACGTAGTGGCAAGGGACAACGGCGGGCTGTGGTGGTCGGCATCGTGATGACAAAATTTAGGTTTTTTTATGTATGATATGGTTTTATGGTGAGATATTATTATTATTATTATCATTATTATTATTATTATTATTGTAAAAATGAACCATTTATATAAGAATAAGATATTTCCCGCCTCTAGCGACATTGTCGGTGCTGGCGATATCCAACAAAATAGTATATTTTCAGGCCACCGACGAGGTCGTTTATAAATTTTTATTTACATGTTAATATTGTATTTCTCAATGGCCGGCGACGTTGTCAATAAATTTTATTTGCATGCAAATACAGTACTTACATGTAAATACTTATTTCCCAATAGGTGTCGGTGCTAGTGAGGAATGAGAGATAGGTGGGGAGGAGGAAAGGGTAAGGGTATTTTAGGGTTTTTATTCTTGATTTCTCATAAAATAAATCTCAATTTCTCATGATATGCTATTTACTATACATTTTAAAGACAAATGACATTATACACTAATTCTTAGCCCAAATATGCTATATAGCTTCTTCTTCCACAAACCTAATAGGACATGTTTCATGTCCCACCAGGATATTTTATATCCTATCGGGATATTTTTATGTCCCACAAGGGTATCTTTCTCTCTCTCCTTTCATCGTTGCTAGCGCATCTCCATTTTATCGATGACGTCACCAGCAGCAATTAAATATCATCAAAACCAAAAGAAAGACAAGAAAAGACACAAAAAAAAAAAAAACATAACAGTATTAGCAACATCAACAACAACTGCGACATATTTGGAAACAAACCCTACTGACAGGGTCTCGATCGATGATGAAGATGGATGGAAGCATGGATGACCAGATCTACCCTATTGATAGCATCATTGCTTCTTCAAAATATGAAAATATGATAGAGGAAAGAAAGACCACAACTGTCGCGAACCAGATATGTGCGGCCATATGATTTCGTCGATGAGATTGGGAGTAGCCTTGATTAGAGAACGCGATTCCATCAATGTTGTCTTCTTTGGCACAGGGGACATGCGTTGGGAGATGACAATGGTGATGTGGATGGATCTCATCTTGTGGTTATAATGTCCGAGAATTCTTAGAATTAAATATTGTAATTTACATTAATAAGTGAAGGATTTTCCTTGAAATACCATGTTTTGATTTTGTGATTCAAGGATTTATAGGATTAATATATAAATTCCCAAAATTCTATAGTAAATATTAAAGAAATTTATTAACTTTTTATGATTAAATAATTAGGTTGACAATTTTTAGCGTAATTTAAAATGGAGGAAATTTCAATCCATAAATAACATAAGAATTTGATTTATAAGAATTTCAAGTGTACAATTTCAAGTGTACTAAGGCATTAGTAGTGTGCCAAGAAATACAATAACACATAAAAAGTCTTTAGTTGACTACTAGCTAGATCAAAGTTACGGAAGTAGCATGTTCAGAAAAAAATACTATCCAAACTTGGGAATTGACACTATTAAAGACTGTCATTTTCAAGATAAGTACAAAAAAAGTCAGGTTTAGGTTTTTATTAAGTCTATAAATAGTATTAAGATTATTAACAATCTAATTTTATTAGGTGATTAACTATTAACATTATCACTGGTTAGCTCGAAGGTCTGTTTGGACTGTGATTAAGCAAAGTTAGAAGACCTGACTGGAACCAAAAACTTTTTATCAGCTAGCTAGTTCTCCCAACTAATCAAAAATTTATATGCTTTCTTAAATCAAAAAAAAAACTTATGGGTAAACGAAGGTAACAAGGGGACAAGGATTAACGTGACAATAATGAAAAGCTAGGTCTTGTTTTGGCTCTTTGATGAAGCTATTTTCCCTCGCAATTTCCCTTAAGAATGGTGCCATCTATTAAGTTTTCTTAGACCAAGATTTGTCTCAATTAAGTGTTCTTGAAGGATGAGAAAATAAGAGAGATTAGCTCTTTTGTCTATAAATAAAGCCACTCATGACTAAGGCTCATTTTTTGCCATTTCTCTCCCATTTTTTCCAGGCAAAACTAGTTTTCTCTCAATCCCTCTCTCCCAAAAATTTCTCATTTCCACTCACCAAAAATCTAACCAAAATTAAGAGGAGATGGAGGAGGATTAGGAGGAGTACTCAAATCTTCAAAGGTACAAAACAAAACTTTAACCCATTTTATTTTAATTTTGATTTAGTTCATGGTTGATGATAATTATGATATGTAAATAAGAGTTTATTCATGTATTTGTGGTGGTGTTGCAATTTATATTATGATTATTTAAGGCTGTGTAAGATGAAACATGTTTTGTCTACATTATAGTTGTGTCTTGTGACTATGCTTTCCCCTGATTCCAACTCTAATACTAAGTTTCGGACCACTTATAAAAAAGCACACAAAAACTATTTTGTATTGCAACTGTCACTATTTTCACCAAAAATGAGTATCTTAGAGGCCAAATCACGATTTTCTCAAAATACGAAAGTTTTAAATCTTGACGAAATAAAAAAATTTGTGAAGAAATGTTTTACAATTCTACCTTTAAGACAGCGTTTTAGGAAGATTCCTGAAACTGTATAATTTATGTTCCAAAAACAGTATAGTTTTCTGTTTTGACGAAAACAACTCCTGAAAAAACCAAATCATGATTTTTTTTCAAATACATGGATGTTTTAGATCTACACAAAATAAAGAACTTTTGTGAAGAAAATTTTTTAAGATTCTGCCTCTAAATGGAGTTTAAAATAGATTTTTTAAAAGTAGTAAAAACTTTCTTTTTTTTATATAGAAAATTGTTTAATTAGGTAAAGTTTGATAAATCACTGAATAAGGATATGTTAAAGATAAAAAACAAGGTTTTGAAAAATACTAAAGTTCTAGATCTCGTTGAAACGAGGAACTTTTATAAAAAAAAATTTAAAACAACTATCTTTAGCATAAAATTATTCAATGGTTTACAAAATTACCTAAAGTGCCTCTATAACATTAGTTTTAAATAAAAAAGTATGTTCATAATTATATTTTACAGCTAACAAAGGACTTCTAGAACATGAAAATCTACATGAGTTTATAGTTCATGGTTTTTTTCAAATTCAGATTATATTTTAATATATGATTTTTGACACAAAATTTTTATATACGAAATATAGAGTTTCTCAACAATTGCAAGGATCTTTCAAATGTATTTAAAAAGAAGCTCCTAGAAACTTGAAATGTTAGACAATAACGTTATGATGCCAATTACAAGCCCAACATTAGTACAAGTTCACAAGTCATTTATTGGACCAAAGTTATGTAGGTTTAGTGTTTAGAACATCGTAAAACTTTTCTAGCATTAGTATGCTTTTTATACAATTGTAAGGCCAACATAGATAATATGAAACTTTTTACTTAGATCTAGTTTTTTTCTTTTTTTAAGGGGATTACTTAGGCCTAGTTAATGGGATTAGATAATTAATTAATTATTTAATTGATTAATTAATTGTCAACTTTAGAATGAAGAAATTTAAATAAGCAGAAATTCTATGTTATGAGAATTATATTAATAAAGCCTTGTAACAATTAATATGATTGTCCATTCCTTTATTAAAGGAGGATGTATTTTAAGAAATGATTTAACTTCTTTTATGATCATGCTAAATTACCAATTTTATACCCTTATTGGGTGTTTTTTCTATAAAACTTAAGAATATAAAATAGAAACTTGACGAGTCAGCAAATTTTATTTTTGAAAACTAGATAAGTATGAATCTTGCCCATGGCATGAAATAATTTTCAAAATAAAGTGATTTTACATATTTTTATGTAAATTATAAATGTATGTTTACGCCCTATGTTATGGTATGTGGTGGTATGTAGTAACATATTATATTGCACTCTCTAATAAGTCCAGAGAAACCTATAAGAATAAGTTAAGTTTGAGTGTCTTACCAACCTCTTGAGCTATGGTAGGCTTATGTTAAGAATAATAATTTAGACCTTGGTGTCATTGGGGATCTTTGGAAACCCGAACTTCTTGATGATTGCTTGCAACTGGCATAAACACTTGGGCGAAAAATAAGATATGATCATGAGAAAGCACAACTAGCACATGCATGATTTATTATATGTTTCTCAATGTTTTGCGAGTTATAGTTTCTACTTGTTGAGCGAAAGCTTATCCAAGTATATTTACAATGTAGGTAAGTAACCTATAAATGATAAATGATAAACGGTGGTGCAACGACAAATGAGCAATGGAGATGCAAAATATACACCACGCTCATTTTATTTCTGTACTTAGTTTTGTTAATTATAACTGTTTAATTAAGTACAAATAGTATATTTGAAACTATGTATGTATGTTTTAGAGATCGAGATTATAGCCATATAGCCTCAGTCCGTATGACTTTAAGACTAACATATTAAAACAATTACCCCTGTTCAACTTTTCTTGCAACAAATGTAAGGACATTTTTGTTAAAGTTAATAAGTAGAGTTATTTAATTTAGTAATTTTTCTAAAAAAATATTCTGCAAATTTAAGTAATCATAGTAAGTATATATTTAAGAATACTTTTAATTAGTTAAAGTCAAGACTACATAGGTAAGGTCATTACATGGGCGATGTACGAAAGGCGACAATGATGATTACAAGTTTAGTGCAAAACGTCATTAAGAATTGAGAGAGGGGAGGGAGAAGGGGGGCAAAAGAGAGAGAGACTTGTAGAGATCGACGATGACTTGCTCCATGAGATGGAGGCAATTGACGTCGTGACTGGAACGACAATGAGAGAGACACGAGGAGAGAGAGAATAAAAAAGAGAAGGATAACCAAATGTGAGATCGAGATAGAAAAATAAATGAGGATTTTTTTCTTTTTTGAAGGAGATCAAAATTTATAGCATATATTTTCTAAATTTTATAATTTGTGACATAAAAAATTAAATTGGTTAAATAGGTGACATATTGTACAATTTTCTTAAAAAAGGGGAATAAGCCCAAGAATAAAAAATTTATTTTCTATAAAAGAGTGAGAATGGTTTTTATACTTCAAGCAACTTTTGTTTCGATGGGCTCAAAATTGCTTCTTCTTTTTTTTTTTTACTTGGTTTAATACAATGGCTTAGATTGATCCAAATCGCTTACACCTTTTTGACGCCTCATAGCTTAGTTTTATCATCTTTTAATTTTTTTAAGTATAGAGGTTAACAATGTTATGTAATATGCATCAATATAGTCCCCTCAAAAAAAAAAAAACTCACATAATATATAAAATTAAATCTGCAATATACTACTGTATCAGTACCTTATTTATCGTAACTTTAATTTCATTTTTTCTTTGTTGGAAAAAAAAGCTATTTGTTATAAAACAAATGCAAAGAACTAAATTGCAAAGCATAAAATAGAGAGACACAAAAAAAATAAAGAGAAACAATTTTTGTTATTCATCATCTCATCTCATCTTATCTCATGTCATGTCCAAATATAAGCTCTCAAAGGCCATATATATAGGCCAAAGATCATAAAGTAGGAGAGACCAAAGGGTAAGAGTTACAACAACAAAATAATATAAATAGAGTGGTAATTAGGAGGTTATGAAAGTTATAAAATACCAACACTAATAGTCATTAAGGTGAAAATAATGCAATTCATGAGGGTGTTAGGAATATGAACATCCACACTATTAAACTAATTTAGTCATAACACTCCCCATTGGATGTTCACCATTTAAGAATATATGCCTCGTTAAAAACCTTACCAGGAAAAACCCTGTGAGAAAAAATCCTAGTGAAGGAAAAAAGAGTGCATTATAATCTTAAGATTTGGCTTAAAACTGCCTCGTTAAAAACCTTGCTAGGAAAACCTGATGGGACAAAACCTATACAATGGAAAAAAGAGTACAGTCTTTTTCAACAAAATCAAATGCAAAGATCTTTGAGTCGACACATTCTAATCTTGCATAGTAATTTCTCAAATGTAGTTGTAGGAAGTATCTTTATATAAATTTTTCAAGTTGTCACTTGAACAAATTCGATGAATGCCATCCTGTAGGAGCTTGTGCATGAAAAAGAACTGTTAGGAAACTTGTTTTATTATGTCTTCTTAACTTGGGCGATAAACTTTACATTCTCCCCGTATAAAGCCGTCGGACTTTCTTTGCTAAATAAAAGGTCACATGTTGCTTGGATATATTAGAGTGTAAATCTCAACAAAATAATGCACATAAGATGACTATCTCATAAATTACCAACATTTCAACATGATTCAAAAATGCAACGACAATAATTTGCCTTATAGATTGCCAAGATATAGTAATACCATCATATGTAAACAAGTAGTATGCATGTAATCATGCTTTTATATGGATTGAAAAATATTCAACATCCAATCAATATCCATATCAAATGTTTCACAATGAAAATGAAATACTTGTTTAACATCTTTTCAATGTCTTTGAGAACTATATCTTGCTAGTACAATAGCAAAGATTGACGTGTGAGGTCATATGCCATTTGCAAATACATTACTGTACTAATAGTATTATTTGGACCAATAATTTTTTTTTCAATATCACATGATGATAATTTTTCACTTCAAGAGATCAAGAACATCCTTGTTCAAGGAATCAAACAACCATTGGAGAACACATTATGGTGTTAGAAGGTGAACATCAATGATAATAATAAGTCAATTTAATTTATAAGACTCTTTGTTAGATGTTCAATACTTTAGAATGTGCCTCATTAAAACCTTACTAGATAAAACCCCATGGGACAAAAATTCTAGTGAAGGAAAAAGAGTACATCATTCTTTTTATACGCTGTAAACTGCCCCATTAAAGACCTCGTCAGAAAAACCCAATGGAAAAAACCTTGACCAAGGGAAAAAGAGTACAGTACGTATTTGTGTCTCCCTATACTGCTATCATAGTTCTATCAATAACAATTGATTTGATAGAAAATAATTGAGTTGATGCATACTATTGTAAACAAATTCAAGATATTTGCAATCGACTACCTGAACTTGTTACGCTTAGTACTTTTGCTAATATTTCAACTATCGCTCTTTAAGAGCCCATTTACAATAAAGAATTTCATAAAAGTATTAGCTATCTTTATGGGTATACATGAATAAACCTTTACCCATATTTATTTTCTAATTGGTTGAACAATGATGCAACAATTATTTTCACATAAAATCATCTCCAAGTGAGTATAAAAGATTGTTCACCTTATAGCCAAATACTTATCATTCTACTTAATCATTTAGATAATATTTCATACTGTAATATACTAAATTTAAATACTAAGATGCTATACAAAACACTATATAAAAATTCAAGATTTGGAATTATTTTGGTATATCCTCAAAATATATAATCATCAAATAAATGACAAAAATACACTATATCCCTGAAAGTTCATTAAAACAATTTTCTTATATGTAAGAGAAATTATGGATAAGCATTCTTTTAAGCAAATCTTAATCTTCAGGTCTAAATAAAATTTCTTCTGTGAGATTCGTCTTCTTAAATTTATCTTATGATCTCCTCAAGAATTTTTACAAATAACAGCAAGTCCAATATGTTTGAGCTCATTATAAAGCAATGGAGATATAAATTTGCTAGCACTTCCATTCTTTATATCATAAACATATAGTGGTACCATTCATATCTGGATTGCATTTATTTACACAAACATCTTTGTGACATTCATAATTAAGCGTGCAATTTCAACTTTTATTGTTCAGACCTTTGAAGCCCCTTTTGGACTTTTTATAAATATCAATAGATTGTTGCAACATGTTTTTCAGACGTACATGAACTTATTATATATATTTTGCTAGGCTATCAAAATATAATTGCTTATCCATCATATATGAGCACCGTTACTCATATATATCTTTTTTATAAATTTTCTACAAAAAACTTATTATTATAACTCATAACTTATTTTATAACCTCATACTTTTTCATATGCACTATTTCATTTGAATATTCACTTCCATCCTACTGGCTTTAATATTTGAAATATTTTAAACTATTGGTCCTTCATACTTTGCACTAGCATATATACTTGCCTGGACTTTGCGTCTTTTACTTATAGGCCTTTTTTCACGTCAATCACTTTCGACGGATTTCAAATATTTTTCAAGATCCTCACTTTTTTTAATATAATTATAATTCATGCTTTTTGTAATTGTCGACAATAACTTTTATTGCAATTTAAATTTATTTTTATATTGACATGACTTGTCGAGATCTTCCTCTTTTCTTTACTATTTCTAAATTTTAGGTATACCCTTTGAACTACTTTGGGAGTTCAATGATTTGAAGAAGTTTGATATTTAACAAATATATCAAATTGTCATATCAATAACCTTTTCTGAATATATACTCTTTAAGAATATGGTCTCTTCATAATACTAACTTATTTATAAGTTTCTTTCTCTTCTAACAAGTGTGGTACTTTAGACTAGACAAGTCTGCAGTGCTTTAAGTATTTCTTAAACTCATAAGATAACAAATTATCATTTAGAGACCTCAATCCAAGCTATTAAATTAGTAGCTGGAGAAGTGATTCAATCACTTTCTTTATTATATTAATTAACAATTTTATATTGTATTGCAATGCTCAATCAATCAATCTATGTGAGGATCAATAATATCTAACTGCAAATTCTCTCCCCCTGATGGTGGGAATATTTTTCAAACGATATTACATGTAGGGATTTTGAACTACATATGTTCATACCCAACATGCCTTTTGGGTTAGCGAACTTCTGGTTCGTCATAACAATTTTTCATAGTTGTCTTATTGCAACTTGGAAGAGAAAGTGAAAATAAGTTTCCAATATATCCATATAAGTAATAACAATACGCCCATGTATGTCTCTTTGTGCATAAAATCAAACATAATGTAGAGACAACTTATATCCTTTATAGTTACTATGACCATTTTTCCTTTTTATCAATATAATGATAATACCATGGGAATTTACATCATCAATAACAAACATTTAATTTGTGTACACAACAAATTAAATATCATAATCAATTTCTTATTAATCACTAGGCTATGTAATAATAAAACATCATTATTACTTTAATGTATTGCATGTATGTGATCTTTCCATAAATTTTATCTCACAAGCCTTTTAATTTTCCTTTCTTGTCATATTTCCACTTTGGATGATTATATGTTACTTTTTCAAACACAGAGGATGCTTTGCATTATAATATCATATTGCACTCGATCAAATAAACTTCGATCAAATAAAGAGGAGACAATCAATAGCTCAACTCCTTCTCTAGCTTTTTTTTCCATTTAGGCTTTATAAGATCACATTTCTATTTTGAATGCTTTATAGGTATATCCTTCATGGAGGCACCACTATAGCCCTTTCATATGTTATAATAATATTCTTATAACAAACGGATAAAAATTTCTCCCTTGATTTAGGCTTGGTATTGACATTTAGACGTACAATAAGTACGTACCAAAGCCTTTCTATATCACATGCCAAGTGACCAAATTTGATTATTCATGGGAGCAATATTAAAAACTTTTTAATTTCTCTTATCAATACTTTTTTTTTCACTTTTCAACCGTAGCCTATGGCTTTCTTTGACGACCGGGATGTTGAGAAATTTCAAAAATCTAATAGCCATTGGATTTGCATTCACTTGGAATATGCAATAATAATTAGACAAACAATATGGTCATTTTATATTATGTTGTCGATACTAAAAGACCATCTCTAATATAAATGACCTTTTTAGTATCTCATCATAATTGCACCAATAATTGCAATAATATATATTCATTTCATGGAACATGTGGAGCCAATTAGCCAAAATTAATGGCTCTTTAATTATGGGCTCAAAAATTAAGTGCTAATACAATTTATACTTATGTTAATGTAAGTTTCAAATATTAGCTAGAGAGTATTTTTAGCTTCTTGCAAGTAATATAAACAAATACAAACATAAAAACATATTATAAATGAGTACAAATTGGACAAATATTGTGCTAATATAACAAAAGAAATCTTGAACCAAACAATACCATTTGATATTAAGATGATGGCATAAAGGTTTTGGTATCAAAAAAAATTTAATAGTAACAACATGGCATGTTTATTTATACAATTATAACATTCAAAACACACTTATGCAATATAATAGATGAATTGTCATTTATGATTATAAAGTACCGCCAATTTCTTGACTTTAAAATAACCAAATAAAAAAAATGATGATTATATTTTCATGGTCATTGAATCAAAATAAATAATGATAGAGAAATTTTATAAACTAATATGGTTTGCAAAAATGCGAAAATAATAATATAATAGGAAAAGATTTTCATAAGCAATACAAGATGTGCTCTCAAACGTAATAAAAAATATATATATTGTTCACTAGTCAAAGTGAATGCATAAAGAGCATAGCCAAACAAGAGTTGTGTAGATATAATATAAAAGCATGTTTTAAAATCTCTACAAATTTCTTCCATAACAATATATGCAAATATAAATATATATAATTACAATATACCATCTAGAGAGTGATAATAACTAACATTCAAGACCTTCTATTTGCAACGTGTATTCAAGCTTGAAATCGTAGAATCCGATTAAACATTTTTATCTTCAAATAATAGTATATAGAGTTGTATTAGATAATAGACACAATAATCATACGAAGTATGGATTACCTGTTCATCCCGAAGATATAGTTGGGATATCATGAAGAATACTTAACACACGTCGAAGACAAGGTACTAACATCCGAGATGATCTTCAAATTTTATAGAATTTTAAATGCCCCTACAACAGAAATAGCTAGAGACTCGTGCTGATAACGTGTTATAAAACAAATGCAAAGAACTAAATTGCAAAGCATAAAATAGAGAGACACAAGAAAAATAAAGAGAAACAATTTTTGCTATTCATCATCTCATCTCATCTCATCTCATCTCATGTCCAAATATAAGCTCTCAAATGCCATATATATAAGCCAAAGATCATAAAGTAGGAGAGACCAAAGGGCAAGAGTTACAACAACAAAATAATATAAATAGAGTGGTAATTAGGAGGTTATGAAAGTTATAAAATACCAACACTAATGGTCATTAAGGTGAAAATAATGCAATTCATGAGGGTGTTAGGAATATGAACATCCACACTATTAAACTAATTTATTCATAACACTATTGTTTTTTTTTTTTTATCATTGCAACTTTGCAACTAATTAATGAGACTTTTTTTTTCTTAATTCTATATTTAGGATTGTTCGTGTGATATCTTCTGGAAAAATACAACTGGGTGAAGACTTCCCCAAAATAAAAATTGTTACACTACTGAGCACTCTTAAAAAAACCTAGAATTTTTTTTTAAAAATATGTTATTTGATATTTTCTCATGAATTGTTTTTGTAACGCTTAAATATATTCAAATCAAGTTCATACTGAAAAAAGCAAATTTATATCTACAATAGCTCTCAACGAAATTCCTCTATTATTTATAATTTTTTTAAAATATTTTACTAAAATATAAAAATGATGTTATTACTTTGAAAACATATAATTACTACTTTTAAAACTTATAATTACTATCAATGGAAAAAAAAATTAGGTTACTGTTTTTAAAAGTATTATCAATAATAGGAATTAACGTTATTATTTTCAGAATAATACATATACTTTTAAAAAAGTTTAAGATAGGCTTGTTACCACATGCACATCCGCACCACCTAGTGCAATCTCCGCTTATCCTTCAGCTTTCCATTAAACCAATCCAATGGCTCAAGTTTATTCTCTCTTCACATTTTTTTTTTTAATTTAAGCTTAGTACAAATGGTCTTTTTTCTCTAACACCTCATACATCAATTTGCATTAATCTTTTTTTCTCTTTTAATTTTTTTTTTTGCCTAATGAGTATAAATTTTTTAGTACAATCTCCACTTGTTCTTCTCATTTTCTTTTACTTTTCTTTTGCAAAAAGACATTATATGTTAAACTTAATTAGCTCCATCATAATTTTATTTTCTCTACTATACTTTCAAGCTTAATTTATTCTCGCCTCCATTTTCATTTGGCTTTTTTTTCCTACTTTCTTTACTCTCATTTCAATTCTCTTTCATATATATATTTATATATATATATATATATATATATATTATTTCTAATTTTTTCTTATATATCAAAAGTTTAGTTGTTCACCAAAATTTATTTTCAATAACAAACAATTAATGTATATACTAAAGCATGACAATTTAAGTATATTGACAAAACATCATAAAGATTTGTCTTCTCTATATGGAGAAGTGATTTTTATTTGAAATTTATTCTTAAATTTATTATATTCTCACTCCTAAAAATATTTCTTTCACGATAGTTTTAAATCATTGTGAAAAATTTACAAGACGGTTTTTTACTATCGTAGTACAAAACAAAGCTACACAATGGTTTTTTACTATTGTATAAGGTAGGTTTAAGTCTAGATTTGGTGCATTTAGAGCGTATCTTACAAGATAGTTTTTGCTATAAATGGTCATGTAAGATTCAACATTACACAATAGTTTTTTACAAAAACCATCGTGTATGATGTAGCTTATACGATGGTTTTTGTAAGAAATCGTCATGTAAGCTATAATTTTTCACGACAATTTTTACCAAAAATTATTGTAAAAAATTGGTCAAACTAAAAAAAATAAAAATAAAAAAAATTTTGATTTTCCATGGGATGGCCAACCCCATTTTTTATCCATTAATCCAATGCCATGATTACAAAATCATATATTTACATCTAACTTAGAAGTTTTTACAACACATGTCAAATACACAAAGTTTACAACACATATTCAGATATGCAATTTTTTCCTACTACCAAAAAACACATAAACCTATTTAAATAGTTTATCCACTCAATTCTAATCTTAAGCAAATCATCACCGGCATAAATTTTTTTTCTTGCAAGCTTGACCATACCATTAACTGTAAAAAGTATATCTTGCATGTAACGTAAAACAAAATAACCACATTCAATGTTGTTGGGTTGTCTTAGACACTTACGAGATTTATAAAATGTTTGACGTATGGTTGATATATTACGTTGTCTGCCTTGCAACTTTTCAATCATTAAGGGCTCTAAAGATTTGTGAAAATAAAGAAGAATTAAACACAATAATGTAACATATATTAACAAGATCTAACACACATACTAAACTAATTACTAACAATGCATAACTATCATTAAAGTCTATTCCCAAAGTGCCAACACATATACTAAAGTAATTACTAACAATGCATTAACAAAGCAAACAAATTAACAAAATTAAAATTAAAACTAAAACTAAAATCTTAAATAATTAAAATTAAATAATAACTAGTGAGTTTTGAGCAATAAAACACATAAATAATTGCTCTGATGATAATTAGAGGATTTTTATCAAACATGTGGTAGGCGTCGCAAGAAAAAGTCTCAAAAAATGTATGAATTGATATATAAAATCATCCAAAATAATATTTAAACAAATTTCAATATAATTAAATAATTTCACAGCAATCACTAACAAATTTCTTGACTAACAACGAAGAGAGAAAGAGAAAAGAGACCTTAAGATTGAGAAGAGATAACGGCAGCTATGGCATGATGAAGTAGGGTGGAATGATGGCGGCATTGCGGAATGTACGAGGAGATGGCAAGAACGCTGGTGGGCAAGGCAGAGTGCTTCACGGAGATGGCAAGAGAGAGTGCGTTTGAGACGAAGGGATCGAGAGTGGGTTCATGATGAAGTTCAAGAGGAAAAGAGAGAGAGTGGGCTTGGTGGCATTGTGGAGTGCATGAGGAGAGGGCTAGAACGATGATGGCAAGGCGGAGTACTTCATAGACATGGCGAGAGAGAGTAGGTTCGAGACGAAGGGAGAAAGAGTGGCTTTGGCGGCGATGGGGCCTCAGTCAATGGCGACGATGGGCTAGGGGTTTTGGGGGGCTAGGTCGAGGCAGAGAGGGCTGGGTAGAGAGAAGGGGAGCTGTGTTAAAGATAAAACAGGCTTAGTGTTCGAATGAGGGATGACACAGCTTGGTGGTATTAAAATAGGCTTACACGACAATTTTTTAAAAATTGTTGTGTTGGCTGACGCGATTTATAATTTCAAATTACGAAGCTTGTATGATAGTTTTTTCAAAATAAATGTTAGGGACATTTCTCTTTAGCTGGAACATGTCATGATATATTGGACCACACTCTATTCTCATACACACTGAGGCTTAAGTGAATAATAAATGTTGTCATTTTTTTTTAACTATTGTCGAGATTTTTTTTAATGAAAAAAAGCCTGGGAAAGAAGCTGCCCACGTTAACATGCAAACCCCTCGGCATTACCAAAAGGGCCATCCTATACGCTGACATCAACGTTCGCTAAAGATCCTAATGACAGGTCCTAGTCCTTGACAAGGGATAACTCACCTCAACCCCACTAAATGGCTAGCAATTAAGATACATAAGGTGTGATTTAAAGCACACAAAATTTGACTTGTATTAGGTTGACAAAATCAAGCCCTCACATTTAACCCTGTTAAAGATCGGGGTCACCTAACACTTAAATCTCTTTCACAACAGACTCGAACGTAGTAATTCTTTAGTACTAGGCCATACACTCGGTAGTATTTACAAGTAGAGACAGTGTGACAGATTATCAAAAGCCAAGAAACTATTGTTTAGTTGATCATTGCAATTTTTAAGGCGGTTGATCTTACAACTTTCTTTGATTGGGATTTTCTTTGGTTTAAAAGGACAAGGAAAAAGTCTGATCTACCATGGAAATTAAAGGTGACATTGTAGGATACTCGTTAAATAGTTGGATAAATTAAAGGGTGAAGTTTCTCATATCTTTTAGGAAGGAAATTCGATGGATGATAGACTGATAAGGGTGGTTTACTACACTTCAGGTGTTTGGTGGCACTCACTCTAGATTGTCATGTGGTTGGTTGATAGAGATCATTCTCTTGTACTAAGATATTGTTACAAAGGATTAAGACCCGACTAGATCATGAACTCTTTTTTAATATTCTTTTTGTTTGATTTTTCTTACTGGGTATTTTATTGGTAGAAGGTTTGATCGACGCCTCCTCTTTCCTTTGAGAAGTGTAGATCCTTTCAATCCCAGTAGTAGTGTTAGAAAACATTGTCTTCCTATTTTATTTTTCAGTACATTTCTATTATAGACCTTCAAAACCAGATGCTTTCCTACTGGGTACTGGCAGAACTATAGAGTACTTCTATGTTTATTTTTTTTTTAATTTCATTTATTAATCTGTTTTGAATCAGTGGCTTGCTGTGGAATATAGATTCTGATTGTTGACAATCTAGTTGAGATGTGCCAAAATCCACAAATACCACTTTTCACCTCTCCCTAATTATTAAAAAAAAAAAGAAAAAAAAAAGCTCAAAATCATGTGAGTGCAGTTCATTGCGAGTACATTTACACAAGGTATACAGCAGGTAGTGTGGAATATATTATAGGGTTTTTGATGCATTTGTGCTCTAAACATTTTGACATTTTGTAACAAGGTCTTTTAAATTTTATTTTTTGAAGTAATTGAGTCACTAAACTTAACTAAGTATGATAAATAAGTCCCTAATTACAAACGCTCGTCAAATTTAGAAAATATAACCCATTGAAAAGACCTATGTAGCTAGATAACATTCAAATTATTTAATTGTACACCCAAAAAAGAACAAAGAATTAGATTATTGTTCATGATTTTTTAATAATTTTGTTAGTTTATACGTATATTTTAATCGTTATAGTACTCAAAATTGGCCACCTATCCTTTTAAATGGGTTATATAAATCTCATGTGATAATTGTTTGTCTCAAATTTGATGGACATTTGTAATTATAAACTTAATTGTTATACTTAACAAAGTTTAGGAGATCAATTTCTACATTGAAAAAAAAAAAACGAAAAATTTAAGAAGTAAATAAGCCAAAAACTCTATACTATAAATTTATAATAGTGATCATGCTACCATGTACGTAGGCACAAGTGCACCTTCAGACTGGTGGGGGAAATAATTAAAAACAGTGCCCTCTCTCAAGTCTGTGGGCTCCTTTAATTAAGTAAACTCCAAAAACCAGAGTACTGCTTGTTTAGGTTGTGAGTATAACGTCTTTGTATAACGTCTTCTTTAATCGATTGAAACAATCTTCTTTTTGGTCTTAATATTTAATTTTTTTATTTATTTTCTTTTTTTCTTATGCTGGGATAATCTACTCATACACAGAATTCTCTCCCTCAGTTTTTGTTATTTAATTTTTATTTTTGTGTTAACTTTCTTTTTATTCCTTTCCTGCATTTTCTGTAATTCTTTTCCTTATTTTAATTCAATTTACAGCTTTCATTGCCTTTATTTTTTTTTTCTATCTTGTAACTTTTTTTCTCTTATTTTTCCTCAATATTATTGTTCTTATTGCTGCCAAAAGTCATTAGCTTTAGATATAGCTAACAATTAAGGAATTAAGATATGAAATTATTGAAATAATCAACTTTTTAAATTTTAGAAAATTTGTTTAGTGTTTACATTTCTATTTATAGACATTAAAACCATAATAACATGTCAGCTTACTTAATAATATTAAATTACAAGAAAATGTAAAAAATTCTACTTCATTTTCCGTTATTTCAATTTATAAATTTTTTCCCGTGTTTTGTCCCATTGAATTCAAATTCTGAATCTCTTTACTCAATATTAACACACAGACAACGACTCGTTTTTTCCAAAAAAAAAAAAGGCCTAAATTACATAACCTTCAACTGCATCATTTTATTTTTTTTAACCGTCGATATATAGATTTTTTGAAGTACATAAGAGCAAATCGACTAACAATACAGTGTTTGCTTTTGTTTCTTTAATAAGAAGTTTATATGGCGCGTAGGAGTAAGGGTTGAATTGGATTAATTTTAATATTTTGTTTGATGAAAATTTTTAAGAGATTGGACTAGATAAGCTCGCATCCAAACATACTTCAATCCCCTTAGAAGGGTATCAGGCTATCCCTTATTAAAGCATAAGATTAAATACAAATTGTGCATTGTGAAAAATTGACCTTGCAAAAAATTTAAAATTTGTGGTCTAACTATAATTTTTTAAAATTGAGCGTGCAAAAGGTAAATTTTATGTGACTTAAATATTAATATTTTTACACCTTAAATTTTAAAATTACAAATTGACCCTAATTTTTAAATGTTTTGCACAAAAGCCTCGACCCTAATAACACAACACGAGGCATAGATTGAATCAGTGAATGCTACGTTGTCGACATGGACGGACATAGTGAATGCTTAGTAATTCTTGATTTATTGTAGATAGAAGATGATACAGTATATTCTTAAACCATATTATAAATAATAAACTGAGGATAAAATGAACCTTAATAAATTATCCATAGTGGATCCTCTAACCACAACACTTTTATTGTTATTATTTCTTTTACTATAATTATTTCTTTTGTTTTGTTTTGTAGCTCAAAATTGCACCAAACTTCTATTGTAAAATCGTAAAATTGTAAACATAATTTGTAAATATTTACTTTTATTTTAAATATTTATAAACTTAACTATTTAAGGTGAAAGTCTTCCTTGTTGATTCGATGTCGGACTTGTCGAGACTTTATTACTTGAGACAACCTATGCTTGGGTTTATAATGGACAACATTTTGGACCCGAACAAGATTTTGGCGTTGCAACAAGGACTAAGAGTTGAGGGTACAATTTGGGTTGCATCAAAGAGCCTTTTATATTTTTCCAAAAATCAGATGAATGGTGCAGATTTGATCTTTAGGAAACGATCAAACGGCTTAGGTTAAGCATCTTCTCAACTTCCTGCTCAAGTCGAGGCCTTGTCTCATCAATCAGCCACTGAAATCACCATAATAAGGATATTTGAAATGCACCAATTAGATTGTGCCATGTGGCTAGGGATAACTGACATTCGCACTTTCTTGAGGAACGGTCACGATAAGTATGTGAAGAATTGATTTCGTGCAAAGGAAGCAACGCTTTACTAGAATGAGAGGTTATTCGATTCAATTTATTCGACTTCACTCCTATAGTCGATCCTACCGACTAAGGAGTGGGGGCTAGCTATTGAGGTATGATTTGGTCAGACCCAAATCACGAACAAAGGCCCAACTTAGTGAAGCCTGTAATACAAATCAAGTGAGCAGAATCCAACGGAAGTGTTCGATTCGAGTCCAATAACGACGTCAAGTAAAGTTAATCCTTCGTTCATTCAACTGTAGTATTTGTTCAGCTCAATTATAGCGGTTCGATGACTGGACTTACACTCGATTCGTTTTGGGGAAAGTTACATGGGAAGACCCATTAATCCACTAAGTAGAACTTGGGAGCATGGTCCAAAGGTTATGCCTAATTAGTGACTGCCACATATCTCGCTACTCTGAGCATCATCAAACCCACTCTATCCATCAATTGAAGCCTACAGTTTCAAGGAGGACCTCTACAAATAGAAGCCAGAGACACCATTGAGGCATCTGAATTCTCTCCCTCAACCGAAACTCTGCAAAAGTCTCTCTAGAAATATATTCTTTGTAAACCTTAAAATTCAAATTCAAATATTTGTATTTTGTACTCATTCTCAACATCATAGTAAAGAACAATAGTGGACATAACTGCAATTATACAGTGAACTACTATAAATTCGCATGTGGTATCTTTTACTTTTATAGCATTTATATCTTATTTTATGATTTTGATTTGCCTTTTTAATATTTAATCTACTAATCCTGCTCATGAAGTTTGCTAAGGACCTAATAGCGGCGATTTGAGAGCATAATAACCCTAAATCAGGTTTTAAACAACATGTTAATAATTTTTTATCTAATTATAGATGCAACATCTACAATATGCTTTTTACTACACATTTGAAACTATATGACATTATTTACTGGATTTTAACCTAAATATGCTATTTTTCTCTTTTTTCCTTAAATCTATTTACAATATAAATAAAATTGTTACATTATAAATAAAGATGTAAATAAATTAATAACACTATATTTAGCATGCATATTTTCAAAATATAATGTTTATGACTTTTTTTTTAAATAGTATTTATGACAATTAGATTTGAAAAATTGACTATTCCCACTATTTTCGAGTAAATTGTATTTTTGCATAAACTTTTTTTTTGGCATAATGCAATCCAAACTTTTAATTTTGACAAAATGCATCTTAAATTTTTAAATTATTAGTAATTAAGGTTCAATAGCTAACAAGCGTTAAAAAAAGAGATAATTTTGATCAAAGGACTTACACGTGAGTTTTCTTAAGGGCAAATCTCTTCACTTTAGGGAAAAAAAAAATTGAAGCTTAACAGGTAAAAAAAAAATGCTTGTTGGAAATTAAAAGTTACTATTGAATTTTAATTGTCAATAATTTCAAACTTCAAGTATATTATATCAAGATTAAAAGTTCAAGATATATTATATAAAAAGTGAATAATTTAAAGTGAAGTAGTGCAATTTATACCACTATTTTCCAAAAAAAAAAAATGAACAAAAAACAAAAAAAACAAAAACAAAGCAAAACAAAACAGAAACAAAATATGCAGAATATGTAAACTTGAATTCATATCAGAGCCGCGAACAAAAATTTTTGGCGACGAGTGGTCTATTCTGAACGGTAGGTAATGTAGCTTCCGTTCCTTCTTTCTTCCTCGCAACCTTTTTCGCTTCACAAGGCTTTGGTTTTCCGATGGCGACTCTTCAGAGTGCTCTGCTGCTTCCTTCTACTCTTCTATTAACCGACGCCTCTTCTTTTCTCAACCCCAAGGATGGTTTTCACATTCCCAAACTCAAAATTCGTTCTTCCAATATCACAATCGGAGGTTTCGCCGTCAATTCAGACTTAAAACAGAGGAACCCACGAGCCCAACTTTCTGTTGTTGCCGGAAAGACTAGAAATTTTCGCCATTATACAAGAACAGAGAGCAATTTTGATGTTGGCCATTGCCTTTCTCTGTTAAACAGTGACTATGTTTGTGATTTGAGGCAAATACATGCTTTGGCTGTAAAGTTGAGTGCTTTTAAATTGGATAGTTTGATTGGAAACAAGTTAGCAGTGTTGTATTCTAAGAACAAGGAGAGTTTGGAAAATGCCCGTAAGCTGTTTGATGAAATCCCCGACAGAAGTAGAACCAGTTACGTGGCATTGATAAGTGCTTATGGTCGGTTAGAGCGGTGGGAAGATGTGTTTTTGCTACTAGGGTTGATGGTTGATGAAGGGGTTTTACCTGATAAATATCTAGTACCTAGTATTCTTAAAGCGTGTTCAGCATTAAAGATGACAAGGGATGGTAAAATGATTCACGGGTATGTTGTGAGGAAGGATTTGTATTCGGATGTTTTCGTTGGGAATTCGCTTATTCATTTGTATGCAAATTGTGGGGATTTGAGATATTTGAGAAGTGTTTTTGATGCAATGAGAGAAAAAGATGTGGTATCTTGGACTAGCCTCGTTTCGGGTTATATGGACGCGGGCCTCTTAGATGAAGCCGTTGAAGTTTTTCATTCTATGCAGTTGAATGGGGTCAAACCTGACTTGATCTCTTGGAATGCACTTGTATCCGGGCTCGCACGGAATGGACAGGTTGATTTGGCTCTCCAATCTTTGGAAGAAATGCAAGAGAAAGGGATTAAACCAAGGGTTAATTCATGGAATGGAATCATCTCAGGTTGTGTTCAAAACAAGTATTTTGAAGATGCTTTGGATGCATTGTACAACATGTTATGGTTTCCGGAAGATCCAAATTTCGTTACAATTGCTAGCATTTTACCGGCTTGTGCAGGGTTAAAAAATCTGAAATTAGGGAGGGCAATTCATGGATTTTCTGTTAGACATGAGCTTTGTGGAAATGTTCATGTGGAGGGTTCACTAATTGATATGTACTCAAAATGTGGGAAGAACGACTATGCAGAGAGAGTTTTTGTCAATGCAGCGAACAAAAACACTGCCATGTGGAATGAGATGATTTCAGCATTTGTGAACGAGGGGAAAATGACAAAAGCATTGGAGCTTCTCAGGTTAATGCAAAACGATGGGCCAAGACCTGATGTCATATCATTTAACACGATGTTTGCTGGCCATGCAAGAAATGGGCAAAAAGACGAAGCATATGAATTGTTGTGTGACATGATCCAAATGGATATAAAACCAAATATTGTTTCCTTTAATACTTTGATTTCTGGTTTTCAACAATCAGCGCTTAGTTATGAAGCTCTGAAATTGTTCCAGACCATGCAATCTCCATCGGGTATTAGCTTCCTCGGTAATATTGTAATCACTGAGTCTGCTCGACCAAACTCTATTACTACCACCAGTGCTCTTGCAGCTTGTGCTGACCTAAATTTAAAGCGTCAAGGAAAAGAAATTCATGGATTCACATTGAGGATGGGATTTGAGCGCAACATCTATGTCTCAAGTGCGTTGGTTCATATGTATTCGAAGTGCCATGACATTCTTTCAGCTACTAGAGTTTTCAACAAAATAGAGGATAGAAACACAATTTGTTGGAATGCTTTGATTGCCGGGCACGTCAACGATATGCAGCCAGGGATTGCTCTCAAACTTTTCTGCGAAATGCTGAGGGAAGGTGTTGAACCAAGCTCGATTACGCTTATGATACTTCTGCTTGCTTGTGGTGATATGGCAGCTTTGAGAAGTGGAAGAGAACTGCATGGCTATATCTTAAAGAGTTGGGTTGAAAAATCTGACAATAATCTTGCCAGTGCACTGATTGGAATGTATGCAAAGTGCGGTAGAATTGTTGAGGCCAAATCGGTGTTTGACTCTCAAATTAAAGAAGATGTTGCTCTTAGGAATGCCATGATTTCTGCTCATTCGGTTTATGGAATTGGCAAGAATGCAATTTCTTTGTTTGAACAACTGGAATTGGCAGGAATTTTACCTCACCACTGACACTTGTTCTTTTTAACCTGTAACGGTGTCGTGGAAGGATGGATATACGTTCACGGATAAAAGTTTTGGGATTTTCTTTCACTTTGAACATTAAATAAAAATGGTTAACCAAAAGGTCTCGAGTCCATTGGGTGAATGCCCTACATATGCCTTGCTTTTGTTTTTTCTACTCTGTCTACAAGCTTGCGTTGTCTATAGGAATTTAGACCTAGAAGAAACTGATGAAAAAGCTCTTATTCGACTCAAAAGAAATCTGAGTATCGGTGTTACTGTGGAAGTGGGATTCCGAGCAGAATTCTTTGACACAAGGACACGGGATGGTAAGACGGTCACATGCTAAGTTGAAGGGATACTGAACTGACATGGGAAGCCGGCTAGAAAAGTGGAGAGCGCTAAGCTACATTCCTCAATCTCATTTTGAAATGGTAAGGAGTTCAGGCCTGCCTGTTCTCTGCTTTTTGCACAATGAAAAGTCTGCTCTATGTTTGCGCCATATATTCAATTCCGTTCAACAATTTCCATGAATACAGAAGAATTATAAGGTGTTTTGACGGCATTAGGCTCAGCGAAAATGGTATTTAAGCTTGCACGAATAGAACTGTTAACTTACCAAAATTTGGATAGCACTTGGAGTAAGACATTGACCAAAAGGACAGCGTACTGATACAACAAGAGAAGCGTAATCTTTTGTATTTCATTAGAACCAAGTTACATGTGTATTATCACAATGACATTTTTTAATCACTTCACATGATGCTTCGTTTTAAAATCCAATTATAGTTCCTCTTCTAGAAATTTTCTAGAAGTTTTTATTATCAACCTCAGGTATGTCCATCCAGTCTGACCCCCATCTCTATTCAGTTCAGGAAGAGTGTGAGAGAGAGAAGTAAAAGTATCACTTTCATCGGCCATAGTTTATAGGTTGTTTGGAACTTCAGTTGAAACTGAAGTTTTAAATTTAAGATCTATAGCCCATGGTAGCTTTACACTGTAGCATATGAGAGTTTTGCATTATTTATTCATTTGAAAACTCAGTTCTAAACAGCCTATTAGTGATAATGACATGTTTAAAGTTGAACAGTGCTAAGTAACATTATCCCTTTAGAAGTTACATCCAAGATGGGTAGAGAACACTATTTGAAATGTGTTTTTCTCCATCCAACACGTATAGAGATTTCAAGAACCAAATCTTATTTTACATTTATTTCATTCTTATTTCAGTACTAAATTTTTATTCTCTGGAAAAGGAAGGAAAATTAAAAGTTGTGAGTTCAATCATAGCTTATAGGTAGATAACAAAACATGAGTAACTAGAAGAGCAAACATAGATGGTGCTCTTAAGGGAGAGTGGAACTAGTGATGACGCGGATCAGGGCCATCGGGGGACTGTCATTGGGGCTTGAAATGCCTTCCGACTTGTCTCCTAACACTATCCTTCCAACACTCTTTTGGCACGCTCCATGATCATGACATGGTTTCTGGCCTTGTTTGGGAATGGCAATGAGCCAGGAGATGACCGAGTCTCGTGGCACAGAAACGAGACTAGCACCAGAAGAAGACACAGCAAGAGTTTTAGGTGACTCATTGTGTAAAATCACTGAGCTTTGGCAATGGCGTCCCTCCAAACCAACTCAATTTGGAGGCTTAGACCTGACCTACAAGTTTAGGGTATATATATACGCCAGTCCCCTCTATTCTAGCTTGCTACTCGGTGTAAAATTATATATAGATATATATCAAAGTGTGAAATTTAAATACATAACTAAGATGTTTGTTATTCATAAATACATGCATCTATGTTCATTGTGCTTATCCTCTTTGTAATACAGGCAAATAATGTTGTTAGATTATCTCTAATGCAACTGTCAATGCTAATATTAAAGTGTAAAAATAACATATTTGATGTGTTATTTAATTTTATGCTCTAATGTATAATATTATTTGAAATGCTATATTTGTCTTTTGTTATAATTATCAAACCTTGAGACTTGTAAAAGTAAACTTTTAAATATTAAACTAATTAAAAGTAAGAATATTGTAATTATTAAAGCAAAAAAATCAATCTATCAAACAATAAGAATCACATATCAAATTTGTTATTTGTTAAATTTTGTGGCAAGTTTGCCGCAAAGTTTAGCTTATAGCAACTTATAACACGTGAAGCATTTTTTTAAAAAAAAAAAAATTGTTTTGAAGACTATTTTTTACATTTATTTATGAAATTTATCATTGACACATTAATTTAACACATAAAAAATCTTAATTATATTCAAATTAGCTAATCGGCCGAACTATATTGTATCATGCTTGCGAAACCTAAAAGTTAAACACATCAATTAGAATATCTTTTATTTTTCATTTTTTGGTGGAAATGATAAGTTGACATTAGATAGAAAGAACAGCGAATGGAAATACCTCCCCTTCAACGTTTCCTGAACCACTATTTTGTGTCGCCACATTGACAACCATACAAATTCTAGGTAGCTGGATAGACAGACTGGGAAATCCACGGAAAGGACAGCTGAGTGCTGCCAAGGCGTTTAATTAGTCCGTTTGTACTAATAATTTAAATTAAAATATTATAACTATTCAAATTTTGTAAAAAAGACTTAGGTTTGAGCTACTTCAAATAAACAGGCCAAACAATCTGCTGTTCATCTTCATCCAATCATGAGGTTTCCTGTTGTCTTTCTGTATTTTTGAGCCTTTATAAAGGCAGTTGAGTCATGTATACGAACTACGTCGTTTACCAAAAGGACAAAAAAGTATTAGGGCAAAACTAAGCTTGTTAAGTCAAACCCGGTATTTACCTAAGTTCTATCGTCAACAAGTGGTTTCACCCAAACGCACGGCAGCCGGAATGATGGGCTCTTTGCTTGTGCTTCCTTTATGCCCTAATATTGCTCAAAATACTCGATCCAAATTGCTTGAACTCCCAACGGGGCTAGGAATGAAACTCACCGTTCTTGGTGTCGGGTCTAAAGACCGGAAAAGTTACAAGTGTCGGGTGTACAACAGTTTTAATTTAGTTTAAATTGTGTCTACATTTTGCATGTTAGTATTTATGCACCCTGCTTGTGGTATAATTTCTGTTCCAATTCGAATATATTCTCCAATTTTTGAAATGTATATATTCACCAATTTTAATTTCATTTTTTAGCTCCAATTCGCCACTTTTGGCAATCAAAATTATTCACTGAGATTTTCATTACATCCAGATATAAAGCCGTTATCACTACAACAAGGAGATCATAAATACCATGAATTTTTCACTCTTTCAAGGAACCAATTACTTAACACATGAATGCGCTCAAAGTCGCACGGTTCTCTGCCTTTTGAAACAGAAGTATATCTATCACCTATATGTGGATGTAAAATGAACCTCATTGTGAAGCGGTAACACCGATTGGGAATGGCATTAGCCTGGCTGGAAAGAGAATAACATTATCCAAAAACAACAACAAAAGTTCGTTCATGGAGCGGGATTATACCCAATTGGCCGACGGAAGAGACGTGCTCCAACATTACATTGAGCTTGCGCAAAAATTACCTATCGTTCATCGATTCCAGCAGCTGCTGCGGTCGTCCCTGATGATGCAGGGGCTGTTGAGCCTACCTTTCTACCAGGCCCCGAAGAGACTTTTACCATCGCTGGTCTCAGAAGCCGATCTCCAAGTAGGAAACCACGACGAAATTCCTGGATTATAATCCCTTCCTTGAACTCATGAGACTCCTCACGTGCAATAGCCTCATGTAGCTGCGGCAAATAATAATTAAACCTTAGCATATGACACCAGAGAATGTATCAAGCTTCATGTCCTGTTTATTATGCTAAAGATCTCCATGTTCACTCATACAATGTTGAACCTTATTAATAAGTATATTATAGACGTTAAACACGAGATTTAGCCCTAATACAGAACGTACATCACTTTAAAATCAAAGTCATACACAAACACTTCGATTCACAATGAAATCATGAATGACAAATTATATAGGACCATAGTTATAACGATCACCGAAAGTTGATTGTAAAATAACTAAAACATTTGTATTTAAAGTTGGCGATTTTCAAAGGTAAGTTTTTGTGCGCTACTCAATGGGTTCATAAAGCCATCCTTTCTCTAGACCAATTCTAATTTATGGAGTAGCAAACGATTTGAGACAGGGCAATGCGAAACATTTTCCACCTCAATCCAATCAAGATGCGAGCATAACAATGATATCATTAATGACCATAACTAGAAATAAAGCAGAGCAGAGCTTTATAAATATAGAAAATCAATCAACAATGACTTTACAGAGTACAAAAAACTTAAATACATCTCATATGATATACTTACCGAAGGATCGAAAGGCTTCCCTACCGTCGGTACAACAGCAACACGCAAGCTCCTCATTATCTCCACAAATTGCTTATAAATACCCTGATAACTGGCGTCAATCTTTTTCTCGTTTTCTGTTTCAGGTTTAATTTGTTGTTTGGCTCTCTCAAAATTGTCCACCATGGGCAAAAGACTCTCAATCACTTCTCCTTGAGCATCAGTCCTAACAGAATGTCTGTCCTTTTCAGTTCTTTTCCTAAAATTATCAAAATCTGCTTGCAAGCGTACATATTTCTCCTTCCCAGACTTTATTTCTGCTGTCAAAGTTGACACTTTCTCAGCTAATTGATCCTGGTCATTTCGAATTATGTCTACCCTAGCCTCAATGTCAGACACGGTCTGTTCATCTCCATCAAGGATAGCTTCCTTGTAAAGATTAATAAGGGTCTTCAAACTGAATTCTCTACTTTCCAATGTTTCTTCACTCGGACTACTTTCCTTTTCATCACCTGCCTGGATTGAGAAACAATTACGAAAGTCAAAAGTACAGCAGATAAAATGTTAATCTTAATTGAACTGAACTACAAAGTGTATAGGAAATTAAAGAAACAAGACAAACACTTGTGGTTTCAATAAAAAACCATTAGTGAAATTGTGAAAGCAAAATCTGCCTCTTTCCATCACACCATAACATTAACCATAATCATAGAATATCTAAAAAGGTAACTTTTAGAAATTCACTTCCTACAGGAAAAAATACCATCAAGATTTAGAACAATGTAAAATAATTCCTGTGAAAAGATTAAACATTGCAAATCAAACATTACAAAATGAAATTTGGTAATGTTACCCTATAGCAAATCGATATTTGCAAATGCATACATCAAAGTACAACATCTGAAGTACATCTAAGACACAATAGAAATGTTTCATTTTGACTTTAAGCATTGGGACATTCATTGCAGGCCTCTAGGTTCCTTATTCTGTGAAATTGAATCAACTTAATTTTTCATAAGATCTTAACCTCCTATTCTAAGATTCATTTCACCAATAAAACTGTAGATAGCATTAACCAAAACCATGAATCAGAAGATAAAACGGCTAAGATTTTCAGGACATCCTTATGCAAAAATTTCTCTCGCCTTTGCATAGATTCGCTTAAACAAATATCAAATACCACAACGATTCAGGCTTAATATCCATTAAGAGTTCTTCCAAGTTATTGTACAATCACCATTGATTAGAAAAGAAAAAAACTTTCATCAGAACTTATTCCATTTTTGACTTGGGAAAGATCAAAATCTCGCTCTATCCAAAGACAAAACACTAATCAATTTCAATCCACATTAAACTAATACACAAGAAGAACAAATTAATCGATATTCAATAAAGAAGAGAAAGCATACAGAGGAAGCGGCGAAAACGCGTTCTGCTGGTCTTACGGACTGCGAAAGAGCTGGTGCGAGGAAACCCTAGCTGAGCTTGAGAGTGAAAATGGCGGGGACGAGGGAAACAAAGAATAGCGTGAGGAAGGACTAGGGATTTGGAGGGATTAGTGGTTGTTGGTTTTGAGGAGGTCAGAGAAGCGGAAGGACGAAGAGGAGCGAGTACGGAGTAGTTAGAGAGAGAAATCGCCATTGAAATGGATTGTTTTTCTTCTTCTTAACCTTTTTGCTGTTGTTTGGAGTCGGGGTGTAATCCTAAAACGCTATCTCGGACAAGTGGAAGGAAATGGCTGTGTCTCGGCCTTTATGTTTCATCGGTCAGGAAGGAACAAACTTGGAAGTTCTGTCTAGTGTCTTCCCCCGTTTATAAGGGATGTTGCCAGACCCAGCTGGAACGTTATCAGGCTTTTAGCAGATTTAACTTTTTATGCCCCCTGTTTCACACAGATTTAAATTTAAATCTTCGAATTTTACTCCCATCTATCGCGTATCTTTAAATTAAATTTAACATATAAATACGTACATTAACTCAGTCAGTCACTAGTGACTTTGACCAAATTATTTTTAAATAAAAAAATAGACTTAAAAAATATAAAACTTTTAAAAAGTAAAAAAGAAAAAAAAAAAAAGCACAAAGTTCTCATTTTTGAAGTCACAAAGTTCGTTTGTTTCAGTGGTTTGAATTATGATAGTTTAAACTTTTAAGTTTGAGATAAAAGTTTGAAAATTTTGGTTTGAAATGGAATTCAAATAGATGTTTTGATGTATAATTGATTTTTAGTCTAAATGGAAAATAAAATTTAAAATTGTGCTTGGATATATAAGAAAGATGAGCTCAGAGATCAAAAACTTGAAATTACGGGTGGGGAGGAGGCGCTAATTCTAAGTTTGGTGGGCTTCTTGGCTAGAAAGTCTAGAAACGTTTTTGGAAGTGGCTTTCAACTTTTTATATCTAAACATGTTTTCAAATTCAAAAATAAGTTCAAACTTTCTGAAGTGCTAAAACAAACACGAAAAAACCTTACTATAGTTTTTTTAAGTTTTTAAAGTTCTCTTATGTTCAATTTAAGAGTATTTTGGGTGATTTAAAATTGAAGATTAATCAAAAAAATGTATAAATTTGTATGTTACATCTAACATGAAGGCACATATTTAATGAAATAAAAAACAAAGGTATAATGTTTGAAATAAACTTAAAATACAAGGTATAAAAAAGTTAATAGCCGTAATAAATATGAATATCTATAGAGTACTTATATAGAGAATTTTCATAAGTATTATTGTTTGAAACTTACTTTATGAATATATATACCATATATGTTTAAGTGTAATAGAACTTAGACATATAATATAAGTGGTATTACTATACAACTTTTTTATATATAGTATGAATAAAAATTGTAACACCCTGAGATTTCTAATGCATTAAGTTAAGGAAAAATATTGTATAATAATACAAAAAATTATACGGTATTAAAATAATACAGTGTAAGAATTAGACTGTTTAAGGTCACGCAGTACAAAAATTAGGCTGTTTAAGTTAAGGAAAAATACTGTACAATAATACAAGGAAATTATACGGTATTAAAATAATACAGTGTAAGAATTAGACTGTTTAAGGTCACGCAGTATAGGAATTGGACTGTTTAAGTTAAGGCAATATAGGAATAATACTGCTTAGAGAATGTGGAGGAATAAGAAATGTTATGTTCGACCTCCAAAAATTAACCAGAGGCAAGTAAAATATTTTACACAGTCTAGGAATATGTTTTTGCACTGATTTTACCACGGCAGTATAAGAAAAATACTGTGCGCTAAAAAAATTACACAGTGTAAATTTTTGGGTCTCACCAAGTGGACACCCATTAGCTTTTTATTGGGCCACCAATGCGACGACCCGCCTTTTCGGGCAGTCACTTTACTTTCTTAAACATCGTTACGTAAATAGTAATCTTACTTACTTAGTAAGAAAAATACTGAAATAATTTTTTTCTCTTTAAACGTTCTTTAAAACTAATGCGACCTCTGTCGCATTTTAAGTTGAGACCTCGCTCAACACTTGCCCTTAAAATCATTTCAAATCGTTTCTTAAAACTTAATAAGAAACAATTATTAAATCATAATTTAGAACTTCATTTTATAATTACATAAAACAGATCATAAACTGTATCTTAAAACTTTGAATACATTTCTTCAAACTCTGATTTTCTTAAAACTTCACAAACACTACATTAAACAATGGAAAACCTTTTCTTTGCATAGCGGAAGCAAACAGTGGTGGTATCCATACCCAAATCTTCGCATCTGTCCTCCGCAGCACCCAGCTCTTCTAACGGGTCCTACTAGTCACCTTAAATTACCTACAGCATGAAAAACTTTTAATGAGCTTTCGCTCAATAAGTTCAAACATAAACTCACAATTCATTTAATCATGCTTTAAAAATTTTCTCATAAAAACCTTTCTCTTGAAACATTTTACACAAACGTTTTCCATAAACATTTCTGAAAACGTTTTCCATAAAACATTTTTGAAACGTTTTGCATAAACATTTTTCGTAAAACATTTCTTGAACGTTTTTCTTAAAACATCGCTCATAAACCTTTTCTTGAAAACATGAAAATGTTTTTCATAAACATTTAACGTAAAACATTTCTCAAAATGTCTTTCATAACATAACATATAATTATTTCATAAAAAGGCATTCAAGCAACATCAGAATGCATGACTCCATTTATGCTCAATTATTAACTTCAATTATGAGCATTTTATGAACATTCTTTTCTTACTTTAACTTTTTATCTTCGTTCCTTAACTTTTCTTATCTTATTTTAACTTTCTCTCCTTATTCCTTATCTTACCTTCATTTTCCTTCCTTTACTTTAGTGTTCGTACCAACTCATTAATCATGAGATTATAAACATGATGCTTCCTTTGTAGAAGACTTGAGACCATCAAACATTGAGGTCTTGTACCTCACATCTAGGATATCAAACTTTAATTTTACTTTCAGTACCTCATAACAAAGAGGCTGGTATGATACTTTCTTTTTATCTTTATGTTACCTTCTTATTAACTTTAGTGAGCATTTCAAATGCAATCACAAACACACTTGCAATTCATAGCTTGTACTATAAAACCTATTGCATAACAAACGCAATATATTGCTTAACAAATGCATCATAAAATGCAAACACATTTTGTATATCATAACTTGTATTCTAACACTTATTGCATAACCAATGCATTTAATGCAACATATAACTTATAACTTGAATTATAAAATATTATGCATTATCATAATGCAAAACATACTTTAAATACTTTGAAAATCATAACTTAAACTTTTTTAAAAAAACGTTATGCATATCAATATGCAAATAGACTTTAAACATAACAATTGCAAATTCATTGCAAATCTTTTTCTCAAACTTTAAAACTTTTTGCATAATAAATGCAAACATACTTTAAAAGAAACTTGCATAATAATTGCAAACTCATTTGCAAATTATATAAATAAGCATTTAAAAATCATTTATTTCATGTTGTAGGTGAGATTTGAAACTTATCTGAACTATACTCTAGCGTTCTCTATTCCATTCCTTTTCCTTCCATTAGTCGGCCTTTGCGTCCTGATCAAACGACAGCCGACTTATTAGTTAACTTTCTTTATTATCAATCCACTCGATTGATAATAAAACGTAAACATTAACTATTCTTTCCTCTTAACTTGACTAGTATACTTTCGTTTACCGTTGTCTTTACTTAACCTTATAAACTATCGGTTTACCTTTCCTTCACTTAGCTTTGTAACCCACCGGGGTTACTTTTCCTTTTAACTTTGTAACCCATCAGTTTACCTCTCGTTTACTTAAACATCCCTTATTAAATCCCTGGTCTCACATGACGGTTACGTTACTTAACGTATTATGGAACATTTTTCGTCTAAGAACGTTATGCTAAATCAGAGTGTTCGACTCCGTTCTAGCCGTTTCCTTAAAAATGACGATTTTACCTTTAACGGGTTTTTCGTCAACCTTGTAACGTTATAAAACCCATTCTCACATAAAATAATGTAACAATTACTAATCATGCATTTCATAAATTTTTATGAAAGCATCTAAAACAATTTATTTTAAAACGGTTCATACTGTAAACGAGATTTCTACTTACTTGGTCTCCAAGCTAAGTAGGTCCAGTTGTACCTCGCTGTATCTACAATATGCAAAGCATCCTCTGTAGTGCTCCTTGAGCGACCATGAATGGCTAGGAATGCTTCCTAGAGATCATACATTACTGAAACTGTCATTTTAGACTCCGTTACTACTGTTTAAATCGCTTCGATCCACGTACAGTCGGTACCAGATAATTTTCACCGGAGTAGAATTAGCTCGAACGGAGGTCACCATTGCATTTAGAGCATCGAAACGAGTCAGGAGGCGGTCTCGAATCGTCGATCGGAGGTCCGGATCACAAAAATCCAAAGTCGCCGTTGACTGGCGTTGACCGGCGGTGATTGGCTCCGGTGGGGGCTGAGCTCGAGCCTACCCCCCCTAAATTGACCCTTTTGAGTCCAATGGCAGTGTCAATTTCACCTAATTCTGCATCTAACATAGCGGGTCAGAGCTCAAAGTCGGCGCCCAAAAATGGAGATTCCGATCTTGATTCTCTGGCTGTGGAAACCCGAAATTGGCTGAGGGCTTTTGCTACCCATCCTCCTCTGAGTGTTTCCCCTCCATTGCAGCCCCTCAACGCCGTCAAAATTGATGGAATTGAAGAACTCGTAGCGGCCCACGGCGGCGTTGGCCGTTCTCCGACCAAACGGGCTCTTTTGGTGCAATTGATCGAGGGGTTTTACTCCCCTTGATCCTCTAAATCCATTGGGAGGGGTGGTGTCAGCCGCCTCTTCCGGCAAGGTAGAGTTCCACCTTGGCGTGGTGGCGCACGACGGCAGTAGGCGGGCAGAGCAATCTGGCCATTGATGAGCTGCCACCAAGGGTAGGTTTTGTTCCTCTCATCACGGTGGTCGTGTAGGAACAAGAATCACGTCTATCGGACGTCGGACGACGAAGATATCTCATCGAAAAGAAATGGGTTTCTCTGCCACTTTGGGCGGCGTGTGAGGCTTCCTCCGGTGGCTTTTTGGGTGGCACGATACCTCGTTGGACTCAGCTCGTCGAGAGCTTTCCATTGGCGTAGGAGGTGTCAAAAATGGACGCCGGAATCTTGAACGAGATTTGAGGAGAGAGAGAAAGTAGAGAGAGAAAACTAAATTTTTTTTTTATTTTTCCTTCTTTTTTTTCTTCTTTTCTTTTTGCACTTTTATAAAAGAAATTGTGGTCCATACAATCCAATTCTTATACTGCATTGCTCTAATACTATATAATTTTTCATGTTATTATACAGTATTTTTTATTAAACTGTACTTTGTTTTAATGTAATCCTTAACTTAATGCATTTTTAATGCATTAGAAATTCTTGGGTGTTACAACCAAGCCATGAAAGGTGGCCCAATCACAACATGCCACATGGTAGCCTAATGGGTTACCATGAGTCACCCATTGGATAAGTATGCATTTAATGCTGAATTTAGCCCCAAAAAAATCTCTCATTCTCCTCTAAGTTTCGGTAGCCATTGAAGGAAGCTTTCAAAAAAATTTCTCAACCCTAAACAAGTTTTACAAGCAAGTACAAGGATTTTCCACAAGTTTTAAGGTAAAATCCTAAATTTTTTAATGAGTTTTTAAGGAATTTTTCATAGGTTAAGAAAGAAAATTAATCCATGGTATTTTTGTATGGAAAGGAAGCTAAGGAGGGAGTTCAAAGGGATTTTGAAGGCTTGAAAGCAAAAGGGTATTATTTTGGTAAGTTTTGGATTTCAAAGTTTTGAAATTTGGTAAACTTTACTTTGATTTTTATTACTTTGAACCTATGTGGGTTCTTGAGCATGTATTTGATGAACTATCATGCATATGTGAAGTATGGCATGTTTAAGTTGTGAAACTTTGGTTTATAGTGCAAATTCGTAATTTTTGCAAAAAGTGTTATTTTTGTAATTTTGATGTTAGACTTTGCAAAAGTGATGTTTGAGCATGAGAATGTTTTGATTAAGGCATGGAATGGTTTCTGCAGGGGTAGAATTGCAATTTTGAAATGAATTTTTGTCAAAATGCCATAGGGACTAAATTGAAAGAAAAAGTTCTTTCTCGACAGAATTGAAAAATGGCCAAAAAGGCCCCGTATAGTGAGATTTTCACAAAAGTTAAAACATGAAAGTTGTAGATCTTGATGAAACTATTAGGCATTGCGAATAGTTCGTCAAAAATCTCTACCGTTTGTGAGATTTTAATTTTATAAGAATTTGTTAAAATTGGAAAAAAATTTTAAAAGGGCAAATATGTCATTTTCTCAAAGGATTTTGAATATGGTACTTTAAGCAAAAATGTTCCTCGTGAAAAATGGGGACTAATGGTGTAAAAAGATTATTTTTGGTTCTCGGACAAAAATGCAAATATTTCTGTATTGGGGCCAAAACTGTAAATTGTGTGGAAACTGGGTTTTCACTAGAGAACGTTGGTTTTCTATACTGTTGTAGGCAGTAAGTATTATAGATGCTAAGTTTTAAGGATTTAAAGTTCAGTCGAGGAATGAATGAAAGAAAAAGAGTTAACGGCAAAATGGTCATTTTGCAAAAGTAGCCAAAACGGACTCGAACGCCTGATGTCAGGAAACGCTCCTTAGTGGGGATTTTCCGTAATATGTTAAGTAACGTAACCGTCATGTGTGACTAGAGATTTAATAAGGGATGTTTAAGTAAAGGAAAAGTAACCCCGGTGGGTTACAAGGCTAATTGAAGAAAAGGTAAACTAATGGGTTATAAGGTTGAGTAAAGAGAACGGTAGACCGATAGTATACCAAGTTATGAAAAAGGAATGAATGGTTAATGTTTACGTTTTATTATCAATCAAGTGGATTGATAAAAAAGAAAGTAAATTAATGAGTCGGCTGTCGTATGATCAGGACACAGAAGCCGACCAATGGAAGGAAAAGTAACGAGAAAGGAACGAAATAGAGAACGCTAGGGCATAGTCCGGGTAAGTTCAGATTTCACCTACAACATGAAGTAAATAGTTTTTAATGCATTCATATGCATTTGTAAATTAGTTTGCAATGGTTATGCAAGTTGTTTTTAAAGTATATTTGCATTTATTATGCAAAAAAAAAAAAAGTTCTAAAGTACAAAATAAGATTTGCAATAAATTTGCAACCGTTATGTTTGAAGCCTATTTGTATATTGATATGCATGAATGTTATGAACTATGATTGGTGTGTGTATTATAAATGTGACATGACTTAAAGTATTATATGGATATAATATGAAATAGTTGCTATTCAAAGAAGAAAAATGTATAGCAACTCCATGATATGAAAGTATGAACGACAAATGGACGTATGATATGAATGACATAAGTATAAATAATATGTGAAAGCATGAAATGTGAAAGTATGATATGAACGACATGAGTATGAGTAATATATGAAAGCATGAAATGTGGAAGTATGATATGAATGGCATGTATATGTATGATATGTTTATGAATATGATATGTAAGTATAATACTTATACGAGCGAATGATATGGATATGAATGTTATGATTGATGCTTGTTATCTATAATGTAACAAGATATAATATATAAGTACAATACCATGTAGTGCATAATAAATATGCACAATAAGGTCTATAAGAAATCCATTAAGGATATAATTTTCAATTTGCCTATAGGAAACTAGAAAAATTATTATAAGACACCCTAGGTTCAATTAGAAATCGTGAGAACGATTTAGATAATCAAGTAGAATTTAGAAAATTTCTCGTGACCGACAAAGAGGTCACAAGAGCGGAGCCAAGAGAGAGACTCTACGAATATACAAAAAAAAAAAAGAAAAAGAAAAAGAAAAAAAAAGACAAGAGCTAGTTTTTCCTTTTTTTGCACCCCAAGGAAAGCCTAGACATGTTCAAGAGAGATATAAAAAGTTAAGCCCTGTTATGACCCTTAGAAGTTTTCAGACAAGTACGTAAACATGTTTTAAATCAACATTGTCACTAATCTAGAACGACTAGATGATAAAAGGCCTATAGATTGAACAATAAAAAGATGAACTTACTGGCCAGTTTTTATGTACCAAATAATGATCGAGATGCAGATGTGCAACCTAGATACGAAATAGGATTAGTATAAATCCTGCATTTCGACAATGCAAATGTGTTATAATGTAAGTTATAAGTTTTATGAAGCATTGTTATGTAATATGTTGCAATCGTATGCAATATAATTCAGCATAAAAGTTATGACTTGCAATATGTGATTGCGATATATATTGCATTTGTGTGCAATATGTTTTAGGATAAAAGTTATGATATGCAACATGTGATTGCGTAATATATTGCATTTGTATGCAATATGTTTTAGGATAAAGTTATGATATGCAATATGTGATTGCGATATATATTGCATTTGTATGCAATATGTTTTAGGATAAAAGTTATGATATACAATTTGTGATTGCGATATATATTGCATTTGTATGCAATATGTTTTAGGATAAAAGTTATAATATACAATATATGATTGCGATATATATTGCATTTGTATGCAATATGTTTCAGGATAAAAGTTATGAATTTGCAATATGTGATTGTGATATATGTTGCATTTGTATGCAATATGTTTCAAAAGAAGAATTATGATTTGCAATATATGATTGCAATATAAGTTGCATTTGCTATGCAGTAAGTTTCAGAATAAAAGTTATGATTCGCAAAATGTGATTGCGTTATATGATGCATTTGATATGCAATAAGTTACATTTGTTATGCAATAAGTTTCATAATAAAAGTTATGATTCGCAAAATGTGATTGCGTTATATGATACATTTGTTATGCAATAAGTTTCAGAATAAAAGTTATGATTCGCAAAATGTGATTGCGTTATATGATGCATTTGTTATACAATAAGTTTCAGAATAAATGTTATAATTTGCAAAATGTGATTGCGTTATATGATGCATTTGTTATGCAATAAGTTGCATTTGTTATGCAATAAGTTTCAGAGTACAAATTATGATTATCAAAATGTGTTTGCATTTTAAGTTGCATCTGTTATGCAATAGATTTTATAGTACAAGCAATGATTTGCAAGTGTATTTGCATATGATGTGGTTGCATTTGATGTGCTCACTAAGGTTAATAAGAATGTAACGTAAAGTTGAAAAGAAAATATCGTACCAGCTTCCTCGTTGTGAGGTAATGAAAGTATAGTTAAAGTTTGACCTCCCAGATGTGAGGTACACGACCTCGAAGTTCAATGGTCTTAAGTCATCCACAAGGGAAGCATCACGTTTATGATCTCATGATTAAAGATGTTGGTACGAACACTAAAAGTTATAAGATAAAGAAAGTTAAGGAACAAAAGGTGGAAAGTTAAAGTCAGATAAGGAAAGTTAAAGTGTAAGATAAGAAAATATAAGGAACAAGAATAGAAAGTCAAAGTAAAAAAGAATGGTCATAAGATGCTCATAATCGAAAATTCATAATTGAGTATAAATGAAAACATGCATTGTGATTGTATTTGATTTGTTTATTGTGAAACCTTTATATGCTATGAAAAACATTCTAAGGAATATTTTATATTAAATGTTTATGAAAAAATAAATGATGTTATGAAGAGTAATTTGAGGATTGTTTTATGTTAGATATTTTGTGAAAAGCGTTTATGAAAAATGTTATAGCAATTGCTTTAGGAAAACGTTTATGGGAAACGTTCTAGAAAGGTTTTTAAAGCATGTTTAAATGCTTTGTGAGATTTTGTTTGAACTTACTGAGCGAAAGCTCATAAAAAGTTTCTTCATGCTGTAGGTAGTTTTATGGGTGACCAGTAGGACCCGTTAGAAGAGCTGAGTGCTGCGGAAGACGGATGCGAGGATTTGGGTATGGATGCCACTACCGTAAGGTTTCTGCTGTTTAAAAGAAATATTTTTCACTATTTAATATAGTGTTTTCAAAGTTTTAAGAAAAAGCAAAGTTTGAAGAAATGTTTCCAAGTTTAAGATACAGTTTATGAACTGTTTAATGTAATTATAAAGTTAAGTTTTAAGCGATGTTTTAGTAAATGTTTCTTATTAAGTTTTAAGAAACGATTTGAAATGGTTTTAAAGTTAAGTGTTGAGCGAAGTCTCGACATGAATGGCAACAGAGGTCGCAACAGTCTTTAAGTACGTTTAAAGAATATATTTTAAAAAAAATTATTTCAAAATTTTTCTTACTAAGTAAGTAAGATTACTGTTTAAGTAATGACGTTTAAGTAAGTAAAGTGACTGCCTGAAAAAGCGGGTCGTCACAAAAATAGTTTTCAAAAACATAGAATAAAATGTAATTTTCTCTACTAATAAAGAAATTGTGCTTACTTCTTAGATTTATGCGAGTATTGTTATCATTTTAGGGGTTATTTTAGAGATATGGATAATGTTGTTGTAGAAAATAAAATGTGCTATAAATTTTTTTTATATTTCATGAATATTTTTAAAATTATATTAGATAGATTTTCGTCAACATGACAAAAATCTTTCCATATCGTTGATAAATTATGAACTCTTCAAACGCAACATCTTTTTCTTGTTATTCATAAAAGCAACATCTTTTTCTTGTTATTCATGTTAGGACTTTAAAATATAATTAATTTTGTGAAAATTTCGACAATAGCATTAATATTTTCACCGTCGTTCAATATTCATGTTGAGATTTCAAAATATGAATAATTTCATAGGATTATTGACAATGTCATAAAATATTTTCATCCATGCTCGAAATCTATGCAATATTTGACCTCAACTATTGGCCTCTCTTTTTAATAAATTGTTTGGTTTAACAAAATTTCTATAGTAATAAAAAAAAAAACAAAAATATACACAATCAATAGGACAATGTTTTTTAGTTATCATATATGTATCAGGAATTATCTATTTGACACAATTTTCTATTTTTATATAATTTGATCAGATTCAATTGTAAAAAAATGCACCACTTATATGTGACCCTAACATAGAAAGACAAATTTTTAACAAAATCTAACACAAAACTATACAACGGAATTTTCATGTGAAAATCAAAGGGCAATCCTTTTTTTTTTTTTTTTTTGTTTATAAGAGAACCATAAAAATAATATAAAAGTGATTCCTGATAAGATGTTTTCATCTTCATAACCACTTTTCCAGAGGTGCGATAAGCTTATAGTTCATTCCAACTTCCATTTTTATGTAGCCACACATCAGCTTCAATCCAAGAGTTGTTGCAATTAATCACATGAGCCCTTCGATACTTGTGGGTTGTTCTCGATTCTTTTACTTTATATAGTATAATCACTCATGTCAAATTCTATTTTTCTTTCTTATGTATGAGCGATAGGTTCAGTACTTCAGCTCAATCACTTTGCTTGCAATCTAGTCTATGATAATCATCGTCGCTACAATCTCTTTTCTGGCAAGTTAATATGCTGTCTGGGGATATTGCTTCAAACCAATTTTTGTTAAAACACGGTAGTATATGGAAGCTTTATACTGTAGTTTACTTTTTCTTAGCATTATTATATCAGAGCTTTATATTATAACAACCAAAAATTTTGGTTGAAACTGATAATGTTAAACACATCATAAAAATATAAGGCAAGTCTTAAGTTTGACAGTAGACCAGTCCGGCACATGTAACTTTTTGTTGAAAATGTAAGTTTTGTTAATGCTTTATATAACTCAATTTTTTAAGATTTAACCTTCAATATTATATTAGCTTTATGCTGTAGCAATAAAAAAGTTTCGTTAAAAATAATAATGCCAAATACACTATAAAAATATATGGCAAGTTAAGTCCGACATTAGACCAATCTGGCATATGTAACTTTTTTGTCGAAATATAAGTTTGTTCATGTTTTATATAACTCAATTTGTTAAAATGTAACCTTCAACGTTGTATATTTTTTATCGTATTTATTGAGTGTTAATGCAAACCCATTACAAGTTACATAAATGAACCACAATAAAAACAAGTTACACTCATTTACAGTAAAAGTTACACTCATGATAAAAGTCCAAAATGATCACCAAAAACTAAAACTTGAAGAAGTATACATATTGGTTGGAACAACTCCATAAATGCAGCACGCCATTTGAAGAAGACAAACGAAAGAAGAAAAATAAAATAGCAAACTCCAACCTAACACAACCACTGAGCAGTAGACAACAGTAATGGAAGGGTTGCACTAGTTTTTGTTTTTTTTTTTTTAAGTACAATTAAAAAAATGATCCCGATCGCTAACAAGACGTTTACATTTTCGTGACCACTTTTTCAAGGATGCAACAAGGGTATAATTGATTCACTCCTCCGTTTTTATGTTTCAAATTAGCTCCAAGGAGTAAAAATAATATGTCGTTCAAATTCAACACTTGTGGGTTGTTCTTGAATTCTTTTTTTTTTTTTTTTTTTTTGTCTTTTTACATATTATTATCACTCATTTCAAGTCCCTTACTCTTTCGGGTTTCATAAGTTCAGTTCAATCATTTTACTCAATCTAGTCGATGATCGTCAACGTCGCTAAGGAGACCATCCAATTACATTCATCACCAAAACTGAAACATCAAATGATTATATCACAACTCCATCAGGAACAAACACAACATTTTAAGAGAGACCAGAAACAAGAGAACAATACCCGACAAAAGAAAATTAAAACAACAAACTCCACTTTCAACACGATCATGAGGAATAGACACAGTTGCACACAGACAAAACCACAAGGAACGCAGAGACGATGACCGAAACACTGGACCGACTAGAGTGATCTTAAAATAAAAACCCAAGTACTAGACCAAGGCCTCACCCTTTCATTTCAAGACACCGCCGACACAACCTCTCTAGAAATCGCACAACAACTATAAGTATGGCACCAAGAAAGTGCCTCGAGAATCACTCCTCATCGGATTCAGATTCGGCACTCTGGAGCCACTCCACAAAGGGCTTGACGTTCTTCCAAATTGGGGAGCTTTTGTTGGCACCGACCAGGCCCTTCTGATACCACTCTAGTATAAACTCCTCCTCCAAAACGTCACCGTCGTAGAGGGCTTTAAGAACCAAAGCCACCTCCTTCAGAGCATCAGGGTTGGCCTTTCCACAGAAGGACTCAATGGCATGCAACAATACAGTCTGAGAAAGAGATCCCCCCTCTTGAGTGGCTGCTGCCAGATAATTCTTCTTTTTGGTAACCTCTTTGGCAAACCCCTTTCCAACACCTTCAAAGAGAGCTTCGAGTAGGGCATCCATGACTTCCTGGGGTGTTCCAGACAGCGAGCCCAAAAAGCCTTGGAGCTGGCTTAGAGAGGAGCCCTTCTTCAGATATGCCTTTATCTCCCCAGCCAGCTTTCCATGGGCGGTAGCCGCAACACTGCTGTTCTCATGCCCATCACTCTTGGGTTTCTTTTCACGCTCCGGAGACTTCTTCACTGACTTTTGCTTATCTTCAGTTGTAGAAAGCATGACCATGTCAGCAGTAACTGCACTTAGCTGCTCCTGGATACGTTGTTTAGCTGCCTCCAAAGATGTGTCTGTATGCCACTGCACGTCATCATTGTCATCGTCATCAGCAGCCTCATGGTCATTCTCATCAGCCTGGCTGTGCGTAGGGGAGTGATCCTCATCTGAACCATTGCTTTTCTTCTTGCTTGATGCTTTAGAACCACCGGAAGTGCCTTTCTTCTTTCCTGCCTCCTTCTTAAGCTTCTTTTGCTCCTCATCAGCAGCTTCACCCCCCTTTAGCCGCTCCTTTTCAGCTCTCCTCATTGCCTTCTTGTCCTTTGATGACTTTTTCTGCTCCGGAGGATTCTTAAGAATAAAGGTAGTAAGCTTGTCCCTCATGTCAACATCTGAAACAAACCCACATGCTGCACATTTAAGGGTAATCATTTGTGTCTTAGTAATGACAATCTCAGTTTCAGGGTTCCCACAACCATAGCACTGAACATATTTCTTGATGAAGTTCTCAAGAAGTCCGGCAAGTTTTGCAGTGTCATGAGACCCATTCACTACAGAGGTCCCAGTCTTCTCATCAAACTTGGATTGGGCCCCTAGCTCACAGCCAAAGTACTTGGTGGTGTAGGAAGGAGGTCTGGCCAAGGCCTTAGCAATCTCCACGTTATTAACAATGTTAGTCTTGATGCCATTTCCCCTGCCTTCAATCTTGGTTATCATTTTTGGCATCTTATACCTATAGAAGGCATCATCACGGTTTGAAGCACCAATATTCTGCAGAGCCATCTTGTCAAAGTTATGGATTTTATCAGAAGGGACACAAGTGAACAGCAGGGCCTCCTGGAACTAGGGATCTTCTCTTCAGAGACAAGGTACTCGCAACTGGAAAGGGTCGCATAAACAGGTAACCGAGGAAGTGAGACTTACAGTCCTCTAATAACCCAATATGCATGCAGCCAACTTTATCGACAGCACTTCTGTTCTTTTTTCTGGACGTAGGACAATACTCTCCAAGCAATCCAATTGATGACAAAAAGAAAGTGGCCCGCTCAGACATAAAAGAAGCTTCAAACTTGACGCCCTCCACTTTTACAAACTGCTAATAAAGCAGACTTAACTGCCAACTTCCAGCAAAAAGGCATATTATTTTCAGAACCCAAATAAGGCATTAAATGAGTAAATACTGTAAATATCAACACATGATATTCCATCTAGCAATCATGGCCTAACAATAAAAGTTCAACAATTGCAAACAAAAACACCTACGATAACTAATACTCATTTATGACTCATACTCGTTCCCACCCCATCATTTAAGACCCCAGATGACATCATTAGCAATCAGAGGACCAAACACAAGATTAACCCCGTATGATATAAAATTGACAATGAGAAATCCTCCTAGACTCGCAACTCATCCAGAGTATTTTATCATTTATCATCCGTTGTAATACAGGTCCAATGCATATTAACTAATAACAATCAAAAATCTTTGCACTATACAATGGCAGCAATTGGAATGAAAAATAACTAAAAATTGCAATCAGCCTACTTCTTTCCTAAGTTCAATAAATATGACCAACATCTAAGTACAATTACAGTGAATTTAAAACCACAATCATCAAACTATCTTTTTCTTTTTTTTTCCTGAACACTGCGACATGGCGCCAAGAGAGAATAGGTTTCACCGATTAACAATTTTACCTATTAACACCTTGATCAGATCTTCTAAAACCGAGTATATACGAACCATTTACGATTCCAAAACAATTATTGACCATGTTCGCAAACATTACAATAAATAAATCAAACTAAAATTAAGACGAAATCATTAATCACCAACTACAAATATACACCCACTTCCCTTTACCAGGTTCAATGATTATTCAATCAAAACAGGCAATAACAATATAATCCGAATCAAGGAAAAATCCAAAAAAAAAGGGGGAAACAATAAAGATCGTTGAAATATTGATCGGATTAAACAATTTTACGCAGATAGAAACCAAAATCGTCCGAGAAAATTTCGATTATACGCTTAAGACTAGTCAAAAACCCACGGAACAAATTGATCCAAAAACAATCAACAACAAAAATAAACAAAAATTGTCAGATCTGCAAATTCCACAACAATAAAATAACAAAATCAACCGCACAAACTAAAGATTTTAACTCCGATAAAAAAAAAGAAAAAAAAGTAAAGCATCGATAAACAATAATTAAAAAATCATCGACAGACTAATCAGAGAAAATAAGATTTTTTACCTGACGAAAAGATGGAAAATCGTCGACGATGGAAGAAGAAGACAAAACCCTGAGGCTCAGATTTTGCGTGATTTGGGCGTGTTGTGAAGGAAAAAAAGAGGTTTGTGGAGAAGGCAAAAGAGGCACGCAATTTATAGGCGCCGATTGGTCTACGCGTCACGGGCAAGGTGGCTGTTAGGGCAAACTCACTCCTCTCAAATTTTTCATTTTAAATTATTTCTTTTACCAACTTACAATTCCTTTTGCCCTTGGTTGTCCTCGTATTTGCAGATCTTGCCCCTTATCATGCTCTCTAAAATTTCAATTCTTTTCTTTTTCTTTTGCTTTTACGAAAAAGAAATTTAAATAAAATATTAATTATAAAAATTTCCCCTTAATTAGATCGTATAATATTTGTGTCTCTCAAATTTTAAAACATAATATTTGTTCCCTCTAACTATAAAAGATTAACAAAAAAGCTCTTTTTGTTTGAACTTTTGATAAAACTTGGTGCATAATTAATATTTGATACATAATATAGGAATATTTTGGTAACTCTATCATGTTTAAAGCTAATTTGAATTTAAAAAAGTTGATATAACAAAATTTGTAAGTGTAAAAAATATAAACTAAAAAATCTTTAAAAAATTTAAAATAAATAATCTCATCTTTTACTTGCATGTGACCATATAAGGGTAAACTAGTAGTCTAATAGTTCATTAAATTATTTAACAATCCTATTATTTATATAATATTGTGCCATTTATACTTAAAATCATAATTCAATGAGTTTTCTTAATAATATTTCATAATTTAAAGAAAACAAATATTACGTTTTGAATTTCATAGGAGTACAAGTATTACGTTTTTATGTTCAGGATATAGTATTACAAAGGCTGTAATTAAGAGAGAATTTTTGTAATTAATTCTCTAAAAAATGATAGAATTTTATACTATACTAAGACCACGTTTGTAGACTCTATTCGTAAGTGAAGTTTTAAGTATCATATTTTATTTATTTATTTGATGATAACGATAAAGATACAAGTTAGTTGTTGTTGAATGTGGAATTACATAAAAATCTTTATAAGTAGTATGTGAGAGCTTACATTGGAACAACTTTTTGCTTTTGACTGTAGCTGTTGAGAGCTTTACACTATAGTTAGTTGAAACTAATTAGTTCTAAATAAAGTGCCAAATAGATGCTTAAAATAATAAGGATTACATAAGAAAAAAATAAGTAGAAGCACATATGAAAAAAATATATTTCAATAAGAACATTTGGGGAAGAACTATTTAAACAAAGCGCATTAAAAAACGTTGACGCGATAGAAGACCTTTGGCAAAATAAAAATATAAAAAATTAAGCACAGATACATATAAAATAAATTATGTTAATAGGAGTAAAGGAAAAGAAAGCACATTTCAATTGCCTCAACATGAACAAGTTAGAAAGAATGTATTCATTAGAGAAAAAATAATTGAAAGGATGAAGTGAAAAAATTGTAAAAGAAGTCACATTTTAGGGGGAAAATTCTTATAGTAGATCAATTAGAAACACCAAACGCATATCTTGTAACGCCTCCCTTACGGACGTCACAGATGTTGTTATATTCATACATTACATACTTATTTGAACTTTAAATGTAAACGTAGTTAAGGAAAACGTAACCAGGATCCATACATACACATTTTTTTTTTAACATTCAATGACTTAATCCATACTATTAATAATTCAATTACACTTTAAATTGATCATAAACTTCCTTTAATAAAGTAAATATACCAAATAGTAAAATCATAACTCATATCACATCCCATCATTTAAAAACTATTTGCTCCCACAATTCGGCAGGCCGAACTTGGGACTTCGACAGGCCGAATATGGTCGGTAGGCCGAAAATTGTCAACCGGCAGGCCGACAGAGGCTTTGCAAACTAGGGTTTAAAAACTTTTAAAGTTCGACAGGCCGACAAGGAGATCGACAAGCCGAACTTACTTTCATCGGCATGCCGACCAATGATGTTCGGCAAGCCGACAGAGCCAAAAACTTTTAAAAAACTTAATTTTAAGACAAATTCAACTTTTCAAAATGCAGAAGATCAAATTCTTAAAATGATAAAATAAAATGTTAAAACATAGTTCTTGCATTCTATATAACACATCATAAAAATATGTTCAAATAATTTAACCATAATTTAAATCATAAAAACTTGCTTCATTGGCATTCTTCCGATTACAATTCATCTTCCATATGCTTACACACCTTCCTGTTAGACATGTATGCTCTAAGGAGTAAAAATGTAATACGTTTTTGGAGACATTTTTATCAATAAAGAATTTATTTATTTATATATACCAAATCTTGTCCTCTTTACGTTCATATTTGTTAAATGTATGATAAGCAAACAGTAGTCTGAGACTGTCAGTCTAAACCTTAAGAATTAGGCATATGATGGGATGATTATGCAGTAGACACGATTCTTAAGGTGACGGTCTAAATCATATGATCCGCAATCGAGGGAATAAAGTTGGGCGCTTTATTCATGTAAAGATTGTTATGTTGTCTATATCTCTTTTGGGAGATGGTTTGTCTTGATCATCGGAGTTAGACTCTGTGAATAGAAACATTGGCACGTTGTCATAGGTGACAATGTGTTGGATCGGGACATAAAGTGAATTGATTTGGATTAATAATTCTGTCTTGGCAAATCGATTCACTTTAGACAATCATTTGTATTGTATCTTAATCTTGAGATGAATAGTGGGCCTGTTATCTAGACTTGTGTCTTTTGATGTGCCAAAGGGTGACTCCCACATCTCAATAGTGGTATGCATGCCTGTACGTTGGAGGCATGACTCTTGATGGCGTAGACTTGTTATTCATAGATATGGAATCCATAGCTCCTCTTTAGGAGTAATGATATCCTCTTATATGTGTTGTCCTGTAATTGGAAAACTGGAGCGCTCAACCATTTGGATACATAGGTGTAACCGAATGGTATACTATCTTTGGATGGTAAGTTTTCTAATGGTGAGATAATGGAACGTAAGATAAAAATAATCAGGAAAGTAAGACAAAACTTGTCCTTAAGCTGATTATAGATTATCATATGGGGATACGATACACTATGATATGTTATGGAGACTTAGCTATACAAGCTTCGTAATTCTATAAAGTTCGAGAGTGCAGCTCCAAGCTTTTAGTGGAATAGCGTTGGAGTTGATAATTGTGAAATGTATATCTGGGATATTCGGTTTCATAATTATCATGAGCTTAAACTTTATAGGTCCATTTTGGTCCCCTTTGCTAGCTCATAAAATCCTGTAACGACACGGCGTGCTTTTTCAATAGTTTGTGACTTATGTCAGATTTATCAGATTAGTTTAAAATTTAAAAGAATTAAATAATTCATGTTTGTTTATCGGTTGAATTAATTTTGCAAGAAATTAATACAAGATAAACTTGTTGAATTATTACGATCGGATAATTCTTGTCTGTTTATCGGTTGATTTAATTTTGGATAAATTAGATCAAGATAAACTTGTAGAATTATTGTGAATTGATTTATTTTCTTAGAGATATTCTTGATAGAGTTTGTTTTGATCAGATAACTTCTCTATTGGGTTATTTGAATCAAAACTGAGACTTTATCCTTTAGAATCTCGGGTGAAAAATAAAAGATTCACGGAGATATTTTCGCGGGAGTTCGGCCTGCCAAATGACGTGTTCGGCCTGCCGATCAGGCTGTTCGGCTTGCCGATTAGCGAGTGATAAGATTACGTATTTTTTACGCGGATCTTATTAGATATTGATCCAAATTTGATTCTGTTTCAAGTTTTTGAGACCTATTCTGATAAGGACTAACCCCAGGACCAATAGGTATATAAAGGGAGTGAGTCTCATGATTTACTCAGATCAATTGAGAGATTAAGAGTGATACTTTTTTAGTGAGCATCTGAAAACTCCCTGAGAGCTTTTCTTCACAAATCCCGAACACTAACTTTGGGTTCTCTCTATTGGTTGGAAGGAGAGTCACCGGTGGAAGAGCTGTATGTGTGAGCCCACACTCACTCCGGTTGTGGATAGAGAATAGCAAAGAAGACCAGTTGGTTGAGGCTCTTCTGGAACGTTACTTCTCTTCACAGGTTGTAGAGGTTCTTCGGCACACAAATGTTAGTAAGATCTGGTCAATTTATGCATACAGCATGTCAAACTTGTGTTTTGAAAAAATACTCTAATGTTAAATTGTTTTCAAATTCCGCTGCGCACCGTTTTTCCAACAATTAGTATCAGAGCCATGGTTTTTGCGTAAATTTGCAAGTTTGTGATCATGTTATATGCATAAATTTTGTGATCTTAATCTCTCCTATGCTTGAATTGAATTTTATAGAGAGTTGGCACTCTAGGTTTCTATAAATTATATATGTTGTTATAGATTATGTGGTGAATATTTATTAATTAATTATGGTTGATTAAATTATTGTTTATTTATTAATTAATTAATTAATATGTACCGGTTATGGTTCCTTAGAGGTTAGAATGTGTATCTAAGTTTTTCATGTAATTAGAAAGCGGACTATTATCTCCGTCTAGAAATTATTGTTTAATTTTAAATTTGTAAAAATTTTATAATTAAATAATTATTCGGAGAAGACGGATCTAGAAGAATGATGATGGCGCTCTCAGGTATTTCCTGAGTCTCTAATTTTATGTTTTTGAATTGTTGAAAATAAAATTGATGAATTGCATTTAAATTGTATTTTCTGGAATAAGGGATTTCTACTCGATCGGCATGCCGGACCTCACAGTTCGGCAGGCCGATGGTCACAGATCGGCAGGCCGGACGTGTGGTTCGGCAGGCCGACAGTGGGGCAGAAATCGACTGGCTCTGCCGGTAGGCCGAACCTTCATGGGTCGACAGGCCGATGGAACATGATCGGCAGGCCGATCACCCAGATCGACCTGCCGACCGAGAGCTGAAAAAGTTTCTAGAAAAGGTGCAGTTTTGACGATGCAGTTTTAATTTTATTTTTGGGACAATTCTAAGAAACATTAAATTTGGATATGACCTGAAATATGAAGTATTTGATTCATACGGGATTGAAGACTTGAAGACGGGTATTACATGAAGAAGGATACAGCTTGAGGATTCAAGGATGAAGAATCGATAAATGTCTCGACTATTCTCTTGTAATCTTAGTTTTCTATTCTCTAGGGTGGAACCATAATATTACGGTTATTATTATTTTGCTTGTAGCTTTGCTTGATTGCTTTGCTTGTCTGCATTATAATATGATTTGCCATGTATATTGATAACGTGTCATATAGAATAGGGGGTGCCGCTCATATTAAAATTGTTCATGCATAATTTTAAAATAAAACCTTGACTTCAAAAGATTGAGTGGGAGAAGGTTTTCGAAGAGAGGACCTAAGGCTTCCATCGTTGGTCCATAGGCAGAACATGGTGGTCCCGACCCCTAGGAAGGGATTTCTATCATGTACTAGATTGGATCTCTAAAAGGATAAGGTATTTTAGTATGATTTATGGTTGCACACCCCTAGGTGGTGATTATAAATCATGGATAAAATATTAAAACGATGGTTATACATTTACGTTAATTTTATTATTAACCTCCCCTAGGAGCTCTGTTAATAAAATTAATGGCCAAAGAAACGATTATTAATATATGCTGGATCATACGGGTCCTGGATGGCATATATTAATCAAGAGGGGATCCGTGTTCCTGATTGAATTTGGCATGACTCCCCTAGGAGCTTGTTGAATTCTGAGTTGGGAATTATCGTTGTAAGGTTGTGATTTTTTCAAGGTTTTGACACATAAACACATTTGTACGATTTTACATGATTGTGTTATCTTACTAAATTATTATTATATGTTTGCTTATGTTTGGTATATGATTCTTTATTGTAGATTGAGAATGTCTAAAAACGCTTTATCTTCGATACTTGATAGAAACGGAACCTGGATATCGTCCTGTCCTTTGAGAAATTGAAATATGTACTGACAATCCCTTGTCCTCCCGAGCCTACGGGAGACTCAAGTAATGAGCAATTCCAAGCGTATGATCGCTGGAAAGATGCTAATGATCAGGCCCGCTGCTATGCTATGACCAGCATGAACAACGTGCTGCAGGCTCAACATCAGGATTATGAGACTGCGAAGCAGATCTTGGATAATCTTGAGGACATGTTTGGAGGCCAGGCCATAACAAAGCGGCAAGGGGCGCTTCGGAAACTTCTTAACTGTAGACAGAGGCCAGGGACATCTGTAAAGGAGCACATGATGTTGGTCATGGGTTACCTCGCTGAGGCTCAAACCAATGGAGCCGACATCGATGCTGAAACTCAGATGACTATGGTCTTTGAGACTCTGTCTAAGGAATTTATTTCGTTTAGAGCTACATTTAATTTGAGCAATAGACGGGATATGATCTTGACAGAACTGATGAAACAGTTGCAGGAGTTTGAACTGCTGATCAAGGAGTCTCCTGCTGGTGGTGAGGCCAACATGGTAGCTGTTTCTGGTTCCAATCCTAACTCAGGGAATGGAAAGAAGCAACGGGCCAAGAACGAGAAGTCTTCTATTCCTACTGCTACCAAGAGCAAGAAGAAGAAGAAAGAAGAACCCAAAGAAGCTTAAGTGCTTCTTCTATGGAAAGGTCGGACATATCAAGAAGCATTGCAAGGACTTCCTTTCCAAAGGAGGTAGGTGTGATCTTCTATATTTGGAAACTTGTTTGGTTGAGGAATCCAGTGAAATTTAGGTCATAGATTCCGGTGTAACTAATCATGTTTGTGTTTCTCTGCAGGGATTCAAAGAAACAAGAAGTCTGCTTCATGAGGACTTCACGCTTTGGATGGGCGATGGATCCTTGGTCTCAGCGGAAGCAGTGGGAGATGTCCATCTTTACTTTGATAATTATAGGAATTTATTTTTGCAAGATTGTTTTTATGTTCCTAAATTTAAAAGGAATTTAATTTCAGTATCTTGTTTATTTAAAGACTCCTACGTGGTATTTTTTAATGAAAAAGTGGTGATTCGTAAAAACAAATCTTTTATCTGTTCTGGATGGATGCAAAATAATCTATATTTTATCAAACCAAAGATGGACTTATTGCTTAATGCTGAAATAAATGATAATAACTCTAAAAGACTTAAAACTTCTCACTCTAATAAGTCTTATCTTTGGCATTTACGCCTTGGTCATATTAACTTGAATAGGATTCAAAGGTTGGTAAGGGATGGACCTTTAAGTCACTTAAAGGTGGAATCTACACCTCAATGTGAATCTTGTTTGGAGGGTAAAATGACCAAAAGACCATTCAGGTCTAAGAGCAATAGGGCCGAAGGGGTTCTAGAACTTGTGCATAGTGATATTTGCGGACCGATGAACATCCGGACACGAGGAGGGTATGAGTACTTTGTCACTTTTATTGACGATTACTCAAGATATGGGTATGTGTACCTGATGCATCACAAAAGCGAAACTTTTGATAAGTTCAAGGAGTTTCAGGCTAAAGTGGAAAAGCAATTGGGTAGACCCATAAATGCACTTCGATCCGATCGAGGTGGGGAATACCTTTCTGATGAGTTCTTGGAACACTTGTTAAAGAATAGGATTTTATCCCATTTGACTGCGCCGGGCACTCCGCAGCAAAATGGCGTAGCGGAGAGAAGAAATAGGACTTTGTTGGACATGATCAGGTCCATGATGAGTTATTCATCATTGCCTTTATCCTTTTGGGGATATGCACTACAAACCGCATGTTATCTTCTGAACAATGTGCCTTCAAAATCGGTCCCTAAAACTCCTCACGAGTTGTGGACAAGAAGGAAGACATCCTTAAACCATATTCGCATATAGGGATGTCCGGCTCATGTCCTGTTTAAGGATCCGAATAAGTTGGATGCACGTTCGAAAGTTTGCGTGTTTGTAGGATATCCAAAAGGGACTAAAGGGGGTTATTTTTATAACCCGAAGGAAAATAAAGTCGTGGTTTCAACTAATGCAACTTTCCTTGAGGAGAGTTACATGAACGACTTTAAACCTCGAAGCAAAGTGGTGCTTGAGGAGTTAAGGGGTGATCCGTTCACTCTGGAGGTTCCGAATGAAACCATTCCGATCGGTGTAGGAAAACCAAACAAACCTGAACAACAACCTCAGGCGCTTCGGCGTAGTGGGAGGATCGGGCGTCAACCTGAGAGGTATATGTTCAATGGGGAAGTCTTCTTGGCTGAACCGGATGAACATAACAGGGATCCTTATACTTACACAGAGGCTATGGAGGATGTTAATTCAAGACTCTAGACAGAGGCCATGAACATAGAGATGAAGTCTATGGAGACTAATCAGGTCTGGGATCTTGTGGATCTTCCCGAAGGGGTAAAACCCATAGGGTGTAAGTGGATCTACAAGAGGAAAAAAGGAGTGGATGGAAAGGTCGAAACCTTTAAGGCTCGACTGGTAGCTAAGGGTTATACACAAAAGGAAGGAATCGATTACGAGGAAACCTTTTCGCCTGAAGCCATGCTTAAGTCCATCCGGATTCTCTTGTCCATAGCTGCTGCTCTCGACTACGAGATTTGGCAGATGGATGTCAAGACGGCTATTCTGAATGGCTATCTTGATGAGTCCATTTATATGGAACAACCAGACGGGTTCAAGGTCACGGGTCAAGAGGGTAAGGTTTGTAAGCTGCTAAAGTCAATTTATGGACTTAAGCAGGCTTCCCATTCTTGGAACATAAGATTTAATCAGGTGATCAAGACTTATGGGTTCTCACAAAATGTGGATGAACCATGTGTTTACAAACACATTAAAGATGAGAAGGTGGTTTTTCTACTGCTCTATGCAGATGACATTATACTAATTGGCAATGACGTTAGGGCATTGTCATCAGTCAAATTATGGTTGACCAAGCAGTTTGACATGAAGGACTTGGGTGAGGCTAATTTTGTTCTCGGTATCTAGATCTTTCGGGATAGGAAGAACAAAATGATAGCTTTGTCACAGGCCGCCTACATAGATAAAATTCTCAGGAGGTTTGCAATGCAGGATTCCAAGAAAGGTGGGCAACCATCTAGGTCTGGAATTACTCTTTCTAAGAAAGACTCTCCAAAGTCTTATGAAGGAAGAGAATACATGAAGAAGGTGTCTTATGCTTCGGCAGTGGGTAGTCTCATGTATGTAATGCTTTGCACACGACCGGATATTAGCTATACGGTCGGGATTGTAAGTCGATTTCAGGCGGATCTAGGACCGAACCATTGGGTTGCGGTAAAGCATATTTTTAAGTACGTGAGAAGGACTCGAGGGTATATGCTTGTGTATTCAGGTGAGGACTTGACTCCTCTAGGATACACTGACTCGGATTTTCAATCCTGTCTGGATTCTAGGAAATCGACTTCAGGGTTTGTGTTTACTCTGGGTGGCGGTGCCATCAGTTGGAGAAGTGCGAAGCAAGATTGCACTTCGGATTCAACAATGGAGGCCGAGTATGTGGCGGCTAGTGATGCTTCGAAAGAAGCAGTGTGGCTCCGCAAGTTCCTTGGGGATCTTGAGGTAGTTCCTGGTATGGATAAGGCGGTATCACTGTACTGTGATAACAGTGCGGTGGTAGCTAATGCTAAGGAACCAAGATTTCACAAGAAGAGTAAGCATATTGATCGGAAGTATCATGTGATAAAGGACTTTGTTGAGGGCGGGCATGTCTCGGTGTGCAAGATCGCGTCAGAGGACAATTTAGCTGATCCATTTACGAAGACACTTACTGGGAGAGTCTTCGAGAGGCATGTGGAAGCTATGGGGATGCGAAATTAGCTGTATTTACTCACTTAGTGCAAGTGGAAGATTGTTATACATGTATGCTCTAAGGAGTAAAAATGTAATACGTTTTTGGAGACATTTTTATCAATAAAGAATTTATTTATTTATATATACCAAATCTTGTCCTCTTTACGTTCATATATGTTGAATGTATGATAAGCAAACAGTAGTCTGAGACTGTCAGTCTAAACCTTAAGAATTGGGCATATGATGGGATGATTATGCGGTAGACACGATTCTTAAGGTGACGGTCTAAATCATATGATCCGCAATCGAGGGAATAAAGTTGGGCGCTTTATTCATGTAAAGATTGTTATGTTGTCTATATCCCTTTTGGGAGATGGTTTGTCTTGACCATCGGAGTTGGACTCCGTGAATAGAAACATTGACACGTTGTCATAGGTGACGATGTGTTGGATCGGGACATAAAGTGAATTAATTTGGATTAATAATTCTGTCTTGGCAAATCAATTCACTTTAGACAATCATTTGTATTGTATCTTAATCTTGAGATGAATAGTGGGTCCGTTGTCTCGACTTGTGTCTTTTGATGTGCCAAAGGGTGACTCCCACATCTCAATAGTGGTATGCATGCCGGTACGTTGGATGCATGACTCTTGATGGCGTAGACTTGTTATTCATAGATATGGAATCCATAGCTCCTCTTTAGGAGTAATGATATCCTCTTATATGCGTTATCTTGTAATTGGAAAACTAGAGCGCTCAACCATTTGGATACATAGGTGTAACCGAATGGTGTACTATCTTTGGATGGTAAGTTTTCTAATGGTGAGATAATGGAACGTAAGATAAAAATAATCAGGAAGGTAAGATAAAACTTGTCCTTAAGCTGATTATAGATTATCATATGGGGATACGATACACTATGATATGTCATGGAGACTTAGCTATACGAGCATCGTAATTCTATAAAGTTTGAGAGTGCAGCTCCAAGCTTTTAGTGGAATAGCGTTGGAGTTGATAATTGTGAAATGTATATCTGGGATATTCGGATTCATAATTATCATGAGCTTGAACTTTATAGGTCCATTTTGGTCCCCTTTGCTAGCTCACAAAATCCTATAACGATACAGCGTGCTTTTTCAATAATTGGTGACTTATGTCGGATTTATCATATTGGTTTAAAATTTAAAAGAATTAAATAATTCATGTCTGTTTATCGGTTGAATTAATTTTGTAAGAAATTAATACAAGATAAACTTGTTGAATTATTACAATCAGATAATTCTTGTCTGTTTATCGGTTGATTTAATTTTGAATAAATTAGATCAAGATAAACTTGTAGAATTATTGTGAATTGATTTATTTTCTTAGAGATATTCTTGATATAGTTTGTTTTGATCAGATAACTTCTCTATTGGGTTATTTGAATCAAAACTAAGACTTTATCCTTTAGAATCTCGGGTGGAAAATAAAAGATTCATGGAGATATTTTCGCAAGAGTTTGGCCTGCCGAATGACGTGTTCGGCCTGCCGATGGGGCCTGTTCGGCCTGCCGATAAGGCTGTTTGGCCTGCCGATCAGCGAGTGATAAGATTACGTGTTTTTCACGCGGATCTTATCAGATATTGATCCGAATTTGATTGTGTTTCGAGTTTTTGAGACCTATTCTGATAAGAACTGACCCCAAGACCAATAGGTATATAAAGGGAGTGAGTCTCATGATTTACTCAGATCAATTGAGAAATTAAGAGTGATACTCTTCTAGTGAGCATCTGAAAACTCCCTGAGAGCTTTTGTTCACAAATCCCGAACACTAGCTTTGGGTTCTCTCTATTGGTTGGAAGGAGAGTCAACGGTGGAAGAGCTGTACGTGTGAGCCCACACTCACTCCGATTGTGGATAGAGAATAGCAAAGAAGACCAGTTGATTGAGGCTCTTCTGGAACGTTACTTCTCTTCACAGGTTGCGGAGGTTCTTCGACACACAAAGGTTAGTAAGATCTGGTCAATTTATGCATACAGCATGTTAAACTTGTGTTTTGAAAAAATACTCTGATGTTAAAAATTTTTAAAGTCCGCTGCGCACCGTTTTTCCAACACTTCCCATGTCCTCCGCCTAATCCATGACTTTCTTACCCTTATCTGCAACATGGCATAAACTTGAATAAGCTAAAGCTTAGTAAGTACATATAATTCTCACAATTTAAAAAAAATTCATAAACATCATTATCATATCATAATAGTGCATTAAGCACATTTTCATAGAACATATCTTTCATTACATGACCATATTCAAACTTATTCCATTTTATCTTAAGGGCCCAAATGTTGCACCATAATCATCATTGTAGGCGTGCCGTCATGAGAGGAGAAGGGTAGCTAATCCTAAACCAAACATGACATCATAACATATCATATCATAACATTGGTGTGCAACACTTATTAGGTGATACAAATATACATAACTTCTATGCTTTGAAATTTGCCATGATCAAACATGCATAACTTTAAATCATGAAAATCTTTCATAAGAAACTCTTTAAGGAATTCATCATAAAATCATCATAAATATCATCATGAACATAATATCAAACCTTATAAAACATATCATGTTGCAGGTGAGAATGTACTTACCTTAGAAGCTAGCTTACTTAACCTTATATGTTTTGGTGACGGCGCCGCGGTCTCGATGTGCTCGTTCTTTTGAGTGTTCATGCCATTTATTCATTTAAAGATACAAATAAAAATTAATACTTATTTTCATAGAATAAAACATCCATTCCATATAACTTCACACACACATACGTTCATTTCTTAAAACATACTTTATAATATGCCTCCATGACCACAATCATCAAAATTATCAACATAAATATATTTCAAACCTCCATGAATTGAAAACTTAATAACTCAACACTCACACGTAAATTAAAACACCAAATTGGCAGGACAAAGATATCATATACACCTATTACCATGATTTTTCTTTAATCATAAAGATTCCATACAATCCAAAACATTCATTAAAAGATGTGAACAAAATAACCTTTAATATATATAGGCAGTGAGTTGCATGCATTTTTCATATTCTAGTAATTAAAACAAAAATTATTTAAACGTTAAAATTCTCATGACAACTTATTAACATATAATTACAGAACTAGAAAATATATTATCATCATATAAATTAGTTAATCTAAGAAAACATCTCATAATAAAAAAGTCCAACCATTTTACTGTTAAAGCAGTTTCTAGACCTAGTCTTACTAAAAATTCCATAACACATATTTTACTCATCAAATCATTATCAAACTTTGCAGTCCATAACATAACATATACATGAACATTCTTGCCAAATTTCATGAAAAACAACATTCATTTATGTTATGAACAAAACTCACATTTTCATGCAATATATACAATCAGCATTAATTTACAGTGAGTAGCAAAGAGAAGAAAATTCATAACTTATCATAGAAATATTAAATTAATATGAAACTTGGAGGAATGATACATAACACATATATGAACATCATATTAAAATTTTAGAACAAAATAAAATTCCTAGACAAGGTTATGGCAGTCGGATTAAGGAGGAGAAATACATTTTAGAAACACCAAAAAGAAACATTCTTACCTTAAACAAATTTCTTCACAAACTCCTTCGAATTCAACCAAAGAAATTTCAATATTTCTTACAAATAATAGCAAGGAAAAAAATTTGAGAGAGTGACAAAGAAGAAAACGTGAAGAGGAGAAAGAGAGAGAGGAAACGTCTAAGAAAAATAGAGAGAGAGCAAAATTATAATGAAAGAAGAAATGAGAGTAACGTACACAAAAAGGTGGCTTGTCTTTTCCATTATTATCAAAAATTTCTGACTAATTAGAGGCCACATTACTTGGAGAGTGGAGAGTAATATGGGGAAAATTAAACAAATTATCTCATCTTACCATATTTTGCCCTCTAAAAATAGGAAATCATTTAAAACAATACTAATCAATGCAAAGTCAAACATTTTATTTCCTTAAATGAGGAAATTAATTCATAAATATGCCAATTAATCACATTAAACCACCCAATCATCGCAATTATCTCAACCATAAATTTGAAGAGATTTCTACTAACTGCTCGTCAGCTGTCATCGGCCTGCCGACTGCTCAATTCGGCCTGCCGATTCCATGAAGTCCGGCCTGCCGATGGTTTCCATCGGCCTGCCGATCCTTAACAGGCTATTCGGCATGCCGAACTTGAAAGTCCAACCTGCCGAACTGTCCTTAAAATGTAATACATCGTAGCATTTATAAATAAACATACATTGTAACTAACATGAACACTTGAGCACATCGATTCCATTCGATCGTGTGACACATGTTATTCTCCTAATGGGTATTAAGGTAATTAAATTAATTTTTAGTGTGCCAATCAAAAATTTGTTTCATTTAAAATTTATTTCATAATATTTATTTCTATCTATTTTTAAATTTTATAAATTCTCTTATACTTATTACCAATGTTTACTAAAAAGCCTTAAAACTTCTAATAAATTTCAAAAATACCATTTTGGCATTATGTGCGCTAAAGTCTCCAGAAGAGACATGAGGATATTTTTTCCAACTACTCTTGACCCTCATTTTCTTTATTTCCTTCGTGACATGCTCCGACATGTCTCCTCCATAATTGCTTCTATCACTTCTCTTCAAAGACCTCATCTTTTCTTCCTTTTTCTTCCATGGTTCCCACACTCTTCTCATTTTTTTGCTGAAGCAAAATACTTAGAGAACTTCTTCAAGGCAGCCATAAAAATTAGCCACCATCACCTCCATTTGAGCAAGAATTTCAGCCATACTGAAGTCAAGGAACCTATTTTGAAGCTATTTCAAGCTTCCAACTAGCTATAATCCGAGGTTAGAATCTTATGAATAAATTTAGTCTTTTATTTATAAATTTTTTTATACTCAAGGATTATTCAAATTTACGTTCTTAAACCTAAGTATATGTTTTGTTGCTATTTTGGAGCATATGTATAAAGTCTAAGTGTATACGCAGTAGACAGAAAATTTATATTGTTAAACTTTGTAATACCTCTATGGGCAGTGGCTCTTTCTTGAAATTCTGGGATTAAATAAAAATGAATTTTGTAAATAGGTTTGAATATTTAAAAAGTAAACATCCTAAGCTTTCTAACGAGCTATCATAAGCTTAAATCGGAGTTGTATTTTATTTTCTATGAATTTTTCAATTTTTAGATTGGAAACTAGTAAACCTGCCAATGACAATATACCGCCTATTTATGTTAAGTAAACCACCTGTTAACCCGTGTAATGATTGTAGGTAGTGAACATATCATTTTTGCAAAAGTATGTTGCCAGCTTGCCATGGTATACCAGCTGCTAACCTGAACCAAGAACCCATCTTTGCTCACCACCAAATTCCTTAATGTCTTGCAACCTTTCCAATATTATCCTAAGTGATTGACGAATCTTATTAAGGACTAAAACATATAGATTACTTGTATATATTTTATATCGTGTTAAGACAAAGATTGTTTACTGTGGTATTCAAAAGAGATTTGCATAAAGGCTTTAATGGCACACTAGTAAGATGGATTTGCACATGATTTATCTATGAATGTAGTTGTATGTTGTGCTTTAGTTTTAAATTGTTCTTATGCACGCCTTAGGATCAAGGGAGTGTGGAGCTAACGTTAATTGATTTCGGGATTAAAAGATTGGTGATAAGCTTGAAAGGTAGGGATTCTATTACTCATCTTTTGTGAGGTTTTTGGTAAATTAAATTTGGTTGTTTTATATTGTAAAATATGTATATTGTATAGTGATGAATATAATGATTTGACATATGTTATAAATTGAGAAGCATGGTTAGGAAATTAACTCTATAAATAAAAATTGAATACAAAGGAATAGTGAGATGTAAAAAGGGCGGCGGTTACGTCCTTGGGCACAAATACCCTAAAAGGTAAAATAGGGGGAAGGTGATGATGCTTCCTTGGGTTGAAAGTCCTAGAACACACTATACAGGAATCGACTTGGTGAGGACTCGGGGCTTGATGTCCCCTCACCGGAACACCCTTGGAATGTTTAGAGGGTGATCAAGCACGCTCATTTGGGTTTCGATGAGTTGAATGATACTCTATTAAACGTGGGTACCTAGGAATAATGATGAACTGTAACATTTGTATATATGTATATGTATGAAACTCGGTAATGATTAACTATGGTATCCATAAAATATGATTATAATAAATCTCATAATATGGATAATGATGAGTATTAAATAACCATGCAGGTTTTAATCTGGTAATGATAAAAACCTAAAGGTGAGTAATGGTTTTCTCTACTGAGCATATTGTTGCTCATTCCCTTATATTTTTATCTTTTCAGGACTCACTAAGTGTGAGGTGGCTACGAGAAAGATAGTTGAGGAAGCTATATAGCTATATTACATTGGGACTGCTTCAATTGTTAAGAATGTTCTTCATGATAATGTAAGCATCAATTGTTACTTTCTGTGACTGTATTAAAATGTGTTGATGGTTAAAATGATGATGACGACAGTTTATATTATTAAATTTAAGGTGCTACATTAAACTGTGGTTTAATTGTCGTTTATATTTTATTTTTGATTTGAGAGTTTTCATTTAAGCCCCGGGCAACTTTATTTTTAAGGTTTACTTTTATTTTTGATTTTTATTTTAATTCATTAAAAACTATTAACCCCCACATAAGGGCGTTACAGATCGTCACCTGTCATAACACTTAGAATAAATAGTTAGTAACATTAAGATCATAAATCATAAAATATAACATAAATTATTAATAAAATTTACTTAACGTCGTTACTAACTTGGCATAATCCGTTATATAAAAATAGGTGGGTATTACAATTCTCCCCATCTTATAAAAGTTTCGTCCTCGAAACTCAGAATAATTTCGGATACTTCGATCTCATGTCATCTTCACGTTCCTATGTAGCTTCTTCAACTTGATGATTTCGCCATAACACCTTGACCAATGGAATTTCTTTATTCCTCAAGGTCTTGGTTTTCCGATCGAGTATTTCTACTGGCTTTTCTTCATAACTCAAGTCTTCTCGTATCTCAATCACTTGTGGCTCAATCACATGCATAGGGTCCGGGACATCCTTCTTAAGCATAGAGACATGAAACACATCGTGCATTGCCGACATTTCAGAAGGCAACTTTAGCTGATAAGCCACCTTGCCTATCCTCTTCACGATTTCACAAGGACCAATAAATCTTGGGCTTAACTTGCCTTTTTTCCCAAACCTCATTACTCCTTTCATCGGTGCAACTTTTAAAAACACAAATTCGCCTATGGCGAATTCTAAGGGTCTTCTCCTCTTGTCAGCATAACTCTTCTGACGGCTTTGAGTAGTCTCTATTCTTTTTCTTATCAACTTTATCATCTCAGAAGTTTGGATAACAAAATCAGTTCTTTCAACATTAACACTTTCCATCAACTTCTTCTCACCATCTTCGTGCCAACATATAGGCAACCTGCATTTTCGCCCATACAGAGCTTCATAAGGTGCCATCCCAATTGTCGCCTGGAAGCTGTTGTTGTAAGCAAACTCTACTAATAGCAACATTTTACACTAGCTGGTCTTAAAATCGAGAGAACAAGCCCGTAGCATATCTTCTAAAATCAAGTTCATCCTCTTCGTTTGGCCATCTGTCTGAGGATGAAAAGCTATATTGAAATGTAGTTTGGTTCCCATAGTAGTCTGTACACTCTTCCAAAACTTAGATGTGAACCTACCATCACGATCTGAGATGATTGACTTGGAAATCCCATGAAGTCGTACTATCTCCTTGACATAGAGTTCCGCTAATCGTTCCATAGAGTAAGTGATCTTGATGGGAATGAAATGCGCCATCTTAGTCAGTCGATCCACAACTACCCAAATTGCATCATAACTGTTCATAGTTCTGGGCAAACCGGTAATGAAATCCATTGCTAAATCCTTCCATTTCCATTCCGTTATTTGGATAGACTGCAGTTCACCACCAGGTCTCTGGTGTTCAGCTTTAACTTGTTGATATGTCAAACATTTCTTCATATACAAAGCAACATCACATTTCATTCCAAACCACCATAAGTTACCCCTTAGATCATTATACATCTTTGTTGCACCTGGATGAATAGAGTAATGAGTGTCATGAATTTCTGCCAAGATCTCTTCCCTTAAGCTATCAACATTGGGAACACATAAGCGGTCCTTGAGGTACAAAGTTTTGTCATCCGCAATAAGAAACTCTTGACATTTTCCTTCTTTCATTTCCTGCTTAATCCTTGCAAGACTTATATCTTCATCTTGTTTTTTCCAAATTTCATCATACATTGTCGGAGCAAGAGTGAGTGCTAAGAGCTGACCTGCTATAAGTTCCAAATCGAAGTCTAGAATTTCCCTTCTTAAAGGTGGAGACATTGCTTGCATTGACATCAACATGGCAACTGACTTCCTACTTAGAGCATCAGCCACTCGGTTAACTTTTCTAGGATGATAAAGGATTTCACAATCGTAATCCTTTACCAACTCTAGCCATCTTCGTTGTCTCATGTTCAGGTCTCTTTGCGTGAAGAAGTACTTCAGACTTTGATGATCAGTGAAGATCTTACATTGGACCCCATATAAATAGTGTCTCTATATCTTCAACGCAAAAATGACTGCTGCTAACTCGAGGTCATGAGTAGGATAGTTCTTTTCGTAATCCTTCAGTTGTCTTGACGCATAGGCAATCCCCCTTTTATTTTGCATTAAAACAGCTCCGAGGCCCATTTTGGATGCATCACTATAAATTACGAATCCATCATTCCCTTCCGGAATAGCCAATACTAGAGCTGTCGTTAGCCTCTTCTTCAGTTCTTGAAAACTCTTCTCGCATGCTTCTGTCCATTCATACTTCTTTCCCTTGCGAGTTAGATTTGTGAGTGGAGCTGCTATCTTAGAGAAATCTTCTACGAATCTCCGATAATATCCTGCTAGACCCAAGAAGCTCCTTATTTTACTTGCATTCGTCGGTTGCTTCCAGTTGAGAACAGCCTCTACTTTAGCAGGGTCAACCATAATCCCTTCCTTCGATATAACATGCCTCAAGAAAGACACTTTATCAAGCCAAAACTCGCACTTGGAGAACTTTGCATATAGCTGGTGTCTTCTTAAAGTCGCGAGCACAATCCTTAAATGCTCCACATGTTCTTCTTGATTCTTTGAATAGACAAGAATATCATCGATAAATACAACAATAAATTTATGGAGGAAATCCTTGAATACCCGATTCATCAAATCCATAAAAGCCGCTGGTGCATTCGTCAAACCAAAAGGCATAACCACAAATTCATAGTGACCATACCTCGACCTGAAGGCCGTTTTGGGGATATCTCCTTCTTTAATCTTCACCTGGTGATAACCTGACCGTAGATCAATCTTTGAAAACACAGATGCACCTTTGAGCTGATCAAACAAATCATCGATTCGAGGCAACGGGTACTTGTTCTTGATTGTCACCTTGTTTAGCTCTCTATAGTCGATACAGAGTCTCATGGAGCCATCTTTCTTCTTAACAAATAGAACTGGAGCTCCCCATGGAGAGTGACTCGGCCTGATGAAGCCTTTGTCGAGTAGCTCCTTTAATTGCGTGTGAAGCTCCTTTAACTCTGCTGGAGCCATTCTGTAAGGTGCCTTTGAGATGGGGTCGGTGCCTGGTGCGAGCTCAATCTCGAATTCGACTTCTCTTTCTGGCGGTAAACTCGTTAGATCATCAGGAAATACTTCTGAATATTCTCGTACAACTACCACATCCTCAATCTTTATCTTATATTCTTGGCTTTTATCTACGATGTTCGCCAGATAGCCCATGCAGCCACTTGCTAATAACTTCCTTGCTTTCATTGTAGATAAAAACATATTGGATTTCTTTCTGGACTCGCCAACATAAACAAATTTCTGATCATCTTCTGGATGGAAGATCACTTTTCGTTTCTGGCATTCAATAGAAGCATTATACTTGCTCAGGAAATTCATCCCAAGAATCATATCGTAATCATACATGTTGATCACAATGAGGTCGACGAAAAGTTTCTTATCAGAAATCCATAGGGGTACTGTATGTAGACAGTGCGTAGATAATATCACTTCCCCGGAGGGTAGTGTCGTAGTAAATCCCTGTCTCATAGGCTCTAAATGAACCTCTAAGCTTTTAACAAATGACGTGGATATAAAAGAATGAGTAGCACCCGTATCAAAGAGAACATAAGCATCATTAGATAAACTTGTTATCTGACCTGTGACCACATTGGAAGCTTCAGCAACTACTTGTTCTTTCGTCATGGCATATATGCGGGCATTCGTTGGTGGGGCTTCAAGTCTCCCTTGACTGATAACTGACCCTTCAAGGGAAGCTTGCATCTGATGGAGCTGGGCTTGAGGAGGAGCTCTCTAAAGGGCATTGGCATTCATCAGTTTGGGGCAGTTCTTGACAAAATGGTCTTCACGCCCACAAATAAAACATTGGTTTGTCCTCAAGCGTCATTCCCCTGGATGTTTCTTTCCACATTTGGCACATGGTTGAAACCGCCTGTTATTATTGTTGTGCTGACCATCATTATGCCTCTTGTTGTTTTGGCCCTGTTGGTTTTGAGGATTGCCCTTCCTCTTGTTGTTCTTCCAGTTCTGGTTGTTGTTGTTGCTATTGTTGTTGTTGTTGTTGTTGTTCCTGTGTGGAGGGCGGTTCTGATTGTTTGCATTATTGGCTTGCTGGCCCGACTAAGGCTGGTTCCTTCTTAGTTTGGACAAGTGGAACTCTGCACGCTGGGCCCTCATGACAACCTGCTCTTGAGTCCTAGGTGGACTTGCCCCATCAACGATAGCAGCAATTTCAGGCCTGAGGACCTTGATCAGCCTTCTGACCCTTTTATTTTCATCCATAACCATTCCTGGGCATAGACGAGCAAGCTGGTCAAACTTCGTCACCACATCCGTAACTGACATATCCCCCTGGCGCAGGCTCTCGAACTCCTCATAATGCTTCATTGTAATGTTCATGTGGAAAAACTTTGTGTTAAATTCGTGAACAAAGTCTGCCCATGACATCTCTTCAACGTTCTTGCTCTGTTCGATGCCGTCCCACCAAATCCTGGCCTCTATGGGAGGCAGTACGAGGCACAGAGGACCTTTTCATTGTCCATGAAGCCCATGAGTCTTAGGGTGGCCTCAATCGTCTATAACCATCCTTGAGCTACTAGCGGATCCTTTGAACCCTCGAAGTCTGCTGGCTTAACCCTCTTCCATCTGACCAATAGGGGTTCTTGATTGACCGCTCTGGGTTCTTGATTGACCGCTTTGGGTTCAGCAACAGGAGCTGGAACTTCATTAACTGGTGGCTGCGTAGGAGGAGGAGGCACGTCATTGCCTCGTCGATCGTCATTCTGGTCGTTGGCCCTTAACGCAACAATTTCTCTTCTTTGATCCTCAAGTTACTTCTGCAGCTCAGCGATCATGGTTATAAGCCTTTCGTTGGTCTGTGTGCGTGTTTGCATTCTTCTGTGGCAGTCCATCGTTACTCTCCTAAAAGAATTAGGAACTTAGAAATAATCCTCTAATATGAGACAGGTTTTCACTACTAGAACATTAATCGTTAAACAACTAAACCACATTCTTATCCTCATACTTGCATCAAAACATCTACTTTTAAAACATACTTACTTGGAGGACTTGGATTGACGTGTGGCGATATGAATTGTAAACTGGAAATTTTTCTCTGATACCAAAGCCTGTAACGCCCCCTTTACGGACGTCACAGATGTCGTTACATTCATACATTACATACTTATTTGAACTTTAAATGTAAATGTAGTTAAGGAAAACGTAACAAGAATCCATACATACACATTTTTTTTTTTTAACATTCAATGACTTAATCCATACTATTAATAATTCAATTACACTTTAAATTGATCATAAACTTCCTTTAATAAAGTAAATATTCCAAATAGTAAAATCATAACTCATATCACATCCCATCATTTAAAAACTATTTTCTCCCACAATTCGGCAGGCCGAACTTAGGACTTCGGCAGGATGAATATGGTCGGCAGGCCGGAAGTTGTCAACCGGCAGGCCGGCAGAGGCTCTACAAAACAGGGTTTAAAAACTTTCAAAGTTCGGCAGGCTGACAAGGAGATCGGCAGGCTGAACTTACTTTCATCGGCATGCCAACCAATGATGTTCGACAGGCCAACAGAGCCAAAAAATTTTAGAAAACTTAATTGTAAGACAAATTCAACTTTTCAAAATGCGGAAGATCAAATTCTTAAAATGACAAAATAAAATGTTAAAACATAGTTCTTGCATTCTATATAACACATCATAAAAATATGTTCAAATAATTTAACCATAATTTAAATCGTAAAAACTTGCTTCATTGGCGTTCTTCCGATTTACAATTCATCTTCCATATGCTTACACACCTTCCTATGTCCTCCGCCTAATCCATAACTTTCTTACCCTTATCTGCAACATGGCATAAACTTAAATAAGCTAAAGTTTAGTAAGTACATATAATTCTCACAATTTAAAAAAATTTCATAAACATCATCATCATATCATAATAGTGCATTAAGCACATTTTCATAGAACATATCTTTCATTACTTGACCATATTCAAACTTATTCCATTTTATCTTAAGGGCCCAAGTGTTGCACCATAATCATCATCGTAGGCACGCCGTCATGAGAAGAGAAGAGTAGCTAATCCTAAACCAAACATGACATCATAACATATCATATCATAACATTGGTGTGCAACACTTATTAGGTGATACATATATACATAACTTTGATGCTTTGAAATTTGCCATAATCAAACATGCATAACTTTAAATCATGAAAATCTTTCATAAGAAACTCTTTAAGGAATTCATCATAAAATCATCATAAATATCATCATGAACATAATATCAAACCTTATAAAACATATCATGTTGCAGGTGAGAATGTACTTACCTTAGAAGCTAGCTTACCTAACCTTATATGTTTTGATGACGGCGCCGCGGTCTCGATGTGCTCGTTCTTTTGAGTGTTCATGCCATTTATTCATTTAAAGATACAAATAAAAATTAATACTTATTTTCATAGAATAAAACATCCATTCCATATAACTTCACACACACATACGTTCATTTCTTAAAACATACTTTATAATATGCCTCCATGACCACAATCATCAAAATTATCAACATAAATATATTTCAAACCTCCATGAATTGGAAACTTAATAACTCAACACTCACACGTAAATTCAAACACCTAATTGGCAGGACAAAGATATCATATACACCTATTACCATGATTTTTCTTTAATCATAAAGATTCCATACAATCCAAAACATTCATTAAAAGATGTGAACAAAATAACCTTTAATATATATAGGCAGTGAGTTGCATGCATTTTTCATATTCTAGTAATTAAAAACAAAATTATTTAAACGTTAAAATTCTCATGACAACTTATTAACATATAATTATAGAACCACAAAATATATTATCATCATATAAATTAGTTAATCTAAGAAAACATCTCATAATCAAAAAGTCCAACCATTTTACTGTTAAAGCAGTTTCTAGACCTAGTCTTACTAAAAATTCCATAACACATAATTTACTTATCAAATCATTATCAAACTTTGCAGTCCATAACATAACTTATACATGAACATTCTTGCCAAATTTCATGAAAAACAACATTCATTTATGTTATGAACAAAACTCACATTTTCATGCAATATATACAATCAGCATTAATTTACAGTGAGTAGCAAAGAGAAGAAAATTCATAACTTATCATAGAAATATCAAATTAACGTGAAACTTGGAGGAATGATACATAACACATATATGAACATCATATTAAAATTTTAGAACAAAATAAAATTCCTAGACAAGGTTATGGCAGTCGGATTAAGGAGGAGAAATGCATTTTAGAAACACCAAAAAGAAACATTCTTACCTTAAACAAATTTCTTCACAAACTCCTTCGAATTCAACCAAAGAAATTTCAATATTTCTTACAAATAATAGCAAGGAAAAAAATTTGAGAGAGTGACAAAGAAGAAAACGTGAAGAGGAGAAAGAGAGAGAGGAAACGTCTAAGAAAAATAAAGAGAGAGCAAAATTATCATGAAAGAAGAAATGAGAGTAACGTACACAAAAAGGTGGCTTGTCTTTTCCATTATTATCAGAAATTTCTGACTAATTAGTGCCACATTACTTGGAAAGTGGAGAGTAATATGGGGAAAATCAAACAAATCATCTCATCTTACCATATTTTGCCCTCTAAAAATAGGAAATCATTTAAAACAATATCAATCAATGCAAAGTCAAACATTTTATTTCCTTAAATGAGGAAATTAATCCATAAATATGCCAATTAATCACATTAAACCACCCAATCATCGCAATTATCTCAACCATAAATTTGGAGAGATTTCTGCTGACTGCTCGTCAGCTGTCATCGGCCTGCCGACTGCTTAGTTCGGCCTGCCGATTCCATGAAGTCCGGCCTGCCGATGGTTTCCATCGGCCTACCGATCCTTAACAGGCTATTCAGCCTGCCGAACTGTCCTTAAAATCTAATACATCATAGCATTCATAAATAAACATAAATTGTAACTAGCATGAACACTTGAGCACATCGATTCTATGCGATCGTCACCTGTCATAACACTTAGAATAAATAGTTAGTAACATTAAGATCATAAATCATAACTTATAACATAAATTATTAATAAAATTTACTTAATGTCGTTACTAACTTGGCATAATCCATTACATAAAAATTGGTGGGTGTTACATATCTTACTAGGAGTAAGTGAAAGAAAAAAAGTATTTTTACACAAACATATAGAAAATAAAATTGTAAAATAATTACTTTTTAAAGAAGTTATGTTGATAGGGATAAGATGACAGTGCAATGAAAAAGCTAAAAGAAAAAATAAGATGAAATTTTATGATGATACGTTTGAAAACAAAAAGATTGGAAAAAAAAAAGCCAAAAAAAAGAAAAAGAGAAAAAGAACACAAGATATAGTTATAAAAACAAATAACAAAATGTAAAAATTAAAGTAAAAAATAAAAGAAGGAAGACATAAACAGGGACGAATCATCCTCAAAGAAACTTAATAGGGTGTTTGGGAGCATTAATTAAAACCAATGATTAGAACCAATTTTGATTTAAAACACTGTAACATGTGAGAACTTTCTACTGTAGCATATTTTTTCTTAACACTATTGTAACCAAAAGTTTAGATTTTAACTCACATTGTCAAGCACTATGTAAGAGCCCTACAATACTTTTAATATAAGTAAGATAATAAGGATTTCAAAGGAAAAAAAATCAAATATAAGCACATCTGAAAAAATATATTTCCATAGAAATATGTGAGGAAAAAACTATTTAAATAAAAAACACATTAGAAAAGGATGACACTATAGAGGATTTTTAGTGAAACGAAAAAATTAATCACAGGCACATATGAAGGAAAATATGTTAATAAGATTAAAATAAGGGGAATAGGATTTCAATTGTTTCAACAAGAACAAATGAAGGAGAGTACATTTATTAAAAAATAGCTGATAGAACGATGAGAAAAAAACTTTTAAAAGAAGCCACATTGAAAAAAATTGTTATAACAGCTTCATTAGATAAATCCAACAACATATTTAATAGAGCAAACGAGAGGAAAAAAGTATTCTAAATAAACATATAGAAAATAAAATTTTAAAATCATCAAAGATAAATTTGAAAGAAGTTATTTTATAGGGATAAAACAATATAGTAATAAGGAAACAAAAAGAAAGAAAGCAGAAGAGATTTGTTGATAATATATTTGAGAAAAATGATTAGAAAAAAATATTTTTTTCTTAAGAAACAGATAACAAAAAGAAAAAAAAAAAAGAAACAGGGATGAATTTTGCACGATGAATCGTCCCCAACAAATCGTCCCCAAACAAAAACAGTTAAGTGCCTTTGACACTTTTAATAATTGTATAGATATTTTAGTTTGGGAAAATTTAATTTTGATACCATGTGTTATATCAAAATGTGAGTTTGATACCCTCTGTTTTAGAAAATTTAATGCTAGTACCTCAACCTTTTAGAAAATCTTTTTTTTTTTTTGCACGTGAAAAGACAAAATTACCTTTTTTATAAAACATAATCAGTTAATGGAAATTTTGAGTAAAAAAAAATTAAAAACTTCAGCTGAATATATACATATATGAGGTGTCTACAGTAGGCACCCCGTCAATGAAGAATAAAAACTTCACTCGTTTAAGAACCATCGGATCAATCTCAACGGCTATGAAAAGAGCATGGGTAGTAATAGGTTCTAAAATTAGCTTTCATATGTTTCAGAATCAGTGTCAGTTGTTATTTTGGTTTGCCTCATGACGACATGGCACCAACGCCAATTTTACCTTGAGATCTTGTGCTTCATGGAAGGGAAACGGAAGAAAACAGTAGCATCGCGGGCGTTAGATGTGCGGATGTTGACTGATCCAATGGCTGAAATAGAAGCTGCAAGGCAGCCAGCTAAGGGATGATCATGACCGTCTAAGTTGTTTTAGGTCCACACAATGGACGACTTGGATTGGGGATGCTGTGTATTAGCTTCAATGGATGGTAAACTGTTGAGCACTCCCACGTGAAGTAGGCCCTGGCTGTCTCTGCTCAACTTTGTGGCTCAGCGTGCGGCGCAGCTTTAGGGAGGGGGTTCAACTCAACTCGACTCAAATGGCCGCTTGGCTTGATCTTTGAGGCTTCAAAAGAGCTTACCCAAGACTTCGTAAAATTAATTATTTGGTTCCAAACTCTATTTCCTTTTCATTTTTTTTCATTTTTGAGCCAAATCTAACTTTCTCTACAATTGAAGCTAGAAAAATTGATTATTTTATGAAAGAAAAATTACTAAAAATAAGTAAATATTATCAGACACATATTTAAAACAAAACTAAATTAAAACTAAAAACATACATTAAAATATAAATAAAAAATAAAACTTAATTAAACGTACAAAAATTAGATATTTAACATATAAAAGCACTTCTAAAAATTACCAAAAATATACTTAAACATAAAAACACAATAACAACACATAATTAAATATATTTTAGAGAAAACACACTAAAACACTAAAGACACACAAAAATACTTAATTAGAGAATTTAATAACACATAAAATACTAAATAAATTATTTCAATCTTATAAAATCGTGTGGTTTTACGTGTTATCACATTTTCTTTTCACGACCCATGCAACATCAGGCCATTATTGTAAAAACTACATAAGTATATAACAACATTCTCTCAACAGAAAAAGGAATCATTAAAATAAGCATTAATGGGTCTTTGATTATTGCAAATACATTTAATGTGATATGCGGATATAATAATTTGATCTTGATTTTTCCTCTTTTAAGTAGGATATAAAACGAAGAAGTTATGATGATGCATGAAACAAACGCACATTACCCCATAGCATGACACTCTACCCTCGTTCACAGTTTAGTCCCCAGTATTGCAAAGGTCTTTTTTGTAACCTTATTCTAGTACTTTCTCTCGGTATCTACTACTTTATTAATCACTTGTTAAATACTTAACCGAAAAGGTTTATAAACAAGGTACACTTCTTTGACATTGTACTTCAATAAAATAGTCTACTATGCAACAAAATCGAAGAACTTGTACAATACAACAAAGATTGAGCTGACAAACTTAAGTGATAAGTTTGAACAACCATTTGCCACCGCCTAACTACCACCACCTTCCACGCAGCAAGGACAATCTCGCCATGAATCTATCCCACCATTCACAGTGCTGCGAGATCCGATAGTAGTGAAGAATAAAGGTATTGCAAACATGCCACAAATTGGACAACATTTAACAAATGGTTTAACTAGCATAAGCAAAAGAAGGAAATATGCTATATGCATCGGACATAGATACAACAAAGCAACATGCAACCTTTGACATAACAGAAGAACAAACACCCCGTCACATTCCAACCAAAGTCATACCCCGTCACATTCCAACCAAAGTCTGAGGTCCACGCAACATGAAAAAATTCCTCAATCCAGCCAAAACATCAACATCAACACTGTAACACCTGCTATTTTCTTTAGCAGATGATATATAAGGTTTAAACAATTTTATGCGACAATACGAATGAAAATTATGACTTAAAAACACATTTTGTGTGATGTTTGTGAATATGATATTTATGATTATGAAGTTTATCATGAACTAATGACTTTTGCAGCGGATGGACTAGAGAAGTTCCAATGACATAAAGTGCCTAATGTACGATTATTGTGCTTTTTGTTTGTAAATTATCTATTTTGATAAATTACTTGGATTTTTGTTTGTTTGGATGTAATATTTTAATCTTTTAGATTTTTTGGGGATTTATTTTAATTTTTAGAATTTATTTGAATTTTAGAAATTATTTTTTCAATTTTTAAAAATTATTTCCTTATTATTTCATTTTTAGGATCTTTTTGTTAAAAAAAAAAAAACTAAACTTCTCAAATGACATGTCATTTGGGAGTTGATAACCCAAAACGATAAGTCGTTTTGGGAGTAGACAAAAACAAGAAGCCAAACGACAAGTTGTTTGGGGCTTCTTCTTCTGCACGTCCAAAAGTTGCAAGGTGCTCATTTAATTCAAAATTTATGTTTTAATGTTTTTCTTCAATCCTTTACACCTAAAGCTCCCTAAAACTGCTTTCTAACTTATCTAAATTATTGTTTATGTCATGTGGATATATTTTTTTCAAACTAAATGGCCATGCATCACCCATTTTACTCATCCGACAACTCCTCGTCATCCCACCTTTATTGTCACCTTTATATTTGGCTGCTTATCCTTTAATAACTTAGCCATGTAAACCTATTCATTGTACCCTCTACTAAAACAACTCACATTCCATCTCTTCCACGTACTCCATGTCCCTCTCAATAAAAAGCCGTTATTCTCCATGTGTTATCATCATTATTCTATGCTTTCCCACGTGCCCATGTGTTGGCAACTTTACCACATTCTTTGCACCTCACTTCGAGATTCAAAACGCCCTTTCATTTTCTCTCATTCATCTCCCTCACATCACTCCCATTCTTAGTCTCGTTTTGTAACACTCATCATTTTCTTTAATGGACGATATGTAATGTTTAACGATTTTATGTGACAATATGAATGAAAATTATGACTTAGAAGCACATTTTGTGTGATATTTTTAATATGATAATTATGATTATGAAATTTATTATGAACTGATGACTTTTGCAATGGATGGAATATGGAATTTCCAACGACACAAAGTACCTAATATATGATTATTGTGATTTTTGTGTGAAAATTGTCTATTTTGATAATTACTTGGATTTTTATTAGTTTGGATGTGATATTTTAACCTTTAAAATTTTTGGGAGGTCTAATTTAATTTTAGAATTGATTTGACTTTTAGAAATCAATTTTTTAATTTTTGGAAATTATTTCTTTATTAAGTAATTTTTGGATTTTCATAAAAAAAAAACTACGTGTAGTTTTGGGTTCTAAGCTCAAAGCTGCATGTAGTTTGGGAGAAAACTACATGTACTTTGGGTGAAACTACATGTAGTATTGGGTTCTAAGTTCAAAACCACATGATGTTTGGGAGAAAATTACATGTAGTTTGACAACTTCTTCTTCTCCACATCTAAGTTGCAGGAAGCCATATCTTGTTCCAAATTTCATTTTTGATCAATTTCTTCCATTTTTCCATGTCTAAATAAATCCAAAACCAGTTTACCCTTTCATTTAAATAAGTAGGGAATGTTTTCTTTTGTCACGATGTGATTCCGCATATTCTCCCGACAAAGCCGTACCACCTTCCATGTTATTTCTCCATCTTCTCCTGACAACCTCCACGCACGCCCACACCCTCTCCATCACCTCCATTTTGTCCACATTTCCTTTTACAACAAAGAGTGATGCAAGACCATGACTCTCCTTCCTCCCCCACATTCTCCTTCACTCCTCCTGACAACTGTCCATCATCCCACATTTTCATCATCATCCTATTTTATACTTTTGGCTATATCCAACCTGGGCATGTGAGGCCATACAGGCTACTTAGACCTCAGAGATTCAAAACACTCTTTTTCTCTCAATCCTCCTTTGTTCTCTCCACATCGAGATACACATATACACGTCCAACACATACACACACGACTTTATATGCCATACATCATAACTAAGAACTTCAAGCCTCTAAACTCCACCCTCAACACTCAAAACATTTCTCAAGTCAAGAACAAAGCATTTCTCCAAAACCGAAAGCTAAACAGATGAGTTACGGTGCATTCGTAGAAATTGTAAATAGAACCGGAATGGAGTTTCAACCAAATTTAGAGGCCAGTTTTTCTATCTATTTTTATACCAAACTTTTACTATGATATTATAGTATATACACGAATGATTTCATATGGTTTAATATTTAATTTTGTTTAAGAAACAATTTTTTTGTGATTATTATTCCTAAACCCGTTTTTAGGCCAAAAATCCACACTATAGGATTTTTCGAGAAGAATAGAAATAAGATTTTGAGAAAAAAATTTTGGCCATTGTTTATATATGGGTTTGGCTCTTCTATAAAAATTTTGGATTCAAATACACTATTTTTGATTTATTTGAGAATTTATACTAAACATTATTTCTTACAATTCTTTAACTGCCCTCAAATGTGATGATTTGTTTAGCAATGTTCTGAGATGTGTTTATTGTTAGAAAATTTATGATGCTTATTTATATGTCTAGCTATTGTTTGTAAAATTCTAATTTCATGCGAATGCTAGAAATAAAGTTCAAAATTTTAGAATATGCACTGCTCATTGTTTCAGTATGTTTCTAGCAATGTTTTTGTAAAAGTTAAAATATTAAAAAAAATACTTAGAATGATTCAAACATGATCAAAATAAATCTAGCACTATATATGAATGTTAAGAATGTTATGATAAAATTTCAAATCAATTGAAATTTTTTTTATGATTTTAGAAATTCGTTGATCGTTGACTGCTTGTAGATTGTTTACAATGAAAGGAAAATTGATTATACTAGCCTAAACTTGATGAAATTAAATCTAGGGGTATATTTTGATGTCTAAAATATCTTACCAAAATTTCAAAGCTATTAACATTTTTATGATTTTTATAAAATTCGTTTATTGCTTACTACCCGTGCTATTTTCCAACAAAAATATATGAATTAAAAAACATGAAATAACAGCTTACATTGATCTAAATGTGATGAAATTAAATCTAACGATATTTATAGATGTTTAAAATGCTTGGCAAAAATTTTAGATTGGTTTAAGTTTTGTGTAATTTTTAAAAATTCATGTAATGCTGGCTATCTATGTTGTTTTTCCAAAAACTATATAGTGTTTTATAAATTATAAAAAATAATACTTACAGTAATTGAAAAGTTATGACATTTAATCTGTTGATATGTATGGATATTAAAACATTGTATTAAAATTTCAGTGTCGATTTTATAAAAATAATGGAGTAATGACTACCGGATTGAATTATGAACTTGCCTAGAATATGGTAGTTGTATAAGTTATTGTAAGTGATTAAGTATAGTAGTACTTGTTGTCATGATAATGAATGTGATGTTTTCAGTATGTTCTTATACTAAGAATTTTTTTATGACCATGTTATTATATTAAAGACGTTTGATGCACTTAAGTCATTTGAAGTAAAGAGAAACCATCCACTTGCAAGAGGTTAAGTCAATTTGATACAAGTTAAGTAAGTACATTGTCACCTGTAACATGATAAAGGATTATGAAAAGTTTGAAAATATTATGTGTTATTATGTTATTAGTGTTTATGCATTTCTCTTTCAAAAGATCCCTTTTACGATGGTTTTGAAGAACGTCTCTTTATGGATATTTTTAACGTTTGTTTTATGATGCACAAGACGTATCCTCAAAAATATATGTCTATATATATGTATCACATAATCAAGGCGATGCACACCCAATGATGATGTTTGTCAGCCAAAGTGGATTGTCCCCCAAGGTGGACTTGTCACGTTTGGTTTGGATTAGCCATACCTCTCATCTCGTGACAGCGCACCGTAATGATGTTAATGGTACAACGCCAAGGCCCTAAAGGATAAAATAAATGGTTTCAAATGGAAAAGGAAAAATAGGAAAGATATGTTCTTACAAGATGTGCTTTATGTACTATGATGATTACGTCAAAGATTAAATGACTCATGTTATGATTAAAGTTTTTATAATGTTTTGTAAGATCACATAATGTACTTACTAAGCTTAACGCTTACTTAAGTCATATCATATTGTAGATAAAAGTAAGACTACAACGATGATGGAGGATGGACGAACAGATGTGTGTGCAAAAAATGTGGTGTTAAAACACAGAGTTACGTCATGAAATAGAATAATAATAATGTTTTGTTTAGATAATAATTTTGCATTTTACGAATTGTTTAATTGTTACATTTTACTACTCTTATGAACTCGACATTATGTTATGGGACTGTTGAACTTTAGTTTGTAATAATTTATGTATTGTAATTTAATTTCATGTTATATACTTATTATGTTAAGACTAACTAGTTCTGCATGTAGTCGATTAGCCAAATACCTTAGGTATTCTATTGGGCTAACCGAGGAGGAAAACCATTTAAAGTAAGTAAATATTCATTCTTTTTGGAAGTTGTGATCTTGTGAAGTGCTAGTAATATATATTTACAAATAATCTAATGTTTAAAGGTAAATTAGAGTTTTACTTTATGTTCGTATGAGAATACTAAATTAAATAAAAAATTAGATAAAAAATCATAGGTAAATAATTAGATAATACTAACAAGCTTAGGTTTTCGTATCGAATAATTAAGAGATAATGATGAATGTTAACGACTCCTATGACGTCCATGAGGGGGCGTGACATATTTTCTTCATGACCGAGACACACACACCCATGTCTTGTAACCAAGTTCTATCAACCCTTAATCTTTTTCTTTAATCTCTAAAACCCATCATCAACCATTTACTAATTCATAAGCAGGTCAAACAATCCAAATCGGGGACTAACCCATGGAGTTACAACATATTCATCAAAATCATTGTCGAAGTCATAACGAAGTTTCGACCACGTCTTTGGGTCAGTTTTCTATCTATTTTCATACAAAAGTTTTTCTATGATGTTATGATATATGTAAGTTTGATTTTATGTGGTTTAATATTTAGTTTTGTTTGAGAAACAATTTTTTTTATTATTACTCTTAAACTTTTTTTAGGCTGAAAATCTACACTACAAGATTTTTCAGGAAAGATAGAAATAAGATTTTATAAAAATTCTTTTTGGACATTGTTCAAGTATATTTTATACATGTCTCATAAAAATTCCAGGTTCAAATACACTATTTTGATATTTTTAGAGAATTTATACTAAATGTTGTTTTTTACAATTCTTAAACTGCCTTCAAATTTGATGATTTGTTTGATGATATTTTTGGATATGTTTAATACCATAAAAATTTATAAATGCTCATTTATGTGTATAATTGTTGTCTACAAAATTTTGGTTCCATGTGATTGTTAATAATTAACTTAAAAATCTTATAATATACACTACTCAATTGTTTCAACAGAATTACAACGACGATTTTGTAAATGTTAAAATATTAGAAAAATAATGAGATTGATCCAATATAATGAAGATAAATCTAATGTTATATTTAGATGTTATGAATATTATGCTAAAATTTTAGATTTTTGTGTGATTTTAGAAAATTACTTTATTGCCAACTGCCCATGGGATATTTTCAATAATAGTTTTGTTTTGTGATTTCTAAAGTATAGAAAAAATAATTACAGTGATCCAACTATGATAAAAATAAATCTAGTAGTAAGTATAAATGTTAGGAACCTTGTATTAAAATTTCAAAGTTATTAAAATTATGTGTGAATATATAAAATTCGTTGATATGTGACTACCTATAGTATTTTTCCAACAGTAGTGTTATGAATTGAAAAATATGAAATAATTTCTTACAGTAATCCAAATGTGATGAAATTATATCTAGTGATATTTATAGATGTTTAAAATACTTTGTAAAAAACTTAGATCTGTTTGAATTTAGTGTATTTTTTAAAATTCATGGACTGTTAACTGCCTATGATGTTTTTCCATAAACAGTGTAGTGTTTTAGAAAATATACTACATATGTCCATCAGGTTCCCTTTACTAGCTTATTATAAATCCTGTAATGATACGGTATGTTTTTCCTACATGTTGGTGACTTATGTTAAATTATTAGATTAGCTGAAGTTCGATAAGATTGGATTTAATAATTCATATTAGTTTATCGGTTAAATTAATTTTATAAATTAATTCAAGATAAATATGTTGAATTATTTGGATGATATTTTATTTTCTATAGGATTATCTAGATACAGTTGTTTTAATCAGATAACTTCTCTATAAGATTATTTAAATTATATTTGAATTAAAACTAAGACTCTATCTAAGATTCTTAGGTGAAAAATAAGATATTTTCAGGGATCAAGATTATGGTAAGTTCGGCAGGCCAATGATAAACTTTGGCTTGTTGATGCAGAAAGTTCGGCAGGCCAATCTTCCAATTTGGGACATCGGCTTGCCGATCGTGCAATAGTCTATATACACATTTTTTTACGTGTTTTTTATAAGAAGTTAATCCAGACTCGAATTTTGAGGCCTAATCTGATAAGGTTTAACCCCAAATTTGACCACTATAAATAGGGGGTGGTGTTCTCAGTTATTTTAGATTATTTGATAAGCAGAAAGTGAGTATTCTAGTTTGAGAAACTCTAACTTCCTGAGAACTATTGTTCAACATTAAGAACCTTAGTTCTAGGTTTTCTCAAGTGGTTGGAAGGAGAGTCATTAGAGAAAAAGCTGTATGACGTGTGGCCACCCACACTCCTATCGTGGATAGAGAATAGCAAAGAAAACTAGTTTATTGAAACTATTCTGGGGCATTCTTCGCTTCACAAATTGCTGCAACTTTTCGGTTTACAAAAGTGGTTAGTAAGATCTATCATAAATTTATGTATTTAGCATGTCAAATTTGTGTTTTAAAAAATACCCTAATTTAAAATTTTTAAGATTCCACTGCGTACCATTTTTCTAACATTATAAATAATAGTACGGTATAAACTATTCTATGTATGGTATAAATAAATACTACTTTTTAAAGTGTGGTATAACAGGTAAATTTCTCCACCAAATGGGCTTGATAGCCCATATCATAAAAAAACTTTGCTTCTAACCCTTCTACTTCATCCCCTTCCTCTGATCTGAAAACCACCCGATCAGTAGTAGGAGCAAAGATCCTTGAGTATAATCCCACGACGAGGGCATCCTCTTAAAAATTGGAGAGATCTGGACTCCACTGAAGAATCTCATAAATGAACCCAATCTTTCTCTTCCTCGTTTCTAACATGTTGCACTTGCTTTTGTTGAACCTAGGCGCCGTCAAGTCACACCTATGTTGTCGAACCCAAGCACCGTCAAGTCGCACTTACCCCATTGAACCCATGCACTGTTGACTCATTAGAACCAACTCGAGAACTCAAATGGTTGCCATCAAGTCGCCATTCGATTGGCTAAGAGGGCAAGATGGTGGTGCTGAAGCACTTTGATTGGTTGGAGCAAAAGGCAAACGCCTTGCGGAGGGCTGCCTTTGGGTATAGTGGTTTGAAGAAGCTCAAATTCGAGGTGGCGTCATTTCACAACAACCTTCGACAACCAAGTGGACCAGCTCTTAAGAAGATGCACGCTTAGCTAGAAAAGCAAAATATTATTACTCTTTAGAGAAACAATTTATTTATGCCTAAATGTTCTAAAATTAGTCACACTTTATAGTAGTAGATAAATTTATGGATGATAATAATTTTGTAACATATTAGCATGACGTGTACAATCTATCGAGGATAAGAGAATCCGAGACAAAGAGATACAAAAACTTCTAAATTCCAATGGATTGGATGTTCGATTTTGGATATGTGAGCCAAGAAGGAGAGGCCCGCAGAGGTGGGGGCAAAGTCCAACAACATTGCGGTGGCGTTCAAACATGAAAGCTAAAAAAAGAGATAGAGAGAATGGAGTTCATGAGAGAAAGATAACCCTATCTTTTGAGGGATATTTTAGTAATTTTAATAAAAATCGACACCATAAAATTCTCTTCTGTCTAAAATTCTATTAAATCATCCATTTTACACCTAAAACAAAAGGTTTGGATTAGATATATCAAGAAAAAAGGAATGGGGACCAATTTATCACATTTGCAAAAAGTTGGGGACTATCAGAACCATTAATTCTTTTTTTTTTTTTTACCTTACATTGATTGTAATTTTTTTAGTTTATTTTAAGGTTGTTCCCGAATTCACGAATCTGATTAACCTATCCAAAAAAATGTATTTGCATGAATAAGTTGGGTTGGGGGAACTTCTAGTTTGCATTGAGAAGTATCAATTCATAATTTTGGCTTGGTTTGTGGAATGGGCATTTTCTAATCAGCCAAATCCAAGCTATATATGTATGCATATTTATATAGGTATATTTCATTATATTACATATATATATATATTTTTACATTTTCAAGTACTAGCTATTCCCATATCTCAAAAGAATAATATTGGTCTTTAGAATTGGGTTAAGCTTCTTTTTCTTTTAATCATATAAGCTTTGGATACAACACAGCAGGAGTATAGATTTATATACTAATAAAAATTTTGTATATATATATATTATTTATACAATGTATATTGTTCGGATTCACGGATTACACGGACCGAGAGATACTTAATCTATAATCCAATTCATACATATCGGATTAAGAAAATCTCAATCTAAAATAAATTTATATTTTTATAATCCAATCTAATTTGACAGGATTGAACAGATTAAAAAGACTAAATGGATTGACGAATTCTATAAACTCCACTAGTTGCAACACCACCATTCACTTATTTAAAGACTCACAGATTTGTGCAAATAGTACTTCAACATGGAATAAAGCGTGAAGAAAGTAACAATATTTGTTTACCATTTGAGTTATTCTGCCAAATCCATCGTTCTTGTATTTTGCTCAAGGGATTGAAGGAAATGGTATATAGTTGTATTGCATTAAAATGTAAAAAAAAAAATCAAATTCCCCTTTTTAGTGCAAAAATTTTCTGGAAAAATAAAAATATATCTAAAATAAAGTAAATTGAAGATAATACTTTTCAATCATAAAAGAATTAAGGAAGCTTTGCTTATCATAGCATTATTGTATTTGTTTTCTTTACATTGGATTCGATGTACAAAAAATTGATAAAAACGGTAGATATAAAAAACTTATAGTAAAAATTATCAATTTTATTTTCAAGATTTTTTTGCTGGGAAATTTCATTTTCAAAATTTAATTTTTTATTCACAGATCTTTATTCCATCACAAAAGGACTCCTTCAGCTGCAAATCGAACTATTAGTGTGAAACTAAAATCTCAAGATTCTAATTAATCAGCCACTTTATACTGTAGGGAAAATACCCAAAACATTTCTATATTTTGCCTAAATACTACTTTTGCCTCTCTTGTTATCCAAATGTCTAAAATACCTATTGCGTTTATAAAATTATACTAAAAATACCCCTGAAGCAATAAAACTTTTTTAAAACCAAAATTACTTTCTAGTTGTTAGTAAATATAATTCAAAACTTTATAAACAAAATACTAAATAAAATCAATCTTAAAAAAGTGAAAAAAGTCTAAAAATAATTGAAGTCGTTGCTGCATTAAAAAAATTATTTAAACACGTTAAATTACTTTTTATTTAATTTTTTAAATAAGTCATACTTTAAATAACATTTAATATAAAAAATAATTATGGAAAGAGGCTTGTTTGTAAAAACTTTTTTCTTTCTGGTGACGACGCTCAGCTTCTTGCTAGGCTTATTGTGGGAGGCAATACTCACCATCAGTGTGGGCAGTTTTTTAGTCAATTTTTACATGCTTTTATTATGTATTACGGAGGAATCTTTCTATTAAGGAGAACGAGAAGGATGTGGCTAGCATTAACGATGATATTTTAGGAGGATGAAGGAATGCTATGAAGTGTGGTTTGTTGGCAAAATTACTGTCGACAAAGCCGTATAATAAATGATATTTCCAGTCGACGATGATAGAAATTTGGAGGGTTAGAAGAGTGAAATCATGAGATATGGCGACAGATATCTTCTTGTTCTCTTTTAAAGATCCGAGGGATGTAGATAAAGTCTTAGACCTTGAACCGCGAAGTTTCGATCGTGCACTAATGGTGCTGAAACCTGTGGAGAACAATGATATGCAAAGAGTGGCAAGTTCTGTTATACGAAATTCTGGGTTCAACTTCATAATCTTTCCCTTGAAGAAAGGCTTCCAGAAGCCAGGGAGGTTGTTGGGGATATTATTGGTACAACTGTTATGGTCTAAAAAGGATAGTAATCGTCGTTGTGGGGAAGTGTGTTTGAGTCTGAGTTATTATCGATATTACAAAATAGTTGAGGAGAAGGGTTCAGGTTAGAATAGGAAGTAATAGCAAACTGGTTTGGACGAATCTGGTGTTTGAAAAATTCCCTAATTTCTGTTGTGGTTGTGGGATTTTTAGCCATGGAGTATGTGATTGTCCTGTGGAAAGGGTATCTTCAGAGCCCCCGTTGGGTGAATGAAGATTTAAATTTTTATGAAAAAAAATACTGTAACAAAATAATTCAAACCGTGATTCAAACCACAAAATAAAGGGCCTTCAGTGTTGGATTTATTTACCCTTCCATATGGTAGATGGCTCGGTGAAAAAAATAAAGAAATGATTGGAACGGCAGAGTGGTTCATGGAGGGATAGTGACAGGATTGATTGTTCCTTTGGTTCTAGAGGAGATGATGATGGGCGGGAAAGTTAGACAACGAACCAGGCACCTATGATCCTGACAGGCGTGGAAAAGTCCTCTTTGGTGGTTGCTTCTGTGGCGATGGAAGCCGAAACATACTGAAGCTGATTGAACATGGCGAAAGCAAGTTTCTCGGCCTCCATATCTGACATTAGAGGGAACAGTTCTTAGGTTGCTAGTGGGATGAATAATAATGATGTGGATCATGATGTGAGTTCTCTTAATGATGGTAAGTAGTGGGAATGGATATAGTGGAAATCTAACTTTTAAGAAAAGAAACATCAAGAGAAAGAAATTACAAAAAATGAAGACGTTGTATTGGCTAATTAAATATAAAATGAAACAGCTCAAAAAATCGATATCAAAATTACATGCTAATGCACTTACTTGGTACCACTAAGATTGAAAATGACTTCTTTGACATATTATTTTGATTTGGATTCTAAAGCATACGTTGTGAGAGAAATTGTAATATACCTCTTGTGTGTTATAAGATTAGAAGACATACAAAAAATTATGAAAATATATTTTTTAGTGTATTTGGCATTAACGTGTAGTATCAAGGTGCTGAGCACAACAATAAGCATTCTCGGGATTGAGAGCTAGCGCCCTTAGCGCCCGTCATATTTTTGCACATGTTTTGGTGTAGTGCATATGTTTTCAAATAATAAATCTTTTGAGTTGTTTTGAAATGGTGTGTTTCTTAGTTGTATGTTTTCATATAAACCTTATTATCTATTACTATTGAATATATCCGTTATAATAGTTGTGTTGATATGCCTTTATAATGAAGAGGCACTTTTATGTGAAAGGTTACATGGATTGCATGGGTTTTATCAGTTCATGAAATGGCTTCCCTGTCATTTATTAAATCTCCAGAATATTACAGATTCCATATCTTATTATGGAACCTAATATTATTGTTAGATATTGTGTTCAAGAATTTGTTATATCTTAAGATAATTTGACGTTAAAACTTGTTAGCAAACTTTGTAGGGGGCAAATAAAACATTTAAGAGAAGTATTTTGATGTGCCTCAAACTCATCTAAATTTCAAGAAAATCATAGCCTCTATCTACCCACATATACACCAACATATGCTAGTTCAAATGTTGTATATACTTTTTTTATCATTTCATTAAGTTTTGAAAGATACATAAGTAAAATTTTTTAGTTTTAAAATAATTTGAAAAAAATTAATGTTATAATGATTAAATAAAAAGTCAATAAATGAATCAATGGCAATCAGATGTTAAAATTTGACATATATTGTATTTGGTGTTAAATTTGTCATCAAATATAGAATACATCAAATTTAACACAAAAAATACATACCACTGCATTGAAGAGTGATTTTCGTACTTGAATACTAAAATTCGGGAGATGCTCTAGTGCTGTAAACCATTTAAGTAAACCTAGCAATAATTATTTGGAACAATATCAACTTTTTTTTTTTTTAATGTTTGTGTTAACGGAAATGCATAAATTCATTTTATGTTTTAATAGTACAAATATTTTTTTTTTTAATTTTAATCACATAAAATATTCCCTTCAGTGAAAACTAATTGTTAAAAAGACACCATTACCCTTCATAAAAAAATAGTCTTTAAAAGAGAAACCCAAAAACAGTAGTATGTTTCATATTTACTATTTGCCCATATAAAAATAATTTTTGATTTTCAAGAAAAAAATTGATTAGTGTTAAATACTTGACAAAGTTGTCCTTAGGGTCATACACAATTTATTTTATGCAAGGTCTAAATTTGGGAAAAAATTACATGTTATGCTACACTTTTAAAAGTTGATTTATTTACACAACACCTATAAAAGTTATATCACATTTTCATTCATATTACATATTAAGTTATACTACAAATAAACATGTGTGAATTTATAAAAAGTAAATATTAAAATGTAACATTTTTGGAAATTCTTCTAAATATCGACTAAACTTGATATTATGAGCAGATTCTTTTTTTTTTCAGCAAATTGTAGCTAATAACTTCGTTTTCAATCTTTTCATATCAAATAATATATTTGCTACAGTTGTTAATGAATAGCATTTTTACTTTTAGAAGAAGATTTGTAAGAGTAAAATATAAGTTTATTAAGTAAGACAATTGGTAAATATTATCTAAATAAAGAAATATGTGAATATTGATAAAAAAAAGTTGCATATAATGATAGCTTCATGGGAGTAAATCATGTAAATTTGGAATCAACAAAAGTTGATCATGGGTAAATTTGGGTTAATCATGAAGTAAATCCAAAATTTATATGGTAAGTATGGGATTTACCAATTTCAATCATGAGTAAATTCGAGTATATCATGGTATTACCAAATTTAATTATAGGATAAATTCAATAAATCTTAAATTTACTACTATTTACTAACTTAGTCAGAAGTTATGCTACTTATTTTTGCTCCTTGAAAATTATGCTCCTGATTGTTTTAGGTTACGAAAAACTTGGGTCTCATTGTTTTAGGTAACAAGAAAAAAAGGAGAGGGTACAAAACTTGGGTCTCATTATCCAATAATAATAATAATAATAATAAAATTTGGGTCATAGGGTCAACGAATAGATCCCAGTACTTGGAAATTTCTTACGACGACGTATCGGAATTTCGTTTTCAGAATTGTAAATAAGGGGATTTACAAGTACAACAGTATTTAGTTTGAAAAAAATGATTTAAGAGGTGGAATGTCATATGATTTATATGCCTTTACCAAATATTAAACTAACTTCATGCATAATATGGAGCATAATATGGAGCTCCACCAATCACACTTCGAATATTTCATGCTTATGTCGAGTCCCAACAACTTAGCATTCTTCTCCAAAATTTGTACACAATTTCCAGACAATTTCTTGTTTTGTTTTATTTTCTTTTTTCTTTTCTCATAAACAGGCTCAAGTGCCAACTTGAAAAGTCAAACGTTTGAATTGATGACATTGTGCTCAAGATTTAAGTACCCTCGCAGCTATTTCTCCAATTGGAGGAAAGAAATAAAAAATAAAAATCTTACCCATATTTTGTCACGAAAGTTATATTTTAAGAGATTGGTTGTTTTTTGGTAGCTTCATTGACCTTGGATGCCTGCATAGCCTCGTGTTGTGGACCAAAAAATAAGTCATATTGTTCGGTGAATAAGTTTAGACTAAAAAAATGAGTTTAAACATTATAGCATATAAGTTAATAGGATTGAATCATTTTTTTAACTACAAGGTTACATATTATTTGTGAGACATTATAGGATTAACATTGTGTGATTAGAGAAGAACTTGTGGTGTTTGGAAGTGTGGTGAGAACCGTTGATTAGAACCATTTTTACTGTAACATATAAGAGCTTTACACGGTAGCAATTTTTTTTTATTATTACTGTAGCATGTGAGAGCTTTATACTGTTTATAACTGAGTTTGTGGTGGGAACCGTGATTCCTACTACTCAGCCAAACAGCCATAATCTTTTTGCATTTTTTATATCAAAGTGATAACATTCCGTCAAAGTAACCTTAGGTGGTAGTCCAAGGACCACGGTGAAAATTTTTCTACAAAAACTGTGTAAAATGAACCTGTTACTTGTTTTGAAGTCCAATATACATTAACCTTGTGTTTAAAATAAGAGTTTAAATTTATAGTTTGAACTATTTTCGGTTCAAAATATTGTAGTACGTGAGAATTTTACTTATGATTGCTTTTTACTTTACACTATAACTGTTGAAATCTTTACACTGTAAACTGCTCGAATAAAAACAGATGGTAAGAATAATAAAAAGTGGGTGACATTAAACTAGAATAGCGACACATACAAATGGCTATTTTTATCATTAAAGAGAGCAGCACACAAAGTTTGGTGATTATCAAAACTACTTTCTCTGGAAATATCACTACTGTAATCTACTTTTCTCGTTAGACCAACTCCAACCAGCAACGGAAAAGCATCTATTTTGTTGTTGTTGTTGTTTTTTCCCCTTTTATTTTGGAATGAACAAGGGGGAAAAGTAAGGAGATCACTCATCATTTTAATTGCTTTTATATTTTTTAAACTATTCTTAAATTTGGTTTTTCCTACTATTTCCCCTTGTAGTTTGTCTCTAATTAGTTTTCTTATCACCAAACAAGCAAATGCGCTAAAATGCTTTTGTATACAAGTCAGAACCCGGCCAAAAAAATTAGTGTAGAGGCATGACTAAATTAACAGGATAAAGTAAATAAAAAATATAAAATTTTAAAAGAGCAAAACATAATTTTAAGAGATGAAAAAAAAGGTAAGATAATATAAGTTGTATAAAATTTGATATACAAAATTAAAAATAAAAAATAAAAAGACGGCTACCCGCTCTTATCCGAGGTGGCTCCCATCCTGTTGTACAACTCCGCCTAATTATAATGACATTTAACTAACAATTACAATTTTTTTTAAAGGACGTTAATAGCATGTTTACTTTTGAGGAACTGACCTAAAATGAGTACATAATTTTAGTGCGTGCTTTTTCTAAGGGGAATTAAAGTTCCTAAAGGGGGTCCACGACCACAAATTATCACAAATTTAATTCCCCATTCAATGGGAGTTGAGTTATGAAAGCCCGCTTGAATTAATTTCCAACTCATAATTGTGTGGGAAATTTTCTGTTTGCCCTAACTATTAACCAATCACTATTTTCTTTAGTTTCTTTCTTTAATAGGGACAAATACATTTAACTAACTTTTGAGTCGCATCCTTGAATTCTCAAAGTCATAATAATCGTAATGAGTACTTGCAACAAAATTATGTTGTACACTCCATTTTGGAAAATTCTCAATTAATAATATAATATTAATAAGTACTAGCAAGAAGTACTTGTTAATAAATTATAAAAAATGTACTTGCAACGAAATTTTGTTTTATACTCCATTTCATATAGATACATTATGTGTGTGGGTGTGTTTTCTACTAAACCTTCTCTAAGACACGGTAAATGTGCACTAAGTTAATGTTCCTAGAATTAAGAAAAAGTCCTCTAAGAAAAAAAAGTAAGAAAAATAAAAACTGTAGTTGCTTGTGTAGTGTAGTTGTGACACCCGTTATTCTCCTAATGGTATTAAGGTAATTAGATTAATTACCTAGTATATATATAAAAAAAAAATCAGAAAATCTCTCATAATTCGAAACTCTCTCTCTCTAAAAAAAATTCTCTCTCTCTCCTCAAAGATCGTTTGAGATTTCGGCATCCGTTTTCGACACCTCCCGCACCAATGGAAAGCTCTCGACGAGCTGAGTCCAACGAGGTGCCGCGCCGCCCAAAACGCCGCCGGAGGAGACCACACGCGCCGCCCAAAGTGGCGGCAAAACCCATTTCTTTCCGACGAGATATCTTCGCCGTCCGACGTCCGATCGACGTGATTCTTGTTCCTACACGACCACCGTGATGAGAGGAACAAAACCCACCCTTGGTGGCAGCTCAACAACCGCCGGATTGCTCTGCCCGTCTATTGCCGCCGTGCACCGCCGCCCCCATGGTGGAACTCCGCCTTGCCGGAGGAGGTGACTGACACCACCCCTCCCAATGAGTTCAGAGGATCAAGGGGAGTAAAACCCATCGATCAATTGCACGAAAGGAGCCGGTTTCGCCGGAGAACGGCCAACGCCGCCGTCAACCACCGCGGGAGCCTCCGTTTTGGCTCTTCCCAGCCACGTTTCTTCAAATTGGATGAGGGGAAATGCTCATAGGAGGATGGGTAGCAAAAGCCCTCAGCCAATTTCAGGTTTCCATCATCGGAGAATCAAGATCGGAGCTCATCCATTTCTACCGACGTTGTACTTCACGACCCGCTATGTTAGAGGCAGAATTGGGTGAAATTGACCCCGCCATTGGACTCAGAATGGTCGATTTAGGGGGGGTAGGCCCGAGCCCAGCTGCCAACGGACCCCGATTGACGCCGGTCAACGACGGTCAAAGTCGGTCAACGCCGGTCAACGGTGGTCAACGCCGGTCAACGGCCAGTCAAAGGCTAAATTGGAATTTTGTGATCCGGACCTCCGATCGAAGATCCGAGACCGCCTCCCGACTCGTTTCGATGCTCTGGATGCAATGGTGACCTCCGTTCGAGCAAATTCCACTCCGATGAAAATCATCCGGTACCGACTGCACGCGAATCGAGACGATTCAAACAGCAGTATCGGAGTCCAGAATGACGTTTTCAAGAATGTATGATCTCCAGGAAGCATTCCTAGCCATTCATAGTCGCTCGAGGAGCACTACAGAGGATGCTTCGTAGATACAGCGAGATACAACTGGATCTGTTTTGCTTGGAGTTCAAGATCAAGGGAGTATGGAGCTAACGTTAATTGATTCCAGGATTAAGAGACTGTTGATAAGCTTGAAAGGTAGGGATTCTATTACTCATCTTTTGTGAGGTTTTTATAGAATTAAAATTGATTGTTTTGCCGCAATATATATATATCTATGTTGAACTGATATTATATGTGTATCACATATGAAACTATGACATGGACTCGTCTTGTATTGTACGGCGAGGAACATAATGAATTGACACATGTTATAAATTGAGAAGCATGGTTAGGAAAATTAACTCTATTAATAATGATTTAATATAGAGAAATTGTGAGACATGAAAAGGGTGACGGTTACGTCCTTGGGCATGAATACCCTAAAAGGTAAAATAGGGGGAAGGTGATGACGCTTCCTTGGGTTGAAAGTCCCAGAACACACTGTACAGGAATTGATTTGGTGAGGACTCGGGGCTTGATGTCCCCTCACCGGAACACCCTTGGAATGTTTATAGGGTGATCAAGTGCGCCCATTTGGGTTTCGATGAGTTGAGTGATACTCAATTTAACATGGATACCTAGGAACAATGATGATTGGTAATATTTGTATAAATGTGTAATTATGACACTTGGTAATGATTAACTACGGTATCCATAAGATGTGATCATAATAAACCTCATAATCTGGAATATGATGTGACTTACTGACCATGCAGATTTTAATGTGGTAATGATAAAAACCTAAAGGTGAGTAATGGCTTTCTCTACTGAGCATAGTGTTGCTCATTCCCTTTTGTTTATATCTTTTCAGGACTCACTAAGTGTGAGGTGGCTACGAGAAATATAGTTGAGGAAGTGATGTAACTATATTACATTGGGACTGCTTCAATCGTTGAGAATGTTCTTCATGATAATGTAAGCATCAATTGTTACTTTCTGTGACTGTATTATAATGTGTTGAGGGTTAAAATGATGATGACAACAGTTTATATTATTAAATTTAAGGTGCTACATTAAAACTATGGTTTATTTATCGTTTATATTTTTATTTTTGAGTTGAGAGTTTTCATTTAAGTCCCGGGTAAATTTTATTTTTAAGGTTTTACTTTTATTATTTATTTTTATTTTATCTCATTAAAAACTGTTAACCCCCATATAGGGGCGTTACAGAATTTTTGGTATCAGAGCCTAGGTTCGGTTAACCTAGGGAGTGTAGCACCACTTTAAAAAAATATATTTTTGAGATGGTTTTGAAGCTGAATTTTCATTGTCATCATCAAAATGAACCTTCACATTGATTTATACAGTCTAGAAGGATGTAACATGGAAAGGCCATAGAATGAAAATACTAATGGTTATATGAGTACAATAATTACATAGAAGGAAAGTATTAATAGTTATGAGGGAATGATAATTATATGGAATGAGTTTATAAGTAGATTGCTTATGAGAGATTCGTATAATATTTGGATCTATAAGCATATTTAATTCGTATAGATACGAGGATTTAAGAGCCTTTTGTCTCGTGAAAAACAATAAGAAATATAAGTCTTGATTTATTGATTTTAAAGTTTGACATAGATATGCCAAATTTTTCGTAATTGATTCAAACCTAAGTAATGATTATGTGTGGATTCGATGGAGCACATAAGTGTCAATATCTTTTCTTAAAAGTTCTATTTATTTGAGGAATATGATATAAGTTGGGAATCATGGTATTGAATCTTGAGAGAGATAAATGTTAGACTTTTGGTCTGTTGAGACTGTGTAAAGTCTAGAATGCATGAATCTCAAAATTGGAATATTTCGTTACGTACATTGTATTTAAGTGTACCAGTGAATCTTTTGATTACCTAAGGTTTTGTTATATGAGGAAATTATATATTGTATGAGTAGAATTGTGGGGATTGTAGATGTTCTTAAGTAGTAACATCTAGTGTCTTTGTTCATTGATATGGTCTATGTTGAAAGACGTAAATCGTATTGATTTCAAGGTTAGTCGCATTCTAAACCCTTGGTAGTAATGATGATGAATCCATTGATAGATGTTAAGTATTATGAATAACATATGGGTGTATGTATTGTTCAATAAGGTTTTGATTAAAACAAAATTATTTGAGTTGCTGGAAGATTATGTTGTTATGAAATGATTTTAAATATCATTCAGGAAGATCCTTGTTGTCGTTAAATTAGATTTGTTGTTTATAGTTAACTTATCTATAGTGGCTTTGAATTGGGTTTAAGATTTATACAAATTGGTTTTCAATTTTATGTTTGTTATTTAACTCGTTCTAAATGTGTTAAGGCCCGAAACAACTTGACCATTTTCAACTTAGAACATTTGGGCCTAGTTCAAATCTTAAATCAGTTTGATTCACACTGTCTCTCCCACGTGGTCTCTATACGTGTTATATACAGTGGTTTAATTATTGTTTACAAATACGTTTACTGTGCATAAGAGTTTATTTCTCCGAGTTCACTTTTTCTCTCTTAATTTGTTATTTTCTCTCTAAATCGCAAATCCTCTTCTTTTTCATTAAAAATTCTTCTTTTCCTCAAAAAGAAGAAGGAATTCTAGGATTCTGCAATTTACTATCTTAATTTTTCCTTTCTATTTACTCTTCTTTCATCTCATCATGGACCCAAAGTACCAACACCTGAGAAAGTATTTCCCATCACTCTCCCAAAAGATTCTCAGAGAGAAATACAAGGCTAGAATTACTCGGTTGTGGATTCTTATGCATTTTGGCATCCCTTGTGATGTGAGAATGTTGATAGAGGGGAAAATCCGTCTGAGTGACTTTAGTCAAGATGTCGGTTTACCAGGAACAGGTACCAGTCGTAGTGCAATGAAAAGAAGAGCCCGTGCCATCGTGGTCACTTGTAACAAATGTGGAAGACAAAATTGTAACGGTAAATGTACTTCACCTGGTTATATGTCTACGAATAGAGAGGATAAAATAAGGTTTTGTAGGGATGGACTTTCAAAGGAGAACTTGGATAGCATCCATCCTCCTCTCCACGGTCACCCTAGTGGATATGTTCAAGGAGCTATTTTTAAACTCTGGCCTAAATTTTATACAGAAAGACAACGCCTCAGGAATATGGTATTTCTAGATCCTGTTTGCCAAGCCATAAGAAAACTGGATGGGGAATAAGTCATCGCACTATAAAGGTTATTTAGTCTTTACTTATTTGAAGCAGTTTTAGCTGATGTTCAACAGTTTGTGTTTTTCTTTTACTCAAAATATTTGCTTTTGTGTTTGAAATAATTGTGATTATTAGATTGATACAGTAAGTGTTAATATCTTATTTAATTTATGATTTTCTTAAATATATATATAATAAAATATATTATCTTATCAGACACGTTACATACGGTACAGTAATATGTTTGAATTTTGAAAAGCTTATCCAGATATTTCAAGATTGTGTCTCAAATTTCAAAAGTTCTACAGTATTTGTCGTTTATATTAAATTTCTAGACTTGGTGTATATTTGTCAAAAAGTCTACAGTTGTGTCATTAGGGTCTTCTGTCGAATTGTTCTCAATTGTCAAAAGTTATACAATTAGAGTCTAATCTTTTTCAAAAAGTGAATCAGATTTTCTGTAAACTATCAATCACCTTATCTTACTTTCTTATCCGCACAAGATTTTGTTTAAATCTTTGGATTACCTTTTCATTTCCTACTCGTCTATCTCTTTAGCCCTTTTTGTATATTTCTCATCTTTAAAATCTCATGTAGAACCCGAAGTCTAAGTGGAGCAGACATTAAGCAACCACTTCTATAAACCAAATATGTCTACCTCCCAGTCCACGAAGAAAATAAAGAATGTCTGTGTCTTTTGTGGTTCCAGCCTTGGAAAAGATAAAGCTTATTTAGAAGCTGCAAATCACTTAGGGCAAGTCCTAGCACGCAAGAAGATTAACATAATCTATGGGGGTGGTAGTATAAAAATGATGGTAAATATGGCACTAGCAGCTAGGTCTAGCGACGCTACTGATGTAAGAATTTGGCCTCATATTCCAGTTGAAGGAAACCTTTGTAAGGAAGCCATAGGTAAGGGAGAAGGAGTCAGGAGTATCCCTAAAAATTTTAAAGACATAATCTATAATTCTGATGCTTTTATAGCATTACCTGGTGGTCTAGGTACTCTTGAGGAAATATTTATAGTTGCTTGTGGGCAATTGTTGGGCTTTTATTCCAAACCTTTGGGACTGCTGAACGTAAAGGGTTTTTATGACGGTCTTTTGAAATTTCTAGATTACGCTGTGGAAGAAAACATCACTACAGAATCGGAGAGACAAATCTTTGTCACTGCTTCAACAGCTGAGGAATTGATAGATAAAATGCGAATCATACATTCAGAATCCGACACTGCAACATCCAAGCTTGAATGGGAAAAGGAAAGCCGGGAGCGGCCAATTGATTTGAATCTCCATCTGTAATCTTTTTGTTTTATCTTTGGCATGTAGGCATGTGTGTCCGTATTTCGTGTGTTACGAATAACCGTTTGCCTTGTATTCTGTGTTTCTTGTGGTACGTTGTTGTTCAATCTTTTAGATTTATTGAGCCTAATGCCGGGATGGCTGGATAAGGAGTACTTGATGCTCTCGAAACGCATCCTTCTTAAGGTCCGATCTTTTGTTTATCGATGTTTTTGTATCCTCTAAGCATGCATGATATGGATAGCTGGTATACGGAGTGCCTTGTACTCTCGAAACGTATCCGTATTATGTTTGTAATGTGTAATATTCTGTTAATATTATGTGAAAGTACTAGAGTCAGTTATGGGGATATTCCATATGAAATATGAGTATATTATTTGGATTGAATGTTTGTGTCATGAGGATAGCTGTTTAATGAAAAATATGTCGGGTTTGTCTGCAACTCTGAGATTCCGTTTAATATCTCTATGAATAAGTTTAATGTATAGTTTTGAATAAAAGTGTTTGTGATATATGTTTTATGATTATGTTTTAGTTTATTAGTTGAGGTATGAAATCAAATATATTTGACTTTTCCTTACTCAAAAAGGAAAAAGAACCTAAAGATGAAGTATATAAAATTTCTCTGGCAATCTCCTTAAATGTGATTGTAAATCACAGTCCATGGACAATGAAGGACTGGAATCATGGTATGGTCAATATGTATGCCTGATCAGATTCTTAGACTATTATACGGTGTTATAAGTTGAAACTTGTCAGAAATACTCTCTTGAGGGATTTAGGAGTAAGATTTATTATGCAAGTAAATGAGTGGAGATACGATAACTTAAATTTGGAGGACAAACAACATTAACGGTTTAGACTCAGAATTGGAATCATAATTTTTACTAGTATTACTAGAATTGAAATTTCGAGGACGAAATTTCTTTAAGGGGGGTAGAGCTGTGACACCCGTTATTCTCCTAAGGGTATTAAGGTAATTAGATTAATTACCTAGTATATATATAAAAAAAAATCAGAAAATCTCTCATAATTCGAAACTCTCTCTCTCTCTACTTTCTCTCTCTAAAAAAATTCTCTCTCTCTCCTCAAAGATCGTTTGAGATTTCGGCATCCGTTTTCGACACCTCCCGCACCAATGGAAAGCTCTCGACGAGCTGAGTCCAACGAGGTGCCGCGCCGCCCAAAACGCCGCCGGAGGAGACCACACGCGCCGCCCAAAGTGGCGGCAAAACCCATTTCTTTCCGACGAGATATCTTCGCCGTCCGACGTCCGATCGACGTGATTCTTGTTCCTACACGACCACCGTGATGAGAGGAACAAAACCCACCCTTGGTGGCAGCTCAACAACCGCCGGATTGCTCTGCCCGTCTATTGCCGCCGTGCACCGCCGCCCCCATGGTGGAACTCCGCCTTACCGGAGGAGGTGACTGACACCACCCCTCCCAATGAGTTCAGAGGATCAAGGGGAGTAAAACCCCTCGATCAATTGCACGAAAGGAGCCGGTTTCGCCGGAGAACGGCCAACGCCGCCGTCAACCACCGCGGGAGCCTCCGTTTTGGCTCTTCCCAGCCACGTTTCTTCAAATTGGATGAGGGGAAATGCTCATAGGAGGATGGGTAGCAAAAGCCCTCAGCCAATTTCAGGTTTCCATCGTCGGAGAATCAAGATCGGAGCTCATCCATTTCTACCGACGTTGTACTTCACGACCCGCTATGTTAGAGGCAGAATTGGGTGAAATTGACCCCGCCATTGGACTCAGAAGGGTCGATTTAGGGGGGGTAGGCCCGAGCCCAGCTGCCAACGGACCCCGATTGACGCCGGTCAAAGTCGGTCAACGCCGGTCAACGCCGGTCAACGCCGGTCAACGGCCAGTCAAAGGCTAAATTGGGATTTTGTGATCCGGACCTCCGATCGAAGATCCGAGACCGCCTCTCGACTCGTTTCAATGCTCTGGATGCAATGGTGACCTCCGTTTGAGCAAATTCCACTCCGATAAAAATCATCCGGTACCGACTGCACGCGAATCGAGACGATTCAAACAGTAGTATCGAAGTCCAGAATGACGTTTTCAAGAATGTATGATCTCCAGGAAGCATTCCTAGCCATTCATAGTCGCTCGAGGAGCACTACAGAGGATGCTTCGTAGATACAGCGAGATACAACTGGATCTGTTTTGCTTGGAGTTCAAGATCAAGGGAGTATGGAGCTAACGTTAATTGATTCCAGGATTAAGAGACTGTTGATAAGCTTGAAAGGTAGGGATTCTATTACTCATCTTTTGTGAGGTTTTTATAGAATTAAAATTGATTGTTTTGCCGCAATATATATATATCTATGTTGAACTGATATTATATGTGTATCACATATGAAACTATGACATGGACTCGTCTTGTATTGTACGGCGAGGAACATAATGAATTGACACATGTTATAAATTGAGAAGCATGGTTAGGAAAATTAACTCTATTAATAATGATTTAATATAGAGAAATTGTGAGACATGAAAAGGGTGACGGTTACGTCCTTGGGCATGAATACCCTAAAAGGTAAAATAGGGGGAAGGTGATGACGCTTCCTTGGGTTGAAAGTCCCAGAACACACTGTACAGGAATTGATTTGGTGAGGACTCGGGGCTTGATGTCCCCTCACCGGAACACCCTTGGAATGTTTATAGGGTGATCAAGTGCGCCCATTTGGGTTTCGATGAGTTGAGTGATACTCAATTTAACATGGATACCTAGGAACAATGATGATTGGTAATATTTGTATAAATGTGTAATTATGACACTTGGTAATGATTAACTACGGTATCCATAAGATGTGATCATAATAAACCTCATAATCTGGAATATGATGTGACTTACTGACCATGCAGATTTTAATGTGGTAATGATAAAAACCTAAAGGTGAGTAATGGCTTTCTCTACTGAGCATAGTGTTGCTCATTCCCTTTTGTTTATATCTTTTCAGGACTCACTAAGTGTGAGGTGGCTACGAGAAATATAGTTGAGGAAGTGATGTAACTATATTACATTGGGACTGCTTCAATCGTTGAGAATGTTCTTCATGATAATGTAAGCATCAATTGTTACTTTCTGTGACTGTATTATAATGTGTTGAGGGTTAAAATGATGATGACAACAGTTTATATTATTAAATTTAAGGTGCTACATTAAAACTATGGTTTATTTATCGTTTATATTTTTATTTTTGAGTTGAGAGTTTTCATTTAAGTCCCGGGTAAATTTTATTTTTAAGGTTTTACTTTTATTATTTATTTTTATTTTATCTCATTAAAAACTGTTAACCCCCATATAGGGGCGTTACAGTAGTAGTTCTACATTTTTTCAATTTAAAGTGTAGAGTTTAAACCCTCCACTTTAAAGTTTTTTTGGGGATATTTATTTTTCTATAATATATGTTTTAGTTTAATTCAAAAATTATACCTTTGGTTTTCAATCTCATCGAATATATACATTTAGATTATATTCAATACACATATTTATACCTTAACCCAATTAATAGTTGATTTTAAGTTTTAAAATGACCAAATAATCCTTAAATAAAAAAAAACAAACTAAAACATTCAGAAAATAAGAGGAAAACAAAAATAAAAACATACAAAACACATATTTTTGAAGAAATTCTATACATTTTTAAGACAAAAAACTTCATATAAAGTTTTTTTTAAAAATTTTTAAAGTTATATTTTTTTTTAATTTGAGGGTATTATGGGTAATTTTTTTTAGGTCAATCCTGAAGATTGATTGAAAAAATATATAAATTTATGTATTAAGTTTAATCTAAAGGTATAAATTCGATAAATTCGATGAGATCGAAAAATAATTGTATATTATTTGAATAAGTCAAAATACATGATATAAAAAAGGTAAATTACCCTTTTTATTTTTTGTAATAAAACAATGTAACAACTTAATTGTTTGTCACATGCTTTTATTTTTATTCTATATTTTTACTCTTTTCCTACTTGCTAATTCTCTATCATATTTTCATGCTTTTAAGAAGGGAATATCTAGACCACCGATGACATAGTAGCAAGAGACAATTGCTTTATAACCTTTCCCCGTGTCAGACATTTGATTCATTGCATCCGCTCTAAGTACCTTTAGAAATTGTCAACGAGAATACAGGCCTTTTCTATTAGCATTATCTTTGAGAACATCTCTACTATCTCTTCTTCTTCTTTTTAAGAGGAAAAAAAAAAGGGGAATGTTATCAATGGTATGGAATTTTATGGGAGTCTAGGGTTCAAAGTCAAAAGAAACCATGATATAGAGAATAGATCAATGTTAAAGAATTTGTGGTGCTAAACACCACACACTAATAAAATTGCACAACACAAATCTTACATAGGAAACCCGATCTATTTTTTAGAATTAAGTCTTATTAGCATAACCGGTGTCGGGTTGAATATTAATGCTTTATTATTATTATTTTTTGTAAGTTATGGTGTTTAGAACCAATGACATCTCTAAAAATTTTCTTTTTCTAAAATATGAATGTGTTTGGCAATACAATTAAAATTAAAAATTAGAACAATATTACTATAACATGTGAGAGTTTTACAATGTAGCAATTCTAACTATGTAATTAGAGTAAGGTTGTCAAATATACCCAGACTTTACACTGTAACAATTTCAACTATATAGTTAAAATAAAGTTGTCAAAACACATCCGAGATTAAAATAGGAGTCATCTTCTATTAATCATGGAGCTTTGTATCTATCAACCATTTTTTACCCCCGAAGAAAAAGGAAGTGACAAAAAATGAGGATCTTAACGAGTGGCGTGACTAGCGTCTACGACTGCGACTTATAGAACGGGACAATGCGAGAAGGTCATGGTCACACCCTTGAAATGGCCAAACATTCTATTCTGCTAAACACTCCACACGCCACGACCCAAACTCGCCTTAAACTCTTTTCTTTTCATTTATTATTATTTTTTAAATAATATTCTTCTCATCAGCCGGTCCAATGTCTGAATTCCATACGCGGCTTATGCCATAAATTGAGGAAACAAGACTTCGAATCCAAGTCTCAAATTCACAATTCACAATCTCAAATCTCTCTCTCTCTCTCTCTCTCTCTCTCTCTCAAGTTTTTTCATTTCAATTTCCATTCTTCTTCTTCTTCTTCATCTTCTGTGCGTCATTTGCTTGAACGCTTGGAAGATGAAGAGCCGGAGCTCTGGCAGAATCTCCACGAAATGGATTCCTATTGTTTGCATGTCTTCCTTCTTTCTCGGTGTGCTCATCACAATCAGGTATTTGTCTCTCTCTCTTTCCTTCTCTCTCTAGGATTTGCAAAATTTGAACATGGTTGATGAGGTTCTGAGTTTGGATTAATTAGTTGTTCTAGAATCTGGACGCCGCCTGAGTCAAACAGCCAGCTTATCTCGAATCGCCGCCATGAACAGGAGCTTCAAATCGTAGCTGAAGATTGCGCAACTAAGAAGGTACACAAGTCTCTGTCAACTTCAATTCTGTTGTTCTGCGGATTTTGGAATCTACTTTAGTTTCATTGGATTTCAAATTCTTCTTTAATCAGAAGCCCGTACAAGAAAAGGATGTGATGGATGAAATTTACAAGACTCATGAATCCATTCAGTGAGTAAAATTTTGGCTACAATTACTTTGTTTTTTATTTTTTATTTTTTTAATTTTTTTTCAAAAGAAAAAAAATAATTTATTAAACAATTTGGTTGATTTTGAATGCGGAGCTGTGGCAGGTCTCTTGACAAGCAAATGGCAATGATTCAGATGGAATTGGCGGCGTCTCGGAGCTCACGGGAGCTGGGATTCTCGGACGGTACTTCGGATGTGAAATCGGTGCTGTCACAGGAAGGCTCTCCGAGGAAGAAGATGTTCATAGTCATTGGAATCAACACTGCTTTCAGCAGTAGGAAGCGGCGTGATTCAGTCAGAGGGACATGGATGCCTCAAGGTATGTTTATATTATAGCTATCGGCACTTTTCTTTGCATCTGTTTGTGTTTGATCTGTTGTATTCTGAGAGTATATCAGCTAAAAATTTTCTTGCTTTCTTGGTTCAGGCGAGAAACTTCTGCAATTGGAACGCGAGAAGGGGATTGTCATTCGCTTCATGATTGGCCATAGGTAAATTCTACTTTTCTGATTTTCTCTGTTTTATATCAATCGGAACAACAGTTTCATAATATTATAGGCTTGAACTGAAATTGGTGTTGTTGGTAGATGTCTTGAAAAGATGTAATTAGCTTATTTTCAAGAAATCGTGTGGGGGCAAATTTCAATTCACGATGGATGTGTTTTCATGGACCTTTTTTTGTGGACACTCCTCCATTCCATGGACCCTCTATTATAGAAAAAACTTTCTTCCTTTCTTTGGACAAGATCCATCTCTATAGTTATTTTATGCCCTTTTCTGTATGTGCATGGTTCCCATATCCTGAAGGGTGCTATGCTAATAAGTAGCTCTGCAACTTCAGAAGTAAATAGATTTTTCATTTTCTGCTGTGTAATTTTTTCGTACGTTATTACTACCAAGGCCAAAAGAAATTACAACTACTGAAATTCTAGAAGCGGTCAATCCTGGAATTGGTGTGACACAATATGAGACAATATTCATGTAAAAGATACCGTGGTACATTTCCTATTGAGGCATTGTGGGACATATGATTTACACATCATTGAAAATTTGTTATGTTCCCATGCTTCCTTCTGAAACTGACCTGAGTTATTTAACTTATTTTTTGTTGATTCATTCAGTGCAACATCCAATAGCATTTTAGATAGAGCCATTGATTCAGAAGATGCTCAACATAAAGATTTCCTCAGATTGGTAATAAAGCAGGCTATCTTTTATGTATGAATATCAGCATAGCTATGACAGGAATGTGGCCTTAATCTTGCATTATATTGCAGGAACATGTTGAAGGATATCATGAATTGTCTGCAAAAACGAAAATTTTCTTTTCTACCGCAGTTGCAAAATGGGATGCTGATTTCTATGTGAAAGTTGATGATGACGTTCACGTTAATTTAGGTATGCCCAGCTGCTTGGCATAGTTGTTTTTGTTTTTATTGAAATTGTTTTAATTAAAATTACTGAGGCTGTCTTTTACATGTCTTGTTCACGAAGGTATGCTAGCTACAACTCTTGCCCATCACCGATCAAAGCCCAGAGTCTACATTGGTTGTATGAAGTCTGGACCCGTTCTTTCTCAAAAGTAATTCTCTTGAAGCTTTCAAATGAGCTTTTTAGCTTTGTCCTTCATGCATTCATTTCTAAATAATTGTTGAAATTATTGTTTTTTAGGAATGTCAAGTACCATGAACCAGAATACTGGAAATTTGGAGAGGAAGGGAGCAAATATTTTCGACATGCAACAGGGCAGATTTACGCAATCTCAAGGGATTTAGCTACATATATTTCCATCAACCAGTAAGATACTTTGATATATTAATCTCATATTATATGGCAGTTCATGGCTTAGTTTTTGTAAAATTAAGAGTTCTCTTACTCAGATTCTGGTATCTCTGCTGCCATGGAAGTAAAATGATTTTTTTTTCCCTGCATCAATGCAGAATATTTTGACCTTGGTATTGTTTGAAATGATATTCTGAAATTCTGACGAAAGTTTTGAAAATTATGTTGTCACCATTTTCCAGAAGTTTAAGGATGAGAAATTTGCAATAATTCTGTACTGAAATCAAATGTTTTCTATAAATATTGATTTACCACATATGTGAATACCAAGCTTCGAATCCTTGTCATAATCTTGAAATTCTGGGTATTTGTTCCTGTAATACATGGTTTAAGCATTGAAAGACGTTGTTTGTGACTGCAGACCCATATTGCATAAGTATGCTAATGAAGATGTGTCACTTGGTTCGTGGTTCATTGGCCTTGAAGTTGAACACATTGATGACCGCAATATGTGCTGTGGAACTCCACCTGGTAAATCTCTTGGAACCGATTTTATATTAAGAATGTTTAGTGGCCATACCCAACCAAAAGTTTTTCATACTCGAAGTCCAAAAATTATGCATGTCCGGGGTGTTTAGTGCTATTAGATGATACACATCTGCTCAGGGACCCTCATGCTTTTGTAGCAAATTCCAGCCCGTTAAGTTTTGTTCTATCATTTGAAGTTTTTAACAATTTAATTTTACACTATTTCATGAACCTAATACAAAATATCTCAGAGGTCTTGAAACTTTTTATGCAATCATGTCATCAAGTTCTTTCCATCTACACTTCGTTCTGCTCACATCAGTGATTAACTTTAAGCCTTGATCTATACTCGGTGTGTAAAAGGTAAAAAATGGCCTGTTGAATGCATACGACTAATATCCAGACTTTCTGAATTTAAACTGTTTATGGCTGGACCTTTGTTTTTTAATTTTAAATTTTACATTTTAAATTTTACTTGAATACACTGCTGCAGATTGCGAGTGGAAGGCACAGGCGGGTAACGTCTGTGTTGCGTCGTTTGATTGGAGCTGCAGCGGAATCTGCAAGTCTGTAGAGAAAATCAAATTTGTTCATGAAAAGTGTGGTGAAGGAGATGGAACTGTTTGGAGTTCATTATTTTAAAGTCAAATTCATGTCAAAAATTTGTTCCTGGCCAAACAAGTACGCTGAAAATATTCCACCGTAGACATAAAAAACTTGGGAGGCAGTTTCGAGGAAACAAACACACAAAGCTTTGCATGTAGATGTGAATGATACACATGTCCAATACATTTCTTCAAACATTTGGTGAAAGACTCGCTGGAGCTGGTGACGAGGACTTGGTGCAAGCGATTCGGGAAGCCGCCTAGTAAACTGTTTTCAATTGCTGGAATCTGAATTTAAGAAAGTTTATGTTCAACATATCTTCCACTTGTAATTTAGGGCGCTGGAGGATATGGGTTATTTATTCCAATGTTGTTTATTCAGGTCGTTTTGTTGTAGTTTTTTTTTTTTTAATTTTTTTAACGAATTTTGAATTTAATTTTCCGAAAGGTAGGGTGTCATACACGCTAGGCTCAGTGCAAACCCCATTACAAGAGTCGGCTTTTCATGTTGTATACTTGTACTAGAAAAGTTTGTAGAATGAAGGATCCAAAAAACAAAAACCAAAAAAAAAAAAACAAAAAACAAAAAAAAGCATTACTTGTCAGCTGTCACTTGATAAATATTCCTATGGGATTCGGTTTTTTGCTCGGGGTTAAGGATATAAATGTCTACCCATAAAAAATAAAATAAAATTATTGAACATAGAAGGGCAGAAATAAGAAAGTAATTCCTGTTTATTCTTATTCGAGCAAAGTACATAAGTGCGTAATGACCTATTTATATAGAACTACTTGCTCTATATTTTAAACTAACTAGAGACAATTCAAAATAAAATAAAATCCTAACTAATCTAAGTTCTCTAGAACTCAGATTTTATTAAGCATAAAAGTTTTAATCATAAAATCTTGACTAACACAAAATCTTAGCTAACAATATTTAGATATTCTCAACACTCCGTATAGATGTCATTCATGCCCAACTTGCTAACAAGAAGTTCAAAACTCGGTTTAAACAACCCCTTTGTAAGGATATCTATAGTTTGCTGCAAGGTAGGAACATATGGCGTACAAATGACTCCTGCTTCAAGTTTCTCTTTGATGAAATGCATATCAATCTCGACATGTTTAGTTCGATCATGTTGCATGGGATTATGAGCTATATTGATCGTAGCCTTATTGTCACAGTACAACTTCAAAGGCTTCTCTGCTGGTCTCCTTAATTCCTCCAGTATGCGTTGTAACCACAAAAGTTCACAAACCCCATTAGCCATAGCCCGATGCTCAGCTTCTGCACTACTCCATGCCATTACATTTTGTTTCTTACTCCTCCAAGTAACAAGGTTGCCCCATACATAAGTGCAATATCCTAAAGTAGACTTCTTATCTTTTACTGAACTTGCCTGATCCGCATCAGTGTAGGCTTTAATAGTGCGTTGTTCTCCTTTCTAGAACCACAAACCCTTTCTTGGGAAGCCTTTTAGATACCTCAGGATCTTACAAGTGGCATCAAGATGTTCCTTCCGTGGGGAATAGATGAACTGGCTTACCAAACTAGCAGCAAAGGAGATGTTAGGTCATGTGTATGATAGGTATATTAGCTTTCCTACCAACCTCTGATATTGTGGTGCATCCACCAGTTCCCCTTGTTCATTATCACCAAGTTTCTTGTTTGGATCAATTGGGGTATTAGCTGGCTTACATCCACTCATTCTTGTTTCTTTTAAAAGATCTAGGATGTACTTTCGCTATGAGACTACTATCCTTTTTTTAAATCATGCCATTTCCATTTCAAGGAAGTATTTGAGAGATCCCAAATCTTTGATCTCGAATTTAATAGCAAGACTAGCCTTCGACCGATCCATTTCTCTTTTGTCATCACTTGTTAGGATAATGTCGTCCACATACACTATCAAAACTGTCACTCTCCCTTCTTGTGAATGTCAAATGAACATAGTGTGGTTAGTTTGAGCCTGAGTGTGTCCTCGTCTCTTTATTGATCTCGTAAATTTTTCAAACCTGGCCCTTGGAGACGGTTTCAGTCCATACAATGATTTTCTTAGTCTGCATACTCTAGTTCCAAATTTTTGTTCAAAACTGGGAGGCGGATCCATGTACACATCTTCTTCCAAATCTCCATTCAAGAAGGCATTCTTGATGTCTAGTTGTTGCAAGGGCCAATCAAGGTTAGCTGCAAGTGACAAAAGTAACCTTACCTTGTTTAACTTTGCTACTGGTGCAAATGTCTCCACATAGTCAATGCCATAAGGCTGTGTAAAACCTTTAGCCACAAGTCTTGCTTTGTACCATTCTAAAGTGTCGTCCGATCTATATTTAGTGGAAAAAACCCACTTACAGCCCACGGTTGTCTTCCCTTTTGGTAGATCTTCAACATCCCATGTCTTGTTCTTCTTAAGAGCCCTCATCTCTTTAAGTACTGCCTCTCTTCATTCAGGAGTTTCCAAAGCAACCTGTATATTCTTAGGAATTTCTACATTGGACAATTGAGAAGTAAAGGTAGCAAAAGGTGACGAGAAATTTTGTAAGAGACAAATTTAGACATAGGATACAATGGATGATTAGTACCTGATCTATTTCCCTTTCGGACTGCTATTAGAATGTCTAGGTCATGAAAATACTCAATTTGAACTTCAATATTTGACCGAGTCACTTTAGGATTTCCTAGATTTGGCCTGACTTCATGACTAGACAAGAGTGTATTGGTCTCCTTTTTGTGATTTGGACGTCTTCTCTCATAAACCAGTCCAAAAATATTTTTTGAGCCGTACCAGAGACATCGTGATTTTGTTGTGACTTATCTGATTCTTTTTCTTCACAATTTTGTATTTTATTTTTTGAATTTGAAGCATCAGATTTTGACATGGGTTTTTAAATAAATGGTGTAGATTTAGTTTGGAATTGTGAAACCAAATCAATTTGCAAATTTGAAACTGAATCTGATTGAAAATTCGGGTTTAGAAGTGGTAGATTCTGATTTAAATTTGAATTGGATTGTAGCAAATTCTAATTTAAATTTGAATTGGATTGCAACTTTGGAGTTTGTTGATTTGTATTTAAATCAGATTTGCTGATTTGTATTTAAATCAGATTGCAAATCTGATTGTAAATGTTTTGAAAACAAATCTGGTTGCTACAAATCTTGCAAATCTAATTCCAATAAATTTGAATGCAAATTAGAACCCAGTTGTATATCAGGTTGCAAATCCGATTTTAGGCCTTCTTTTGAATTTGAAAACCCTTCAAAATTTCAAGAATCATTAAAATTTGAAACCAAGTCTTCCAACACCATCAAACCATCTCTTATTCGATTCTCTCCCTGAAGATGACGAGAAAAAAAGTAAGATGTTCAAAAAAGGATGTGTCCATGGTTACTTACATCTTCATTGAGATTGGATCGAAACACTTATACCCTTTTTGATTTGGGGCATAGCCTACAAAAATGCATTTTTTTGCCCTAGGATCTAACTTGCTTTTCCCTCTATCATGATATGGACGTAAACTGTACAACCAAAAATTTTCAAAGGTAAGGATGATGTGAGTCTAGATGTCGGGTAGAGAGATTGAAGAATTTCTAATGGTGGTTTGAAGCCTAGAATTTTTGAAGACATACAATTAATTAGATATGCGGCTGTGAGAATAGCTTCACCCTAGAGGTATTTTGGGACTTTGTTTGAGAATAGTAAAGCTCTAGCAACCTCTAACTGGTGTTTATTTTTCCTCTCAGTGATCCTATTTTGTTGAGGGCTTTCAGTGCATGAACTTTGATGTACAATTCCCTTGTCTAAGAAAAATTCTCCTAGCATTTTGTTAAAATACTCCTTACCATTATCACTTTGAATCACTTTAATATTTTCATTAAATTGTATGTGAATCAAAGTATAGAAATTTTTGAAGACACTTGATACTTCAGATTTGTCTGTAAGAAGATAAACCTAACTGACTCTTGTATGGTCATCTATAAAAGTTACAAACCATTTTTCATCATAGATGGATGAAATCTGAAGGGACCCCAAACATCACTATGTATTAAAGAGAAAGTTGCAGAGGGTCTACAAGGACGGGGAGAAAAAGGAACGTGATGTTGTTTTGCTAAAACACAAATTTCACATTGAAAGGAAGATGGATTTTTATTCTTGAATATATGTGGAAACAAATATTTTAGACAAAAGAAACTAGGATGGCCTAGCCTATAATGCACAATATTATGTCTTTATCGCTAGAAACTGATACAAACTTGAGACAAGAACCTTGAACTGATTTACTTAAGCAGGATCCATCTTCAAAAAAATAAAGACCTCTACATTCTCTAGCACTGCCAATCGTCCTCCCCGAGTCCAGGTCCTGAAATACACAACAAGACTGACTAAATTTAGGAGAGCAATTTTGATCATGAGTAATCTTACTTATTGACAACAGGTTACACAATAGATTAGGAACATGAAGGACATTATGAATTGTAAGAGAAGGTGACATTTGAATTGACCCAATCCCAACAATTACTGATAAAGAACCATCTACAATTTTTATTTTCCTATTTCTTGCACATGGACTATACGACAAAAAAAGTCTAGAACACCTAGTCATGTGGTTAGTTGCTCCGGAATCAATAATCCAAGCACAAACTAAATTATTTTTGACAATAAGAATGGCTGTAGTCAAGAAGTTACAGGTTTGGGCCAAAGAACTCGAAGGATTTGTGAATTGTGTAGATTGGAATAGATTATATAGTTTCTCTAGTTGCTCCTTTGTGAAGGTAGGAGTACTCAAATTAACTAGCTGTTCTTGAGAAGCTTTAATCATGGTTTATAAGCTCTCCCATCGGGACGCCTCTTTTGGTTGGCTGGTTTTCCATGAATCTTCTAGCATGTTTCCTTGGTATGCCATGGTTTCTTGCAGTGATCACACCATGGCTTTTTCTCCCCTTAATTCTGAATTCCATGAGGTCAAGGCTGAACTATCGATCTCAATGATAGCTTTTGCTTCAAAGTCTCCAAACATAACTTTCTTCCTATATTCTTCATGCCTTACTTTAGAAAATACTTCTCAGATGGAAGGAAGAGGTCTTCTACTGAGGATTCTTCCTTTAACTTCATCCAAATTTCGGTTGACTCCAGCGAGGAGCATATACACACGGTCATTCTCCTTTCATTTCTTGTGTCTGGCACAATCATTGGGATTTTCCCAAATGTCATCATAGCATTGATCCAATTCCTGCCATAAAATCACCATCTCATTGTAGTAGATGTGACCTCTCGATCACCTTGTCTGGATTGCCAAAGTTTAGCTTTTATTTCAAATATTTAAGATGAATTTTCCAAATCTGAGTAGGTTTCTTGAAACAAATCCTAGACATCCTTAGCCATCGTCATAAACATGTGGGGTTTTGCAATGAAGGGTTCCATCGAGTTTAGGAGCCATGCTGTCACCAACGAATTCTTGAATCTCCATGTTTTGAATAACACGTCATCTTCAGTAGGTTTCTTTGTTTCACCCGTTAAATACCCGAGCTTTCCTCTACCATCAACGACTAGTTTCATTGATTAAGACAACTCCAAGTAGTTCCTACCATTTAGCCAATGGACTGTGATTTGTAGGGCCAAGTGTGCAGCCGTGATGTCCCCATTGGTTACAGTAGCTGCCGAAATAACCTTTGACTCAGAAGATGCTCTTCTAGCTCCAATCACTGCAGTCTTTACCATAGGGAATAGGGTCTAAAGAGCCTCAGCTCTGATACCATGAACATAGAAGGCTAGAAATAAGAAACTGATTCTTTTTTATTCTTATTTGAGCAAAGTACATAAGTGCATAATGACCTATTTATATAGAACAACCTACTCTATATTTTAAACCAACTAGAGACAATTCAAAATAAAATAAAATCCTAACTAATCTAAGCTCTCTAGAAAGTGTCTAATTTTATTTATTAGAAATTATCCAAAATCATAATTCATATGTATAATGATACTATTATCTCCAATCTTAGTCCTGATTTAGCCAAAAAAAAAAAACCATGTGAAGATTACAACTTTATGATAATGGTAATAAGAAAATATTACAACTTTATAATGATTAGAATGAGAATTTGAAAATGTTGACAAATGTGTATTTGCAAATTTGAATATGTAAATATATCATTATCAGAAACATTACAATTTCATGATAACATTTATCATAATTAACCAAAAATAAATTACGCTTGTATGATAATCAATGGGGTAAAAGATTGCAACATTGCACGCAATATTGCAATTTTACGATGATGGATTTAAATTGAAAATTTAAAATAGTCCATATTTTTTTTACAATATATATATATATATATATATATATATATATGCAAATATAATCATTATTATGAAGACTACAATAATGATCAACATCATAATATTATTTAAAAAGAGAGAGAAAGAGGGGATTAGTCCACAATTAAATTGAAATAAAAATAGATAGGCCAAACCTTTTATTAAGTTCGTAAATAGCATTTAATATTCAATTTTGAATTTATTAACAAAGAAATTATCTAAAATACTCTAACACACTTTCTCTCTCCTCTCCTTCCACTGCTCTTCTCTCTCCTAGCTCTGGTAATGACTTGGACGATGAATCCGCTGCCCGCGTGACTTTGACGACCTCTCCCTGCATGACTATTCAGTCTTCAAAAGTAAATATTATTTACAAAATATTTAAAATATATACACATTTTTACAACATTTTTTTTATTTTCAAAATTTTGTTATTTTGGAACTTCAATAATAACAAATGCAGCTTAAAATAAAATGGAATTTCAATAATAAGTGTAATTAATTAAAAATAACTTTAATAATAACAACACTAATAACAACAAATCAAAAAAGATAAAACAGTAATTATAACAATGTCAAGGTTCAAAGGTTCCGTTCTGGCAATTAATTTAAACAAATTTTAGTTTTTCTAATTATTTATTAATTGGTTTAAGAATACATTACGTCATCCTATGTCGATTATAAATCAAGCATTTACTAAGCCATTTTATGTCTATAATGCAGCAAAACTCAACTTTCTACATTACTTAAATAAAATAACAACCAAAAAATAAGCTAAGTATTTATAGAGCCATTCTCTGTCTATAGCTAATCAAGGTCCTCCTAAGTATTATCTATGCCAACTTATGTCGTCGAAAAATCAAAACAAAATTTTGGCAGAGTTCTAGCTAAGAAAATACTAAAAACCTAAGTTTTCTAGAAAATAATTTGGCATTATAATTGCTTAAAAATTTGAGAAAAAGTAAAATATTTAAGATAATTTTGTCAAAATTTGCCCCATTCTCCTCAGCTAAAAAGAGAAAGTAAAAAATATATTTAACATAAAAATACTAAAAATATTATTAAACATAATTTTTACTACATGAACTAGGAAATATTTTACAAAAACTTAGACTAAAAACTAAACATTAAAAAAAAACTAAGAACTAAAAACATTAAATGGTATTTTTTTACAGTGAAGTAGGTGGCAAAACGCCTTTTATAGACTCTTAAAATTTACTATTCATAATTTTTAATAATTTTTTCTACTATTAATTTTGACTTTTATGGACCCACTTGTACAATTTTTACAATTTTTTTCTCCTTTTTTCTTCTCTGCAAGGCCTTCTTTAGAATCTAAGAATCTAGTCGTTATCCGGTGTGGTGCGGCGGTGGGTTGTACGAAGAACGGCTCGATCTGGCGCATTAATCGCGTGATCTAACAGCTAGAAGAAATGAAGAAAAGCAGGACCAAGTGGGACCGTGTGGAGCTGAGGTTTAAACGATTATGTACCATTAGATCTTCAGATGAATGGTTGGGATCCCGAGAACATGAATGCCAGTTGGAAAAGCCTACACTAAATCAAATAGGCTAAGACAAGGTAGGCCCCTCCTGTCACAGTGCTGAGTGCACAATGACGTGCTGACACTCATCTCTAGATCCAATGGTCTTGGATCAATTGGCAGCACATACAACGGTCATGGTGATGCAAGTGTACCTCTAAATTTAATTTCAAATTGTTGCTTATTTTTAAGCATTTGTTGTCTGATTTTGCTTGTTTTGGTGCCATTGTACTTAGTTTTTTAAAAGATTTCAAATCTAAAGATAAAAAATTAAACAAAACTAATTATTTTACTAACATAATATGTATAATAATTTTAAAAATATTTATTTTACATTAAAACACATAAAAATAATTACAAACTTCTAAAATTCCGAGCTTATTCGGTATGACATAGATAAAAATTTTAAAACTCGGAGGTATTTTTTAGAAATTACTAAACATATTACTAAACATATTTACAAATTTAAAACATACTATAAAACATATTAAGACTCAAAATAAAGTTACCACTTATTATTTTTACAATATTAATTAATTTCAAACTAAACTAATATTTTACATACAAAAACAATTCTAAAAATTACTGAAAATATTATTAAACATAAAAACATATTAAAAAAATCATAATTAAACATATTTTTATATGAAGACACTAAAATACTATTTAGCACATTTTTTTCTTTAATTAAAGAGTTTTAATGAGAAAGATAAATACAAAATTTTTAATTTTAACTATAAGAAATATGCATTTTTTAAGTGTCATTACTCTCCTCAGCCAACTTATTACCAGTCCAGAGCAATTAAAGTGATAAAACTTCAAAATAGACTAAAAATTTTAGTTTCTCAAAAAGTGGTGACTCCTCGTCGATTTTCCTCAAGGGTTATCTCAAATTCATGCTTCAAAGTAAAATTACAAATATTATTCAAGTTTATGGTTCATTTAAAGAGTATGTCGTATATTTAAAATAGCTTTTCCAATGTATGTGTGATTTGCTATCACTACTTAGTGTATACTAACCAGATAAATTTATATTAATATAAATTAATATATTTTAATGAAATCTTATAAGTTTATTTTTCTTCTCTCTCTTCACTAATGTAGTATAACACTTCATTAAATATCATTATGACTTTATTTGGCTTGTAATGTAAGACTAGGGTATAAAAAGGATGAAGGATAAATTTGAGGCTAAGTTCACTTATTAAACACTTACAAAATTCTTGATCCCTTAAAAATGTACAATCTAATTCCCAAGTAACAATCCAAAACTTGGAATGAAATTCATTTGTCCATTTTTATTTAGCTTTTCTTTTTCTTTTTCTCTTTCTTTTATATTTTTTGCTTTTATATTTTTTTTCTTATCTTATTTTTTTCTTGTATTAGTTTTTACTTTTTTTTATAAAAATACAAAATAACTAAAAATTACAACATAACAAACTAATAGAGTAACTGAAATTATAGACTTGCTTAATATACATATTTTCTTAACGCAACCCAACCTCCCATAACATTAACATGAACCAAATTATATTTGAAAATGATTAGATGCCTTATGAGTTAAAGGTAAAAGAAAGGATTATGAATTTATTAAAAAGGCCATGCTAAAAATTTGTGGTTAACAACAAAAATAAAAATATTAAGCTTAATGGGGTGACTAGGGATATAGAATATAAACAAGTAAGCTTGAAATGCTCAAACGATCTAAAGATGACCTAAAATTATATCTATAACTTCGTGTTATCTACGATTTCGCCTCAAGAGGGATTTAAACAAGTTATAAAATTTTATAAAAACAAACCAGATTATATTAACATAAACAGTCTATAAATTAATATAATAAATCATAGTTCAAGATTAAGTGCTCAAACTTTGAGAAAAATAACAACCTAAACATGAGGTAGACATAAGAAACTAATATAAACTTATACAATATTTTGAATTTTACCATTAGTCATGAAAATGATATAACCTTGAATATCGTCATCTGACAGGAGGTAAATCATTGAAAAACAAAAAAAAAAAATTATGTTACAAAATATTTTTTTAGTTTTTTTAAATTTTTTTATTTTTTAGATTTTGTAATTTTAGATTTTTCTTTTAGTTTTTTAATTAAAACAATCAAATGCAATACAAACACATAGTTTTTATAAACATATAAAAATATATTGTAAGAATTCTAATCACTCCTTACTCAACTACTTCTAATAAGGTGAATATGTGTTTCAAGAATATTAAGTATTCTTTACCTCGGCCACTTTCAATGCAATGAAAAGAATATGCAAAGATGAGATTATACAAACGCACAATATTACATTTTTGGACCACATTGAGACGCATTTCAAGACAATTCCTTCACTCAGCCATCCTAACATTGGAGAATATGAATCTTATAGTTTTATAAATAGCACACCATTTTTTATTTTTTTTTGAATTTTTCAATTTTTTTTCTTTCACTTGGTTTTTAAAGGTAGTCCTATAAAACATGAACACAAAATAGAAAAATTTTGAAACAACCCCTTCCTCGAACCTAAATTGAATATTGTCTTAATGTTTAACAAGATTAAGCAGAAAGAGCAATGTCATATATATATATATATATATACAAGAGTTTAGAAAGAAAGACCCAAATCTCGAGAATGTTTTCTCTATCTTTCTTCTTCTAATTAAACTTGAAAGTTGCAGTTTCTGTGTCAAGAGTGATAATCTACATCTTCTCGAGCAATTCCTCCACAATTGGGGCAAAGACAAAGATCTTCCTACCTGACTTTACAAAAATTTTTTGATCCACAGCATTATCTAGAAACTAAACAAATTAACAAAGAAACCATTTATATTTAACAGATCAATGAGTTTAGAGTGAAGTACTAACAATTTCTAGCTAGTAATAGCAAAAGGTTCTTCTAAAGTTCCTATACCTCCACAACTAACCATGTCTCTTATTCACTTAGGGATACCTATAACTATTCTTTTAACAGCCAGGGTTTGAGCACACAGACGACCTTGAGCAAAAACACTTGGAATAATACCTAAGGCTCTAGTACCTCCAGAACGAACTTCTGCTACCAAGTGCCCATTAAACCTAGACTGCCTCCTCCATATGCAAGATTCTTCCTTTTATTGGCCAAATCATAACCTAAATAGAATGCAGCTTTTAAGTTTACAAGACCCTTTCTTGGACTAGAATGGCAAGCTATACAAATGTTTGCGAAGCTTTGAGATGATTTGTACAAAGATGCAATAACGGTTTCTAAGGCTAAGACACTTTTTTTTAAATGTTTTTTGGATTGACTTTATTTTACACCACTCTAAGTAAAACCAAAAACTAAAATGGGGATCTTATACACATCTGAGTAGAGACAAGGATAAAATGTTGGATAAAATTAGATAAGGACAGCTATGAGCACATGTATAAACAGATGGACAGATGTTACACAACGGTAGAACTTTTGAAAATTTTTACCTGACAATACTATTTAACTTTGACAAACAAGACACTAGTGTACAAGTTCTAACAAAATAGGAACGAATTATAAAAATCAAGACAACTATTATCCTACATGACACACAAAATACCTAACAAGAAAAATAATACATCTGGCAGAAAAGTCAAAATATTATTATTAAAAGATAAACAATACAAATACAATTATTAAACAACTATTGCAACAATTACATAAGAACAAAAATCTTTTTGTTGATGAAATTTTATTCGAGAATGAGTTACAAAACACTTATGTTTATTAGAACGCATCTCCAGAAATACTATCACTCAGCTATTCTGATGATTTTTCATTAAAACCAAGATCATCTCTCAAATAAATTTTCAACATTTTTTTAAGAAAGAAAAAACTCACAAAAACAAAGAAAACTCCATATATTTTGCTTCGAACTAGATGGATCGAAAGTCTGCTTCCCATATAACTTCCTTGCAATCTAAACAATTGGGTCTTTTAACGCCAGATTCCCAAGATGTTCTTTCTCAGCATGAAATTGAGGCCAAAGTCTATGGGTCGCTTCTTGAACATACCCACTAGGATAGTCTAAAAGAGAATCATGAAGGTCATTTAAGTTTTCTTTTGAAAGCCCACCTTGCAAAAAAGTATTTTATCCTCCCTATTCGTAGACACAAGACCTTTTGACTTACACTTACGCTTACAATTTTGACGAGAGCACTTAGGACATTTTGATTGTAACGTCCCCTTACGGATGTCATAAGAACCATTAACCTTCGTCGTTACCTCAAAATCATTTGATAGGAAAGCCTAAAGTTGTAAGTATTGTTTAATTATTAACCTAGGATTTTTGGTATAATTTTTTTTATTTAATATTACCATGTAAATATATGAATCAAAATTTTAATTTATTTTTAAACAATTGAACTAGTACTTCTAAAGGTAACTTACTAGCACTTCTCAAGATCGCATATTTCAAATAAATCAATACCTACTTACCTTAAATGGTTTCCCTCCTCGGTTAGCCCGACAGAATACCCATGGTATTTGGCTAACTGACTACCTACGAAAATCGTTAGTTTAACATAATAAATATGAGCTATGAAAACAAATTAAAGCCCATAAATTATTACAAACCAAAGTCCATAAAAATGTCTTATAATGTGTGGAATTAAGCTTAAACATAACAATATTAATATTTTATTTGGTGACGTTACTCCATGATCCAACACCACTATTCTTGCACACACATCTGTCTGTCCATCCTCTATCCATAGTTATAGCCTTATCCCGTATCTGCAACATGATTAACTTATGTAAGCGTTAAGCTTAGTAAGTACATTATGTAATCTCACAAAACATTAGAAAAACTGTAACTGCATCATGAATCATTTCATCTTTGATATAGTGAACATAGGGCATATAGCACACTTTTTAAGAACATATCTATCCTTTTCCTTTTCCCATATTAAAAACATTCATTTTATTCTTTAAGGCCTTAGCGTTGCATCATTAACATCATTAGAGCGTGCCGTCACGAGAGAAAAGGGGTAGCTAGTCCCAAACCAAACATGACAAGTCCACCTTTCAGGACAAACATCATTATCATCATCATCATCATCATCATCATCATTGGGTATGCAACGCCTTAATTATATGATATATTATAACAACTGCCGTTTCCTTTAACCGATGTTATGTAATGTTTGATGATTTTATGCGTCACATGAATAAAATTATGACTTAAAAGCATATTTTGTGTGAAAATTTTAGTGTGATATTTATGATTATGAAAATTATTATGAGCTAACGACTTTATTTGCAGTGGATGGATTAGGAAATTCCAATGACGCAAAGTGCCTAATGAATGATTATTATGATTTCTCGTTTGAAAAATGTTCTAGTTTGGTGATTTACTTGGATTTTTATCTGTTTGCATGTGACATTTTAGTCGTTTGAATTTTTAGGAGATTTGATTTTATTTTTTAGAATTTATTTAACTTTAGAAATCATTTTTGCTCAAGTTTGGAAAAGTTTCGATGTTTTTGGATTTTCCCAAAAAAGAAAAAAAAAACTCCATGTTGTTTTGGGAGGGAGTGCCCCCAGAAACCAAAAACTCCATGTCATTTTTGGGTGGCTGAGAGCAAAAAAAAAAAAAAAAAAGATCCATCTTTAAGCTTCCATCGAAGTTGTAGAAGCAACATAAAGACTCCAAATTTGATTTTTAATCGATTCTATTCAACTTTTGACGTCCAAATATATTAAAAATCTCATCTAAACTCATCTAAATCATTATTTAAGTGACTAGAGAGAGAATAGATTGTTCTGAAGAAATGTGGTGCATGAACATACACCAGAACCACCTAACAACCCCCACCACACACGCTCCTCTCCATCACCCTTTTTGTTATTCTTATTGTCCTCATTCTCTTTACAACAAGGACATGTGCAAGCCCATAATACGTTATCTACAAACATCACACGTGAATAAACTTTTCTCTCCTTTCCACATTATCCTCCGACAACACACTCCACTCCATGTTGGTCACTACCTCATTTCTCCCACCCTTTTGGCTATGCTAATTGATTGAAAGGAAACAATGCAGGCTATCAACTCTCACGTACACCCATTCGTTCTTAGCTTTTCCTTCTCCCCTATTCTTCCCTCCTCCAAGACGTGACACACGCGGTCACACCTTTGGCCAAGTCTCGCCACCCTTCGCATGCCTCTAAATCTCCACCCTCAACACTTGCACACACCTCCAAGTAAAGCCCAACACACCCCCTCAAATCCGGGAGCTAAACGGACGAGTTACGGTGTGTCTCGTTGAAACCGTCGTCGGGTCGAAATGGAGTTTTTGACCACGTTTTGAGGTCAGTTTTCTATCTTTTTTTATACCAACTTTTTACTATGATATTATAGTATTTGTGGGAATGATTTTATGTGAATTAATGTTTGATTTTGTTTAAGAAACAAAATTTTTATGAATAATTATTTATAATCACGTTTTTAGGTGAAAACCCGTATTTTGGGATTTTTCTGAGAAGAATTGACATAAGATTTTAAGAAAATTTCTTATGGGCATTGTATATCTATATGTTAGGCATCTCCCATAAAAATTTGGATTCATATAAGCTATTTTTGATTTATTTGAGAATTTATACTAAACGTTATTCTTAAGATCTCTTAAACGGCTTTTAAATATGATGATTTGTTTGATGATTTTATGGGATGTGTTTAATGCTAGAAAAATTTGCAAATACTCATTTATATGTCTATTTTATGATTGCAAATTTTCAGCCACATGCAAATGTTAGAATTGGAGAAATTAATAGTAGAATAAATACAGCTCATTGTTTCAGAAATTTTACTGCAACATTTTTGTAACAGTTGGCATAGTTGAAAAATACTTAGAATGATTCAAACGTAATGAAAATTCTTTTTTAGGCACTATGTTGGGATGTTAAGAATGCTATGCTAAAATTTTAGATCAATTGGAATTTTGTGTGATTTTATAAAATTCGTTGATTGTTGACTGCCTGTATCTTGTTCATAGTGGCAGATTGTTGATGTGACATCTAAAATGTAAGAAAAATACTTATACTTGCTCAAAATTGATGAAATTAATTCTGGTGGTAGTCTATATGTCTATTATGTCCTGTAAAAATTTCAAAGCCATTGGAATCTTGGTGATTTTTCTAAAATTCTTTGATTGTCATAGTCTAAACCAAAATTCGAGCAACAAAGGTATGAATTATAGTACCTAAAAGAACGACTTAAGTGGTTCAATTGTGATTAAATTACATCTGGTGGTTCTTAGGGATGTTGAAAATATGTGGTAAAAATTTCAAGTCATTTCAAATTTTATGTGATTTTTAAAAATTCATGGATTACTGGTTGTTCATGTTACTTGTCTAGAAACCAAGTTGTGTATTGAAAAATATGAAAATGACACTTAGACTAATCCGAATGTCATGAGAATTTTTCTAGTGATATATACGAATGTTAGGAACATTGTGTAAAAATTTGAAAGCTATTGGAATTTTTTATGATTTTATAAGAATCGTAGAGTGTTGGCTGCCGGGTTGAGATTATGCACCTATCTTAATTGTGATAATAGGATAAGTTAGTTTAATTGATCAAGTATGGAATTGCTTGTTATAATTATATTGAATATGATATTTTGAGTATGTTCTTATACCAAGAATGTTTCTTTTATCACCATGTTATAATATTAAAGATGTTTGAGGCACTTGAGTTGTTGGAAGTAGAAAGGAAACTATCCACTCGCAAGATACAAGTCATGTAAGTACATTATCACTTGCAACATGATTAGGAATTATGAAAAATTTTGAGAAATGTTATATTTTATTATGTTATTAATGTTTACGCATTTCTCATACAAAAGATCCCTTTTACCATGATTATGAAGAATGTCCTTTACGATGTTTACATCATTGTTTCATGATGCATATGACGTTTTCAAATATATATATATATATATATATATATATGTATCATATAATCAAGGCATTGCACACCCAATGATGATGATGATGTTGATAATGATGTTGTCCCATAAGGTGGACTTGTTACGTTTAGTTTGGGATTAGCTACTCCTCTCCTCTTGTGACGGCGCGCAATGCTAGGGTCCTAAAGAATATAACGAATGTTTTTAATATAGAAAAGGAAAAAGGAAAGATATATTCTTACAAAGTGTGCTATATGCACTATGTTGACTATGTCAATGATGAAATGATCCATGCCATGGTTAGAGTTGTTGTAATGTTATGTGAGATTACATAATGTACTTACTAAGCTTAACACTTACATAAGTTAATCATGTTGCAAATAAGGGTGAGGCCATGGCTATGGATGGAAGAACATATGCACATGCAAGGATGGTGGTGTTGGATCACGAAATTATGACATGAAATAAATTTTAATATTGCTATGTTTAGAATTTAATTCTGCACGTTATGAGACACTTTTATGAACTTTGGTTTGTAATAACTTATAGGTTGTAATTTGCTTCGTATTTCATATTTATTATGTTAAACTAACCATTTTTGCAGGTGGTCGGTTAGCCGAATACCTTGGGTATTCCGTCGGGCTAACCGAGGAGGAAAATCATTTCTAGTAAGTAAGTATTGACTTTATTAAAAGACGCAATCCTAAGAAGTACTAGCAATATACACTTAGTAATAATTCAATTGTTTTAAAAAATAATAAATTAAGATTTTAATTTGCATATTCACATGGTAATATTAAATAAAAGAAAATTTACACCAAAAATCCTAGGATAATAATTGGAAAATACTTACGACCTTAGGTTTTTTTGGTCAAATAATTAAGAGATAATGATATAAGTTAACGGACCCTATGACGTCTGTAAAGGGGCGTTACATACATATATTTTTGTGAAAACGTCATATGCATCATGAAACAATGATGAAAATATCTGTAAAAGACATTCTTTATAACCATGGTAAAAAGAGTCTTTTAAATGAGAAATACATAGACATTACTAACATAATAAAACATATCATTTCTCAAAACTTTTCACAATTCCTAATAATGTTGCAGGTGAGAATATACTTACTTGTCTTGTAGCAATTTTACTTAACCTCTTACAAGTGGATGATTTTCTTTCTATTTCCAATAACTCAAATGCCTCAAACGTCTTTAATATTATAACATGGTGATAAAGAAACATTCTTAGTATAAGAACATATTCAAAATATCACAGTCAATATCACTACAACAAGCAATTCCATACTTGATCAATTTAACTAACTTACACAATTATCACAATTAAGTCAAGTTTATTAACTCAACCAAGCAACCAGCACTCCATGATTTTTATAAAATCATAGGAAATTCAATAGCTTTGAACTTTTTACACAACATTCCTAACATGTACATACATCACCAGAATAAATTTCATGACATTTGAATTAGTCTAAGTGTCATTTTCATATTTTTCAAAACACAATTTAGTTTCTGGACTAGTAACCTGGATAATCAGCATTCCATGAATTTTTAAAAATCATACAAAATTTGAAATGACTTGAAATTTTTATCTCATATTTTGAACATCCATAATAATTACTGGATTTAATTTCATCATAATTGAACCAATTTAAGTTGTTCTTTTATGTACTACAATTCATACCTTTGTTGCTGGAATTTTGGTTGAGGTAGTAGCAATAAACGAATTTCAGAAAAATCATTAAAATTCTCATGGTTTTGAAATTTATACAAAACATAATAGACATATTGACCTACTACTAGAATTAATTTCATCAAGTTTGAGCAAATATAAATATTTTTCTTACACTTTAGCACTCACAATAACAATCTACCACTATGAACAACCTACAGGCAGTCAACAATCAACGAATTTCATAAAATCATAAAAAATTCCAATTGATCTAAAATTTTAGTATAGCATTCTTAACATCTCAACATAGTACCAAAAAAATTTTCATTACATTTAAATTATTCCAAGTATTTTTTCAACTATGCCAACTTTTACAAAAGCGTTGCAGTAAAATTACCGAAACAATGAGTAGTATATATTCTACGATTTAATTCTCTAATTTTAATGTTTGCATATTGCTTAAAATTTGCAGGCATAAACTAGACACATAAATGAGCATTTACAATTTTTTCCAGCATTAACACAACCTATAACATGATCAAACAAATTATCACATTTAAATATAGTTTAAAGACCGTACGAACAACATTTAGTATAAATTCTCAAACAAATCAAAAATAGCTTATATCAATCTGAAATTTTTATGGGAGATGCCTAACATATAGATATATTACACCCAAAGGAAATTTTCTTAAAATCTCATGTCGATTCTTCTCGAAAAAATCCTGAAATATAGGTTTTTACCTAAAAACGTGACTAAAAATAATTATTCGTAAAAATTTTGTTTTTTAAACAAAATCAAATATTAAATCACATAAGATTATACCTACAAATACCATAATAGCATAGTAAAAATTTGGTATAAAAATAGATAGAAAACCGACCTCAAAACGTGGTCAAAAACTCCATTTCGGCCCAACGACGGTCTCGGCAAAACACACCGTAACTCGTCTGTTTAGTTTCCAATTTGTTTTTGGCTCGAATAAGGATTGGGAAGGACTTAGTGAGGATTCAAGAGTGACATGTGAGTGATGAGGATAGAGTTTAGAGGCTAACCCATAATGTACATGTACCTGTATATTATTTGGTCTTGTGTATCTGCGCAAGAGTAAAAGAGATAAAATGAGAGAAATGAAGAGTCGTAGATCCGGAGAATAGATGGGAGCTTGTGATCATGGTCTAGTACATGGGTAGTTTTCAAGCAGAAAGAAATAATACAAAAAAAAAAAATAAAAATGAAAGAGCGTGGTGATAGTGGTGGTCATGTACTGATAAGTTTTGTTATGTGTCGGATGAAAATAAGGTAAAGAGAAAAAAATGAAAGGATGAGACATGGGACTGCGCCGTTGTCCACCAATAATAGACCACTTGACAAGTTTAATGAAATAAACAACTAATGCCTCCATACTTGACACACCAGCTGCCAAAACAACTTTTTAATTATTTAACATTAAGTGCATGCATAGTGGAATGGTGGTGTATGAAATATATTATAATATGAGTGATGAAATGTGTACGTGAAAGTTGCATTCATGATTTAAATTTATATATATAATATATAGCCTAGTAGATACAAACGTGGAATGAAAGATAACTAATAATGCATGTGGTATAGTATAGTTGTCGAAGAAGTATGGAGCAAGGGGTGGCGTGCAACGTGGAATATGAATTGGTTTTCTTGAAAAAAAAACATAAAAAAAATGTTGGAGCTTTGAGAGCAGTCAGATCTAAATTGTGTAGACAATGGGGAATGACTCTCCTCAGTTCACCTTGTTGTGAATGAAGTAAAAGACAAAAGGAGAGGGGTGGAAACTATAAAGAATAATGTGGATTTGGTATAGTTGATGGTATGTTGGTTTTCTAAAAAAAAAATCATCCTGAACGCACATATATATAAACAAGTATAACACTTTACTATTATTTTTGTGTGTGTATATATATACGCACATTCATATACGAATCAAGACAATGAAAAATAATGAAGAAGGTGATCCTATAAAAAGGATTGATGAGCAAGTTGCATTGAATAAAAATTCATCTTCAATTTTTTTAAAATAATTTTAAAAAGTTTTAAAAATATTAAAATATCACATTCAAGTAATTAAAATTGCTTGCCAAGCAAGTTACCAAGACAGATAATTTACAAACAAATCACAAAAATTATATTCTAGCACTTTGTGTCGTTGGAATTTTCTAAGTCCATCCACTGCAAATAAAGTCATTAGTCTATAATGAATTTCATAATCATAAATAACATACTAAAATTTTCGCACAAAATATGCTTCTAAGTCATAATTTCATCCATGTGATGCATAAAATCGTCAAATGTTACATAACATAAGTTAAAGAAAACGGTGGGTGTTACATTAATGCTATAGCTCGGGCTCTTTTTTTCCTAGCATACAAACTAGTAGCCAGCCCAGGCAAACATTTATTAGTTACATCACTAGGGCAAATTATACTTTCCATAAACATTTTTATATCAGTTGGAAGTTTAAAATGAGAAAGAGCCCAAAGATGAGTGAATCTAGTTTTGTACCTTTGTCTGATTTCTTTCTGAGAAAGAGAAAGAAAGTATTTCTTAAGATGCTCGTATTTAGGATCCATAATAGAAAAGAGAGAAAGATAAGATTCTAGAGAGTGAATTGAAAGATTGCTATTAAAAATTTTGAAAACTTTGAGTGGATTTGAGAGTGTTTGAGAGTATTGAGATGATTTCGTGGGAATCAAGAGAGAAAAGAGTGAAAATTTTCTAGATAAAGTGTTTGAAGATTGAAGAACTTTGAAAGATTTTTGGAAAATTCTGGGAATTCTAGAGAGAAGGCAAAGAGAATTCGAGAGTTTAGAGTTAGAATGAGAAACCTAGAGAAAGAAAGAACAAAGAATTCTGTGTTTGGATACACAGTGACAGGTTATATAGACAAAGGGTGGGTTGCTATTTAAACACTGAGAAAACTGTACAAATGCGTGAGATACTATTCTAAACAGTGGTGGGCTAAACTAAACATGGGCTAAGTAATCCAATGAATTACTACACACTATTAAACACTAAAAATAAACATTTATTAACAAACTAACTTAAAATATTTTTGTGTTTTTTTTTTATTTTTTAATATCTATATGTTTTAAAACATCTTTCAATTTTTTGTTTTTTCTTTAAAGTTAAAAATTACAAAAGTCTAAAAATTAAAAAAAATCATTGATAACCATTCCATTTAAATGCATTTCTAAGGCCGCTGTTACAAAAATACCAACTAATCAAACTTGACTATATCCTCTATAATCTTAGCCACTTTAACGAATTTTTCTCAAAAATTATTTTTCTGAATTTTAGGAAAAACAACACACAAAATAAAAACAAAAAGAACACACAAAAAACAAAATTAAAATACTAATTAAAATTTACTGATTCTTCATCTGAATCTGTATCTATATAAATAAATTCAGTAGTAGGAGTTAAATGATCATTTGAAGTTGGTTTGAAAGAAAATAAAAGTCCCCAATAACTCTCATCACTTAATGCTTCTTGATATTGTTTATCAAAATCATTTACTACATCCTTATTATCATTTGAACTTACAAAATCAGTCACTTGTAATGGAACATTACTGGGACTAAATTCACGAAGAGAAAAGATTTTCCAAAGCCTAGCTTACCCTTAACTTTAAGAAGTACTTTTGCAAGATCAAACTCTTTATTTTCAATATATTCATTTTCACCAACAACTTCCTTTCCTAAATCAAGTTTTTAAATATTGCTTTTTGTTACCATGGCATTCCCAACTTTATGAGTTTCATCAATTAAAGCAACTAAACCTATTAAAGGATCAAGTAGTCCAACAGAGGTATTTCCTTCAACAATGTTAACTTCACACTATTTAGCAGCAGGTTGCAACATCAAAAAATTGAACTCTGAAGTCATGTTTCTAAAAGACAATTTTAGTGTACCATTTCTACATTAATTAAGGCATTTGAAGTTGCAAGAAATGGATGACCAAAAATGACAAAGACTTGAAAATTTGAAGTGGAAACAGGTTGTGTATCCAAAACAATAAGGTCTACTGGGAAGTAAAACCTATCAATATGAACTAATACATCCTTAACTATTTCTCTTGGAATTTTTATAGAATGCTAACTGAAGTGTGATAGACATTGGGTTAATTTCCCTAAATTTAATTACTAATAAATAGAATAAGGTAAAAGGTTGACATTAGCACCAAAATATAACAATGCATAGTGTGTCACCTAAAATGATTCTTTAAACGCGGACGTTTATAATATAGAAAAATTATTGTATCCACAAGGAGATAGGAATTTGAAAGATTGACAATTTAATGGTTAAAAAGGCAAAGGTGATTTTAACAAGATTTTAAAGAAAAATATTTTTAACAATTTTAAATAAGATTTTAAAACATAAATTAAACGATAAATCTTTGAGAATCCCTTGTGTATTTCATAACTGGTATAGAATTTTAACTCTAAATAATTATCTAAAGCATTTAATTTATTATATCTTTTCCCATTAATAGCAAGCACATTTAGTATTTTATAAGTCAATCTAAAACGACAATATAACAAACTATAATGCAGTTTCTATAAAAAGTAGCAAAACAATCATCTATCACTAATGAATTAATGTACTAACTATGAAAATTATAACTACTATCACTATAATTATAATTAACATAATTTTAAGGTAGAAAAGATAATAACAGATCAAAATTATTACATTTAAATAGAATAAATTATTGTGTTAATTTCGGCAAAAACTTGTCTTATTAAATAGTTTAAGAATACACTATGTCATCCTCCGTCGATAATAAATCTAGTGTTACTAAGCATTTACTGTGCCAGTTCATGTCTATAATATAGCAAAAACTCAACTAAATAAACAAGCATGATTTTAGTATTATTAATATTAATTATGAAACACAATTAAATTACATAAAGAAAGCATGCCCCAAATTTATGCAAGAATTGGGCAGCATAACAACGTTAATAATAATTATTAAAGATATTGAAAATATAATTTATTCTATAAAAATATAAGCATTACAAAGTAGATATAGAGTTAAAAGCCATACTAGAATACTATTCATATAAGATCATCTCTTTGCCTCACCAAACTCTCTACACTAATTTAAGCATTATTTTAATATTTTTAGTAGGGTCAAAGGAGTATCCTAACAACATCTCCTCTTAAAAGAGGTATTGTAGAGCCTCACTCAGCATTTGAAGGGGGAAAAACCAAAATGGTCGTGGGTGCGTTTTGAGGGGGGTGTAAGGTATTTATAGTCAAAGAATTTCACTATTTAAAATTATTTTAATAATTTATTTATTTATTTATTATTATTTTTTAAATCATTGCCTTCTATTCTCGAGAATCAGCTCTAAGAGCATATTGATTTTTATTTTATTTTTTCTTTCTTTCTGCATGAAATACCTGGGCATTGTACAAGTTAGGCGTGGGGATTTGCTGCGGCGCCAACATGGGATGGACTCACGAGAGCCCTTGAATACGTTGACCAAAGACTAGAGCTATGGCTGAGATTGAGTCTTTACAGAGAAAAGTAAACATGCTCCTCCAGACCGTTGGATTGATCAAGGTACACTGATCGCACGGCAACTTAAACGCACGCAATAGGAACAACCGCACGCGATTCGGAGCAACTCTGAAAATTTCCCTAACACACGGCAGGGCACGTGGACGGTTAGGATAGGTTTGGAGGCATGACCGGATGGCCCAGAAGCTGCCACACGTTCTTCTTTTTTATTTTTAATTTCTTGTGCATTTGAGGTCTGTTTTTGCATCATTTTGCTTCGTTTTTCCTCTAGATTTTAAATCTAAAATTAATTATTTTACACATAAAATATTTACAATAATTATAAAAATATTTATTTTACAATTAAAACAGAAAAAATAATTATAAACTTTTAAAATTTTAGCCTTTTTTGGTTTGACACAAATATGATTTTTAGACTAAAAAATATTCTAAAAAATTACTAAAACTATAATAAAACATATTTACAAACTCAAAATTTATTTACAAATACTTTAGGACCTAAAATAAAAATACCATACATCATTTTTATGATTTTAATTATTTACAAACTAAACACATATTTAATACACCAAAACAATTCTAAAAATTTCCAAACATATTATTAAACATAAAAACACACTAAAACATATTTTAGATATATTTACACTAAGACACAAAAACACTAATTAACACAAAATTATTATTAATTAGAGCATTTAATGAGGAATATTAATGTAAAATAATGATATTTAACCTTAAGAAATATGCATTTTTACAGTCTCATCACACCCCCAACTAGCTTATTGCTATTCCTCAGTAATTAAAGTGATAGAATTTTAAAATGATTTACTGATATTCACATAATGTAAACCCTTTAACTATAACTTGATTCACCGAACTGAATAGACTAAATTTTATCTAAACATTTTATATGCTATTTAACAAAATGTATGCAAGCCATACTTAGTGCAAAAGGAGATGATAAATAATTATGAAGTTTCTTCAAAAATAATAAAATTGTTATGATGTTTTAATTCAAATTACTCTTGCAGTCAGTAACACTTCAAATTTATTATTTAGAACAATTAAAGAGTAGAAATAAAAAATAAAAATTAAACTTCACAATAGCTATGGATAGTACAACGTCTGGTTCCTTCAAGTTTTTTCCATAACTAATTTAACCAGCTTAGGGTCAGTAATTCCCAGACCAGTTAGCCTAAGGTACTAAGTATTAAAGCATCCCTTAGAACTTACTCACTTGAGTTAAAGAGGCTATGAAACCAAGCTTATTCAACTTTATTCATTAATTTACATAATTACACACTTTATTTATTTTTGCTTTTCTGTTTCTTCTTTTTTTTGGTCATTTAATTGAATTAATTAATTTTAAAAATGTTACTGTCCTTAATTGTTCATCTTTACAAAATAACAAAACTCAAGTATTTATAGCTTTGACTTACTATCACATTTAAGCATTATAGTGCATGTGTGAAAATATGGCTTACAAACACTTTGAAAAATAAATATGTAAAAATGTTAAATAAAATCGGAGTTTTTAGTGTCCATAAAGTTAGATAATTCAAATAACTATAAAAATAATATTACATTAATTGGAAATTTAGAAATCAAAACAAAATAATAATACATTAATTACTAAGAAACTAATATTTACAAAACATATTTTTTGATTTTTTTAATTTTACGACTTACAAAAACTTAGAAAATAGCACACAAAATCCTAGAGCAAAAATAAAAAAATAAAAAAAATTGGCTCAATTTTTCACAAAGTAAAGCACAACATTGAAGCACAACCCTCTCCCCCAACCTAAATTGTACATTATCCCCAATGTATTAAAAATAGTGAGCGCAGTAAAAATATTACCTAAATCAGCATAGTTACAGAGATGATTTGTAGCAAGCTTAACAAATAAAAATAAAAACTAATAAAACACACAACAATATATTACAAACTGGGTATTTTAAAGTTAGATTCCCAAGACTTTATTTTTTGTTTGAAAATTAAAATCACTTTTCAAATTCTTCAAGATGCATTTCAAGAGGCTGCATGTACAGAATACTTACTAATCACAATGACTATATCATCCTTAATCTCAGCCATTTTAAATTAATTATTAAGTAATTTAATTCCAAATATTTTTTAAAGGAAAATTAAAATGTAAAATCAAAACACATTTTTTATTTAAAAATTTATTTGAAAATCTAAAGAAATTGCATTTATAAAATCAAACTCATTAGAATGCGTTTCGAGAGAAAATTGAAAACAACTTTAACTCTATAACTTAGCCTTTCTAAACAAATTTAAATTTTAGATTTCATTCTAAATTTTAGAAATGTTTCAACATTTTTTAGTTATTCTTAAAAGAAAATCAAATAGCACACAATAACACACAAAAAATATTACAAATAAGAGAAGGTAAAGATATTACTTTGAAAGTGTTTTCCTGTCAATTGATGCTTTGAATTCAGTAAATCTTTCCACCAACTCCGCTCTTAATGGACAGTCGTCAAAGAGCGGCTTCCTCCCATAGTAAGTGTCCAAATCATCACATACGAGTCTTGTGTGAACATGCCTTCAAGATTAACAAAATATGAAACATTTAAACTTGTGAAACTTGGGCTTGCTTTACATTCTTAGCAAGTCCTTGAAATGATGCTGTTGGAAAAATAGTACGCAACGAAATTTAAAATTTTTTTTATATCAGAGTATTTTCTAGAATACAAGTTTGACACATTATATGCATAAATTAATCAGATCTTACTAACCTTGTAAGTGTCAAAAAGCTACCTCAATTAATGAAGAGAAGTAACATTCTAGAAGGACCTCAACCAACTGGCCTTCTTTGCTATTCTCTATCTACGATCGGAGTGAGTGTGGGCTCACACGTATAGCTCTTTCACCAGGTAACTCTCCTTCCAACCAATTGAGAGAACCTAAAGCTAGTGTTTGTGATTTGTGAACAAGAGCTCTTAGGGAGTTTTCAGAATCTCACCAGCAGAGTATCACTCTTAATCTCTCAATTGATCTAAATAATAATGAGACTCACTCCCTTTTTATAGAGGTTGGGCCCAAGAGTTAATCCTTATCAGATAATGCCTCAAAATTTGAATTTGAACCAAATTCATATCAATATCTAATGAAATCCATGTGAAAAATGCGTGATCTTTTTATCGTGCGGTCGACATGCCAATCTGTCTAACTGGCATGCTAAACTTGCCCCATTGACAGGCCGAACCTGAGGATCGGCATGCCGAACTATCGATAAAAACCTCAGCGAATCTTTTATTTTCTACCTAAGATTCTATAGGATAAAGTCTCAATTTTAGTTCAAATAACCCAATAGAAAAGTTATCTAATTAAAACAACTTTATCTAGATAATCTTTAGGAAAATAAATGAATTCCTGATAATTCAACAAGTTTATCTTGAATTAATTCAAAATTAATCCAACTGATAAACATACATGAATTATCTGATCCTGATAATTCAACAAGTTTATCTTGAATCAATTTTGTCACAAAATTAATTCAACCGATAAACAGACATGAATTATTTGATTCTTTCAAATTTCAGCCAATCTAATAAATCTGACATAAGTTACCAATTATTTAAAAAACACATCATATCGTTACAATGATTTTTGTGAGCTGGCAAAAGGAACCTGATGGACCTATATAGTTCAAGCTCCCGATAATTATAAAACCCAATATTCCAAATATACATTTCATAATTATCAACTCTAACACTACTCCGCTAAAAGCTTGGAGCTGCACTCTCGAACTATATAGAATTACTAAGCCCGTATAGCTAAGTCTCTATGACATATCATAGTATATCGTATCCTCATAGGATTATCCATAACCAACTTAAGGACAAGTTTTGTCTTACCTACCTAATTATTTTTATCTTATGTTTTATTATCTCACCATCGAAAAACTTACTATCCAAAGATAATATACCACTCGGTTACACCTATGTATCCAAATGGTTGAGTGCTTTAGTTTTTTAATTATAGGATAACGCATATAAGAGAATATCACTACTCCTAAAGAGGAGCTATGGATTCTATATCTATGAATAACAGGTCTATGCTATCATAAGTCATGCCTCCAATGTACCGGCATGCATACCACTATTAAAATGTGGGTTTCACCTTTTGATACATCAAAAGATATAAGTCAAGACAACGGGCCCACTATTCATCTCATAATTAAGATACAATATAAATGATTGTCTAAAGTGAATCGATTTGTCGATACAGAATTATTAATCTAAATCAATTCATTGCATGTCCCGATCCAACACATCGTCACTTATAATAATATGCCAATGTTTCTATTCACGGAGTCCACCTCCGATGGCCAAGACAAACCATCTCCCAATAAAGATATAGACAACATAACAATCTTTACATGAATAGAGCGTCCAATTTTATTCCCTCGATTGCGCATCTTATGATTCAGACTGTCACTTTAAGAATTGTGTCTTCCGCATAATCTATCCATCATATGCCCAATTCTTAAAGGTTTAGACCGACAGTCTCAGACTATTATTTGCTTAACATACATTTAACAAATATGAACATAAAGATGACAAGATTTGGTATATAAATAATAAATAAATTCTTTATTGATAAAAATATCTCCAAAAACCTATTATATTTTTACTCCTTAGGGCATACACGTCTAACAGATGCTAGAGGTGATGGAGGAGGTGGTGGTCTTATAGGATCTTAGTAAGAATGGTCTTTGGTTAACTCTTGTGGCAACTAAGGTTAAAAACCTAGGACTAAAGGTAGTGATTGTTCCTCTACTACAGCTTAGTCTTCTTTCTCCTTCTTACATTCCTCTCTTAACAGTTATTCCTTAAAATAGGTGGGTACCAAAAATTTCTCTTCTATGGTTAGGTCAACTTTTTCTTCTTACCTAAAGAATCTTCTTTAAACAACTCAAGAGTTTGCTCAATTAGCGCAACAGGTTCTTCTAAGTGACAACTCTATGCTAAGGTATCTTTGACAAGAATAGTTTCATTTTGTTCTAAGTATCTTTGACAAGAATAGTTTCATTTTGTTCTACCTTTGACACTAATTGACACAAAGTAGTTTTTATTTCCTCTCAGTTTTTTTGCAGTTCTCCCAATTTTTTTCATAAATTTTTTTGAGATTCTTTCCATGTTTTGTATAAACTTTGCTTGGATTTCCTCCAAACTTTTCTCCTCCAGATTTCCTAATGAACTTTTAGGTTGAAAGGACAATTATAAAGTTTGGGTGTTAGGCTAAGGTTCTGAATTATTCTCTCTTCTTATATTGTTCCTTCTATTTTTAATCTAATAATCAAATTTGGCCATGTCTTCTATCATGAAATAGGCTTTGTCAACGGTTTGTTGGTAAAAAGTGGCGGCACCATCTTCTCTTTTTACCCAATCTCTTGTTTGATGACTTAAACCTATCTATGAAAGCTTCTAAGATATATTTCCTAGAAAGACTTTGGTGCAGGTACCTATCTAGCAAATCTTTATATCTCCACCAAGCATTATAAAACGGTTCCAAGTGTTTTTGAGAAAAACTTACAACAAAATATCGATGAATTTCCCAAAACATTTTTTTGCTTTTTGATTTTTTTTAATTTTTGAAATTTTTTAAAAAAAATTTTCAAGCTAAATAATGCTAGACTGATCAGATTCCCAAATCGTTAGGGGGTCACACTGGACACACTTAGAATTCTCAAGTTTCTTTTGTATGATAAAGTTTTAAATGTTTTGTGATATAATGTTTGAATTTATTGAGCGTAAGCTCATTATAAGTTCCTTTATGCTGTAGGCAGCTCTATGAGAGACTAATAAGACTGATTGAAGAGCTCAATGCTGTGACAAAATGAATGCAAAGATTAGGTATGGATACCACTATTAGAAGTCTTCTATCGGTAAAAGAAAAAGTTTACCGCTATTTGATATTTTATTTTCAAAGTTTTAAGAAAGACAAGGTTTAAGGAAATGTTTTATAAGAAATGTTTTACAAAAAAAAATATTTTTAAAGAGGTTTGAAAGGGTTTAGAAAAGTAAATATTTCTTAATAAGTTTAAGAAATGTTTTGAACGGTTTTAAAGTCAAGTGTTAAGCTATGTCTCAACTCTAGTTGCAACAGATTCAAGTATGTTTAAAAGTATGGTTTTAAAAAAATTACCTAGTATTTTTCTTACTAGCAAGTTGGAATTAAGTTAAGATAATAATGTTTAAGAAAGTTAAGTGACGGCCGACAAGGCAGTGCATTACAATAATTTGGGAAATTTACTTGTTAATAGATCTAGGCAATTATCAATCATAATGGATACTTGGTGAAGTAGTCTCTCTAGACCCGTTGTATCATCGTTTAATTAAGTTTCCTATCTTCATTGACTTTAATTCTCGTAATCTAATTTTGTTTAATCTAGTTTTTTGTTTTTAATTAAAATTGCCATTAAATCAATATTGTCTATATAAAATTAGACGTGCTTAAAGTGCAATAGATAGTAAAATCTTATTAATTTAATCCCTGAGAAAAATAGTACTCTACTCTCACTCTATTACTTGTGATCATGCATATTTGCACGCAACCAAGATTTTATGCATTGGAGCACAATATAAAATAACACATCAAATATGCTATTTTTACATTTTTTGGTGGCAAATGTAACATTGGCATTAGCATTTACATTAGAGTGATGATGAGATATTTTCTGCTCCTCTCTTCTTTATCCTTTACAAGTCTCTCTTTTGTCCTCTGAAACATGGATGATGAAGGGCAATAACCTCCATAGCTCGTCGTTGTCTCTCCATCATCATCTTCATTAAAACACCTCAAGATTCCCCTTTTTTCGATAGACCGTCAATGTTGGAGAGAGAAGAAGATGCATAGGGTTAAATTAAGGTTACCCAACCTATTTTTACATTCTTATTTCTGTCATGCATGTCAACAGTTTTTAGTCCACAGCCTTTGATTGAGCACTCCCAGTAGTGCGTATAAGCCAAACCCTACAATAGACTATCCCTAACCCACCTTCTCAAGATACTTAAATCAACTAAAAGAGTTAAACAACAATGCGTTTAAGAAATTACATTTTTAATCATACTTTTACATTTTCTTACTATTATAAAATATATCCACGTTATGCTATTGTGAACTATTTATGATTAGGTTATCCTTATAAAAATATCAGTCGTTTAAATTTGACCCAACGATCTAAAAAAGCTGTTGGACTAGAAAACGGTAGCAAATGCAAGACTCATCCTAGAAATTAATATAATTAAAATATTATAATGTGATTATAAAGTACAAAATGTGACATTATTACGATAATTGAAATGTAATTTTGGCTATTTTTAATAATATGAATACATTAATACATTTGAAATGACAAAAATATTTAACCCACTTTTCTCAAGATATTTAAACCAACTAAAAGAGTTAAACGACAACGCATTTAAGAAATTACATTTTTAATCACACTCTCACATTTTATACTGTTATAAAATATATCCATGCCATGTTCTTTTGAACTATTTATGATTAGGTTGTCCTTGGATAAATCTTAGTTGTTCAAATTTGATCCAACAATCTGAAAAAGCTGTTGGACTAGAAAATGGTACTGAACGCGAGACTCATCATAGAAATTAATATCATTACTATAATTATAATGTAAATATAAAGTACAAAATGTGACGTTATTATCATAATTGTGATGTAATTTTTGCTATTTTTATGAAATATTTTAGAAATTTTATTAATTTTTAAGGGAAAATTTCGCTAAATTTTAACTCCACCATGAAAAGTTTTATATGAAGTCTAATTTTTTTTTTTTAAAAAAAATCTCAAAAGTTAATTGTCTCTTTGATGTGCATGTTTAAAATAGTGTCATTTAAAACTTTATAGGTTGAATTGTAAGTTTTAAACTATATGGTTTAAATGATGGTTTCAACTGGCGTTTGGAATGTAAAGGTTTAAAATAAAAATAAAATATCACATTAAATTTAAAACAAAAACTGGTGTTTAAAAAACTATAATTTATAAAAATAAAAAATAAAAATATTTTTACTATAAAAAATATTTTAAATTATATAAACTTGAGAAAATAAAGTTTAAATTTTAAAAGTTTTAAACAGTATAAAATATCCTTCATAAGTTAAAATGCCCTCGATTAATATTCCATTAAACATCAATCTAAACCGCTTGAACGCCCCTACACCTGCTTATAATTAATCATAAACAATTAGAAGAGTAATTACTTTTGACTGGTGTTGTCCGGCAGTCCGAGCTTCTATTCGTTCATCATCATTTAACATCTGTTAATTCTTCCCATCTCATCTTGTTACTTTACTCACTCACCCAGCAATCGGTTCTTCCGCTTCGGCTTCCAATTTTCCTTGGAAGAATCGAGAATCCTCTCTCTCTCATCGAAAATGGAGAACACGGACGTGTTCTTGGGCCTCCACGACTTCCTCGATCGCATGCGTCAGCCCTCCGCTGCCGATTTCGTCAAATCCATCAAGAGGTCCATTTTCTCGATTTCAATTCCGATTCTTTGCGAAGTTTTGCTCTTTAGTTTGATTGATTCTGATGGTTGGTTGGCAGTTTTATAGTGTCGTTTTCGAACAATGCGCCTGATCCGGAAAGGGACAGCAATGCCGTGCAGGAGTTCCTGGCGAAGATGGAAGCCGACTTTAGGGCTCATCCGCTTTGGGCTGGCTGCTCCGAGGAGGAGCTTGAGAGTGCTGGTGAAGTGAGTCTCTCTTCTTCTTCCTTTTTTTTTTCTTTATAATTTAGTTAATTTACTATATTTTTTGCATCTCTCTCTCTTTTTTTCCCCGATCATCTTTATCATTATAATTTTATGATCCGAGACTTGATTCTTGTATGTATGAGATGGACAGAGGTGCTTACAAGTTGGGTAAAAATGGACTACAAATATGTCTGAAGAAAGAGATATTAACTTTCATTTAAAAATAAAAAATAAAAAAAATATAATAAAAACATGACAAAAAGTAAAAGCCTGGGTTGGCTTGACTCTTGACTCTAGAAAGCTATCGTCCGGGGAGTTTTGAGGGAGATTAGGGGATGTTTTTTGAGAGGGGGATTAGTCAATGACGAAATCATTTCTAAAAAGAAATATCTGGATTGAATAATAGGAAAGAAAAGAAGGTCAAATTTGGCTGCATAACATGAATTAGCTACAAAGAGGACTGATTATTGCTCCCATTATCTCTTGATTATGATTGACTTCCAACTGCTTTGTGGGATAAAATTGGAGTTTTGCTTTAGAATTTAGTGGAGAGCTTCATTGAAGATTCATGAAATGAGAAAAGTAAATCCTGCTTAGCATCTTGTAGTTGGAGATACAACAACTTGATGTTGTGAGATATGCTTAATACCTTGTATCATCTAATTTATAGGCTATTTGTTGGTTTTTATTTACTGATTGTAAGTAAAATTTCTTCAGTATCCATTTTGTCTACTTGTGGTCGTTGTTGTTGATTTTTTTTTTCCTTTGAAAATAGTCAGTATTAATGGAGTGTATCCCTTGCTTTGTTGATTTTTTTTTTTTTTGGTTTATTTCTTTCAATTACAGGGTCTGGAGAAGTATGTCATGACAAAGTTATTTACTCGTGTATTTGCTTCACTTCCAGATGATGTAAAGCATGATGAACAGTTATCTGAGATGATGGCTTTAGTTCAACAATTCATTCGACCAGAAAATTTGGATATTAAGCCAAATTTTCAAAATGAGACTTCATGGCTGGTGAGAAAAGTGCATTTCAAATTATTTTCTTATGTTTGCAGTGTATTTTTCCTTAATATGTATTAAAAGCAACATCAATTGTGGGACAAAAACTGGGAAAAAAAGGGATACAAACAGGGTTTTGGAAATTCATGGTAGAGCGACCAGTTTCCTGGTCCAACATTTTCAGGAGGCTGCCAACCATATTGATATCATCTGAAATCACATCTCCTCTGGCGTTCATGCCTTCTGAAGTTCGTCTCTCCTTTTTTTCTTACTGTATTCGTGAGAATGGCATTGGACATAATAGCGCTTATAGCGTAAATTGTTTGATAAACAAGTGCTGGATTATGGAAGGTGTAAGCTTCTGCATCTTACACCTTTCAACAGACCCAGATGTGCTTCTAGAGTTCTCTGAGGTTGTGAAAATATACTCTTTTCATCTTCTTTTTTTCACCTTTTTCTTACCCACTGTTTTGTGTTTCATGCGAGTAAAAGCTAATACAAATTACATGAAAGCATAACAAGCTATTTTCCGTAGTTGGCCCCTAATAGAACAAGGCAAATAGGAGGTAGAACTTTTCCCGTGTGTATGTAAGTACAAGTAAGTAGGTCGAAGAAAATATATTGATCAAATGATGGGATATTTTATGGTGATTGCAAAATCCCCTGTATAGAAGAAAAGAAGATCGGAAATGAGAGAAAAGATAGTAAAGACTTGAGAATAGTCATTCTATGCATCATGAATAGGATCTGCCTTTACCTATGAAAAGAAAAGAAGGTGAATAATAAATACTTCTTAAAAACCCAGTTGAGATAATTTTAGGATCCAATGTGTTTTTGTTTTTGTTATTGTACTTGGTTTTTTATTCTTACTTGAGGATGCACAAAGGTCGAATGAATGTAAGCTTTTTTCTCACTTCTGTCAACTTGGTTTATTCTCAGACATCCCTTTTAAAATCTTACAATTCCTCTGTACTTTAATTTATGCAGCTCGCACAGAAAGAACTGCAGAAGATCAATATGTACAAGGCACCGAGAGACAAGCTTGTGTGTGTCCTTAATTGCTGCAAGGTTATTAGTAACTTGCTGCTTAATGCTTCTATTGCTTCAAATGAGAATCCCCCTGGAGCTGATGAATTTCTTCCCGTTTTAATTTATGTCACTATAAAGGTAACTTTAACAACTATGTCACATCTCTAGTTTTTTTGATTTGATAAAAAAAAAACCTACATATTCTGATTTGGTCTTTTGTTTGCATCAAATTATTTAGTCGTTTTCCCTTATTCTTACCAAAAAGGAAACAAGAGGGCAGTATGATGAAATCCAATAATTTTGTGTATAATGTGACCCATTGTCAATATTTATTGGCCTAATTTGTCAATATCTATTATCCTAATTTTGTTTTTATAAATGGTATGCAGGCAAATCCTCCACAGCTGTACTCAAATTTGCTGTATATACAGAGGTATAGGCGGCAGTCCCGATTAGTTTCAGAAGCAGCCTACTTTTTCACCAACATGCAGTCTGTTGAATCCTTTGTCTCTAACATTGATGCAAAAGCCCTTTCAATGGATGAAACGGAGTTTGAAAAGAACATGGAAACCGCTCGATCCCTTCTCTCCGGGCTTTCAGATGATTCGAATAGTCAGGCTAATCAAACAGATCAATACATACCCAGATCAGAATCTAAGGAACCCAAGCAGCAAGCTTCAAATGTTGGCAAGGATTCTGCAATGCGTTTGAAATCATCTGAAACGAAATCGAGAGCCGACACAGCTTATGCAAAAGATCATTCGTCGTTTGCAAAAATACCATCCCTCTCCGATTTGGAGAATAAAGGTGTAGGGCTGCTTTTAAAGGAGGATCAGCTGAGTAATGCATTTCAGGAGTATCCATACTTGTTTGCAAATGCTGGTGATCTGACCGTCAATGATGTTGAGGATCTGCTTAGTAACTACAAACAGCTCGTTTTCAAATATGTTTGTCTTGCAAAAGGGTTGGGCACTGTGCCTCCATCTCTATTAAGTTCACGTAATCAGGTCCATCAGCAGACTGAAATCATAGACAAACATGAAGAAGAGAAAAAAACAATAGATCCTACTAATGACTCGACTATAGAAGCTGATGGTGCAGATGTTGGCTCAAATAGAGATTCACTTTTTGAGGTGGAAAATATAGAATCCAAATTGTCACAGGATGAGGCAGCTGCAGCGCAGGGTGGTAGATCTGAGGAAACTGCACAATAATAGTCTCCTTTGTGAACTCAGAGTGTCAATTTTCTAGGGAAATGGATCGTGCCACTGCCAGAGCTGTTTCTTTCCCCTTTCATCGAGGTGTCGGAGCAATGGTAAGCAAATTTTCTGCTGTTTGGTCTCCTGGATATCACACTAGTACCGTGGAAACTTTTGATAGAAAAGAAACTCAGAACTAGCTGGCTAGGTTATATACCTCAAATAGCATCTCTCTAAGCAAAACCGATATTCAAGGGTGTTTTTTTCTTCACAAATCCCATATTGCTAGCTGACCTCAAACGGAATGTAATCTCATCCTCGGCTGCAGGTATTTATTTTCTCCATCAAGGGATGAAATGTGTGTTTTTAGAAAAAAATTTCGTCGTTCTACTGTCATTTACGAAACTAGAAACTCATTTTAGCCTTTTAAGGTTTACTCTTTTTTTTTTCATAACAATAATCATAATACGTATTATCTTTTAGAAAATCCAACAGACAGGCGAAGTAATTTGTACTTTATATAATAAAGATCTAGTCTAACGAGTATTGGCATTTGACAATGAATTGGATGTAAAGTTTAAAGAAAGTATGCATGCTGGCTTGGATCACTCTTAAAAGGGCTTCATTGAACAGTGTAATTTTTTTTTTTGTTTGTTTGTTTGTTTGTTTGTTTGTTTTTATTTTTGTTTTGTTTTATTTTTGTTGTTGTTGTTTTTTTTTTTTTTTTTTTTTCTTTTCTGGATAAGATAACATGAAGTTAAGTTTTACGACTTCTCTTTCACTATAATATGATTATGACTTCACAGGAGAATCCAAGCTTATTTTCTCTTAGCCTCGAGTCACCATATGTGCACATCTATACATACATTTATGTGTTTACTAAATAAATGTACAATGTATTCTTGGATGAATTATGTCCATTAATGTTTTTCACAAATTTGTCAGATTGTATCATGAACTTGCCAAATTAGCAAGCATTATTGGTGCAGCATCCGTTCCTCATTGTCTATTTTTTTTTTTTTTAAAGTAGGAACTTTCATTAAGACCAAAACAGATATAAAGTTAGACGTGTGCAATCACCCATGGAAGATTTTGACCCCACAAGTTGGGGACTGAAATCAGGTACCGAGACCTAGAGGGGAAAAGCTCGTTCAATACAAACAAAAGAGCTCGAAACCCTTCTCAAGAGGGTGCATGCAATAAGGCTTAGACTAAGGTTTAGTGGCGGAGGAGACATACTAATTGACAACAGAGTTGGGGAGACCACTTCCTTTATTTCATACTTAACAAAACTAAAACATGACCACAAAATCAATAGTACTACAAATAGAGATGAAACACCCTGGTTGGGAGAGATCAGTCATCGTCGCCGTCGCTTCTGGTTGATTGTGGACTAGCTCAACTGTCGACATTTTGCTACTTTGATCACCCACCCCCCGTCCTCCAAGCCAGTGTGGTATGCTCAGTTTCATCGGAAAGCTTCGCCGCTTCAGCTCTTCAGTCATCGATTCCCACCATCTCCGACCACAACCAAAGCCCAGCCACCCTCACCTCTTGCCATTGTCAGAGCCCAGCTTCTAGCTCTATCGAGAAGCCCATGAACGTGGTGGCTACCCGCCACAAGAATCACCCCCTGATCTTGCCGGCACAAAAGTCCGTTGGCTCTCCCTTAGGCTTGCCCAGAGCTCTCCCTCTGCCTTGGTGCCTCTTCTCTCTTGATCTCGACACTACACGGCCTACCCCTCTCATGTGCTTGAGTCTCAGCTTCAAGCTCGGAGGTGGCTCTTGGTTTGGAGTGGGTGGTGCCTCACCCTCTCAAAAAAAACTGTAACAGTAGTGGAGGAAAACCCTAGCAGAGCTCCGTGGAAGAAGTTGTGTTTTTTGTCTCTATCTTTTTGTATCTCAAATATATGGGGAAAAAATCTTAAATATATGGGTACCTAACAAAAATGACACAAAAATTTTATAGTATAACCTAATTGTCATTTTTAGGACTTATAGGCCATTTGGAACTTCAGTTGTAGCTGATATTTTAAGTTAAAAAATTATAGCATGTGAAAGCTTTAAAATATAGAATTTTTTTGCTTTTTTACTTTAATTGTTGAGAGTTTTTTGATATTTACAGTTATAACGGATGGGTTGGAACTAAAATTCCAAACACCCTATAAATTTTTGGGTTGAAAGTTATGCAAATATTATAATAATGAAAACTTTGCTTAATTGGACTCAGTAATAAATAAAAAAGAGAGTCAAAATTCGTATTAATTTTGAAGCAACAAGAATGTACATTTGTTTATAAATTTCCTATTTATGGGCTTAATTCTATTATAAAAAATTTATTCTCAACCGTTGAATTATAATTAATCGATCAGATATATATATATGTGGCTTAATTCGTCAATATTTAATGGATTTTGTAATTAATTGGTCAAAACAAGACAAATTTCATAGTTTAAGGGTGTAATATGTTAAAGTTTAATATTTATGGTTAAAATTGAACAAGTTGATAGTTTAGGGGGCAAAAGGGAAATTATTAGCTCAATTCTATTAATATATAATAGATTTACCAATGGAATGGTCAAAATGAGATAAGTTGAATAGTTTCAGGTTGTGATTTGCTACGTTTTTAATAGTTTAGGGTCAAAAAAAGACAAGTTGTATAGTTTAAGGGCTAAAAGTAAAATTAATCCAAATAATTTTCAACTTAGGCATATCAATATTTAGCAATGAGCCTTTTTTTTTGGTTAAAACCCTCACGTCCAATTACCTTTTCATGACTCAAATTTATAAAACTTAGAAGAATAAAGCCTGCAAAACGTTTGAACTATCAATGTAGATAATACAGTTATTTTAAATGTCTATGGGGATCCAGTTTAGAAAAAAAAGTTTTTGTTTAAATCAGTATTACTATTCTCTTACGAAAGTACAAAAATTTTTCTAATTGCAATTTAAACTGGGGAATCAAACGAACTATTAATTAGAGCCTGTCCATAGAATCTCTCCCTATTTTTGTGCCCACAATTCACTTGTGCGTTGGTAGACATAACACAGACAAGAAATTTTTGACAATTGCTCAATTATTTCTAAACTTTTAGCATGTCTTTATTCATATAATAAAGGTTACGGTCACAACTCATAGTCAGAAAGAAATAGGATGTTGCTCTCAGTGCGCAAAGGAGAATCTCAGGTGATGCCAGAAGCGTGTGAGAACTAAGAACCCCATGAACTATGGCAGTGCCCTTCTGAGAGGCACTACTTGGCCTGCACACAGGTTTGGTTGGGTTGGGTGGGTTGAGGGTAAAATTCTGGGCTACGTTGAATTTTTTCATTTTCTTGAACATCTAGATTTTCCTGAATCACAGGCAAAGTTTTGTGATTTTTCTGAACATTTAGATTTTCTAGTTAAGGTATCAGGAAAAACCAGATTTGGGGTTTGATTCTGAGAATTTGGAATTTGAATAGAGACCGGATTTGTTTCTTGATCATTATCCGAGTTATAGAGAGTAGGCTGAACATTCGGCTGTGAATTTGGATTTAAATGAAACATTGTTTGTGGTGAAGAATCCCATAAATATTCCCATAACACAAAATTTGAATTTGGACTCAAATTTGAACTGCTACTCAATACAGAGGATTATATGAAAGATTCTCCTAAAAATTCTCCTCACTTAAATTCTCCCCTAAAGAGAATTGTTCTAAAAGAACTGTTGCTTTTTAAAAAAAAAGGGACATCACCAGAAGTAAAATACTATCTTTTTTTTAGAGAATAACAATGATAACCTTTTTGAGTGACAGAATATCCGAGGAAAAGACACTTATGTGATCTTGGGTCTAGTTTGGACCAACTCTGATTAGGAATATGTACAAAAACACTACGGCCGAACACCTTGGGCTTTAGACTAGAAAATGACCTTGTAGTGGGATAAGATTTTTAAAGAGAATTTAAAAGGGTTTGAAATTGTAGTGCCCTAGTTGGTATTCCGTTAATGAGATAACATACAATAAGGACGGCATCCCCTGAGAAGTTTTTTGGAACATGGGTTGTAAACAAAAGAGACCTAAGCACCTCTAACAAATGGCAATTCTTTTATTTGACAATCCCGTTTTATGTGGGTGTATCAATACAAGAGTTTTAATGAATAATTTCATTTTTCCAATAAAAAAATTTCCGAGAATAGAATTAAAATATTCGGTACCATTATCAACACGAAGAATCTTAATTTTCCTCATTAAATTGCATTTGAACCATGGAATAAAAAATTCTAGAAGTTTGTTCAACGTCAGATTTGTCTTTTAACAAGTATACCCAACAAACACGCACATGATCATCGATAGAAGTAATGAACAATTTGTTATTAGTAACACTCTTAATACACGATGGACCCCAAACATCACTATGGATTAATGTAAAAGACTTTGAAGCACGACATGGTTGGGATGGTAAGAACACACATTCATGTTTTGTTAATTGGCAAATTTCACATAGGAACGAGTCATTTTTATTCTGAAACAAGGAAGGAAATAAATACTTCATGTACAAAAAAACTGGGATGTCCTAGCCTACAATGAAGTAAAATAATCTATTCTTTTCTAGAAACATAAGAGTGGTCCACTGCATTATGAGCTTGACAACTCTAAGGCGAATTATTCTCAAAGTAGTAAAGACCTTCAACTTCCTTAGCACTGCCAATCTTCCTCCACAAAATCAAGTCTTGAAAAACACAAATAGAAGAGGAAAAATTAACCATGTAATTTAGTTCCTTTGTTATTTTGCTAATATAAAGAAGATTGCATGATAAACTTGGCACACGTAAAATAGAGTTAAGAGTGATCGTGGAATTAATCTTAATAGATCCCACTCCTGCAACCATTGAATATGAGCTATCAACAACCTTGACTTTATGATTTCCTGGACTTGGAGTGTAAGAATGAAAGAGCTATTGACAGCTAGTTATGTAATCAGTAGCTCCCGAGTCAATAATCTGTGGCTCACCTTTCTCTGGACTCATTCTTCTTTGCCATTAGAAAGGTACTCGAAGGTTGATTTCCAGAGAAGAGATTGCAAAGTTGCTCCATTTGCGCCTGGGAAAGTGTAATGTTTCCAGTATTTTTTTCCTGTTTCTGGTCTTGAGTAACATGGAGTCCTCTGCCATCTCAGTTCTTCAGTCTGTTGGGAACCCAGTTTACTGGCTTACCGTGAAGCTCCTAGCAGGTATCATTGGTGTGGTGGGGCTTTTAGCAGTGATCACACCAGGCCTAACCCTTTTTGGTGGTTGAACGAGAATTTTCTTATTTGTTTGGTAGCTGTGCTACCAACGCTGAATTCTCAATGGTAGAAGTTTATGTTTCTTTGAGCATTATCTTTCTTCAGTATTCCTCACGACAGACTTCAGAGAAAACTTCATCAATAGGCGGCAGTGGTCTCAGCCCAAGAATGTGGCCTTTCACTTCATCAAGCTCCTTGTTGAAACCTGCCAAAAAATCATAGACATGGTCTTTGTCCAGCATTTTCCTGAAAAGAACAGCATCCTCGGGATCATTGGCAAGTGTTAAAAAGATCAAGTTCTTGCCACAGTTTCTTCAAAGAATTGAAGTATTGAGTAACCTCAAGAACTCCCTGTTTGAGATTTTTGCCCTTGTTGCGGAGTTCAAACATTTGAGTAGAATTCTCGAGGTCTAAGTAGGCTTAGGCAACGGCATCCCATATTTCTTTTGCTATGGAATAAAATAGGTGTGTATCACTTATATTGTCCTCCATGGAAGGGATCAGCTAGACTATCATTATCGAGTTCTGAGTGTCCCAAGTTAAGTATGAGGGATCAGTAGATACCGGTTTAGAAATTATACTGTCCAATTACCCGATTTTGCCTTTGCCTCTAATCAACATTTATGCTAAACGAGACCACTGGAGAAAATATTTCCCATTCAACTTATGAGTTATGATTTGTAGGGACATAGGAGAGTTTTCACTGATAGGAGTGGGAATGATTGTGGAGGTAGGCTATGAGGCCCCTGATTGTGGAGGTAGGCTATGAGGCACCTGAGGTGGCCTCAGTTTCACTTCCTCTGCTCATTCTAGTTGGTTTTCTCAACTCGCGAGTAGCCACTAAAAGCTCTGATACCATAAAGGCTAAAATGAGAAGAAAAACGTTCAATGTACTGCTATATTATTTATCAAAAAACTTAACTTTATAGGAAAAAGTACAACTTATATAGCCTAGGAAACAAATCTAATGAACTACCTAACTTCCTAAAAAACAAGAGATAACAATCTCTCTGCATAACAACCCACAATACACGGCTAATCTACAACTACTTTGCTAACAAAAGAAAAACCAATAGTGATGATCATTAACAACGATTATTAGCATTTTTCGTAAAACAATGGATTTAGTAGGGAAGTAGTGAAGACAATTTTATCCCTAATTAAACTTGGTTTCATTGGAGTCCGAGTTGTAAGCAAGTTGAAAATTAAGCCCGGGGTGTTTGTTATAGGGTGGGGATGTATTAGGAGTCCTAAACTTGTCACAGGGGCTCGCAGACTCTGCCGAGCCCGCAAGTCCCTTCATGTTTGATTGACTTATTGGCAAATAGATGCTTTGGGTAATGTTTTAGATTAATAGATTTTAACTTCTCATATTTTCCTACAATCAGGGAAAGGTTGAATTCATCGTATTAATAACTTGCCTACAATTATCAGATTTCTAAGCCTTTAATGTAGATAATTTTAGTTTGCAACTTTTTTGTTTCAAATTTAGTTTGATGTTGTAATTTAGGAGAGTGGATATTATTCTCAGGTACTGCTCCGAGGTTCACGTTGGCCACGTGGGTCATGAGATCCGAACCTGCACTGGTCCAAATAGTGGTTTCCGAAGTGCCAAACATGTTGGAGAAAGGGAGGAGTTCAGGATGTTGTTTTCTTCCCTAAATGCTTCCATCTTTTCGACTGCGTAGGAAAACCAAGAGTAGGGCATGATGAGAGGTATTCTGTCCTGTAAATACCCGTCATTCTGTCTTGATGTTGACCTTCATGAGTACCCGATGAAAAGAAGAAGAAGACCTGTGTATTCAATAGAAGGAAGAATTGTAGATTTTGAAGCAATCACAAAAACTGATAAAACGGTGAAGAAAAGTAATGGAGATTCTAGTGTTCTTGGTTCTGCTGTACATTTTGATGCCGAAGCTAAACTTGGAGAGTTGGTAGATTCAAATTTGGAAACTGATAGCGCATGTGAGAACTTAAGGGAGTTAGGCATTGGGACATAAGAGTCATGGTTAGAGATGATATCCGGGGCGAAGAAGATCATGGAGAAGTACGCCGTGCTGACTTGCGGATACTGTCCTGAGGTTCAAGTAGGACAGAAGGGCCACAAGGCGAGAATGTGCAAGGCGTCGAAGCACCAGTTTCATAACGGTTAGCACACTTGGCAAGAGGCAACGATAGAGGATCTCGTTGGTCCCAATTATGTTTGGCACGTCCATGACTCGAATGAGCCTGCGCTTGACAACAACCTGAAGAGGTATTATGGCAAGGCCCCAGCCGTGGTGGAGCTATGCGTGCAGGCAGAAGCACCCGTTCCGGATCAGTATAGAAGTATGATGAGATTAGACGTAGTTCCTTCAGATAGAGATGAAGTTGATCTTGTTGCTTGAACTGAACTGCTGTTTGTCTGTCGTAAAAAATGGATGGTTATTACTTTTAACAAGAAATTTTGAGCATTCTGATTTTGGTCCTGCCCCATTGTAGCATAGCTGAAATTCTTGGCCTATTGGATTTGCCTTTAGTACCCCAAAACCTTTTATTTTTTATTTTCTTTTTTAGCCGAGATGTTTCTTTTAAGTCTTTTGAAATGTGTTTCCCCTTCCACTACGATTTTTTTCTTTTTTCAATCTGAAACGTTTTTTTTTTTCTTTTTTCTTCCCGAACCTTGTTTTTTTTTTTTTTTTACTTTTTAGTTGTTTTCCTTTTTATTTATTTATTTATTTATTGTTAATATGTTTAATACGTAAATTGAACGCATACTTTTTCAACTAGTTGTATAACAAGGATTGTTAAAGCCACTATCATACTCTTCAAACTTTACTTTTTTTGACGAATTTGTGATATTGGCGTACGAGAGAACAGCTTTGGAATTATATTGCATGTATTAGTTAGAAAGCAAATGCGTATGACATCAATTTTTCCACCCGAACAGCCATGATTATAATTTTTCATGATCATAACAAGTGACAAGTGAGAGTAACTAGTTAGCATAGGAAACTAGTTTTTATTTTGCATGATTGAAGTGCTATCAGGACGATAATCATTCTAATTACACTTTCACTAAACGTCATTACTAACCTAATGGAAAAGAAAACAAAAATACATTATGTCGTTGAATATATATATATATATATATATATATATATATATATATATATTGCATTCCCTATATCAGGCGAAAGCTTCCTGTCAAGCCAAGCCAAAACAAAGGAAAAAAAATAGTTGACAGAACGGTAGCTAACATAGTTTACGGTTCATTTGGTTCATAGATTTAAGTATAAAACTTTGAATAAAAGTTCAAATTTGAATAAATATTTAAACAAGAAAATATTATAACAAATGAGGTTTGAACAAAAACTTTTGGTTCAAACTTATGAAAGAAACAAGGGTTAGTTTTTAATATCTATAATAGTGAATAACATATTAACTAAAAAAATGTCAGTAAATAACATATAGTAAATAGCATGTAAATAAATTACATCTTAAAAAATGTTTAAAATGTTAATAAGTTCGCGTGCTAATATAGGACAAGCTGCATGTGGCAGCAAAACAAAAAGGTCTTAAATTCTGCCTTGTCTCTGGCGTGCTTTTCAAGATCTCCGTCCTCTTAAAAATTCTTGAACTGTGCCAATATTGTTGTGCCTTAAATTTTCACGTAAAACTTACTTTATTTAGATCGAACAGATCATAGTTCTCAGGAAATGATGTGTTATGGCTCGAATCCATAGACAGCATCAATTCACCACGAGCCTAAACTTTAATAGATAGTCAAAATAGTAATCTTTTGGTTGAAAAATCGTTTTCAACTTAGGCATATCAGCATTTGGCAACGAGCCTTTTTTTTTTTTTTTTTTCACAACTCTCGTGTCTTATCATGACAAATTTTTTAAACTTAGAAGAATAGAGCATTCAGAATGAGTTATCAATGTGGACTACGGAGCTATTTCAAATGTTTATGGGGATTTTATTTCACTGATTTGAACCAAAAGTTTCTGTTTAAGCCGGTTTTGTTGTAATATTTTTTTATAAAAATTTAATTTTTTTTTTAATTTTAGTTTAAATTGATGAACCAAACTGACTATTAATTAGAGCAATTAGAGCCCGTCCATAGGATCTCTCTATTTTTTGTGCTCCACTATTCACTTATGTGTTGGTACACATGACACAGACAAGAAGTTTTTGACAACTGCTCAATTATTTCTCAACTTTAAGTACGTCCTTTTGGGGAAAGGCGTCAAAGACTTATTTATATAATAAAAGTTAATTTAAGTGAGAGGACAAAAGGTCACAGCTCATAGTCAGAAAGAAATGGGATATTGCTCTCTGTGTGCCAAGGAGAATCTCAGGTGATGCCAGAAGTGTGTAAAAACCAAGAACCTCTTATTCCTATAATAGTCCATATTGAGTTGCAGCTTTTCCATTGTATTGGGTCCCTAACTTTTCTATTTGTAGGGTCCTCAAACGTCTTTACAATAGCATTCAACATTTTTTTAAGAAAAGAAATAAAGCAGCAAATTTATCTGATTTGGTATTTTGTTTTTTTATTTTTTATTTTTAATGTTGATCGATCTTTATTATGTTCAATAAGGTTCACCCTAAAATTAAAGATTAAAAATATTACGCATGACTTTCCTAGAAAGGAAAGCAACTTCTTTTTTTTTTTTTTTTTTTTGAGAAGGAAAGCGAAGCAACTTTCATTTCGAGGGGGAAAAAAAAAAGTATGAATTATCCCAAAGTTGTTCCCACAAACTCTATTGACCTGTTTTAAAGCAAATGACTACTTTTTACATCTTTCTTTTAGTAAAATAATCCAATATAAATTAAATTACGAAATTTTTTAAATGTTTACTCAGTGGTGCATTGATTTGTGATTTATTTTTGATAATCTAGTGGTTTGTTACTAATTAACTTTGTGGTTTATCACTGTGGACATATATTAATTAATCATATTTAACATCAATAATTTATAGTGATGGACTGAAGTATTGTTTTTTAAGAATGACGGAAATGTTAGATTTTTAAAACTTTTTGAAATAAATATCAAGTTTTGAAAATATTTTTAGTAAAGATCAGATACAATGCAAATAACTTATTTACTATATAAATAAAAAAATATTTACATTGTAAACAAAGAGGTAAATATATTATATTTGCACCATAATCTATTCATTATATAAATAAGAATTATTTACACTACAAATAAAAGTGTAGATAAATTACTTACATCATAAATTTGACATTTAATAAAAATATTTTTAAAACCTGACATTTACTGAAATTAGTTTTGAAAAAGTAAATTTCTACATTTTTTTTTTGGTCTAACCAGAGTATTGGTTTGTTAGTGCTTGATCATTGTAAAACCCAACAAAACAAAAAAGAAAGAAAGAAGGCCTTTCAACCAAAAAAAAATAAATAAATTCTACCATTTGTTAAAGAAATTGGTTAAAACCTGCTCTCTAACTAATATTTCCTTCCATTGATATGAATCAATACAAAATTTGTCAATTTGGACTAATCAAATGTACTTGAATTACAATTTGTAAAGAAGAAGGTGTTTGGCAATGCGGTTTGAAATCAAAAAATAAATTCAACTACTGTAGTATATTTTTGTTTTCCTATAACATATAAAAGCTTTACATTATGAACGATTTAAACTCATGAATTTAAACTCATCCCCCTAAACACAAGATTATTATAGGAATTTCACATTTAGTTGCTCACACATTAATAATTTGTGAAATTCAAGTCGAAAAAATTTCACGAACTTACTAATATTCTTCACTAATACATTTTTTTAGAAGTTCATTAATACTAATTTAAGTCTAGGGAGTTTAAGTTTAAAAAGAGAAGTTTGTAAAAGTCTACGACTTGAAGCCTAATGGAATTTTGTACTAAAATATGTTTTATTTTACTATCTTTAATACAAATACCAATGTCAATGTTATATTTATCATAAAAATATAAAAATATCACATTGAATGTGTTATTTTATTTTGTGCTCTAATGCATAATGTTATTTGACATCATATTTGTTTGAGATATTAACATTTTGATACCCTGTGTTTTAGAGAAATATAACATTGAAACTCTACTGTTTGGAAAATATCAAAAGAATACCTTGTAGTTCTCAAAAATATTATTTGTTATATTGAGTTTGTGCTTTACGATGTGAATTTTCCAGTTTACCTTTTCATTAATGAAACCCAAATTATTTGTTGAAGATATAAACGAAAGTAAATACAAATATAATACCAAAAAGAATAAATCCACATGCATGCTTTTCTTTTATGAGTTTTGCTTAATTTTTTGTCTTGATTTTCGATTATAGTTTTACAAAATCAAATTGGGGTTTATTATTAAAAAGGTAAAAAGGAAATTTTACATTAAAAACACAAACTTAAGGTAACAAAATAATATTTTTGAAAGCTACATGATATTGTTTTGATAATTTCAAACAATAGGGTACCAATGTAATATTTCTTTAAAATACAAGATACCAAGATGATAAAAAAAAAAAACCTTTTTTTTTTGCTATAATTATTAAAGCTTGAAACTTTGTAAAAGTAAACTTTTAATATTAAAATAATTTTTTAAAGGGTAATATTAAATAGTTAAATAGTGAGAATATTATAATTATTAAAACAAATAAGTCAATCTATCACCAATAGTAATCAAATGCCAAATTCACTATATATTAAATTTGGTGGCAAATTTGTCACCAAGTTTAACATATAGCAAATTTGGTATTAAAAATGATATTGTATTGGAGAATTTTTTATACTAAAATGTCAAATTTACTATTTGACAGATCAATTTAATATTGTTTCCAGGATGTTGTTAGGCCATTTTATATAAAAAGGATTGTTAAAGCCACTACCATAGTCTTCAAACTTTACTTTCTTTTTACGAATTTGTGATATTGGCGTGCGAGAGAACAGCTTTGGAATTATGTTATCTGTATTTGTTAGAAAGAAAATGCGTACGACATCAATTTTTCCACCTGAACAGCCATGGTTAGAAATTTTCAAGATCATAATAAGAGGCAAGTAAGTGAAAGTAACCACTTAAAATAGGAAACTAGTTTTTATTTTGCATGATTAAAGTGCTATTAGGATGATAATCATTCTAATTGCACTTTCACTAAACGTCACTACTAATCTAACGGGAAAGAAAACCGAAATACATTATCTCATATCGTTGGATATATATATTGCATGCCTCTTGACCAACCGACAGTTTCCTATCAAACTGAACCAAAACAAAGAAAAAAAGTACTTTGACATAATTGTAGCTAACATAGTCTATACTCCATTTGGTTCATAGATTTAAACAAAAAAATTTGAAATATAAATTCAAATTTGAATAAATCTTTGAACAAAAAAACATTATAACAAACAAGGTTTAAACTAAAACTTTTTTAGTTAAAATGATAAAAGAAACAAGGGTTATTTTTTAATATCTACAATAGTGAATAAAGGTGTCAATTTGGGTCGAGCTGAGCCAAAAGGAAAAATAGGGCTGGCTAATTAATAAAAGAAAAAATTACAATACGTGTCTAAATTATTATTATAAAATTAAAATCTAACACAATATTCAAAATATCTTTAAAATGTCCTTAATGATATAGTAATTATTTTAATAATATTACATATTGTACTATATAATTACATATAAACAATTTTAATAATATCATTATGAGACATTTGTAGAATTTTTACAAATTAGAGTCATATTTTAATTCAATAAATATAATTGAGCCAATTGTCTCATTAACCCATTAATAAAAAAGAAGACCCAGCTCGGCCTAAAGCCCGCATGGTCCTAGAGCTGGCTCAGGCCGCCCAAATTTTTATAAGAGAATTTAAGAAAAATAAAAAAATTATTCCGGCCCGGTTTTAGTTTGGGCCTAAAGCTTCAGCCTAGCCCAGCCCAAGGCTTGGCTTGGGATATGAGCAGGGCCAATGCCAAAAGAGACGGGCTATGGGTGACCTGTTTGGCCCGGTCTAAATTGACAGCTCTAATAGTGATATTGAATAATAAATAATAAGAATATGTTGATAAATTACATACTAAATTCTAAAAAAAAAAAGACTTGTAAAAGTAAAAATGAGTTTATTGACCAAATAATTAGTAAGTATTATATGAATAAGAAAATTAGTGAATTTTAATGAAAAATGTATATAGTTTGGGGTTTCACGTGAGTAAACCTTGTATATATTCTAGATTTATCAAATTTGACCATGAAGTAAATTCAGAATTTATAGTAATATCAATCTCGAATTTTTTGAATTTGGTACATGAAGTAAATGCGTGATTTAGCAAGTAAATTCTAAACTTAGCAAATTTGATCATAGGGTAAATACGAGATTTACCAAATAAATCCAAATTTATTGCTATCTACTAATCTTTCCGAAATTTTCTACTATTTATTTTTGTCCGCTAATAAAATACTATCTATCCCTTTCTCCTCTTGAAAAGCCACCAAATTTAGCCACTACAACTTTTGCAATAAAAGAAATCGACAACATATATGGATTCGGCTTAATATTATATGCCACTTACTTTTATTAGTATTATGGTTGATTTAGTAATAGCGGTTTCCCTGGCATTGTACATTACGTTGAAAAACAGTGACGTGCATATTAAACTGTGATTAGTGTGCTGGTATTATTGGACAACTAGATTTGTAAAATGTGGTTAGAGGAGGATATTTTTCTGAAAATAACCTCAAATGTAAATTAATTGAACTACGACGGTTTTGAACTTAAGTCCCAACCCTCTTTACCCTTTTTATCTTATGGGGTTAAAACCTTGCTGCTTAGAAAACTAGTATAATATATAATGTATTTTTTAAACTAAGACCACTATTTTATTAGTAATGAGATTGTAACCCTATAAGGTTAATAGGATTGCTCGTATCATTTACGTTTAACCTAATGATCATCAACGGGCATTTGGTTTTCGACTTAAAATACAGAAAGGAGCAAGAGGATGTCGCTTTATAATGTGCTAATATGACAATTAGATAAACTTCACATGAAAAAAAGAAGATGTGACAATTATTATGTATAGTTTTCATGTATTGTTAAGGCAAACATATTGCACAATTTACGGTCCAGTGCATCCTAAATGTTTTCCTTTTTATTATTTAATGACCCTACCAAAACACATTAATGTCATGTTAGGCCAACCAAAAGGGGATTGTGTTGGTTAGTGTATGAAAGGACTATTATGAATTTTTTTTCTTATTATTTATTTATTTTTTTTTTTTTTGCTTGAATAGATTATCATGGACTTTAAAAGTACCTAACCTAATGCACCTTTTCACGTGACTTCCACATGCTTCCATGCATGGCATGTCGGCTTAGTTGTCTGTATATGTTTTCCATTCAGCGTCTTCCCTTGCATGTGGATGAAGGTGTACGGTCGCCTTACATGAATTTTTTTTTTTTTAATTTAATAAATGTTGATAAAAACCTTCTCCAAAATTCATTTGTCTCGTATTATTATGTGTGAAATTTGTCACTTGACTTGTATGCAAATATGGTGACGCAATTTATTTTCTGGCTCTGCCCTATGTTCGATCCACATCAGACGGCTGTCGTTTTTCTAACAGCAGTAGTTTTCTAAAGAGGTGGTCCTTCCCATGTTCTCAACTCATCAATCAAATATCAAATCCGAATTACATTCACACCTTTGAGACTGAGAATACATCCTAGCCGTCCACGTGGAGCAAATTATCTTGATTGATTGGATCGTACAGAATGCAAGATAATTGAATCTCAAAGAGTACTACTTACGTGACTCATGATCCACAAAGGGCACTTTAAGGTGGTCCCACAAACGATTTGATCTAAATCAATTAGTTATACTTCTCTAATGACGTTGAGTAAGTAGCCAGATAAGGATCGGACGGTTTGTAGGCGTCCGGTCCCGAGTTATGGCTCGTTCAATTTGTGCGTCTGGACTCTTACCATGCATCCACTAACGCGACGGAGCTAGATGGAGTTCCCTCACAAAGTATAGGCTCCACTATAGTGCGAGAGCATGAAAAATAAATTAGGAAGGATAGGGCGTTTACTAAATTTATCATCAAACATCATATGCATGTGCTCAAGGTGTTGTAAATGCAAAATCTTTATGTGGGAAAAATAGAGAAGTAATATCACAAATATATATACTCCAATTTTTTTAAGGGGAAATTATATTCAACTAGGTAAAAGATATAAACGCTAATATGATTAATCCCGAGTACATGAGAGAAAACCATCAACTAAAACCGGATCCATCAACAAATCTGATAAAGCTCAAAGAGAAAGTATTAGAAAAAGTTTCTTATAATAGTTTTGATTTTATTTGTATTTATTTTTATATTGGAAGGTATCTTGTTTCAGTTTTAAGAAATTTAATCATTTATGTGCTTTGTAATGTATATTTTTATGGAGCCTTAATCATAGTACTCCTTACTAGTGAATTCTCTTTCTCTTCCTAGTGTGTGGATTTAAAAATATTGCTTTATTTTTCTTATTAAATTTTCTATATGATATTGAAACTTAGTACTCAAACGAGTCCCTGATCCTCCATGGCTGAAGCCACGCTTCTTTCTATGCAAGTGCTCTTATGCCCTACACCTCTTTTTATATTTAATTTTTGTTATGGCTAATGCTTCTATTTTCTCCCTTTTCTTCATCTAGGCCAACAGCCTCTAAACCTCCAAGTATTGTGCCTCCAATCCACAAGATATTTTTCTCACTCTCTTAAGGATGTGTGCCTCTAAGCATGTAAGGCATAGGCCTCTAGTAGTTTCCTTGCACTCTTCCCTGCACCTTTTTGCCAGTTCTCCGTGCCCTTTCTGCCCTCGACGATTGACATCCCTTTGTAGTACTCATGTGCCCTCGGCAATGGTCGTCTCTATGCAATTGTTTGTTTCTTTGTCTTTATTTTATCATAAAAGCAAAAAAAAAAAAATCAAAAGAAAAAAACAAAAACAACAAAAAAACAAAAAAAAAAACAAAATTCTTACAAGATTGGAATCTCCTATCAGAGCTCCATCTTGCAGAGGCATATTAGAAAAAAGTATCTTATAATAGTTTTGTTTTATTTGTATTTATTTTTATATTCTTAATTCAATTTTGGCAAACTTAACTGTTTATGTGCCTTGTATTGTGCATTTATATAGAGCCCTATTCATACTGCTTTTTACTAGTAAATTCTCTTTCTCCTCCTAGTCCATGAATGTAGGCATATCTTCTTTTATATTTTATATTTTATTTATTTTTTGCAGAAAGACATGCATCGAGAACCAACAACGAGAAAATTCCTTGTAACGTCCCGAAATTTATTTAACATTAATGTAATGTAAATGATGAATTAGTGTGCCATAATTAAAGTTTTAACTTTAATTAGATTATTTGGTTGGATTTTTAGTTTTTGGTTGTTTTGTTAAATTGATACATTTAAATGATTTCTTATGGATTTAAAATGATGTTTTGAGTTTTGAAACACAACAATTTGTAAAATGTTAAAAATACTCTGTTTTGTAAAACCGTGGGCGGCACATGGTTTTCGCACAGTAAAACCGCCCACCGATTTTCTCTATTTATTTCCCTCTTGTCTCTCTCTCTTCACTCAGGTCCCTCACTCTCTCTCTCTTCCCTCCCGTGGATTCCCTCTCGGCAGCTCTCTCTCTCAAAAATCTCTTTCAAAAATTTTTTGAACTCCATTCGAATCCAAGCTTCGGAACAGCAAGGAGGAAGCTCGGGGACATGATTCGGCGACCGAGAACGCGGATTGAAGCTTCGATTCGAGGTTAGATTCGAAATTTCTAAACTTTTTACAAAATTTTCGATTTTGTGTGTTTTTGAAATCTAAGTTTGTTTTAGCTTAGAAAACCGTGGATTTGTGTTAAATGGACTTAGAACAACTAGAATCTAAGCCTAGATTGAAGAAAAACGGATTGGATTCAAGATTTTCATTTTTCTCCTCTTTTTCTCATTTTTAGATTTTTGAGGATTTCGAGTTTAAATGTTGTTTAAATGATCCCAAACATGTTTTAGAATGTTTTTCTATCAAGTATAGTTGTTTTTCATGCCTGGGATTTGAGAAAAACAGGTTAGAAACAAGATTTGGATTTTGGGGATCGAGAAACCCGTGGCTGGGATTTCTGGATCTTCCCAGTTCGGCAGGCCGAAGTTCATGTTCGGCAGGCCGGAGTGATGATCGGCAGGCCGGTGTTCTTCCGACCGGCAGGCCGAATCTGGGGCAATGTTCGGCAGGCCGAACCTCGTTTCCGGCAGGCCGAATTGTGCAGTTCGGCAGGCCGAAGCAGGGCGTCCGGCAGGCCGATCGAGGCATGGAAAATTTTATGATTTTTATCTGATTTCACTGTTTTGAACCCTGACTTAAATCCCAACCTTATAGGATGATTTTAATGATACAAATGGCACACTAGGACATCATGAAATGATTTAGTAACATAGAATGTCTCGAACTAGATATTGATTGACTTAGTTTGTATCTAGGATCGTTCGTGGTTCCGTGGAGCTAACGTATAGCGGACCGGGATTACAGTGTGGAGTACCGGCACGAGTACTGAGGTAGGACTTCTATCCTATTTCTTTGGTAGCCTGGTTTTAAAATGATTTGGCTTTGAAAATGATTTCTATCAAAATGTTTTCAACGGTTGTTTGGAAATGGTTTTATCGGTTATATTTTAATACACCGTGATTATGAAATGAATTTCATAATAAATGTAATTGACAACACTCGGTAATTGGGTTTTGAATGACAATGATAATAAACACTAAGGCATGATGCCATATCAGAGATCGGGTCGTGTGGCGATCGACCTTGGGGGCAGGTCCCGAAACCCAGCTGGGCCACTACGGTGGTGATTTCATGGTTTGCCTAGGTAAAAGTAAACTGGTGTTTTGATTTGACGAGTAGACTGTTCTGTGTCAGAACGGTTCTACTCAATTTATTTATTTACTTATTCAAGTTCCCTTTTTGTATAACTCCTGATAATGTTATGTTTCTTTGCATTAAATTATTTTATAAAACTTAGTCCTACTGAGCCTTTCGTTCACATTTTATCTGTTTTAAATTCCCCCCCTTCTAGGTGGTTTCCCATTTAGGTTTGGAGAAGATTCTTCGGACCGAACTCAGGAGCAATAGGAGAATTTATTTACATTCTGTATTTATTGATTAAGGCATGTAAGACTTAACTTTATTTGTACTTGGACTGTAATTGTATTTGTGATATTGTCAGATCCATGTGTGTGCACAAGTTGTGGGTTGTGGAACCCATATTCGCGGTTTTTATTCAATTTTTATTATCTGCTTAATATTTATAAATTCTTTTATAAAGTGTGGTGGAAAATCTCTTTATCTCTTACCTAATTGGATTCTCAAACTCTCGGTTTTTAATTAAATTCTCTTTTAATTAATCTAAATATTCCGCCACGTCACCTCCCGTACTCCGGGGCGTGACAGAATGGTATCAGAGCTCAAGGTTATGAACCTTGGGAATTGTGCACACATAGGTTTGACAATGAAATACCTCTGACAGTCCAAATTTTGTTTTCAGAAGTGAGAGAATGGCACCTAGACGTCGTTCGACAGCTGACGCCGAGTTCGGGAATGATGAGGGCCTAATGAGGTCTATGATTGCGGCTTTCCGGCAGATGGCAGCCAGGACTAGACCGGAAGACTCCAGTGTTGGTAGTCGGCATGCTTTCTTTAAGGAATTTTGGCGGGCGTCTATTCCGACTTTTGATGGCAATGGGGATCCGCAGTTAGCAGAGTATTGGTTGGATTCGATCTTGAAGCATCTTGATACTCTTGGTGTGCCTGAGGAGTATCGTGTGGAGTTTACGGCGTATAAGCTCGAGGGTGGCACTAACACCTGGTGGAAGCAAACTAAGCGTCTGGAGCGCGGTGGCGATATCGGTTGGGACAAGTTCGAGGAGCTGTTCTATGATCGGTATTTTTCGCAGGGGTATAGAGACCAGAAAGCAGCTGAGTTTTATAGATTGCAGCAGGGTGATCTATCAGTTCGGGAGTATGAGGCAAAGTTTAACGAGTTGGCTAGATTTGCTCCATCAGCTGTGGCATCGGAGCGTGAGAAATGCATCAAGTTTCAGGAGGGACTCAAGGCTCCTATTCGACGGCAGTTGGTTGCTCTACGGCTTAGGGGTTTCGGAGAGCTTGTGTCGTCGGCGATCTCCGTGGAGAATGATTACGTGCAGTATTGTGAGGACCGAGCTAAGGCTTCAGGAGGACCGCAGAGGAGTGGCAGGAAGAGCACCAGTAGTCGTCCAGCTCCGGGGAAAGGCAAGCAAGGCGGTGCGACCAGTGGCAGCAGCAGTTCGTCTGGCAGCGGGCGCAGCAATCCCTACAGCTTTCATTGTCATTTCTGTCAGCAGCCCGGACACATCAAGAGGAATTGCCCGATCAGGAGTGCTCGTCTTGGATCGCAGACCGGGGAGGATGCCAGTCGTCAGTCTCAGCCTCAGCCTCAGACCCTACCTCCGCCTCCACAGTACCCGCAGTTGCAGTATCCGCAGTTTTCTCCTCAGCAATTCTCATATCCGGCACGGGGGCAGCAGCCGCAGTATTTTCAGCGCAGTGTTCCTCAGTATAGAGCTCCGAGTACAGGTAGTGTGCAGTCATCTCCATCTCAGCAGTATCGGCCGAGTAATGCAGGACCCAGCAATGTCGGTAGTGGAAAATGGAAGGCGCCAGTGCAGGTTCATGCAATGGCATCTGGAGGGTCAGATTCTCATATTGGTAACGCGGTTGTCGATGGTATGGTTTTGGTTTCTAGATCTCTAGCTCGCGTTTTATTTGATACCGGTGCCTCTCATTCTCTCATTTCGAGCTCTTTTGTACATGCCTTGGGATTAGAAGTAGAAGAGTTTAATGAACCCCTAGTTATAACTTCTCCCTTGGGGCGGGTGTGTGTGAATCGTATGTGTAAATCTTGTAAAATAAAGATTGGGGATGAGATTTTGAAAAGTGATTTGATTGTACTCCCCATGAGTTCCTATGATGTGATTTTAGGGATGGACTGGTTGTCCAGGTATAGTGCAGTTGTGGACTGCCAACTTAGAAAAGTGACCCTAGTGTCTGATAGGGGGACGGTAATCACTTACCAGGGTGGTGGTGATTGGCTAATGAGTGAGCGTCTCATGAAGTCATGTTTAGGAGGGCGAAGGAATCTAGATTGTTTTGCTTTTCTTGCCAATCTAGATTGCGAGCCCTATGTTTCGAGTAGTAGTGTAGCGATTTCGGTGGTTGGTGAGTTCGAGGATGTCTTCCCCGACGAGTTATCAGGGTTACCACCGCATCGGAAGATTGAGTTTGGTATCGAGTTGTTTCTAGGGACATCACCGATTTCTATGGCACCTTATCGGATGGCGCCAGCAGAAATGAAGGAATTGAGGAAGCAACTTCAGGAGCTTGCTGATAAAGGATATATTCGGAATAGCACATCTCCGTGGGGAGCACCAGTTTTGTTCGCTAAGAAGCACGATGGGACTCTCAGGTTATGTGTGGATTATCGGCAGTTGAATCGTGTTACGGTGAAGAACAAGTATCCTTTGCCTAGGATTGATGAGCTATTTGATCAGTTGGGAGGTTCGCGATACTTCTCGAAAATTGATTTGCCGTCAGGTTATCATCAGCTCAGAATCAAGGAAGAGGACATTCCCAAGACAGCTTTTAGGACTCGGTATGGGCACTTCGAGTTTTTGGTTATGTCTTTCGGGTTGACGAATGCTCCAGCAACTTTTATGGATTTGATGAACAGGATATTTAGGCCGTATCTGGATCAGTTTGTGATCGTGTTCATCGATGACATTCTTGTGTATTCTAAGACTTGGGAGGAGCATGAGCAGCATCTTCGGATCGTGCTTCAGACTCTGTGGGAGCACCAGTTGTATGCTAAGAGGGAAAAGTGTGAGTTCTGGTTGACTGAGGTCAAATTTCTAGGTCATGTCATTTCGGAACACGGTATTTCAGTGGATCCGTCCAAGATTGAAGCTATATTGGAGTGGGAACGACCAAGAAATGTAGCGGAGATTCGCAGCTTCTTAGGTCTTGCTGGATATTACAGGAAATTTGTAAAGGAATTTTCGAAGATTGCAGCTCCGTTGACGAGGTTGATCAAGAAAAATGTCAGGTTTGAGTGGGACGAAGACTGTGAGTCTGCTTTTCAGGAATTGAAGAACCGGTTGACTTCAGCTCCAGTGTTGATTATTCCTAGCAGTGATGAGCCGTATGAGGTTTATGCTGATGCTTCAGGGCGCGGACTTGGATGCGTGTTGATGCAGCATGGACGTGTGGTTGCGTACGGATCGAGACAGCTACGACCTCACGAGCGAAATTATCCTACTCACGATTTAGAGCTTGCAGCGGTGATCTACGCGCTGAAGATTTGGAGATGTTACTTGTATGGAGCATCGTTTCAGGTCTTCTCCGATCATAAGAGTTTGAGGCATTTGTTCACTCAGAGGGATCTCAATCTGAGGCAGCGCAGATGGGTGGAGTACATGGAGGATTATGATTTCGCGTTGCAGTATCATCCCGGAAAAGCTAATGTGGTAGCGGATGCGCTTAGCAGGAAGTCTTCAGGGATTCTCGCTTGTTTGATTTTTGAGGACTGGAGCAGGGATGCGACAGTGAGTGAGTATCGGCTACAGTATCATGAAGACGGTGATCGAGTTTTGTTGTATCATGTGGAAGCGACTCCAGCTCTTGTTCGGATGGTGAAGCAAGGTCAGTGGCAGGATCGACATTTGCAGGGGATTTGGTCGCGGATTCAGAATGAGGAGCGGTTTGAAGAATGGAGCGTGCATGCAGATGGATCGTTGTACTTTCGGGAGCGTCTTGCAGTTCCAGTTATCGCTGAGGTGACGAAAGCCGTTCTAGATGAAGCTCATCGGTCTCAGTTTGCTATTCATCCGGGGAGCACCAAGATGTATCGTGATTTGAAGAGACAATATTGGTGGAGAGGCATGAAGAAAGATGTTCGCGAGTACGTGGCCAAGTGTTCGACGTGTCTTCAGGTGAAAGCTGAGCACCAGAAGCCTGCAGGTCAGCTTCAGCCGCTTCCTATTCCAGGGTGGAAATGGGAGCATGTGACGATGGATTTTCTCACAGGTTTGCCGAGGACGGAGCAGCGGCATGATGCAGTTTGGGTTGTAGTCGACAGGTTGACGAAATCGGCGCATTTCATTCCGTTTAGGTCGACGTGTTCTAGGAAGATTCTTGGGGAGCTGTATATGCAGAACATTGTGAGGTTGCATGGGGTTCCTTTGTCCATCACCTCTGATCGAGACACCAGGTTTAATGCTAAGTACTGGAGGAGTTTTCAGGAGGCTTTGGGTACGGATTTGAACTTCAGTACGGCGTTTCATCCTCAGACTGATGGGCAGTCTGAGCGGGTTATTCAGGTTCTCGAGGATATGTTGCGTGTTTGTGCGTTGGACTTCGACGGGAATTGGAAACAATGTTTGCATTTGGCGGAGTTCGCGTACAACAACAGTTGTCAGGCGAGTATCGGTATGGCACCATTTGAGGCGTTGTATGGGTGACCGTGTCGGTCACCTGTGTGTTGGGCCGAGCCAGAAGATAGAGTTATTCTTGGGCCGGATGAGATTCGTGACAGCAACGAGAAAGTCACGGTGATTCGAGATCGGTTGAGAGCAGCTCAGAGTCGGCAGAAGAGCTACGCAGATAGGAGACGTAGACCCTTAGAGTTCGCGGTTGGAGATTTTGTTCTCTTGAGGGTGTCGCCTCATAAAGGAACTATGCGGTTCGAAGTGAGTGGGAAACTCGCGCCGAGGTATATTGGGCCGTTCGAGATCACTCAGCGTGTTGGTGTGGTCGCTTATCGGCTTGATCTTCCGCCCGAACTTTCTCATGTGCACGATGTGTTTCATGTGTCGATGCTTAGGAAATGTCCACCTGGGCAGGATAAGATAGTTTCGTTTCACGATGTACAGGTTCAGGAGGATACGACGTACAAAGAAGTGCCGATTCAGATCATCGACCGGAAAGTGATTAGCTTGCGTCGTCGTGAGATACCGTTGGTAAAGGTCGTGTGGCAGCATCACGGGGTTGATGAAGCCACTTGGGAATTAGAGTCGGGTATGCGGGAGTCATATCCGCATTTGTTTTGTTTTTGAGATGAGTTGTAAATTTCGAGGACGAAATTTCTTTTAGGGGTGGAGAGTTGTAACGTCCCGAAATTTATTTAACGTTAATGTAATGTAAATGATGAATTAGTGTGCCATAATTAAAGTTTTAACTTTAATTAGATTATTTGGTTGGATTTTTAGTTTTTGGTTGTTTTGTTAAATTAATACATTTAAATGATTTTTTATGGATTTAAAATGATGTTTTGAGTTTTAAAACACAACAATTTGTAAAATGTTAAAAATACTCTGTTTTGCAAAACCGTGGGCGGCACATGGTTTTCGCACAGTAAAACCGCCCACCGATTTTCTCTATTTATTTCCCTCTTCTCTCTCTCTCTTCACTCAGCTCCCTCACTCTCTCTCTCTTCCCTCCCGTGGATTCCCTCTCGGCAGCTCTCTCTCTCAAATCTCTCTTTCAAAATTTTTTTGAACTCCATTCGAATCCAAGCTTCGGAACAGCAAGGAGGAAGCTCGGGGACGTGATTCGGCGACCGAGAACGCGGATTGAAGCTTCGATTCGAGGTTAGATTCGAAATTTCTAAACTTTTTACAAAATTTTCGATTTTGTGTGTTTTTGAAATCTAAGTTTGTTTTAGCTTAGAAAACCGTGGATTTGTGTTAAATGGACTTAGAACAACTAGAATCTAAGCCTAGATTGAAGAAAAACGGATTGGATTCAAGATTTTCATTTTTCTCCTCTTTTTCTCATTTTTGGATTTTTGAGGATTTCGAGTTTAAATGTTGTTTAAATGATCCCAAACATGTTTTAGAATGTTTTTCTATCAAGTATAGTTGTTTTTCATGCCTGGGATTTGAGAAAAACAGGTTAGAAACAAGATTTGGATTTTGGGGATCGAGAAACCCGTGGCTGGGATTTCTGGATCTTCCCAGTTCGGCAGGCCGAAGTTCATGTTCGGCAGGCCGGAGTGATGTTCGGCAGGCCGGAGTGATGATCGGTAGGCCAGTGTTCTTCCGACCGGCAGGCCGAATCTGGGGAAATGTTCGGCAGGCCGAACCTCGTTTCCGGCAGGCCGAACTGTGCAGTTCGGCAGGCCGAAGCAGGGCGTCCGGCAGGCCGACCGAGGCATGGAAAATTTTGTGATTTTTATCCGATTTCACTGTTTTGAACCCTGACTTAAATCCCAACCTTATAGGATGATTTTAATGATACAAATGGCACACTAGGACATCATGAAATGATTTAGTAACATAGAATGTCTTGAACTAGATATTGATTGACTTAGTTTGTATCTAGGATCGTTCGTGGTTCCGTGGAGCTAACGTATAGCGGACCGGGATTATGGTGTGGGGTACCGGCACGAGTACTGAGGTAGGACTTCTATCCTATTTCTTTGGTAGCCTGGTTTTGAAATGATTTGGCTTTGAAAATGATTTCTATCAAAATGTTTTCAACGGTTGTTTGGAAATGGTTTTATCGGTTATATTTTAATACACCGTGATTATGAAATGAATTTCATAATAAATGTAATTGACAACACTCGGTAATTGGGTTTTGAATGACAATGATAATAAACACTAAGGCATGATGCCATATCAGAGATCGGGTCGTGTGGCGATCGACCTTAGGGGCAGGTCCCGAAACCCAGCTGGGCCACTACGGTGGTGATATCATGGTTTGCCTAGGTAAAAGTAAACTGGTGTTTTGATTTGACGAGTAGACTGTTCTGTGTCAGAACGGTTCTACTCAATTTAGTTTATTTACTTATTCAAGTTCCCTTTTTGTATAACTCCTGATAATGTTATGTTTCTTTGCATTAAATTATTTTATAAAACTTAGTCCTACTGAGCCTTTCGCTCACATTTTATCTGTTTTAAATTCCCCCCCTTCTAGGTGGTTTCCCATTTAGGTTTGGAGAATATTCTTCGGACCGAACTCAGGAGCAATAGGAGAATTTATTTACATTCTGTATTTATTAAACAAGGCATGTAAGACTTAACTTTATTTGTACTTGGACTGTAATTGTAATTGTGATATTGTCAGAACCATGTGTGTGCACAAGTTGTGGGTTGTGGAACCCATATTCGCGGTTTTTATTCAATTTTTATTATCTGCTTAATATTTATAAATTCTTTTATAAAATGTGGTGGAAAATCTCTTACCTATTGGATTCTCAAACTCTCGGTTTTTAATTAAATTCTCTTTTAATTAATCTAAATATTCCGCCACGTCACCTCCCGTACTCCGGGGCGTGACATTCCTTGGAACACTAATTATGGAGTACGCATAAAGCTCATTAATTTAATAAGACCTCTATAATTAATCAAGTCTTCCGACCAATTGTGAGCTAGTGACCTATAGCATTGAGTCTACCACAAACTCTGCATACTAGTTTAATGGAACTAAGACACTGCCAAAACATAGATTTGGTGGATCGCAAGCAAACTCAGGAGGTGAGGAGATGACATTCGTTATTACATTTTGAAACAAAAACAAAATCTCCATACATAGAAACTACAAGTAGAAATAGCATCATCGTTTTTCGACATAGCCATCTACCAAAAAACATAAATGAAACCCTAACAACACCGGATGAACCATCAAAGACAAGCTAATCCACGTCACCAAAAAGGCCGAAAAATGTAGAGTTGCAAAGAGTTGGAACCACAACAGACAGAGCACCGCCACATCAATGCATGAGTCGAACCCTAAGAGTCGCATAGCTATCGGAAAGACAATGAGTCTAGAAGAGATAGTTGAGAAGCCATCTACCCCCTCTTCCACCTTGCTAAGACCCAACCTCTTCAACCACAAGGTCACGCCAATCTTAAGTTTCTTTGTTGTGGAACTCAAATTCTATGTTTAAGGTCAGGAATTCAAGGGTCAACAGAGTACCACGGCCATATTTCGGCTTTAAAGAGAGGCACGCACAAAGAAACCCTAGCACAACGATAAAGAGAGACTCCTATACATAATATAAGAGGCAAAAAAATTTAGAGTATATAATATACCTCGTGCTCTAATAATAAAAAAGTATCCTCTCAGTTTTGTAAAATAGTAAACAAAGTTCCCTTGGCTGATCAAATATTTATCAAAAAAGTCAAGAATATGCTCAATAATGAACAATTATGTGTTATTCATATATTAATATTTATAAAATTATAGAGACAATATTTTGAAACTAAAAAGTTTTCCAAAAAAGTCTCCTTCTTCCATCCATCAATTTATCAATTTACTCAGTCAAACCTATCTTCGCCTATAGTCGATCTACTCGATGTCCAATCTTGTTTTTTATTTCCAAGATTTTTTTTAGCTTTATTTACATTTACTTAAATTTTTAATAATTTCACAAGATTTTTGTTTTAAATCTATTTCTAATATTTTAAAATAGTTAATGTCTAAAAATGTACAAATTCTATTAAACATTCTTAAATGTTTACTGGTGAGGATATTGTCGACATTTTTAACAATTTGTCTATTTTTAAATAAAGAATTTGACTAATTAAAGGGATGTTTTTATCTCTTTCAAAAAAAAAAATAAGGGTAATTTTTTTTATTAGTTAAAACATGGGATGTATTTAAAGTATTTTTTAATAAACTCAAATGATAGTTTTTGAATTTTTTCTTTTATTATTTCAAGAAGGAAAACTAGAAGTTTTACGATTTCATATATTAAATTAAAGGGAAAAAAAATTTCAAATAGGGTAACCGTCTACCTTCAGTTATGTGTACTTCTCCACGACAAGAATCCATTGGTGGGGTTCACATTTTGAGAAAGAATCAACAACTTAATCCCGCGGAGGTATTTTCATTGTTTCATATTAGTTTAAGATCAAAAATTAGTTTGATGAGCCTAGCACAGAATAATCAATTCCATATATGACCTAAAATACAGTGTCATTTGATTGCAAAATTTTGCGCAAGAGATCATAGTTCATATTATTGGAGTGGAATATATTATGAATCAATTTTATTTGTCAAGTTCTATCAAAAGAGTACAAAGATTATAAAATAGCAACCACATGAATTTTACACTTTCTTCCTTCTCAATTTTCTCCCTCCCACACAATCTAATATTCTTTTTTTTTTCTTTTGGCACCAAAAGTCCTTCCCCAGTAATTCAACCAAAAAAAACAACGTCCTAATTCATATTTTTTTTGTTAGTTTACCATAACCAGCCCTGTTATAATTGTTTCTCCTTTTCTTTTAAAAGAAAAAAAAGAGAGAGAGAGAGAGAGAGAGAGAGAGAGACAGAGAGAGAAGTTAGGCCGTTTGGCACTCATATAAAGCTTCCACCAAATTTACCACCAAGCAATTCAAAGGGCCACACATATATTGACACCATAACATGCTCCTTGTTCCCAAAAATAGAGTAGAATAATTAGCATGACCAGATGAACCTTTAAACGGACGTCTGCGTTAGACAAGAGCAATATTACATGGAGTACATTACAATATTACGGGATGTAGTCAAATTAGTTTTCTTTTCTTTTTTTCTTTTTTTCTTTTTTTAAAGGAAAAAGATTATTAGTGTCATCTTCTTCTCCATTTACTTCGTATGATAAAAGTTTAAAACGCCTCAAGAAAAAAGTTTAAAAATCCTGCAAATGACCCGATTCAATTCTATTTAAAGAATAGGCTCAATTTCACCTCTATCAAAATACAAGCCTAGTCTTTCTTAAAAAAAAAAAAGAAAAAGAAAAAGAAAAAAGCCTGGTCTCGCACAATTTATTAAGCGAGCATGAATTTTAAAGCCAAACTATGAGAGTATTGATCAATCACTAGGCTTAAAATCATCCTGAGAAGACAAAAAAGACATCTTGAGAAGCCGAAGCATCATAACTGTTACTTCATCCGTTAGTAATAAACATTAGTTAATAGTTTGTCATGAATTAAATTTTTTTTTTCTTTCAGTCGCAAAGTGCAAATAAATTTGACAAATATCAGGTGGTGTTAAATCTCCCACGGATAGATCAATGACACTTGATGCTTTACTAGGTCTGCTATTTCGCCAACACCGCCATTTTCAAACCTTTGGCTTATGTAAAACCTTGAAAAATATGGCAGAAAAAGAAAGGTAGAAGAGAGAGAATAAGTACAAGTACAACTACAGACTTTAATATTGTCAAGCATGTTAAACATTTGATAATAATACAAATATTGCTTCTAATCCCCATCACATGTCATATAAAATTTTGAAAAAGGAGAGAGAAAGAGAGAGATTAAACAAAACAATACACACTTTGATAATCCGAACAAAATAAAAAATTGCAAAGAAGAAAATAAAAAGTTGGATGAGTCACAAAAGACATCACAGAGAGAAAACTAGGGTCAACGATAATAATATATGCTACATAAATAAATTTTTTTCCCCTTTTCTTGACTCGAAAAAGATAGAGAGGACTTGCCTTGGAGGAATTTAAAAAATTTGTGCTGTTTAATTTATAGCATAAATTAAGGCAACTTCAAATCGTTTTATCAATAGACGTACGTCTAAAATTATTTGATAAATAACAATGACTGAGTTTACAAATGCAAACACAAATGGTCACGGCGCAGTAGAGCATTTTTGAACGTAAACATTTATTATATTTATATATTGAAATCCGAGGATTGAATTCTTTTTTTTTTCTTTTTTGGCCGCCAATTGATTGCATTTTGGGAAAACGTGGTTCCACATAATAATATGTCCTCCATAGTCCATTGATGATTGATATATATGATTTCTTTGGAGATTTTTGATGAGTTTGAAAGAAATCTTCATGCTCTCCCGATGAAAATCCTATGAGCTTTTTGCACTAAAATTAAGAGGAAAAATAACCAATCCTTAATGGGGATTTATATGGTGGAATACTAAAAGAGTACCCTACCAATAGGTATTTATCTTTCAACTATTAGATCTAAAAACATTAATTGACTAGATTCAATATTTAAAAACAGAGTCATATTGGTGGGGTCTACACTGTTGAAAGAGCCATTCTTAATTTTGAAAAAGGAGGGAAAAAAATAACTCAAGTGGTATAGAGATAGAAAAATATATAAAATTTTGTATCAAACAATTTTTTGGTTAAAAGAAAACCCATTCAGTAGAAACTGTATTTTTTTTTACAAACCAGTCGAACTAATATTTTAGTCCTTAGATTAACTTGTCAATAGTTTGATCTATGATTGAAAATAGTTATACAATGAACATTGTAAATTTTTAACAAGGATACTCACATATTATATCCTTGAAAAATTAAACAATTAAAATAGGTAGGAAAAAAATAGTTCATACCGTAAAAAAAATAATAATAATAATAAAAGATTTACGGTAGGAACTTTTTTTTATCTCCAATACTTACTAATCTCCAGAAAATATCAAAACGAAAGAAATTGATGAGTACTTTTTTTCTTTTTCTTTTTTTCTTGTTACATCATTTCCATTTTAGTTTTTGTAGTACCAAGATTTAATCGTACCACTAAAGTGGTAGTTTATTTTTTTGCCAACTCTCTCTACCGCTTTCCTTATCCATTGATCGATGATAATAAGAAAAGAAAAAGTTTAAGCCAATGCCTATCCAAGACAGTGAACTTAACAACCCAACTCGATAGATTCTGAGAATATAGTGTGCTAACACTAACTTAACTCTATATGAAATGAAAAGGTTTGACCAATATAAAAAGGTGGACCAATATTTTATGAATCACTAGATATTAACCATGTATGCATGTTTTCACAGTATGAAAATTGTAATAATGCCTAGTGATGGTCTGAAATGATGCTAATAATAGTGGTCAGCACCACTCGAATACGACAAAAAAATGTGTGTAATTTAAGAAAGTGAGGCGTTTGCAAAATTGCATTTCAAACGTATCACTTTTGTGAAACTTAAATTTTTACTCAAGTCGATGTATGGATAACTAACTTCAAAAATAATATATATAGCCTAATTAATATGTATATGTATATGGAATAAACCTTACCAACCTATCAAATTTGTTGCGTAAGGATGCCTTTCTTTATTCTTCTCCTTAAATGTATTTAGGTTCAAATCTAAGTTGCCTAGTTAATGGGTTGTGCAACATCGGATCCATCGTTGTATGAGTGAAGTTAACCTATTTTTTTAGTAAAATTTAATCAAACAATTCCCATTTTATTAGTGATTTTGTAGTCGATAAGGTAAGTGACGTGATGACATTAATAATCCTATTTTTTCAAGAATTAAAAAACCATTTGGAAATTTTTTTAGAAAATACAAATTAGGTTTATTCATTTCAAGAATATGACAAATTTATCTCATTTCCATGTCATGGCTCTAAGCTAGTGTGCTACATATGATGATGCATAGGTAGAGATGTCAATCATGCCAGTGTTGAGCCAGTCTAGCCATAATTGGTTCGGCCTAAGCATATTTCATACTATGCTCGACCTGGCCCATCAAATCTTCATGCCCTGCTTTTGCCAACTCAAGATTAAAACTAGAGGCCAGATCTGACCCACAAGGCCAGGCACATCTCATACTTGTGTTTGTGTCGTGTCATGTCATGCTCGTACTTTTATCGTACCTAGTACAATAGACCATTGGACTAGTCCACCAATTATATAAAGAATTTTTTAATACTTTTTAAGTAATAATATTATTTAAATAAAAATAAAATAATTTAAAAGAATAAACTACATATTTTATTGCCATACAAAAAAAAAAATCAATATCAATCCCCTCATTCAACATTATATTGACATTGAAAAGAAAAACTACAAAAAGAAAATACAATATTTCAATTTATTAATCTAAAACATAGAGTTGTCAAAAAGTAATTAAGGATAGCAATGGTTGATTTCATATTATGTTACATAAAAAAACACTAATTAAATCAAATTCTATTTTTTCAAGTACAACCAATTAATTTAATATAAGGAGATTGTAATTTTTAATTATTCAGATATATGCAATATTATCATTAAAACTACATCATAAAAAATAAAAATTATATTCCTCGTGTCGGCCAATTGTGCTCAATGGGTTGTGCTCATGCCATACTGTGCTCGTGCTTTTTTGTCGTACTATGTCATGCTTGACCCACGTGCCTAAAACTATAAGCCCGGCATGGCCTACCACCTCATGTCATGTTTAGCTCGGCCTAATATAATCTCATGTCATGTCGTGTCTAGCCTAAAATGTTTCGTGTGCCATCGTGTGTGTTGGGTGGCCCAGCTTAATTGATATCTTTATGTATAGGTTGTTTGTTCATTCCACATTTTGTATGACATAAATGTAATGAAAGTTAAAGTAGCGAAAAATATTATAGTAGGTATAAGAAATACCTTATGTGGAAGGTACAATATGGATTTTCATTAAGTTGGATTAAACCATCATATTTTTCTTTACTTAACGCACGATTTCTTGTGGGTTTTTTTTTTTTTTTTTCAATACCATAGAATTCTCCTCCTTTAAGGGGCAAACACCACTTTTGCCCAAGAAAGCTATATAGGCTTACCTTTTAGATAGGGATGGCACTATGGATTACGACATGACACAGACAAGACACGATTTTTTGTGAATTCATGTAAAAAGAAAAAAATTAAGCCATGGGTCATTTTTGTGCAACCTAAAATTGACCCGTCTAAAAACTAGTCGTGATCATGTCAATTCGTTTGACACTAAATTGACTTATAGGTTATTTATCTATTATTTTTTAAAAAATATTTTGCCCTAGCATCAATAAATTGACACTAGATGCGTTTGTAATACGGAAGTGATTTGATTATGAAAAATATGTTTTCTATGTTACTTTTATGTAACTTTAGTGCATAAATTATAAATTTAAAGTTCTAAAATGTCATACGTTGATTTCAGGTTGTGGGTTGATTGAAGATCATATATTACATATGTCACCGGTTAGGGTCGATTGAGTTTGTGTCAAAATGAATTGTGTGTTAGTGTCGGAATTTTTCAGCTCATTCGAGTTACCAGTTGAGTATTGTTGAGATATCCCTAACTTTGGGACTTGGAGCAAGGAGACAAGAAGAGTTCAGCCTATAATTGTAGGAGAAGTAATGTATGGACTTGGAAAGAAATGGTTGGGCACAATATGCAAAACCCTCCTAGGGTGCCTCCATTATTAAAAAGACAAGTGAACTTTCTTTCATTTGCGCATGCTACTCTACTCTCCCACACATGAAATTTCCACGTCCCAATAATAAGAGACAAACCAATTTAATGGTCCATTGATTTTCACCCCACCAAAAAATAAAATGATAAATAATAACTAAGAGCTAATGGTAATAATAATAGACCAATTTAACTAGTGGTCCTTCGGGCTTTACTTGTGTCCTTGTCTTTCCCTCTCTCTCTTCACCTATGACTTGACCGACGGAGTAAACAAAAACATAAAAACAAAATAATAGCTCTATTTAAAAGGAAAAAAAAAAATCACAACTACAATTAAACGCCTTCTTTGGTCGATCATGTTTGACAAACTCAACACACCCTTTTCTCACCTCACTCTCAAAAAATAAAAAACACCATGAAGGACTCGGACAAAGAAAAGTCTTTCCTTTGGCCTCTCTCTCCTCTCTCTAAGAACCAAAAAAAAACTTGTCAAAAAACACAACCCCCAAAGATCCTGTTCTTTCAGAAGAACAGCCAAATGGGTCCTGAATGCAATCGTTTCTATCACCGAAACCTTCCTCATCATCATCACCATAAACTCAATCAAAGAAACGCAATTTTCTTGCCAATGTTGTGCTCAAGACCTGCCATCAAGGACGTCCATGGCCTTCCCAGATGCGTGGACAGATCTTCCTCGTCCTCCTCAGACCCTTTATCGCCAAGAATCAGCTGCATCGGCCAAGTCAAGCGCAAGAACAGAGTCATCGGTTTCCCAAACCCCCACGGCCACAGATCACTCAACACTCTTGTTAACAACACCAACAACAATAATAAAAACGACAATAATAATGTTGTCAAGTACTCCAAGCTCAAGAAGTTCTTCTCCATCAAAAACCTCACTTCAAACCCAACAACCCCAGTCGCCGGCTCCAGCTCCGTCGACGGCGGCGGACGGAGAAGGGTGGTGGCGGCGGCCAACGGTGCGAATGGAAATGGGTGTTGTCGTTCTTGTTCTGGGGGTGTGTGTAATGGTGGGAAATGTGTGGTCAGTGTTGTGGATTTGGACCCTCCTTTGCCGGTGGTGAAAAGGCCCATTCTGGCCCAAGAAGGAATGGAAGTGGAGAGTTTGTGGAAGAGGAGATCTGGTGGGGTGGCTTTGAAGGGTTTGCAGCTGCAACAGATTCATCATCCTAGGCATCATGATCATGATCAACCCACCACCGTTTGATTGAGTTATATGCGGGGGAGAATTCTCAAGGTGGTGAGTTGAAAAAGAAAGCTTGTGTTGTTTTCTTGTAAATGTTTTGTTTTTGGTCTTTTAACAGTTTTGGAATATTGCTCGAATATTCAACGTTTCGAGGCACATACTTAGCATCGATAGTTCTGCTCGTGAACACATAATGTGGATTTATTGTTGTTTATAGATCTCATTTTTGTCTTTCTCAATGTTCATATTTGAAATTGGAGGCCTTTCGTTTCAAAGCCATTAGGCTGACTTATTGGCTTTCTTGAGAGATATCAAATTCAATAGGGAAAGGTTACCATTCTTTGGAATCTTTGAAATCTCTTTTAGTTCACCAAAAGCAATTGGCATGGCAAATATATGCAACGCAATTCCTCGTCATCTTGAAATTAATAGTTAAAAGTTAAATGAAATAAGGTGAAGAGAAAAAAAATAATTTCATTGTGCAATTATTCCAATATATCAAGGGAAGTTTTTCCTTCTTTTTTTTTGGCACTAATATCGGAATTATGAATTTGTAGAATATAATTAAACTAATAAGTTGAAACTAATTTATTATAGCATATAAGATCTTTATATTATAGTATATTTTTGTTTCACTATATTGTGAGCATTATAATATAATTAGAACTAATAAGTTCTAAAAATGTTATCAAAGAAAGCTAAAATAAGGCGTATTTATGAACTTTAAAAGGTCTAATATTATATAAAAAATTAATATTTTTGTAAACTTCCAAGGTTGGAATTGTAGAAGGAAACAACAAACTTGCTAATCATTGTCGGTGCACTTTAGAACGACCCTATCAAGGTGTAATTTTTAACACGCAAATTCTAATTCATGGTGTGGCAACCTTTTTTATTTCATTTTACTTGCTAAATTTCCGGGTAAATTTGGTTTGTGACCTTTTGAGATGATGAAAGAATTTAATAGAAAACGCTAGGGAACCACGTGCCTTTTTTCTGTCGCAACTTCCTAGTCGTGCTTTATGTCCATCAGAAAGAAAGAAATAAATAAACAAAACCTTGCTCTTGTTGGTCCAGTTTCAGACAAAACCGGGATTTAAATGTCACTGCCTGCCTCAATGTTAAAGAAAAGTAAATAAAAATAGACAATTTGCCACTTTTTTTTGCCTCATCAAGGACCAAGAAGTCAAGTAAAAATAGGCAAAAGACGATGTCCTTTGAATAGTTTTTAGCTAGTTGTTAGCAAACCAAACTAGCAGCTAGTTTGGTAAAACACAGCAATGGAGAAGCGGTTACATGTATAATCCATCCTCAATTTCATACCTTACATACCTTACTTCGTTGAAAGAATAATACCTTAATTTTTTTTAAAAAAAATAGCAATATAAATGATGTGACGAGTGCGTTTGAAAACATAATTAGCGCCAAAGATTTTACTATAATATGTGAAAGCTTTACACTATAGTTTTGTTTATTTTATATCATATCATTTAAAAGCTTTTTATTATAACAGTTGGAATAACATTTTATAAATTATCAAACGTTCTTGATGTTAGTTATAGGAACATGCACACATATGAGGTTCCTTAATTGCAAAATAATAATAATGATAACAATAATAATAATAATAATAATAATGCTTTAACAACAAGCTAAGGTTATGGTGGGTCTCGAACTGATTTTCATGTTGACATTTTGCTCGAGAATTAGGTGTTCCATTAAAAAAAAAGCAAAATGAAGGGTAGCTGTTATCATGCGACACAATTGTTCAGCATATTCAGCACCCAACAAATAAAAAATGGCCATAATCTGAAAATCAAATTCGACTGTTACAAGCCAGAAAGTTTGTGACCAAATTTGCCACAAATCCCGACTTCAATCTTGATGCTTAATCGCTTTGAATTTTATTTTTTTTTTCCTCTAAATCGGATAGCTAGGATTAGATCTACTGCTTTATTTATTATTATTTTTTTTTTTGCCTTTGGAAGTTAATCCCACAAATAACCCAAAGGTTTATTAGTTATTATATTTTAGTCCCCAACATTTAAAAAGTCTTATGTGGTATTTGTCAATGTGAGTTACAACCTAAACTTTTAGTTACTATAGTGTAAAACTCTCACATGTTATAGTATTTTCAACCAAAATTAGTTCTAATCCGTGACGGCCTGCCTTTTCGAGCAATCACGTAACTTTTTTTAAACATCGTTCTTAAATATTAATTTTACTTACTTAGTAAGAAAATACTGAATTAAATTTTGTTTCTTTAAACATCCTTGAAAAATGTTCTTAAAAACTGTTGCGACCTCTATCGCCATTTAAGTTGAGACATCGCTCAACACTTGCCTTTAAAACCATTTCAAATCATTTCTTCAAACTTATTAAGAAACTTTTATTAAATTATAGCTTAAAACTTCACTTTATAATTTTATAAAACATTTTCTACAATGTATATTAAAACTTTTGAAAACATTTCTTAAAATTTTGATTTTCTTAAAATGAAAACACTATATTAAATAGTATAAAATATTTCTTTTGAACAGCGAAAACTTACTATGGTGGTATCCATACCTAAATCTTCGCATCTACCCTCCGCAGCACCCAGCTATTCTAACGGGTCCTACTGGTCGCCCATAAAACTACTTACAGTATGAAGAAACTTTTTATAAGCTTACGCTCAATAAGTTCAAACAAAATCTCATAGATCATTTAAACATGCTTTAAACACTTTTCTCATAAAAACATTTCTCTTATAACATTTTTCATAAACATTTCTAAAATGTTTTTCATAAATGCTTTTTATAAAACATTTTTGAAACATTTTACATAAACATTTTTCATAAAACATTTCTTGAACTTTTTCTTAAAACATCATTTATAAACTTTTCTTGTAAACATAAAATTATTTTTCATAAACACTTAACATAAAACATTTCTCAAAATGTTTTTCATAAGCATTTAACGTAAATACTTTATAATAGGTTATATAAGCAAATTCATAATACATGATTCCAATTATGCTCAATTATGAACTTCAATTATAAGCATTTTATGAACATTCTATAAACTTAAACATTCCTTTCTTTCTTAACCTTTATCCTTGATCCTTAACTTTCTTTATCTTATAACCTTTAGTGTTCGTGCTAACATCTTTAGTCATAAGATCATAAACATGATGCTTCTTTTGTAGAAGACTTGAGACTATCGAGCATCGAGGTCATGTACCTTACGTCAAACTTTAACTTTACTTGTATACCTCACATCTAGGAGGTCACAACTTTAACTTTACTTTCAGTACCTCACAACAAGAAGGCTAGTACGACACTTTCTTTTAATTATCTTTACTCTTACCTTCTTTTTAACTTGGTGAGCATATCAAATGCAATCACATCATATGCAAACACATTTGTAAATCATAACTTGTACTGTAAAACTTATTGCATAACAAATGCAACATAAAACTTATAACTTATACTATAAAATACTATGCATTAATAATATGCAAAACATACTTTAAACATAATTCTTGCAATTACATTGCAATTGATCTTCAAAAACTTTATGCATATTATATGCAATCATACTTTAAAAATACGTTGCAAATCATGATTTAAACTTTATAACCTTTTGCATGACAAATGTAAACATTCTTTTAAATCAACTTGCATACCACTTGTAAACACATTTACAAACATATACATAAGTATTTGTAAATCATTTACTTCATGCTATAGGTGAGATTTGAACTTACCTGGACTTAACTCTAACGTTTTCTATTCCGTTCCTGTCTCATTCCTTTTCCTTCCATTAGTCGATTTCTGTGTCCTGATCATACGACACCCGACTTATTAGTTAAATTTTCATATTATCAATCTATTCGATTGATAATAGAACTTAATCACTAAACTTCATTCCTTTTACATAACTTGTATACCATCGATTTACTTTCTTTACTTAACTTTACAAACCATCAGTTAAACTTTCATTCAATTAGCTTTGTAACCCATCGGGGTTACTTTTCCTTTTAACCTTATAACCCATCGATTCGCCTTTCTTTCTTTACTTGACTTTGTAACCTACCGGGTTACTTTTATTCTTAAATGTCCTTTAATTAAATTTCTCATCTCACTGGCGATTTCGTTACTTAACATATTATGGAACATTTTTCATCTAAGAATGTTTTGCTAGTTCAGAGTGTTCGACTCCGCTTTAGTCATTTTCTTAAAAATGAGGATTTTACCCCTAGCGGGTTTTTCGTCCATTTGCGTAACTTATTACACTCATTGCTTAATTTTACCATTCTATTACCTACATATTATGAAAAAAAATCCCACTAAGGAATGTTTCCATACATCAGGCGTTTCAGGTCCTTTTTGGCATTTTTCATAAAATGACCATTTTGCCTCTAATGTTTTTCTTTCATTTTTTACTTGACTAAACTTTGAATCGTTTAAAACTTAGCATTTATAAGTACTCACTGCCTACAGCAGTGCAAGAACTTAACATTTCTCGGTGAAAACCTAGTTTTCACATAATTTTATGGTTTTGGCCTAAAATATAAAAATATTTATATTTTTGCCCCGAACCAAAAATGACCAATTCATATCATAATGTTTAGTTTTTCACAAGGAACAAAACTTACAAAAGCTCCTTGGTCAAATTCTAACTTTTCATAACGTTTTCATTTCTTGAAATTTTATGCCTAAAATTTTGTAAAATTCATAACTTTTAAACCGGACAGAATTTTGAAAAACTGTCCATGTTGTCCTAACAGTTTCGATTAGTTCTACAACTTTCATGTTTTAACTTTCTTGAAATTCCATCGTTTAGGGAGAATTTTTGGCTAATTTTTAAATCTACCAAGAATTAGCAAAACTTTGCAATTTAGTCTCCTCTAGAATTTCACCAAAGCCCTTACTTTCTTTCTTTCTTTCATCACCACCATCATTATAAAGCATAAACCAATCATGCCATAGACCAAAATATTTCATCAAACACTTGATATGTATACGGAAGCATAAACTTTAGCTTAATTAAAAACGCTAAGATTTTACCTAATCCATGCAAAGTGATTGGCCTCACTTTCTAGCACTTGAGAGCTTCCAAATTTCCTTCACATCAAGCCCATATCTCATCATAAAAAATTTCCATCAAAACTTGAACAAAACCATCGTTCACCATAAGAAAAGTTTGGATTTTACCCTAGAAGATTGTGAAATCCTTGAGCTTTTAGTCTTGAACTTGCTTTGAACATGGCTTAGAGCTTGGAATTTATCAAAATTTCTTGAAGGAACTTTCACGGAGGGGACGGTTTTGGAGGGGGAAAAATGGAGCATTTTTTTCTTCCTTTCTTTCTTTCTTTCTTTCTTTTCTTTCCTTTCTTTCCTTCTTTCACGTTTCTCTCTCTTCTTCTTTTTCTCTTGCACGTTGGAGACCAAATGGACTCTTATATAATGAGTAAATTCACCTTTTTTTTCTTTTCTTTTTTCTTTTCTTTTTTTTTTAAATGAAAAGGTGATGAGTCACCTAGTAATCAATTAGGTTCCTTTGGGTGGAAAAATATAATTGGGCCACATTAGTGGATGTGGTGGCCCAATCAAAACTTTCAAGGTGTCCCACTAAACTTTTTACGCTGTCCAAGTTTATACTGACAATATTTTTCCTATACTGTCGGTATTCTTTTTCATACAATTCATGAGATCCCATAACCTCGCATACTTATTTACATCCATCACATAATGTAATTCCAACATTATCTAACTTTGCACAGTCTAAATTTATACTGATAGTATTTTTCTTATACTGTCGGTATATTTTTTGTACTATTACAGCATTCTTTATTCATTCATATTCTCCAAACAGTATTATTCCTATACTGATTTATCTTGAACAGTTTAATTTCTATACTGCTTAACCTTAAACAATCCAATTTCTACACTACATTATTTTTGTTGTATAATTTTTATACTGCATAACTTTATCAGTGTATTTTCTTACACTGTATTATTCTAATACTGTATAATTTTATGTATTATTGTACAATATTTCTCCTTGAACTGTATTTTTGTCTTACATAATCTAACTTATTGCATTTTTAATGTATTAAAAATGCTCAAGTGTTACATAATCAGTGCTTTCAAACACCCTATTACTCTAGTCCTTTGTTTCAGTTTGGTCCTTTGTAAATTAGATGTTAAATATTTATAGAACGTTTGGCTCTCGTTTAGAACTAATTGATTATAACCAACAAATAGTGTAAAGCTCTCAACAGCTACAATAAAAAAACAAACAATTGTTACAGTGTAAAGCATTTATATGTAACAGTGGTTTTAACCAATTGATTCTAACCAATGCTCCCAAACACTCTAATAACAAAAAACTTTTAGATTGCTCTATTTTAGTTCTTAATCTATTATTTTGTTTTACTTTCGATTCCTAATATTAAGGCTATACTCAAGTTCCCTTTTTGGCCTCACCGGCAAACCGAACCACCAATAATGAACTGTTACCGTATTGGCGGGAAGGATAACCGGCCAATAATTGTTTGATAGTGTTGATACAAAAAATTAATAAATTAAAAATCAAAGCGAGACATTTTAAAAGCTCTCTTAAATATTTAACACTTAAATAATGAAACAAACTAATAGAGTAATTATCAAATGAAGACTTTTTGAACATTAGAGACCAAAATATGACTCCAGATATTTACCTCAAGAATCATTTGTGTAATTAACCCTTAAAAACAAAACGCTCTTGTTAGTGAAAACCGATCAAGCAGTTTAACCTCATTTATTCAAAAGCAAAAAAGGCCAATAAAAAAGATCTCCACGTTTATCCAAACTTCATAATTTTTCCATTATACATATGCACATGTATGCGTGAGAAAATTTGACATAAAAAGTAGACGTATTACTGAAGGAATTCATCACTCCTTTTTGGTGTTTTTTTTTTTTTGGGGGGGGGTGGGGGGGGATAATTAGAAGGGAATGATTTCATTCGCGTGGGAGGCAAAAAGCAAATATGCACAAGTACCACGAAAAATGATAAATCTTGAAGCACTTTAAAGTAGGTAGTTACCATAGTAATCAGGGTCATCAGTACATACAGGATTTAACATTGATAGAAAAAATTGGTTGTTAAGACTAAGACACTAAGAGTAAGAACAAACAGTTTTGCGTTTGATGCTGCTAAAAGTCCTAACTCTAATCTATTATACTGTTGTATTTATACAAGCAGAAAGGAGTCCTCGCAACACTCTGAATCTGGACAAGTTCTGGTAAAAAATCAACCTTGCTCCCTATATGGAGTCCAGATAAGTTTGCTAACATCAACCTCAAGACCCCCACGACCTGCTGCCACTAGATGACGATCCAGGACCTTTGGATCCGCACAGATGACATGCTGGCCTTTCCTGTACTGGATTAATTCTAGGGTTTGTAGGGTTTGTAAAATATCCTCTGCCTTGATGGCTGTCATGTCACTCAGCTCCTGCACCCCAGAAGACCAAATAAATAAAAATTCCCAATCAAAGTGAAAAAAAAAAAGGACAAAATGAAGTGTATCAAAAGCAACATGTAGAAAGCCCGCTGATATCCATTTCTCGTTGTCAGATTTGTGAACACTAAATAAAAAAGAATCAAACACGCAAACATGTGCACATGCGGGGTGCATAAACAGCAGGTAGTCTGTCGGGGATTTACTCCGTAATACGTGATGAATAATAGAAGTTTCTTTTATGGAGATAACTTTGACAAATTCTATTCAGTGTAAGCTTTAAAAACAAAACAAAACCAAAAAAAAAAGAGGCAAAAGATGACTGGGTGAGAAAGTGAAAAGGAAAAAGAAACAGAGGGGCAACCTCTTCCTAAAGATCAATATGCAATTCCTAGCATTTGGATCAATTTAATTTATAGAATCTACTCACGAGTATCTCTATTTAAGTATCAACGGGGAAAAAGAGGAGAAAAGAAAACAGAGACACTCGCATGGAAAACTGTCCTAAAAACAGTAATTTTTTTTCTTTTTTGGTAATAAATAGATCCTAAGAACAGTCTGTTGTTCCCAAACAATGGAGTTTCTTTAATATCCTTAACAAGATTCATAGAGTTTCCAACAAATATGGACTATCTGTATGCACTGTAGTATCCCCGAAAAGATTATTATAACCAACGATCCCATGGTGAACGAAATTCATAGTAATGAAGCAAAGCTATGGCCAACAACGTCTTCGCCAAGTTCAAAGAAAATATAATCTAAAGTAAGGTTCAGAAAATAAAGACCTTGATAGAAATATTGCCCTTGTGTTTTTTCAAGATGTCTAAAAGCACCCTGGTCCAGTATCCTCTGTAGCTCAAGAGCCCCAAGTCAGAAAGAGGTCTTTCAGGCGTGCCAACTTTACCTTCTTTCTTGGAAAGTTCATACGCTGCGCATAGAAGAAATAGTATTAGTGTTGAAAATCAAGAGAGAGAAATACGAAGATCAAACTTAAAATAGTACAACAAAAAATTTGACAACTGGCAAAAGAAACGCTTGTTTTTGGTGAGGCCTCTAATACTCCAGCGAACTTATTCCCCACATCTGTTCTCTTTTTAAGCCCACAGCAAGATCTAATTATTAAAATGGATCTCCATTAAGCGCTGTTAACCTTCTGTCGTCCTCAGGGAATCTCATCGAGAAAATCTTACTTCAGAAGTAAATTTAATTTCCCAGAACTCAAAAATAAAAGGATTTAAGCGACAGAATGCTTACAAAAAGCAATCAAAAATTTTCCATAGCCTTTCCTTTGATAAGGAGGAAGGGTAAGAATGCATGCCAAGTTATAGGACTCCTCAGAATGCTTTTCCTGCACCATCGGCAGAAAAGAAGTTAGCGATATTGTATTTTTCAATCATCATTCATCCCTCATCACATAAATGTTAATTTATTCTCGTAGAAAATACTATGATGCTTATGGAATGGTAACAAATGTTGTCGCATTAAGCTTCAGGATTAAATAAGCAATGAAACAGAACAATTTTACCTTGGAAAAATATCCAACCATGTGGCATCCTCGATCATCACATTCACACAAAACATAAAACAGAAAAAGATCGACATCATAGTAAAGGGTCTTGTGATCAAGAAACAGTTTAGCCAAATAACAAAGGTTCTGCCCATAAACCTTGTTCTTTTTGCCATCAACCTGTTAAAGAAAGATATATCAGATATAAACTTTGGATTTGTATTTGTATGAAGGAGAACAAACAAAAAATCAAGTAAAAATAGGAGAACATGATCCAAATTGAAGCAGAGGAAGAATGGGGAACAAATCACATCGAACTCACACAGGCTCACTTAATATTTCTGTCCGAATTAACATTTCACAATCTGTTTCCCAAGAGGCTAAAACAATCAAATCGCTAAAAAGCGAGGAAAGACCTTACCTCAAACATTGAGAGTGTACCGCTTCGATATATCTCATCACCAGGGGGATGCTTCAGATCACACTTCCTCTTCGTATTCAGAATTAAGATGCAAACAAAAACAGGAAAAGGAAACCAGAAGCACAAAATTAGGCAAAGTGGTCAACAAAGTTGGCAAGGCAAGTCATCTTAGCAACATGACTCAAAGATCCAATCAACCAAAGACTCGTTACTGAAAGCACTTTCATTATGAGCAGACACTGCAAAGATCAAAGTAGAAGAATTTGAAGTGCAGCTCACCATATGCCTTTGAAGCTGCTCTTTGCGCTTCATGAAATTGAGGCAAAACTCACAAAAATACAACTTCAAACAGTCATTGTATTCTGGTGGAAATGGGGAGAAGTACCAAGTCTCAATCTCATATCTTCCAAGTTCAATAGTTGCTATATTTTTCACTTTTGTAAATTCTTCATGTTCACGCAAGCTTGCAGCATCAAGCTCTTCATGGCCCTGTATAATTGTGTAAGACATTTTAACAGTACATCATCCAAAGATTTGACAAAATAGACCGAAGAACGTTTGTAAAAGCTATGGGTTCTGCAAATTAAATCGCACACCATTCGCAGCCATAATTCAAGCTATATAATAGTTGTACAGAGATCCAAAATAGTTCAGCATGCAACCTCCAAGTATATGTTTATCTGTTTGTGTGGATGGCCGCTGGGAGGGAGATCAATCTTGGGTTATCAACAAGATTTTCCTTTGATGAGGAGAACAACAATGTTTTGCAAAAACCACAATAACAAACATTTAATAGCAACTATGAGTTGTACATACCTCCACATGTGTCTCATCAATTTTCCGCTTCTGATGGCGTGTCATTTTCAAGCTCGTAACCTAAAAAGCCTCATTGCAAAACTAACCAATCAGAACAACTAGAAAAGAAAATAGATTACTTGGAAGAAACTCTATAAGATTAACTTTAATCATAAGGAAATGCTTAAGCACACTTCTATATCCATCTGCAACACCATGGAAGATATAAGCGCAACTTGTAGATCATAAATGTATGGGTCTATTTTGTTTGCAGGTTCGAATAGGTGTGCTCTTGAATTTTTTGTTGTTTGAATCGGTGGTTTTGAACCTCTGAGGTTCAACTTGTAGTCCGAACTAGCATTTAGAAGTGTAAAGGTGTAAACAACGGTAAACATCACATCAAGAAACTAGTGTTTGGATAGAGTGAATTGTCAGGAAACCAGACATGAAGCTATTGTTTTACAGTAGCTTATAGATTCAAAACCATGTGAGCTTTAAGTGGGGGATTAGTTCCCCAAAACCGGTTTTGAATATGTTTAAACATCACATCAGGGTTCAAAACCACCTCCTCCAATGCACATTGGAATGCCAGTTTGAACCAGGCTCATGGGTTCAAACTGCATAAATCTAGAAACCAAACGACCCAGTAGTTTTAGGAATGGTTTGATGTTAAAGAACATGGCCTCACCTTGTCCTCTACTTTCTCATCAACAACAGTCTCTACCGAATCAAGATCAAGTTGTTCAAGCTTCACCCATTCATCAAGCCTCCTATTAACTATCACGAAAGAAAACAACAAAAGAGCAAAATAAGTATTTATTGGCACTCTAGAAGTTAACTATAGAATCTAACACAATAGGCTGTGGACAGTGGTTAGATTGTCAATAGCTAGGCATATAAAAGTATCACTTCCGTTTACAAGTTTGGCATCGATGGATATTTCAATTTTGCCTATCAATTGTGAATTGCTTCAGATAAGACCATCCCCAATGCAAATGCCATCACTAATACTAAATTCAGCATAAAAAATGGCCAAAATGTCATATTTGGCATTGGAATTCAGTTTATGTCCAGCACAAATGCATTTTAAATGCTATATTCAAATGCAACATCTTATCTGACTACTTTAAATCCTATCCTATTCTTTTTTAGCACGAACACCAATAATTTCAAACACATATAACGATTTGTTTTTCTGCCGCCCATATATTAAGTTGATCTTCATTATCAATTCAATATAAACATCTCAATGGAAATTCTTGTGTTACCTACTCTAGAACTCTTTTCTCCAAATCCATAGACCCCAAGCACGGACTCTATTTGATTTTGAAAAAATATACCTCTTTCACGTTTCTTTGATAAGTAAATGAGTTATTTTCAGAACTCTTACAAAAAGGAACCAATCCAATGTTTCTCAACCTTGCTAATATAGGCATTCTTAAAACTCTCTAACCATCGTATCTAGGAATTTCATCCTACCACCCTTTGATTTCTAAAAACACAACATGCTCTGATTATTCAGACAATTAAAAGGGCCAGCAATCAAACCATCCAAAATTCTAACCATAACCAGAAAATTCCTGAGAGACAGAGAGAGAGAGCACAAATAATGTCTAGCAATAGCTTCAAACCAAAAACCCTAACCCAAAAACTAAACTTCGAGAAATTGGGAAATACAAAATATATGTATAATTAGCAATAATACAATCAAACCAGAACACCAAACCACCCCTAACATACTCGTCAGAACAGAAACCCTAATTCCTCGAAATATAATCAAGAGAACAAATTCAAGTTCTATCAACAGCTCAAAACCAAAATCCTTAACCCTAGAAATGCCAATAAAAGATTCAGTAAAAACCTTACATTCGGTGTAATGGACGTAATACTCGTAATCATTGAAGCCACCACCCGGAACTTTGCGGCGTTCGATGACCCTGACGGGATGGTACTTCCCGTCCCTCCAACGGCACATCACGCGTGTGTTAACCTCCAAGGGAAGGATGCTCGCTTTACGCTTCTTTAACACGTCCGTCTCTGGCGTCATCGTGTCGTTCGCCGTCGGCGGCGAACCATCGCCTGCGACGGCTTTCTGGTCGGCGTTGTGGTTAGTGGAACCGTTCTCTGCGCTCACAGCTTCTATCGAACCCATTTGTCAATGGAAAGCTTCAGAAAGCCCATCCAATCACAACCTTAACGGAGGGAGAAGGGGTGTTTACAAAAATGCACAAATTATAGGCTTGGAGACAGAACAAATATTTATAGAAAACGACATCATATAATATATTAAACTCTATTGTTAATGTTAATTAAACTCTATAATTTTTTTAACAAATGCTTATTGATCAAAAAATATAATTGTCTAATACAGTAAGTTTGTTTAAACAGCAAGATAATAAGTGCAAGACTTTTTTAAGGTGTAGTAAAATTCATTTCACTAAGTTTTTTGGTGGTATATTCCTTAAGTATCTTTAGAGGGAAACCCAGGCCCGGTCCGGGCCTATAGGCTCGCTAGCCATGTTGAATTTTAAAGAGGAATTTTTCATAAATACAATCATTTAAGATTTACGGTTTTATAAATATCATTTATATTCATTCGTAGCACAACTTAACATGTAATATGAATAATAGTGTAGTATAAATTTTTTTAAATATAACATAAATAAACATAACTTTTAAAAGTATGGTATAACATGTAATTTTCTCATGTTTTGGAAAAGATTGCATTTAGGAATTAAGTTAAAACTGAAATATAAAACCGAAAGTACACTCTCCAAACAAACCCTAGCACAGACATTCTCTCTCCTCTCTCCACCCTCTCCTCCTCTTCTTCCCCCTCTCCCATCCGTTGGCAGCAATCATCCTCTCAGGCCAACCAAGAAGTAGGTCACCGCCATCATGAACAGGATGGTTTCCCTCGGCGGCATTGATAGCTAGACTGGACGGAAAACCAGGCTGGACAGAGAAGAGGAGAAAGGAAAGTGTTAAAATGAAAAAACAGAAACAGAGTTGTTTGGGTGGCATTTTGGGCTTTTAACAATTTATAAATGGCGTTAGCTTCAAAGATACAGTTTTCTTCACTTTTACAGAACTTAAGAAAATTCATTAAACATCCATTATGATCTGCTGTTTGTTACAACTTCTAGTTTAATTCCCAATATAACGTTACACGGGAGGATTACTTTCTAACCCAATTGCCCCCCATTGTTAAATGCCACAAACTTTAATCCTTTCACGGAAGGTCAAAATAGATGAGAATTCCAAGAGAGATATCGTATGGTCGGAATACTAATTCAAACGCTCCAATCAAGCGCAATTTTAGAGGATTAATATGGTGAGGTTATATACATTAAACTTTACAGAGTAGGCACAGCAGGCGATACCTTTAATTGCTGGTACACAGTTACAATTAGACCTCTCTTTACCTCTCTCTAAAAGGGACAACCAAAAAAGATACAGCAACATTGCCTTTCTAGTAGATGCAAATGGAATAAGCCCCTCCATCCACTGTACAATTACTCTCACAAAGAATATACAACAATTGCTGCAAAAACCTCCCAGTTCCCAACCCAAAACACATTACAATTTCTCTGCCGGGGATGCACTGCCGAGAGCTCTACCTCGAGGATCCCCATGGTGCAGTTTTGGGAGACACCATTTTTTTTTCGGCGGTGATTGCACCCAAATGTAATCATCCGGGATGATTTTCTTGTCCTCAAGTAAGACAATCGAACACCAAAGAGTTTGCCCCATGCTACCCACCACGATCGAATGGTTCGTTAGAACCTGCGTCCTGGTTGATTTGCGTCTCATTTGAAATGCAATCAGCAGGAACATATGCATACCCTTTAGGTAACAGCATGTTTTTCACAGATGCTTGATCCGATGTCATTACCAGTTCTTTCTCAAATGTCTCTTGCTGTGATTAAAGACTTGAATGAGCAAGTCTTGCCTTCAAGTGTTATGAATTTAAAAAGTAAAACCAATGAAAATCAATGATGAGATTACATAATTAAAGATGCAAATGAAGTACCTTTTTAGATTTTGACCTCCACGCTCCATCATCTGCATGATTACACGTCGAGACAGGTCTATGAGGAATTTGTTTCCCTGCAAAGTGCGTCTTCTCCATAGGCTTCTGGGTAAAATGGTTTTGGGATGTTGAACAGTCATCTTCTGTCCTTTGGTCATCCACGGTACCAGCAACTTTAGTCCGGTGCTTTACAGAAACTGTGCTATCCACAGTTACATCATCTGACCTTTGAATTGCTTCACTACAAGATTTATAATCATCAGTGTGGCCCTTTAGAGATGTTGTAACCGATTCTGAACTAACATCAGGAAGAAAGAAGGGAGTACGTGCAAGTGCAGAACGAGCAACTTGATCTCTTTTCACAGCAAGTATGTCATGCGAGCAAAGAACCAATTCCCGCTGCACACATCACAAAAGGAAAGATAAGAAACAGTATTGGCGACGGCACGAATAGAACACATTCAAGAAAACACATGCACACAATCGTCCACACACAAATCAAATCGTTACTAATTAAATCCAGGATTATTTTCACCTATGCCCCCCAATATAGGGTCAATGCCACCATGACCCCTAAACTTTAAAAACCCACTCTGCCCCCTTGAGTTTTAAATTCATTATAATGTCTCTTAAAAGCAGACAAAAAATAAAGGGGGTTAAATGAGGTCATGTGGTCTTTTTTTTTTTTTTTTCAACAGAAGTTCTAACAGAAAAGGTTAAATGAGACTAGTTCCCTTTTTAACAGAAATTCTAAAAGAAAAGGCTAGGTAGGATTAATTTAAAATTCAAGAGGTAAAGTAAGAGTTTTTAATGTTTAAGGGGGTAAAGTGAGAATGACCCTAAAATTCGTGGGGCGCTGGTAAATATTGATCCTTAAATCTAATTGTTGTCCCACATATAGATGCATATATTACTCTCCAGAAAATTTTTTTTCTTTTTTTTTTTTTTTGGCCAGCGCCATACCTTTAATTTTTCACGTTTGATGATCCTCTCGCAAAGAAGTCGTAACCTCTCTAGTTCAACCTGTAAAAGAAGAATTAATGCAAGGAGTTAATTAGGCAATTTAAGCTAATGAAACAGGTGATTGCAAGCTTAGCGTAGCTGTAATTCCAAACCCAGCTACAATGTACTTCTACAGTTAAAACCCCCCCTCAGTTTTTTTTGTGTAAAAAAAGTTATTATAATATATATATATATACACATACACAAAATAAAACAAAACAAAGCAAAGCAAAGCAAAATACAACAAAACACAACACAACACAACATAACACAAATGAGAAAATATATAGTTTATAACGGATGAGATGATTTCACCACTTGCAAATAAAGACTCACGTATAATTGTGTATGTATATTTGGGGAACGTGTCATTAAAAAAAAAAAAAAAAAAAAAGGTCACTCGACAAAACACACAATTTACATAAGCAAAAGGAATCGGATGACTGGAAAATTTGTTTCCGTTTAAAAGGGACACAAACAAATCTTCAAAATTTTAAAAAGAATGGAAGTCAGGTGAAAGCAGAATCATATATTAAAATTATTTCCATTTGAAAGCAGAAACTGTAGCATACCAGGGGAAAAAAAACTGAAAATAAATACAAAGTCCTCATATAAATCGCCTCAAAAGTATAATAGGTTCAAATGTTTTCAAGTCCAGCCACAAGTAACACGGGCATTATGCTAGAAATACATGGGCATTAAGTCCTAAAAGTTTTCATGTAGAATATTTAACGATCTATAAATTTTCTTTTAGCAGATCTGGCTGCCATTGATGATGCATTTTGTACCTTCTACACAAGTAAAAGAATTTGCGGGCAAAGATGCATAGATATAAGCTGAAACATGAAAAGAGAATTAAAAATTGAAAATCTTACCCTAACTTGTTTTAAGCTCTTTAACTCCTCGACTCCATGCTTTTGTGTTTCAGCCTGTGCAAATTAAGGCACCAGAATTAGGCACGATGAACTGAACCATAATCCATGGAGGCAACATTTCATTACAAAAGTGGTAGAATAAAAAGGACATGAAAGCATTGACAACAAGCATGCATGGATTCTAGCAACAGTAATAATAGGACCTTTGCCCTCTGTTCTACGCTATGCTTTTCACAGTAAGCCTTGTGCTGCTGCTTGCCACCAGCAGTCTTTACATTCATGTAAAAACCAGCACTTCTAGCACAAGATGGGTGAAACGTTGCTTGACAATGGCCATAATTGCACTGCAGAGCAGAAATAAGTTACTTGACGATTAGCTACACTTTTGACAAACAAACAGCTCAGTTTAAAAGTTCACAAAAGAAAACACTTATACCTTTATACAGACACCATATTTGCGACGACAGATGTTGCACAGGTCAACCCCCTTTGAAACTGTCTCCTGACATTCAAAAACATGCGAAAGGTAGATATGTCAACAAAACTGCAGTCTCACTCTTGATGGATAACCGAACACACAAACTGCAAACATGAGCAATCAAAATCATCCTATTTGTGGGTGTATCTAACACGTTTACATACCATTCCTTCAACACAATTTACTTGTCCTCTTCTGAATTTCGACTCAAAGATCCACTAAAAAATCAGAGTGTTACAAAAGATCAATTTCAGAATGGAAAAATTAAAGAAAAATTCAATATTTGCGCAATGCACGAAATAAGATTAACCTCAGCACAGAAGGCATGGACCCATTGGCCATCAGACGATTTCCTAAAAGCACCAGTTGTACCACCACATAAACCGCATTCAGCAACAAAATATGGTTTCTCCCAGAAGTTGACTGCAGGAGCTCCAGAACTTCTAGATGATAACAATTCTTCACATAACTCACAGTACCATGGACCTGTAGATTCTTTAACACTACGATAGCAATCCAGGTGAACTGCAACCTGTAAAAAAGGTTCAGTCAAAACAACAGCTGATTATTGAGCTTACAAGAGATGCAATAAGAGAGACAGACCTACCTTGCAACCACAACAAACTAAGATAGGATTTAACAGTGTTTCAGAACGTCTGCATATGTCACATGATCTAGGGTGTTCTTTAGAGAAATCTACAACTGACGGTGCGAAATCAGAATACTTCTCTAATGAAATTCTTGGAACAGTGCCCCTCTGAAGGGTCTCTTTTGCCCTTGGGATTGGTTGGGAGCAACTGCCAGTGTTGAACTTCATGTTCTGCAAAATGGTCATGGCAGTAAAAGTTTAATATTATCATAAGCGATGAAAAGAGAATAACAACTCAGATACGAAAAAGGTAGAAACCTCCTGCTCAGTATGTTCATCACAGGCATCTTTCCTAAACGAAGAGATCCTCGAAGAGGCTGCAGCAGCAGCAGTTGCAGCCGCTAGAACAGCTTGTGCTTCCTTATGCCTTCTTTCCTTTCTGCCCTGCTTCTTTGCCTCCCTAAGTTCGCAAAGATACTGGTTAACAAGCACAGCGTCCCATCTGCTCATCCGCACAAGCTCAATCTCCTGCCGCAGACTCTTAGCAACATTACATATTAATTTATCTGCAAAAACCAAAAAAAAAAGTAATAATAATAAAAAACTCTTCAACTCAAAACAAAAAAAGCCCAAAACTCTATACAAATGTTAGCAAGAAATTAATAGTGTAGAGACCGGTAGAGCGCTTTCTTGCAACTGCATTACTCAGCAACCTGTGCTGGAAATAAATGATTTCTCCTTCGAGATCATCTTTTGGAGAGAGTTCCATAATCCCCATGTCCCCAGCCTTAACCAACTGTTGTAGACTCCGTACATCACCATTACCCATCATCTCCTCACATTTTGTATGCTTATTTTGGTGATTACAGCAAACACTAGCATTAGTAGACTCTTCAAAACGAGAAATTTCCCCATCTCTGGAACCTGCAAAGTCCAATACCTGTTAGACCCATCCCTAGTTGGGACAAGAAAACATAAAATGCATTACCATTGCTAAAATCACATGCTGGGAAGCTTTCTAAATCCAGCCCACTCTGCATTTGTAGTAGTTTCTTTTGAATATCTGGATGGATATAGAAGCTGGGAACTGCTTCTGCTTCCCTTTTTCTGTATTACAAATGGGTACAAACATTCAGAAGGTAGTCGTGAAATGAAGAAGGGGGAGCTTGAAGCAATATAACGCAAGTTCCACAGAGCTCAAAAACAGAAAAAGAAAAGAAAAAATCTAACATCATACCTTCAACAAATTAGAACAAATAAAAACGTTAAATAGGTTAAAAACTTACTGCATATCAAGAACTAAATCCACAGCTGAAAAAAGCGCATTCCCATCTGCGTTCACCAAAGTATCCTGCCTAGAAATAGAACCCTCATCTGCTTGGCCACTTTGTAGACGGACACAGTTTAACGTTTCAGCTGGGCTGCCTGCTGAACATACACTAATTTGGTAAAAAGAGAGAATAGAACAGCGTCATGAAGATCACAATAAAGAGAGTATTCACTGTAATCTATAGCTTAGCAACAAAATAAAATGTCAAGCGTGCATAACATATTAATGCCACGCTAAAATCAAAGGACACCACTTGTGGCCTGGCTATTATCATACATAACAATATCTAGACAGGCAGCACTATATGCCAAGAAAATGAAATTGGTTAATGTCCATAAATACCAGTATCAAGCATAAATTATGCAGATTCTCCCTGTCCTCACCAGGTAAACCATCTAATAAGCCACCAATCAGATTCACATATTCTAGGCAAGCCAAGTATGAGCTAAGTGTGAGGCGTATGTAGTGCTGGCGTGTGAGCTGATGTGGTGCTGAGGTGTTACGTTGGTCCTCTTAGTTGTATCGCGTTATGAATCATTTTGCTTTATACTTTGTCTGTTTTGTTATTCAGTTGGAGCTCGGTGCTAAGCATAGGGCTTTGTGTCCTTTTCTGTTAGGATAGGGAAGGGAATAAAAGAGCCACGGAGCCTTTTTTTTGCAGATAGGCAATCCAATCACTAAGGAGTGAATTGGGTCTGGGGAGAGGATCTGAGCCTCTCGAATGCTCAGAGCTCTGTATTATTCTTTGAACTGGAAAAGTAATACATTTATCTCATTCATTTTTCTCTGTTCTTCTTATTATCCATTTGAGGGTCTTATCACCATCATCTTGACCACTTATTAGCCAACCATGTTTTGGCTGAGCAAAATCATTTTTTTACCTTAAATTGCAATTCCATATTTCAAGGTCCACCCCCTTTCAGCTCTAATTCATACATCCAATTAACAAAATACAAAAGGTGAAACTAGTCCTCAAAAATGGTAAAAACAGAAAACTTACAAACTACAAGAAAACAAACTTTCATTCTCAGTGGATGGTAAGGAATGTTTCATTTTAGCAAAATAAAATAACTAACTAAAATAAATATCTTTTCTTTTCCTTCTATGCAAAGAATTTCTACAAGTATCAAAGAAACCAGCAAAAAGTGACAACTCAAACCAACATAGAGAAACCAGAAAGATGAATCAGAAATCTTACCTTCTCTTGTGCACGTAGATGAAGAATGTTGAACCCCTTCAGGCTCAACCAAGTTCTGCAGCAATAAAAAGTAAATTAAGCAAATATATATTGTAAAGAACACACAAAAAAGGAACTGGCAACAAAAGTTCCACAGCCAAAGAGGAAGGCTTGAAAGCCAAACCTATACTTTAACCCTTGCTCAACACTATGTCAAAGGAATAGGAAACCCTAATCTCGTATTTAACTGACTCACTCTTGCATTCAACAAATCTAGATTCAACACACATGCAACACCATACTTGTAAAAGCATGAAACAGCCAGCACAAGCAACCCACACCGCCCAACGATTTATTGGCGTAAGGGTACACAAAACAAAGGTTATCCAATATCAGTCAAACATAAAAACAAAAAAGTAAAGGACATTGATGCCAAACAGACATTATGGTTCTATTCCTCACTTAATACAACCCATATTGCCAGCCAGTCTAAAGTCTAAACAGATTTTCTAATAGCCGCTAAAAGCTAGCAACTCCATTAAAGAGTAGTACAACACTCTTTTAGCAGTTAAATGTCTTTTGTCACCAAGACTTACCAAAAAACAGGTGTCAGAGCGGTGAGAAAACCAGCCAAAATTTTAAAGAAAAAATGCAAACCATAAAAGATCAGGAGCTGCAGAAGTCTTACTAAGACAGCAAGAAAGAAAGAGTTAACAACAGTGTTTTGCAGTATCACACCATTTCAGCCATGTCTACAAACACACCATGTGCACACATACACAAATGGTCTTCAATTAAATTTTTCTTTCCTGTTCCATTTTTTCTTTCGATTTTTTCTTAAAAAAAAAAAAATAGGAATTGTTGTTGATAGTGTACATATTGACATTGCAACTTTCTAAACTAGCAAAAAAAAACTACGGGTCAGATGTTTGTGGAAGTATATTACCTTCTCAACTGCATGAGGCATAGATACTTCATTTGAATTCTCAAGTTCTTTGTCTACCTTGATCTCATTCACTACAGTCTGTTTGTCGCTGATAATATCCTGAGGTGAGTTCAAAATCCTAAGATTGCTTGTAGTTCTTCGCCTTGGAGGCACTGACTTAACAGCTACAGGATCTGCAATATCAGATTCTGAAACTGAGACAGCATCAGAATCATCAACAGCTCCAAACTCAACCTTGGGTGAAACCCTCGATGGTATTTTAACTTTGAAATTCTTCTGTAAAGTACTCAAGTGCACGTTGTTTTTAAGCCATTTAACTATTTTGCATTGCACATCAGGGATCATAATATTATCCTGCAGAAAGAAGTTTGAGATGTTACGAGAAAATTATCGATAACAATAAACAGAATGGGCAAAGAGACAAACAAATATGTGCTACAATTACATGAATAACTACTTAGGAACATAAAAGGTTATCATCTTTTATCATTACAGCAAGTGAGGCAGTTAAAGAATCCACTGAGATGCCAATCTGAGATGCCACGTCTTCCATATTTATTCTCCCACGTTCAACCAACTGCATGATTGAAAAAAAGTTAAACTTGCAACACATACAGACATATTTTACAAAATTACTATTGGCTGCATATGGATTGGATTTTTACTGCACCTTCTTCAAAATCAATGCATAATTAGAGGATTCTAGTGTATTAATGTCTTCACTGTTCCTTTCAAACGTCCCCACATCATTAAGCGGTTGTGCATCATTGCACCTTGACACAAGTCTAGTATTTAATTTGGAATCAGGCAATCCTGTCTCTTGCGATTCAATGTCACAAGATCTGTCAGAATTGCTATCAGGCACTTCAACATGAACTGCAGTACCATCTCCATTTCTGCAGCCAACATTTGACTTCTCAGGAAGATGGTCGATGGAATCAGGGTTACTGCCAGCAACTACAGAAGCATCACCTGACTGAGAGATATTGTTGTTATCTGGTGCTTCAGAGTGCTTCGAGCAAAAGGCCCGCAACTCAACCTACATAAGTGCACAAACCAATTTTTTTTCATTGAGAAACCTAATTAAAATTGCCACAGTTCTAGCAACTACTATCATGGAACAGTAACAAGTCATATACCAGAAGAAAAAGAAAAAGGACACTTACATTGTCATGACCATATTTTCCCCAAACTTCCATTCTGTGTCTAGCCTCCCTTGCACATAAAGGATGGAAAGAAGTCCTGCAAGTTCCTGAGCCCAAAAACATACAAGCATAAGGCGAAACATAATCCAAAAGAGAGAACTTATCCAGCATTATCAGAATAAGTATGTTAAAATCAGTTATTAAAAATAAAGGGCTTGTTCACTATGAGAACTCAGGAAAACAAAATAATTAGAAGAAGAAAGAAAAGAACATCGAATAATTGCAAGCAGCAGAATTTTCACAATTAGCTAACATAAAAGTTCGGGTGGCAAAAGGATTTTTCCCAGCAATCCAAACAGCCCAAAAGTGCAAGAAGATCACCGGAATTAGAGAGATCACATAAAATAGGGTCAAAGTCAAGCCATGCATGCTCCAATGGAACAGCGGTCAACAGCTGAGAGTTTGGCCTCTTTAATGGCAAACCAAAAGTAGCAAAGAACTCTAAATTTGAATTATATAATAGGTCCTAAAGGAGCTGAAAGCATATAATTACGTGTATCCATAACATCAAAGGGACTACACGGCAAACAAGGATCATGCAGTGTCTTGCATATAGAATAGATGAATTGAAAAAAGACCTTTCAGCGCTAGAATAATAAAAAGCTGTCGATAACTTTATATTATTTCTTTCATGAGTATAGATAGACATCCTCGTTCAATTTCAGTTCTCTATCCAATTATAAGAAAAATATATGGAAGTGAAGCAACTTTGTATGCGTGGAAGTACACAGAGACAGACAGTGACCAACAGAGAGAGAGATACTCGGGGAAATAATAGAATCATCTATTCCAAGAAAAAGTGACATGTTAGCAGTAAGCATATTCTCATTCACGTAAAGACGAAAGTCAGAAAATACATACTATCTAATCACAAACACTTAATAAGAAAGGTAGAATTCCATGTTCCTCCTTTATTCTTAACAGATTTCGGTTCTTCAGAACTCCAGATTAAAATTACAAAGTGAACCCTACGACCAACTGACGGTAACAACATTCCTCATGATTCATGAATCATCATCTGTATTTGCTGAAATATTGACAAAGGTAAAAATATTCCAATTACTAGTCTCTTCTGTTCTACCAGCCGCAAGAGAAATACAGAATGGCATATGATAATGGAAGAATAAAACATACCATGACTGCACCGAACACAAGCGCCCCACTTCACTTTGCATATGTTACACACCAACTTTTTACGAGTTTCCTTTATTGCTTCTACATTCATAACTGGCTCCATCTTCACTAAATCTTCTATAAAAACCTCAGGCGACCACTGACAACAGAACAAATGAGCAAACTCTGCAGACGCTTCATTTTTAACCCTTCGGAGAACAGGTTTCAAAGCACCACCCTGTTTGGGGCAAAGGACACAAGGTTTTACTACACCCCTACAATCATTACTCTTCTGCTTACACCAAGAGCACAACCAAGATGAGTCCACAGCCTCTTCTTGAACTCCGTAACACTTTTGATGAACAGAAACCTGGCAAGAACTACAAGTGACCAACCCGTTCAACTGTTTCCCGGTGTCGCCCGTGGAGCAAAAATGGCACAAGGATGAATTCCCATCACAAGAAGATGCGACTAAAACTTTCTCCAGCCCCGCATCGCCACCCAAAAGCTTCCGTTTCTTCGATGGCCGCTCTGACGTTAAACAAACCTTATCCCTAGAACCTAAAAGCCACTCTAGCCCACTAGACGATTCCAAAACCGTTGAAGTACTCTTTTCCTTCGGAGGCAAACCTTCATCACCTACACTATCAATTTCCATAAGTTCTTTCTCTTCCTCTGTTTTCTTCACAACAATCCCATTTTCCTTTTCTGCTACAACTTCACTTTGGCCTCCACTTTTTGCATTCTCTTCCTTCACTTTTCCCAATGCCGGAATCAGAAAACAGTTACGAACAGCTGAATTACTAGAGAATTCAGAAACTTCATACAATCTGTCAATGTCCGACATTGTCAAGTCCCTGAAGTACTCCTCAGTCTCGACCCATATGTTGGAGACGACTTTGGACCTCTCGCCTTGCCGAGAAGACTTCTTCTTCTTCGTGTTATCCGTGCTCGAATGCGACTTCATGTGCCGCTTCCGACTGTCAGATTGCCTCGACAAGAAGCTCGCCAACCCGCTCGGAAGAGTGGGCACACTCGCCGGAGAAGCCTCCTGGGGACCATCGAACGGCGAGCGGAGGCACAACGCCTTCTTCGCCTGGGCGAAAAAATCAACAGCCGCCCACCTTCGTCGACTTTTCCGGCGGATTGGCCGGAATTTTCGCCGGAACCCTAGAAACTGGGCGGCTAGGCCTCTCCTCGGTGCCGCAACCTCCTTCGGCACCCCTACCCATCATCTTCTTCTTCCGCCGGTGACATCTCCCTCCGGTCATCACCGACAACAATCCATAACCGAAAAAAAAAAAATTGGAAAATCGAAACCCTAGAAATTGCTTTAAAAAAAAACCTAAAATATCTAAATCGAACAATTATTCAGGGGAAAAAGGGGAAACCAAGCCCTAGCCCTAATTTGAAGAGTTTCGCATCGTTGTGGTTTCGGAGGCAGAGAGAGAGGATAAGCCCGCCGCTAGGGCTAGGGTTTTTTCGGGTGGTTATATTCTGGTTCGAAATTCCTTTCAGATCCGTTTTTCATAGCGGATTTTTGGTTTTTTTCGCAGTTTTGGTTTCGCTTTCGCAAGCGTAGAGAGAGAAACAGATGAGAGAGAAAAGTAAACAATTAATTAAGGCAAAAAATAAAAAAATAAAAAATAAAAAAATAAAAAATAAAAAATAAAAAGTAAAAGCGAAAAATAGTTAAATCGATAAGAGAGAGAGAAGATTCGCATTTCTTGCAGGGGAGTGGGGGCGTTTAGAAGGAACATTTAGAGAGAGGGATTGAGATATTTGTATGCGTCGGGCAATTATGGGGTGTGGTGACGCCACACGAATGGATCCCTAGACCCGCAGATACTTTGCCACGTTAGCGCGGACGAATTTGAAAAAAAAGCCGGCCAAAAAATTTAATTAAAAACATAATCTTCTTTTTTTTCACAAAAATCAAGTTTTTTAAGTAGAAAAATTATTTTAATTTTTTTAAAAAGATGAAAAAAAACACCCTAAGCAAGAAAAAAACCTCAAGATGATTAAAAAAATAAAATTTAAAGCAGTTTTTTTATCCAAAAGGTTTGATTTTTTATGTCAAAAAAAACGAGATCATTTATCTAAAAAAATTTTTTCTTAAAGTCATTTATCCAAAACCCCCCATTTGCATAGTGGCGTGGATAAGGGAAAATTTTAAAAAAAAGGCCACCTAAAAAATTTAATTGAGGAAATTGCTTTTTTTTTTGTAAAAAAAAAAAAAAAAGAGCCTCTAGACAGGAAAATTGCTCTAGTTTTTTTCAGAAAGATAAAGAAAAAAATAGAAGCAAGAAAAGAAACCTCAACATGATGAAAAAAATAAAAATTGGAGCAATTTTTCTACCAAAAAAGCTTGATTTTTGATGCAAAAAAAAAGAATCATTTGTCCCAAAAAATTTTCTTTTAAGGCCTTTTGTCAAAAGAACCCCGTTGATACATTGGTTAGGGGTCTTTGACAAAAGGCCTTAAGAGAAAATTTTTTTTGATAAATGACCTCTTTTTTTTTGCATCAAAAATTAAGTTTTCTGGGTAGGAAATTGCTCCAGTTTTTAATTTTTTTTTCATCCTGTTGAGGTTCCTTTCCTTGCTCTTATTTTTCTCTTCATCCTTCTGAAAAAACCGGAACAATTTTCCTGCCTAGAGGCTCTTTTTTTGTGCAAAAAAAAAAGAGACCATTTTCCCAATTAAATTTTTTAGGTGGCCTTTTTTTCAAATTTTTCCCATTGGTTATGGCCGCCTTTAGATGCAGTTGCGTACAATATTGATCAAGGAGGATATTATTTTGTTATTTTTTTGGAAGGTTCTTAACAAATTGTTAATAACTCTTTCCCAAATAATAAATAAATAGAGAAATTGCCCTTTTTTATATTTTTCCTTTTTTTAAATTTTACAGGTTGAACACGTTGGGGCCGTTTGGTATTGTTTTCAAAATAGGTGAAAATGTTTTTATTTTAGCAATGATAATTTTTTCAAAATTGTGCTAGGAGGTTTTTAAAAATTTTTGCCTCGAAAAGCGTACGAAAATATTTTAAAAAATTTTGAGAACAAAAACAAACGAGATCATTGTTTTGCTCAACCTAGTATATGTGTTCAAAAATCCATTAATCCATCCAAACCGTTTAATACAAACCAAATCGAACCAAACTAGTAGTTTTTATTTTAATGTTGAACAGTTTGGATAGTTTTTTATACATATATTTTAGATGGTTTAGTTAGTTGTTTGAACTTCCAAACCGCCCACCTAACCATCCCCCAAACCACTCACTAAACCGTTTATTATATAAATATTTTTTTATTTTTCATTAGTTGTTGCAAGAAGTTTTACTCACATAAGATGCACCTTTCCACATTGTATAATTACATTTCTTCTAATCACTCATCAATCAAATTAAAGAACCAACATATATAAGTAATACTAACCCATGGAATGGAACCCTAGCCTCTGTCATCCTGCAACTAGCGTCTTCTCTCTACTCTGCCACTGACCTACTCACCATGTCATCACTGTTGCGTCATCTCTCTCCACCACATGCCCAACTCATCACGAGGTTGATTAAGGATATTAGTAGGAAGAGAGGTTTATCGAAACCAGTGGAAACTTTAATTTAAGTTTAAAATTTAATTGTGTTGTCTTATGTTATTTAGTTGTATATTTTGCCTTTTTAGTTTTGTTATTAGTGAACTTTAATTTGTGTTATTATGACTTTTTCGTTTAGCTTTGTAGACGTTGGATCAACAATCCAATATAAAATTTGTTAATCCAGATTAATATATTCTTTTTAATGGATTTGGGCCCTCAAATCACCGTTATTTGGATCTGTTAATTTCAAAGAGAACTTGTTACACTGATTGCAGAAAACAACTAACAAATTGAAACCAAATGAAATAAAGTAATGTTGAAGAGTTAAAAGATACCACACACGTAGATTTATAGTGGTTCACTCTATAAAGAGAGCTACATCTACTGCTCTTCACTACTGTATAAATTCAAAGAGTACAGATTACAAAGATGAGAGTTAGGAGAAAATTTGACAGAGTTTCTACATGTTGTTTTTTTCGTGTGTACAATTGAAGACGATATCTCCTTATATAGAGGATGAAGAAGAGTTGTGACTTCCATCCAACTAACAGACTGGAGTAATAATGATGGAGGTAACCATAATAGTGGGACACATGTCGATCTATGATAGGCTGCAAGAATCATGCTCTCCCACGTCTCAGTTCATGGTTGGACATGTTCATAACTGTCAATTCATGTAAATCGACTCCATCGAACGAATACTTGGAAAACAAACCTGCAACAATGTTATCTGAATAGAACATATAACGATTTTATTTTTGATCGAATTGATCGATCCCATCGAAGCCTTAACTCAGTTTATACGTATAAAGGGTATTTCTCACGTCGAATAGCTGAGTCATTTGGTTCTATTCGACTCACTCTAATCACAACCCTAAACCATCGTTTTGGGCCTTTAGACAATATGGGCCTGACTGAATTGTACCCCAACTATTAACCCCCCTCCTTAGTCGATTTAATCGACTATAGGAGTGAACAAATCTCAAGCTTTAGTTCGAGACACGTCATCCTGATTGAAATTTCACGTTCACACTAGAATCATCACACTTCCTCAGGAAATCACAATACTCGACTACCCACAACACGTGTCACAATGTGATTGGAAGGCTCCAAAATATCTCTGTAGCGCTAACGTATGCACTTGGCTCGAAAGGACATCACCTCGTTTTGAGCAAGAACTTCAAAAAGATGCAAAATTTTATCCTTTGGATCAACTTTTTGTAAATCGATCTTAGCTGTTGATCAAACTTCTTCAGGACAATATATAAAGCCCATTTTCTCTCTCTTTCCATTTTACACAATCTTCTTCGAACCCAAGGTGATTTTCCTCCACTTTCTCTGGCTTTTCAACGATTTCTAGGCAAGTTTCCTCTCTTCTTTATTGATTTTCTTTCCATAAGTTTGTTTCTCTTTCGACTTACGAACATTTTGGTGTCATTTCCAACTGATTTTCCAAGAAAGTCCATGATTTCTTATCTGTTTGGCTCCCGTGGGTTTAGAATCTTTAGGAACTCTATGAGATTCTTTCTGATCTTGAGAACTTTCAGCCCTTAGATCTTTGAAACCCTAGATTTCCTCCTAAGAATCTGTTTTTACGAAGATGTCAAAGGCCATCGATGTTAGTTCAAGTTCAAAAGGCGATGAGGATCCATGGTCCAATAGCAACGATAGGGAGATCAATGAATAGATTAAGGAACAATCCAAAATCGAATGGAACTTCAGAATTGGCACTGTTAGGACTAGCAGAGAGCCCAACGAAAAAGAGAAATAGGGCTGCAGGACCTTTGAATCAAAACAAGCAAATCAAGGTACTTGAAAAGAGAAAAATACGTCTCTCCAACAAAAGGAGCCTCCTTCTTCACAAAAAATCCAAAATCGATTCTAACTGAGGGAGACTTGTTAACAGTCAGGTCAAAGTATAGGAATTCCTTCTTCGATCAATGTCCGACTTCCCTATCCGGAGGAGCGAGCTAACATGCAGAACGACAATTTGTTATACGCATATACAAAGTGGTTCAAACTTGGACTTCAATTGCCAATCCCAGAATTCATGCTAGAAATTGTTAATCATTACAATATCTCCATAACTCAGCTTATGCCAAATAGAATACGGCTGTTGATTGCCCTGATAGTACTAATCGAAGAAGTTGACGTCGATTTCGATATTTACGACTTCCTTTAGTGTTACTATCAAAGCCAAATAATAAGAACAGAGGGTGCTTCTATTTCGTATATCGGCAATCGAAGCAACTCATCTCTGACTTTGTTAATGTGGACAGACATTAGGAAGAGAAATATTTTTTTCATGTTGATTAACCGTAACTTAGTTGAGCTGACCACTTGATTCCCTTTTTCCTTTCACATTCAGCCACATTGGTAAGTATCAACACTTCATATTTTTTTCAAGCAGTAATTCCAACTAATCCGTAACATTGTCTTTATGCAAATTACGAGCTAAACCACCCAGCTCTGATTGGAGAGAGGTTTTGCATGAGGCTCGAAGCTCTACTCACATTAAAGGGACAGACCTGGACTGAAATCTCCCACCCCGATCGACTCGAAAAGTCATCTATTTGGAAACGGTTCAGAGAAATCCCAACAGGTATTTCTATTTGCTTTCCAAAACAAGTCGATTGGGTCTTTGTTTGCCACGGTGCACTTTAGCGACTGTATGGTCCGTCAAAATTCATTACTCCTCTATTTGATGACGACGATCTTCTCGTAGACACTGTGCTATCGTCCATGAAGATTGCGTTACCTCCGCTTGATGACGCTAGGAAGAGAAAGTATGTCATGAAAGCTACAGCAAAAAAGAAAAAGAGGGGTGATGCCGGCAAATCCTTCTATCCAAGAAAAATCAACTCCTCTAGTTGATACTTTTGATTTCCCTCCACCACCTCCATTCGACATTCAGCCCCTAATGTCGAAGAAAAGGAAAGCGGCGGAGCCGTCCGCTGTTGTCGAAGACTGTCGAGGCGAGTATTACTAATAAAACCCTCGACGTCCAAGAGAACATCAACATCGTACAAGACACTTTCAGTGTTAAGAGCGGCAAAGAGTTTTAACTTCTCACTGGACGAAGACACTTTCAGTGGGAAGTCATTTTCCTTAGTTATATAACGAATCAACTGTGGTCTTAGGGTAGGTAAGGCATTAAATCTTGTCTTGAAATCAACTAACTTTGCTTCATTGATTCATACTAAGCCTTTCCATTATACAGGCCCTTCAGCTCTACAACATCTTACCGAACAAGCTGTTTATAAGTGTGAGCAATCAATTTTTAAAATCGGGGAGCTTGAAGAAAAGCTTGGAAAGGCTGAGTCCAAGAGGGACAACAAGAAGAAAGAATTAGATAATGCCATCAACCCTTTGACGATATCAAATGAAAAGGTCCTCAATTTAAGTAGCAGTCTTCGTCTTGAGGAAAAACAAGGTCACAAGATAAACTAAGGAGATGAAGGTGCAGACCCAAGAAATAGAAAGATCAAGAAGGAATTGCTTGACATCCATGGCGATTCCTCCATCAAAACAAGGCTCAAAACACTGAAAGAGTTTATGTTAGGTAAACTCAATGGCCTGGCCATTGAGAAAGAAATAGTAGAGCTCGAAGAGGTGATGTCTTATGATGACTCCAACGCTGAGGAAGTTAATGCGAGCAAGGCCATTGATAAAGATGTCGGGCATGAATCTTCAACTCCCCCATCAAGAGTCAAAGCATCCATGGCGAGCGAGCAAGTTATCGAGCCCCCATCCATTCAGGCTACAAAAGGGGAAAATGATCGAATGATAGAGGGGGAAGCTGCCTAGACCATCACAATTTTTGATTGATTTGTTTTGAACTATTTGAACAATTTGTATTGAACTTATTTTATTTGAACAATTTGTATCAAACAACTTTTACTTTGCTTCAAATATCGAATAGAACTGGTCATCATTCTTTTGTTAATATTGATGCCCCCTCAAAGTTTAATTCTTCAAGAATAATTGAACTTTGAATTCATCAAAATTGAATTGAACGATAATTTTTAACTTTTTAAATCAAGCTTAAGAGAACTTGGCATAAAATTTAAACTAGTGAGATGGTTTAGCAAACTGAAATTTTATAGCATGAGTCAAATAACATTGATTCAAAAGTGAGATCAAATACTGACAAGTCGATTCATCTGGTCATGAACTATGATGTTAACGAATCGACCAAGCATTCGACGAGCTGATAGAAAGCCATGAAAATGGTGAGCCGTGAAGATGGCAATATATGATCGAGTTCGAGACAGTCGATCGTGCCATGAAATCAACGATTTAGGACTAAGCCTTTGGTGAAACGGAGCCATAAGTATGGCAATTTTAGATCAAACTCAGGCCGAGTTGATCGAGTGTAGAGTATGGATTGAGCCATGATGATGGCGATGTGAAATCAAACTCAGGATGAATTGATCGAGTCTGGAGTTTAGATTGAACCATGATGATGGCGATATGAAATCAAACTCAGGGCGAGTTGATCGAGTCTGAAGTTTGGATTGAGCCATGATGATGGCGATATGAAATCAAACTTAGGTTGAGTTGATCAAGTCTGGAGTTTGGATTGAGCCATGATGATGGCGATGTGAAATCAAACTTGGGGCGAGTTGATTGAAAGCTATGATGATGGCAAAACTTGGGAAAAATGGTGGTTAAAATAATAACACGGCTGCACCCGTTTATAATTTACAAGCTGCCCACATACCCATGCGTAGGGATCAAGCTGAATGTAGTTCAATTACATTTTAGCATCTTATAATTGAAATGAATGGCAAAATGTATAAGTTGAAAAGAAAAAAGGTTTAATATAAATTAAACATAGTATGTGCACAAATGGTGGGCATTCCAATTTTTGCTGATGATCGAACCATTGAGTTTTTCCAAGTTATAGACTCCATCTCGAACATTAGCTCAGATTCGATGCGAACCTTCCCAATTGGCTGCCAGCTTCCCTGTGTATGTTTTTTTCATGTTTTGAAAGATTTTTCTAAGCACGAGGTCCCCCACCTGAAACTTCTTGATTCTCACTTTTTGGTTGTAGTACCTAGCAGCTACTTACTGTAACAACCGAGATGATAAAGTGCATGTTCCCTCTTTTCATCTATTAGATCCAATGCGTCCTACATCATTTCTTCATTCTTTACTTCATTAAGTAGCGAATTGTTGACTCAAAGATCTCAAGCGACAGCCTTTGCCAGGATGACTGCTTTAGTTCCATGCACAAGGGAAAATGGGGATTCACTAGTCACTTGTCTTAGAGTCATTCGATAGGCCCACAGTACCATGGGAAGTTCCTCGACCTAGCGCCCTTTTCTGGCCTCCAGTGTCTTCTTCAAGTTCTTTACGATTGTCTTGTTCGTCGCTTTCGCTTGCCCATTCCCCTACGAGTATTTGGGTGTGGAGAAGCTTAAAATAATATCCTATTCATGGTAGAACTTTTTGAAGGACGCAAAAATGAATTACGAGTTGTTGTCATTGACGATCTCCCTTGGTACTCCAAACTAACAGATAATATTTCTCCAAATAAATCTTTCGACATCTCATTCTTTAAGATCTGCAAAAGCTTCGGCATCAACCTATTTAGAGAAATAATCTATAAGGAGAAGAAGATACTTGACTTGTCCAAGGGCAGGAGAGAATGGTCCAACAACGTCCATGGAGTACTTCATCAAAGGATAGGACAAACTGATCGACGAGAGTTCCTCAGCAGGTTGATGGATGGTAGGTGCATGCCTCTGGCAACTATTACACTTCTTGGCGAAGCTTTTGCAATTGCTCTGCATGGTTGGCCAATAAAAACCTTGCCTTTTGATCTTGTTGCACAAGGATTTTCCCCCCAAGTAGCTGCCGCACGAGCCTTCATGCACTTCTCAGATGACCTTCTCGACTTCATCTTCCCCAAGGCAATGGAAATAAACCCCTGCGAAAGATCGCCTATAGAGCTTCTCATCAAGCAAGCAATACCTTGCAACTTAGACTTTTATCTTCCTCGCGATCTACTTATCTTTAGATAGCCACCCATCATGTATGTACATTTCGATGGGAGTCCTCCAATCATCCCTCGGATCCGCGTAATTTGCTTCTTCTACCAATTCGATGCTTAGTCGATCGATGCGTTCTAAGGGAATAATTCTCCTTTTATTTACTTCGATCGATGATTCCAAATTGGCAAGCGTGTCTGCTCTGGAGTTCTCTTCTCCAGGAATGTGCTTCACCTCGAAGTTATCGAACTGGGCCTCAAGCTTATTTACTAGCTTGAGATAAGAGATCATCTTTTCATCTCGCACTTTGTAGTCACCAGTTATCTAATTAACAATTATTGTGAAATCGCTTTCCATAACAAGCTCTATAGCTCCAAGTGCTGTAGCAAGTCTCAAGTCAGCAATCATTGCTTCATACTCGGCTTCATTGCTCATAGCTTTGAACCCCAATCGAAAGCTCTGTTTGATTTCTTGGCCTATTGGTAATCGTAGCAGTACTCCTACTCCTAATCCTTTTTCGTTGCTAACACCATCAACCTACACGATCCATGCTCTCGATCCATTGATATCTGCTTTGTATGTGAGCTCGGTAACAAAATCAGAGAGCACTTGTGCCTTCAATCTATACGAGGTCTGTACACGATGTAAAACTCTGTTAGCTCAACGACCCATTTTGTCAACCTTCCAATGACATCAGGCATATGTAGAATGCCTCGCATCGGGTACGATAATAATACCATGATAGTATGACCTTGGAAGTATGGTTGAAGCTTTCAAGTTGACATGACAAGTACAAGGGCAAGATTCTCAACAATAGAATACCTCGTTTCTACATCCAACATCGTGTGGGTAACAAAGAAAATAGGCTTTTAGATTGCATCCTCTTCTCTAACCAAATATAAAATCAAATGTAAAATATGTTAATCCAAATTAATATATTCTTTTTGATGGATTTAGGCCCTCAAATCACCGTTCTTTGGATTTGTTAGCTTCAAAGAGCACTTGTTAGACTGATTGCAGAAAACAATTAACAAATTGAAACCAAATGAAATAAAATAATGCTAAAGAGGTAAAAGATACCACACACATAGATTTATAATAGTTCACTCTATAAAGAGAGCTACGTTCATTGTTCTTCACTATGTATGAATTCAAAGAGTACAGATTACAAAGATGAAAGTTAGGAGAAAATTTGACAGAGTTTTTGTATATTGTTTTTTCCATGTGTATAATTGAAGACAATGTCTCCTTATATAGAGGATGAAAAAGAGTCATGACTTCCATCCAACTGGCAGAGTGGAGTGATAATGATGGAGGTAACCGTAATAAAGGGACACGTGTTGATCTATGATAGTCCGCAAGAATCATGCTCTCCCCATCGCTCAGTTCATGGCTGGACTTGTTCAAAACTGTCAATTCATGTAAATCGACTCCTGGTAACGCCCCAAAAAATGTTTACTCTCAATAAACGGCGGACGTATGTAGTATAGAAAAGTTGTTGTATCCACAGGGAGATGAAAATTTGTACCTTAGCAAATTGATAAAAATAAACAGTCAAAAAGGCAAGCGGTTTTTCAGAGCTAAGTTTAAAATGAAAGAGATATTTTTGTGGTTTTTATTCAAAATTTTAATTCAAAAGAAATGAAATTAAAACGGTGAAGCTTAGAGAATCCCTTGTATGTTTTGCAACTGATATGGAATTTTAATTCTAATTATTAATTATCTAAAGTATTTGATTTATTGTATCTTATCTCATTAATTGCAAGCACATTTTACTAATTATATAGGTCAACCTAAATCGACAATATAGCAAGCCATAATGCAGTAAGAGTTTTCCTATAAAAACTAGCAAAATAATCATCTGTCACTAATGATTTGGTGCACTAATTATGAAAATTATAACAGTTATCACTCAATTATAATTAACATAATTATAGGACAGAAAAGACAATAACAAATCAAAGTTAATATATTTTAGTGGAATAAATTTTTACATTACTCCGATAGCACTTCGTCTTATGAAATATCTAGAATCGACAATATAACAAGTCATACTGCAGTAAAAGACATTCCATAAAATTAAGCATTATTTCATTATTATTAATATTAACTATGCAACACAATTAAATTACATAAAGAAAGCATGACTGAATTTATATAAAAATTGGCAGCATAATAACATCAACAATAATTATTGAAAACATAAAGATATAATTTATTCCACAAAATATAAGCATTACCACACAGATATAGAGTTAAAATCCATACCAAGATACTATGCATACAAGATCATCTCTCTGCCTTGCCAGACACTCTACGCTAATTTAAGCATTATTTTATTATTATTTATTACCTAAGAAGATACTGCTGAGTCTAACTCAGCAGTAAGGAAAGGAAGGGGAAAGGAGGGCCAAAGGCCCGAAGGGATTATTTTTTCATGGGGCAATGCAAGGCTATTTATAGCCTTGAAAAATTACTGTATATTATATGTAATCATCATTTTTTCCTGTTGAAAGTTGACAATTTCGGATCAAATTGATCCTTTTTCTCCTCTTTTCTTTTTCGCGCTGGCCCTTCTTTAATGAGTGAGAATCTTGCTGAGATTCTGTGCTTCGCGGCATGAGAATGCGCCAAACCGGGATGATCTGGACCATTAATTTCATGATCGAGCGGCTACAAGAGACAGGAAAATTGGGCCCAGGTGGGACCAGTGGAAGCGCAATTATGGATCGTTAGATTGGTCTAAGTATTATCATCTAACGGCTGACAGAACACTGAAACTAAGCTTGCCCGCACACGATCCAAGACCGTCTGAGACACTCCACTGACACGGTGCAGCTTGTTGGCGCGTGTAACGCACGCGCCAATCATATTTTGACACGTTGATTGCGCCTCTGAGATTCCGCTGACGCACCGGATGACGCGTTGACACACGTCTCTTTTTCAGACGGCTGAGATTGATTTGGCAGTGAATCCAACGGCTCTCATGATGCCACGTGTCCCATTTAATATAAATTCGAATTTCTTTTATCTTTTTGATGCATTTGATGTCTGATTTTATCCGTTTTGGTGTCGTTTTGTTCTGTTTTTCCTCCAGATTTTAAATCTAAAATTCACAAACACACTAATATTAATTATTTTACAAACATAATATTTACAAAAATATTAAAAATATTTATTTTACATTAAAACACACAAAAATAAATAAAAACTTCTAAAATTTCCAGTCTCTTACAGTTTGACACAGATATAATTTTTATGACTTGAAAATATTTTTAGAAATTACTAAAAATATAGTAAAATATATTTACAAATTTAAAACACACTATCAAACACTCTAAAACTCAAAATAAAATAACCGCATTATTTTTACGGCTTTGACTATTTACAGACTAGACACTTATCTAACACACCAAAATGACTCTAAAAATTACTGACAATTCTATTAAACATAAAAACACACTAAAAATACATTTTTAAGCACATTTACATACTAAGACATAAAAATACTTATTAACACAAGATGCTACTAATTAGGGGATTTAATGAGAAATAAAAGCATAAATAAATGATTTAAGCCTTAGAAAATATACACTTTTATAGTCTCATTATACCCCCCAACCAGCTTATTGCTAGTCTCTAGCAATTAAAGCGATAAAATTTTGAAATGATTTATTGAATATCCATACAATGAAAATCATTTAACAATAATTTGACTTATCTAACTAGATAGACTAACAAAACAAAAATTTTATTTGAACAATTTATATGCTATTTAACAAAATGTATACAAACCAAACTTAGTGTAGAAAGGGATAATGAATAATTATGAAGTTTCATCCAAAACTAGGAATATTATGGTTATGATATTTTGCTTCAAATCACTCCTTCAGGCAGCAACACTTCAAATTATTGATTTGGAACAATTAAATAGCAGAAACATAAAACAGAAATATTGACAAACTTTACAATTATGGATAGTGCAATGTTTGGCTCCCTTAAGCTTTCTCCATAACTCATTTAACGAGCTTTGGGTTAGTAACTCCTAGACTAGTTGGCCTAAGGTACTAGGTGTTGAAGCACCCCTTAGAACTTACTTATTCGAGCTAAAGAGGCTACGAAACCAAACTTATCCAACTTTATTCATTTACATAATAACACACTTTATTTATTTACAAAATTTTTTTTCTTCTTTTTTTTTCTCTCTTCTTTTTTTTTTCTTTTTTTTATTCTCTTTTTTTCTTTTCTTTTTTTTTTTTGAAATATTGCTGCCTTTAATTGTTCATCTTCACAAAATAACAAAACTCAAATATTCATAGCTTGAATTTACCACAACAATTAAGCATTATAGTGAGTGTGTGAAAAGAATGGCTTACAAACACTTTGAAAAATAAACACATAAAAATGTTAATTAAAACTAAAGTTTTGAAAGTGTATAAAATTAAATAATTCAAAGAATAGAAAAATAATATTACATTAATATGAAATTCAAAAATCAAAACAAAATGATAACACATTAATTACTAAGAAACTAATATTTACAAAACTTTTTTATTTTTATTTTTAAATTTTATGACTCTCAAAAATAACACACAAAAATGAAAAATGTACAAGAATCTGGAGCAAAATAAAAAATGCGGACAAAAATCAAAAAATTTTAGCACAACATTGAAGCACAAATCTCATATGCATAACTTTTAAGCACAACCCTCTCCCCCCAACCTAAAATATACATTATCCAAAATGAATAAAAGAACGGTGAAAGTAGCAAAAATATTACCTGAATCAGCACAGCTGCAGAGATGATCTGTGGTAAACTTAACAAACCAAAAACTAAAAACTAACAACAATATATTACAAATTGAGTCTTTTAAAGTCAGATTCCCTAGACTTCTTTTTTTTTTTGTTTCGAAAGTCAAAAATCATATTTTTACACAAATTCTTCAGAATTCATCTCAAGAGGCCGCAAATATTAAGTATTTACTAATCACAATTGATTATAACCTCCTTAATCTCAGCTATCCTGCAAGAATTAATTTTGAGATTTATTTTCAACTTTCAAAGGATTTTTTTTTATATATATAAGAAAACAGACAACAAAAATAAATATTTAAAAGAGAATAAATAGAAAACTATTCAAGGTTGATAAACTGGAGCCATAAAAGTGACTTCTTCAGGTTCAGTTATCCGTTCTATGTAGCTTTTCAATCTCTGGCCATTTACTTTGAGTATTCTTCCATCGGATGGATCTTCAATTTCAACAACACCATTAGGGAAAACCTGTTTCACAATATATGGACCTGTCCATCGTGATTTTAACTTACTAGGATGAAGGTGAAGACGAGATTCATAAAGATGAACCCGTTGATTTGGCTCAAAGTTCTTTCTCAGAATATGTTTGTCATGAAATGCTTTCATTTTTGCTTTGTAAATCCGTGAATTGTTGTAAGCATCATTCCTTAATTCCTCAAGTTCAGAGAGTTGAAGCTTCCGTTCAATACCTGCAGCACTAAGATCAAAGTTGAGAGCTTTAATAGCCCAATAAGCTTTATGTTCAAGTTCTACAGGTAAATGACAGGCTTTTCCAAAGACAAGCCTATAGGGGGATATTCCTAAAGGAGCTTTGTAAGCTGTACGGTAAGCCCAGAGTGCATCTTGAAGACGTGAGGACCAATCTTTTCGATCAGGATTCACTGTTTTTTCCAAAATTTGTTTGATCTCTCTATTTGCTAACTCAGCTTACCCATTTGTCTGTGGGTGATAGGCAGTCGAAACTTTATGAATTACACTGTACTTTCGCATCAAAGTTTCAAAAGAACGGTTGCAAAAATGTGTGCCTTGATCACTGATTATAGTACGTGGTGTACCATACCTAGATAACATGTTTTCTTTCAAGAACTTTATAACAATTGTATTATCATTAGTACGGCATGCTACGGCTTCAACCCATTTTGAAACATACTCCACAGCAAGAAGGATGTATAGGTACCCAGAAGAAGGTGGAAAAGGTCCCATAAAGTCTATTCCCCAGCAATCAAATATTTCAATTGCTATAATTGGGTTTAGAGGCATCATGTGACGACGAGACAGAATACCTAACTTTTGACAATTTTCATAGGAACGACAATAATGATAAGTGTCTTTGAACAAAGTAGGCCAATAAAGACCACATTGGAGGATCTTTGCAGCAGTTTTCTTGGCAGAAAAATGACCACCACATGCATCAGTGTGACAAAATTTTAAGACACTATTCACTTCATCTTCAGGAATGCAACGTCTCATGATTTGATCACGACAGTATTTGAAAAGGTATGGATCATCCTAGTAAAAGTTATGCGCTTCAATCAAAAACTTTCTTTTGTCTTGCAAACTCCAAGCAGATGGAATTTCTCCAATTGCCGAATAATTGACAATGTGCGCATACCAAGGTAACTTGGTAACAGAGAACAGATGTTCATCAGGAAATTCATCATGAATTGGTGAACCATCGACAGAATCATTGACTTCTAAACGAGATAAGTGGTCAGCTACCACATTCTCAACTCCTTTCTTGTCCTTGATAGTCAAATCAAACTCTTACAGAAGAGGGATCCACCTGATAAGTCAGGCTTTAGCATCCTTCTTAGAAAAGAGATACTTAAGGGCAGAATGATCAGTGAAAACGGTGATGGGTGAACCGATTAGGTATGAACGAAACTTATCAAGCACAAATACTACAGCAAGTAATTCCTTTTCAGTGGTTGAGTAATTCATTTGAGCATTGTTCATGGTTTTGCTTGCATAGTACACTACAAAAGGTTTTCCTTCCCTTCGTTGACCTAAGACGGCTCCTACAGCGTAATTGCTTGCATCACACATGACTTCAAATGGTAGACTCCAATCGGGGGATTGCATGATAGGTGCAGAAGTTAACTTAGATATCAGTGTTCGGAAAGACACTTCACATTCTTTTGTCCATTCAAACACAGCATCTTTCAATAGGAGATTACACAGTGGTCTTGATATGGCTGAAAAATTTTGAATGAACCTCCTATAAAATCTAGCGTGTCCAAGAAAAGATCGAACATCTCTAACAGTCTTTGGAGTGGCCAAGTTTGAAATAAGCTCAATCTTAGCTGGATCAACTTCAATTCCTCTTTCAGAGACAATGTGTCCAAGAACTATGCCAGATGGAACCATAAAATGGCATTTTTCTCAATTTAACACAAGGCCTTTTTCTTCACATCTTTTCAAAACAGCTTCCAGGTTAAGCAGACAAGTATCAAACGAATTACCAAATACAGTCAAATCATCCATGAAAACTTCCATAATCTTCTCAACCATGTCACTAAAAATGCTCATCATGCATCTTTGAAATGTAGCTGGAGCGTTACAAAGTCCGAATGACATTCGTCGAAAAGCAAAAGTACCAAAAGGACATGTAAATGTGGTCTTTTCCTGATCTTCTAATGCTATCTCTATCTGATAATATCCTGAATATCCATCTAGAAAGCAATAGAAAGGATGACCAGCTACACGTTCTAAGATTTGATCGATGAATGGGAGTGGAAAATGGTCTTTTTGAGTGGCGGCATTTAATTTTCGATAATCAATGCACATTCGCCATCCAGTGACAACTCTTGTAGGGACAAAATCTCCTTTTTCATTTGTTATCACAGTTACACCAGATTTCTTAGGAACAACTTGAGTTGGACTGACCCATTTACTGTCCGCAATGGGGTAAATGATACCAGCATTTAACAGTTTCAAAACTTCATTCCTCACAACTTCTTTCATTGTTGGGTTCAGTCTCCTTTGGGGATCTCTTTTTGGATTAACACCTTCTTCCAATTGAATGTGATGGGAGCAAATCAATGGACTAATACCCTTGATATCAGCTATTGTCCAACCCAATGCTTTTTTATGATCACGCAACATGTTAATTAACCGTCGCTCTTGCGATTCATCGAGTTTGGATGAAATGATAACATGAAAAGATTCATCAGCTCCTAAGAATGCATGTTTTAGTCCTTCAGGAAGTTGGGCTAACTTAATTTTGGGATTTTCTTCAGTGGATGGTTTTGGCTTTTCTCCTTCTAGGAATAGTTTTTCAAAATGTGATTGCCAAAACTTTGTTTCTTTGTCAAGTGAATGTTTAGGAATATCAGGAATGGGATTGGGATTTTCAAGATCAGGACTTTTAAAAATTTCTTCAAGCACATCGGTTCGCTTTTGAAATTCTTCATGAACAGCTTTATCAATGATTTCTGTGTAAGAACACTCATTATTGCTTTGAAATTGCTTCCCAATATGGAAAACATTCACTTCAAGAGTCATATTTCCAAAAGAGATTTTCATGAGACCATTTCGACAATTGATGAGAGCATTAGCCGTAGCTAAGAAAGGTCTTCCAAGGATGATAGGAATTTTTGATTCTATATCCACCTCAGTTTGAGTGTCTAAAATGAGAAAATCCACGGGATAATAAAACTTATCAACTTGTAACAAAACATCTTCAACTATCCCTCGTGGTTTCTTTATGGATCGGTCTGCGAGTTGCAAGACCACAGATGTTGACTTAATCTCTCCAAGGCCTAGTTGCAAGTAAATTGAATAGGGCATGAGGTTGACGCTCGCTCCTAAGTCTAACAAGGCTTGAGTGATTTTGTGGGTTCCTATGTAACAGTTGATTGTGGGACATCCAGGATCTTTGTACTTGATCGGTACTCTTTGCTCAAGAACTGCACTTAGTTGCTCAGTTAAGAACGTAGTCCTTGGGACATGATGTTTTCTTTTCACAGTGCACAAATCTTTTATCACTTTGGCATAAGCAGGCACTTGTTTGAGAATTGCAAAAGAGGAAGATCGATTCGAACTTGCTTCAAATGTTCCAAGATGTGTTCATAATTTTCTAGCACTTTCCTAGTAGTTTGAAGAGCTTGAGGAAAAGGGACTTCTACTGGAAACTTATTCACTTCTTCTTCTTTTTGAGGAACACTTTCTTCCTTACTCGCATCTATGGTGTTTGATTTTTCCAATGATTTACCACTACGAGTAGTAATATGACTAACCTCTTCATCCTTCTCTTTGGTGTTAGATGTTTGTATCATGCTTTGTCCTTCAGAAATGACCAAATCTTGAGATGAACATTTTTCATTCAATTTTGAAATTTCTTTTGTCATATGTGTTAAAGCAGCTTCAATTTTTTCACATGACTTGCTTTGTATCTCAATGAATGCTTGTAATGTTTCTTCAAGAGATTTACTCGAGTGTGAATCATGTTGAGGAACATTTTCTCCTGAGTGCATTTCTTCTTCATTCCATTGATTTCCAAATGATTGCTATTGATTTGAATTCCTCTTGTCGAAATTCAAGTTGCTTCTACCATCAGGATTGAAAGTTTCAGGATAAGGGGTACAAGGCTTATGATTTGTCTTTAAGGCATTACATTGTTCCTCATATTCTCCTATCACTTCCTGATAAACATGACAGTCCAGTGGCTATTGGTCAAACCTTTCATTCACAAAATTTGTTCCTTGTAGTTCAGCTTTTGTGACTGCATGACTTCCTTTCTCATTCTTTGCCTTGAGGATTTCTAATTCTCTTGTGAGGTTTTCAACTTGAACCCTAAGGTTGTAGCTATCCTCTTTCTTCAATTGATGAACTTCAGTTGATCGCAACTTTTGAGAAACATCTAATTCAGCCCACAAATGAACTTTTTCAGCAAATTCATCAAGGAATTCCTTGGCCTCTTTAGGATCCTTGTGTAAAAATTTTCCATCGCACATCACTTCCAGATATTGGCGATCATGACTTGTGAGTCCTTCATAGAAAAAGCTGACAAGACGCCAATTCTCATAACCATGGTGAGGACATTGACTTAACAAATCTTTGAATCTTTCCCATGCTTCGTAGAAATTTTCATGATCGTTTTGGGAGAAAGTCAGAATTTGTTTCTTGAGATTGTTGGTCTTTTGATATGGATAGTATTTGTAGAAGAAAGCAGATGTCATGTCATTCCATGATTGAATGGATCAAGGTCTTAAAGAATAAAGCCAACTTTTAGCTTTATCTTTTAGTGAGAAAGGGAAAATTTTCAATTTGATGGAATTAGCGATATCAAGGTGGCTATAAAAAGTGGCAACAACTTCTTCAAATTCACGAATATGAATATAAGGATTTTTGCTTTCTAATCCAAAGAAGGTTGGTAAGAGTTGAATCATGCTAGGCTTAAAATCTTGTTGTGGAAGATTTGATGGAAACACAACACATGAAGGAGTTAAAGTGTGAGTCGGATGCATGAAATCTTTCATCAGCATTCTTTGAGGATTCTCACCAAGATTCTCCATTGCGAACGAATTTTCAAGAGTGGTTGACGAAGATGAAGAATGCGAAAAAAGAGTTTGACAATTGTTCACTAGGGTATCTTAAGTCTAAAGCCTTAACAGATCGACTAAGTTTGAATCATTAACCCTAAGTATTTTTTTTATATTATTATTATTTTTTTTATTTTTGATTTAAAATTTTTTTTTTTACAAGGAGAAAGACAAATGCTAAGCTTTTCTTTATTCAAGGAGAATAAAGTAGTGAATGAAAAGCACTCGCCTGAGTTATTTTATAGATCTTGAGAATTATATACTTTAAGGATGTTCCTAGGAAAGATTGGTGGGGCTAAGGCTCCTTAAAAACCAATGTCCTAGTCAGAGCAACGTTCCCGGAATGACTGGTGTTGGAAAAGTTTCCAAAATTAACCGGCTATGGGAATGGTATCCGAGCCAGTACCAGCATCCAAACAGAACTTCCTCAAAGGATACTCTTCACAAAACCACAATTTATTTTATGAAAAACCTAACTCTAAAATTTTATGATGTTTTAATTCTAAGGCAAAAATTTAAATCTAAACCTAAAACTAACAAAATAAATATTTTACAAGGAAAAGGAAAGAAAATAAAATTTTTATGACTTTTTTTTATTTTTTATTTTTTTTGAATAGTGAACAGTGTGTGAATAATGATGTGAATAGTAACTTTGTGAATACTAGCCTACTTAATTAAATATTCAAACTAAAATAACAATATTTACAGTATTTACAAGATAAGGACAAAGTACTTACCTGGTTTCCTGCTTAATTTAGCAATCTGACAAAGTAACAGCACCTCCCCGACAACGGCGCCAAATTTGTTTGGTGGTAACGCCCCAAAAAATGTTTACTCTCAATAAACGGCAGACGTATGTAGTATTGAAAAGTTGTCGTATCCACAGGGAGATGAAAATTTATACCTCGGCAAATTGATAAAAATAAACGGTCAAAAAGGCAAGCGGTTTTTCAGAGTTTAGTTTAAAATGAAAGAAATATTTTTGTGGTTTTTATTCAAAATTTTAATTCAAAAGAAATGAAATTAAAACGGTGAAGCTTGGAGAATCCCTTGTATGTTTTGCAACTGATATTGAATTTTAATTCTAATTATTAATTATCTAAAGTATTTGATTTATTATATCTTATCTCATTAATTGCAAGCACATTTTACTAATTATATAGGTCAACCTAAATCGACAATATAGCAAGCCATAATGCAGTAAGGGTTTTCTTATAAAAACTAGCAAAATAATCATCTGTCACTAATGATTTGGTGCACTAATTATGAAAATTATAACAGTTGTCACTCAATTATAATTAACATAATTATAGGATAGAAAAGATAATAACAAATCAAAGTTAATATATTTTAGTTGAATAAATTTTTACATTAACTCCGGCAGCACTTCGTCTTATGAAATATCTAGAATCGACAATATAGCAAGCCATAATGCAGTAAGGGTTTTCTTATAAAAACTAGCAAAATAATCATCTGTCACTAATGATTTGGTGCACTAATTATGAAAATTATAACAGTTGTCACTCAATTATAATTAACATAATTATAGGATAGAAAAGATAATAACAAATCAAAGTTAATATATTTTAGTTGAATAAATTTTTACATTAACTCCGGCAGCACTTCGTCTTATGAAATATCTAGAATCGACAATATAACAAGTCATAATGCAGTAAAAGACATTCCATAAAATTAAACATTATTTCATTATTATTAATATTAACTATGCAGCACAATTAAATTACATAAAGAAGCATGACTGAATTTATGTAAAAATTGACAGCATAACAACATCAACAATAATTATTAAAAACATAAAGATATAATTTATTCCACAAAATATAAGCATTACCACACAGATATAGAGTTAAAATCCATACCAAGATACTATATATACAAGATCATTTCTCTGCCTCACCAGACACTCTACGCTAATTTAAGCATTATTTTATTATTATTTATTACCTAAGAAGATACTGCTGAGTCTAACTCAGCAGTAAGGAAAGGAAGGGAAAGGAGGGCCAAAGGCCCGAAGGGATTTTTTTTTCATGGGGCAATGCAAGGCTATTTATAGCCTTGAAAAATTACTATGTATTATATGTAATCATCATTTTTTCCTGTTGAAAGTTGACAATTTCGGATCAAATTGATCCTTTTTCTCCTCTTTTCTTCTTCGCGCTGGCCCTTCTTTAATGTGTGAGAATCTTGCTGAGATTCTGTGCTTCGCGGCATGAGAATGCGCCAAACTGGGATAATCTGGACCGTTAATTTCATGATCGAACGGCTACAAGAGACAGGAAAATTGGGCCCATGTGGGACCAGTGGAAGCGCAATTATGGATCGTCAGATTGGTCCAAGTATTCTCATCTAACGGTTGACAGAACACTGAAACTGAGCTTGCCCGCACACGATCCAAGACCGTCTGAGACGCTCCACTGACACGCTGCAGCTTGTCGGCGCATGTAACGCACGCGCCAATCATATTTTGACACGTTGACTGCGCCTCTGAGATTCCGCCGAAGCACCGGATGACGCGTTGACACGCGTCTCTTTTTCAGACGGCTGAGATTGATTTGGCAGTGAATCCAACGACTCTCATGATGCCACGTGTCCCATTTAATATAAATTCGAATTTCTTTTATCTTTTTAATGCATTTGATGTCTGATTTTATCCGTTTTGGTGTCGTTTTGTTCTGTTTTTCCTCCAGATTTTAAATCTAAAAATCACAAACACACTAATATTAATTATTTTACAAACATAATATTTACAAAAATATTAAAAATATTTATTTTACATTAAAACACACAAAAATAAATAAAAACTTCTAAAATTTCCAGTCTCTTACGGTTTGACACAGATATAATTTTTATGACTTGAAAATATTTTTAGAAATTACTAAAAATATAGTAAAATATATTTACAAATTTAAAACACACTATCAAACACTCTAAAACTCAAAATAAAATAACCGCATTATTTTTACGGCTTTGACTATTTACAGACTAGACACTTATCTAACACACCAAAATGACTCTAAAAATTACTAACAATTCTATTAAACATAAAAACACACTAAAAATATATTTTTAAACACATTTACACACTAAGACATAAAAATACTTATTAACACAAAATGCTACTAATTAGGGGATTTAATGAGAAATAAAAGCATAAATAAATGATTTAAGCCTTAGAAAATGTACACTTTTATAGTCTCATCAACTCCATCGAATGAATACTTGGAAAACAAACCTGCAACATTGTTATCCAAATAAAACATATAACGATTTTATATTTGATCGAACTGATCGATCCTGTCGAACCTTAACTCAACTTATATGTATGAAGGGTACTTCTCACGTCGAATAGCGGAGTCATTCAAATATGTTTGACTCGCTCTAATCGCAACCCTGAACCATCATTTTGGGCCTTTATACAATATGGGTCTGACCGAATTGTACCCCAACATGTTTTTGGTTTGTATTAAAACTTTGAAAGGTAGACTTTTAAACATTTTATGATTTTTGTTAAATATTAAAAAAATTAATCTTAAATATAAAACTCCCAAACCAAACTGCTTATAAGTGATTTGGTTTGGTTTGGTTTGGTTTGGTTTGGTTTTATGAAAAGAATATCAAACCATCCAAAAATAAAAATTTCTTTTTGGTTTGGTTAGTGGTTACTGGTTTAAAAGGTAGACTTTTAGACATTTTATGATTTTTGTTAAATATTAAAAAAATTAATCTTAAACATAAACCTCCCAAACCAAACTGCTTATAAGTGATTTGGTTTGGTTTGGCTTGGTTTAGTTTTATGAAAAGAATATCAAACCATCCAAAAATAAAAATTTCTTTTTGGTTTGGTTAGTGGTTTAGGGAAAAAACCACCAAAACCATCTGCGAGCACCCCTATACCAAGGTCCGAGAGCAATTCAATTAGCTACTTAATTAAATTTAGGAGGAGGAAAAAATAACTTATTTATTATGGCTAATTAAAATTAATGTCGTATTTTAAAAAAATTGAATGATAGAAAAATTAAATTATATATTTTTACATGCATTGATATACCCAAAAAGTCCTTATCTTTTTTCAAAAAAATTATAGAAATTTTGGGAAAAAAAAAACAAAAATTAAAAATTCCAGATATGTCTCCCTCTTTCTTTCTCTCTTTCTCCCCTCATCTCTCTTTGTGCTTAATGTCTCTCTGTCTCCTCTCCACCATGGCCAATGAAGCAAAAGCCAACTTACCTTTTCCATGGGCCACAAAAAGATTATTGTCTCGCACTTCTTCGGTGCCAACGACAGCTCTAATTTTGATTCTTTTTTCTCTCTTCCCTCACGTTACCTCTCTCTTTAATCTCCGTCTAAGTTCCTCGTCATTGCCATTGTGTTTGTAATGATCTATGTTTTCCTAGAATGCGGCCAAATCTACAATTGAAATTGTGACCTTGTCGCTTCACACGCTCAAGCAACACCTCCTTATGTCGTGCCATGTGTTGCATGATCGTATTTGTCCTCATTGGCATTGATAGAGTTGGAACGAATACAATAAGCAAAACCACCAGAGCTTGTTTTTCTCGGGAGGTGAATCTCACAAAAATGAGTGCCATGGAAGAAAATCGCAACATCCTATATTGATGTCCTCACAAGGTCGTCATCGCCACAAAGCTATGACTATTGGCCGTAAGGAGAAAGGGGGAAGTCTACACTATGTAAGACAAAAGATGATGGGTATTCTTAATAAATTATAAATGTTGTTTTATAGAATATGCTATTTAAAAAGTTTGTTGAAATATACCATTTAGTTTCTAATATATGACATTTACTACAATTTCTTATTAAGTTTTAATGGTATGATTGAAAATTTAAAGTATGAATTCAGCTTGAAATGATATATATGAATAACTAACTTCAAAAGTGACATCGAGCCTAAGTAACACTTAGTGTCCATGTAAAAACAAAGTGGTATCTCTATGCCCGTTTGTTTTATACGTTCGAATCACAGTTCGATCCATTTTTCTATAGCATTTTCTCACATAAAAATTATTTTTTTTTTCAAATTTTATGTTTAAACCTGCAAACCAAATGGGCCATTTTATTCTAAACTGCATAAAAAAGTTCATGTCTCATTTCAACATGTTAAAATTTAATCAAATGGCTAAAAAACATGATCTATGTTGGGAAAATAATTTTTCTATCATAGAAAGATTCGTTAAGTCGAGACATTCAATTTAATCTGCTAACAACTCGACTCGATGGATAGCTTGATTGGTTGGAGAAAACATGATTTCCTCTCTTCTTAGCACACAATTTGGGATAAGGAAGGTGTTCAACTTCCAATGCCATGATGCCATGCAAAAAGAAGTTAGATACATGCAACAACAGTAGAAAGTTGAACAGGCCAACTAAGTAAGAACCCACAATGGTGACATCAAAAGGGGTACTTCGGAAAAGGGTTTTCTTTTTTTCCAATATAAGAATCTTTAATCATCAAAATTCTTGTCTTTGGTATATCATTCTTGTCTTCAAGTCCTAAACATAGAGTCATAAATTCACTCCAAGATTAAGATCATTACATAAGTGATTTGAATGATTATCCAAGTAAATTAATTTAGTTGAATGAGATTATTCATATCAATTACACTTAAGGTTTAATCCGATATATATCCACCACTACTTATATTTATGTGTTTCTACCTTTGAGTTTTCACTCCAAAAGTAAAGACATATTGTCTCACCAAATGGAATTAGATGTCAATTACAATCTTATCATGAATGAAGTACTCGTCTTTACTTTATAGATTGTGAACTATATCTTTCGAGTATCATCTTACAATCATATCTTTTGGCATATAAACCCATATATATGTACAATTCTAGATTTAGTATTAATAATATTGGTGTTTGGGTTTCCTGTAACATGAAGTAAATCTACACACATTGATGCATGAAATAAATGTATTATACTTCATTGATCCAAAAGGTCTTACATGCAACTGATGTATTTATTCCTAAGCGAGTAAATATAACAGATTATGTATCCTCATGCCTTCTACATACCTTTCAAGGCTCCTAACTATCAAAGCCTTTGTAAAAGGATCAATAAGGTTTGCCTTTGTATGTTATCTTACAAACCGCCGCATTACTACTTTTTACAAATCTCCTAATGATATGAGACTTTCTACAATGTGTTTACCTTTTGGTGGTGTCTTGAATCCTTTATGTTAGCAATAACTATATTATTATCATAATGGATCATTATAGGCCTGTCCATACTAAAAACTACTTCAAGATCTTTAAGGAACTTGCAGAGTCAAACCACTTCCTTAGATGCATTACTAGCAGCCAAATATCTGGCCTCCACAGTCAAGCCATCTATGTAAGTTTGTTTGACGCTTCTCTATACAATGATACATCTCCAAGAGTAAAAACCAAACTCGAAGTCAATTTCCCCAAATCCCTATCCACTTGAAAATAGGAATCTATGTATCCAATAGATGTTAGGTTCTCTATGAAAAATACTAGCATACAAATCTCACATTCTCCTAGGAAACTTTAGTATATGCTTGACTGCCAACTAATATTTTGGTCCAAGTTTCAATTAATATCGACTTACTATCTCGAATGTCCAGTCTCGTGCAATATATAACATACATGAGACTTCCTATAACCAAGGTATAACATACTTTCTCCATGTACTCTCTATCCTCTCATGTCATTGTATAGCCATCTTTAGAAAGGAATTCCAGATTTAGTAGGGTGTAAACCTTTCTTGAAATTCTACATTGCAAAACTCCTTGAGACATAGCTATTATTTCGTTCTTTCTATCTCTAAAGAGTTGAATCCTCATAACATAATTAGCTTATCTAAATCCTCCATCTTAAATTATTTGGATAATCAAAACTTTGACCGATGATAAAGTCCCTATGTCATTCCTAATAAGTGTAATGTCATTGATATAGAGCACTAAAAACCTACTTTCCTATTCTTGATATGTTTATAAATGTAAAGTTCATCAACATTCTACTCAAAAGAATGACTCCTTATCAAATCTTATGTTTCAGGAATGGAAGATTGCTTTAATTTATAAATGGATTTATAGCAACCTACAAATCTTATTAACTTGGTCTTTAGCTTCAAACCCAGGTGATTATATAGATACTTTCATCAAGATTGTCATTCAAGAATGTAATCTTGACATCTATTTGTCATATATCAAAATCAAGATAAGTAACATTGGACAAAAATAAATACGTGTCATATCTCATTGAATTTGACGTACTTGTCTAAAGCATTGTATTAGAATATCATGTCATGTTTATTCTCAAAATTTGAGGGAATTTATAAAAATACATTAGGAAAGAAGAGGAGTTTAATTCTCTCATTCATTAAAGAGTTTTAGGGTCTGTTTGGTAAATGGATTAGAATTAGTGATTTGATTTGAGTTGGTGTGATTTGAATTAGGATTTAAGCTAGTAATTTGAATTGTTATCCGAATTGACGTTTGGATATGCATTTAAGTTTTAATCTAAGTATGGAATGAAATTACAATTTGTGTTTAGAAAGGTAGTGAAAATAGTTTTTGATTTATTAACAAATCTAATAAAATCTTAATGTTAATAATCCTTAAAAAGTATGCAATATGGATATTAATTTATTTTTCTCTTCACAAGGAATATAATGAAAAAAGAATCATCTCAATTGGATATCAAATGAATAAGTTATGATTTTTTTCCCTCAAATATAAGAGAGAGAATTTCTGTTTTTTTACTGTAGTAGAGATATCCGAGTATCAAAAGTTTAGGAGAGTCAGAACACTAAAAAGCTAGATTCTTGATACTCAAAGGATTCGGATTTTAGGAGAAACAAATACGTATCTAAAGGATTCCTAATACTCGAATCCAAATTTGAGTTTGTTGAGTACAAAGAGTACTAAAAACAAACAACCCCTTATTCTCTTTTTATTATAGAGTTTTGTTCTTTAATTTACTCAAATACATATAGAAATTAGAAGAATACATAAAAATAAATATTTTTATAAAATTTTCCAACAGAATGAGATCGATTCAAAAGTACTTTATTTTTATCTTTTTAATAATTACATAATTATTAAAGCAGAACAAACAGAATTAAATTAAATATTTTAATAATTGATCCTTACATACTTTTGTGACACTTGAGCTTCTGTTGGACAAGCACGGGCTCGGGAAGTCAAGGCCGAGCATGGGCTAGGGAGTTAGCCATTAATCGGCTTGGGTAAAACCCTACCTAAACATAGACTCGACTAAGACCTTATTTATTGCCCCTTTTATAAGAAATTGCAAAAAGTAAAACATTTTGAAATTTTAATGGAAGTAAATAGCATATTTACTTAACATGTTAATAATTAACATTTTCAAAAAAATTTTGTATTTTTATTTTCTAATTTTATACCATCTGTTTTTGCACTTCATTTTTTCTCTCTCTTTCCCTCTCTCTGTTTCTCTCTCCTCTTTTCTCCTTTCAGTCTATCTCTTTCCCTCCTTCCTTATCCTCTTCATCTCATTCTCTTCCTCCCTCTTAGACGATGTTTCTCTCTCCTCAATATCTCTCTCTTTCCTTTCCTTGCTTTCTCTTTCTCTTCCTGATCTATCTTTATTAGGATTGGTGTCCTAAGAAATAAATATTTTATTTATAATTACGATTTCTTGGATTAAATAAATAAACAAACAAATAAATAAATAATACGAATATTTTATGTATTAATAAGAGTCATTTTATTACTTTCATTAAAATGATTAAATACTTAAGCAAACATATGATCCATGACTATTATAATCAAATCTTAATATTGAGCATAAATTGGGTTTATATGTAGATAAATATGATTTTGAGATTGATAGTCTAAATTATATAGTTCGTAATCTATGTATCTAGCTGAGCACTTTTTACATGAAAAGATTATAATAGGAATCTATGTCCAATCGAAGAAGTGGTTTATCTAGGTCGTTGAAGCGGATTGACTCCATGGTAAACAAAATAATGTGGCAGAGCTGATGGTAATGGCACATCGAATTGCACCCAAAGTGTAGTTAATTTAATAATAATTCCATTTCACTTAAATCAATTCACTTTGACAATCTTTTGTATGTAATGTTGATCTTAAAGTAGATTCATGACTCCATGCTTATAGTTTGTATCTTTTGATATTTCAAAGACAAGAGTTCTAATGACTGAAGGCTCTATTGTCAGTATACTGAAAATGCAACCTATATTTTATGAGAGTATAATCTACAGATACATAATCCATAGCTCTCTAACAAAGAGTTAATATTATCATCCTCAAGGTCTTATTTGGGAAATTGGAAAAGAACAATGTCTTAGTTATCTAGATACTTATAGTAACTAAATAATTTTCTATTTATATTTGTTATAAGTGGAATTTTCTAAATAAATGAAATAATAGAATTTTGAGATAAAATAATCGAAAGGTAAAATAAAACTAAGTCATTCATCTGATTATGAATAACCTATGACACATATAGTATGAGTAGTCAAGGACAAAACTAATGAATGTTTGAAATCTCATAATACGGTATATTGCCAAGAGTTTAGTTTTGGGTCTTTAGTGGAGTGACACCAAAGTAATTAAATGGATAATTAATCGACGATTAATTCATCTGTTATTATTGGGCTTAATAAATATATGTCCATTAGATTTAAATGCTAGCTCACCAATTCATTGACAAGTTGGGTAGATGTGGTTTACCACAGATGGTATAGAAGAATGCGCTACACATGCCACCATGCCTGTTATTGTATACATCTACAGTTTAATTGGACTATTGGCACCAACTTTGGAGTTTTTGTAGATAGTTAATTGTTTAGTTAATTTCAAAAAAAATATTTATAAAAATTAATCATTGAGATTTAGTATAATTAATTATTTAAATTTATATTTGAATAATTAATTTAAATCTTGATTGTATTTGAGTTTGAATAAAAAGATAATTATTCATAATTATTTAAACTAGATAGTTATTTTAAATAATAAAATTCTAATTTCAGTGGAATTATTTGAATAGGACTTATCTAGGACAATAGAGATAATCACAAAATCCTACATGTGATTGGCTAGAATTTTTGAATTCTCTTAATGGGAATAGGCGTGTAACACTGGGATAAGGCCTATGGGTGTGGTGTGTACATATGGGAGGAGAGAAAATTTCTCCTATTCCTAATAAACTTCTGACCTTTTTAACTTATGCTCTAGATAGAAGCCTTAGTTTATCATTTATTCTAAGATTACTACAGGGCAAATTTTAGAGGGTGGAGTTTAGATCATTCACCTATAGTGATCCTAGTTCCTAAGCACTATTGTGGTTGGAAAGAGAGAAGCCATGATGAAGATTTGCTGAGTTATGCCCATATACACAACAACTTGAAGGAAGATGCATAACATTAAAGGGCTGAAGATTGAGATCTTCCTCTATTTAGCAGTAATGTTTTTCCTATCATCAACAGGTACGATTAATTAGAATTCTAATTATAATTTATAATCCTAAGTTGGATTCTGGGTGATTATATAAAAAAAAATTAAAATTTTACGGTGTCACTGAATCAATTTTATCAACAATTTTCATCTCTCCTGCCTCTTTGACGGCTCTCTCCCCCTTTTTCTCCCTTTCCCCCTGTCAAAATTTAAGCTTAGAACCCACTGCTAGGCCTTGCGGACATTCTTCATCATTGAGGCAGTGCGAGCCCTTTCGAATTCGATGAATTTTAGGGATCTGCACTTGGATCTCTTACCATTATTTTGGATCTCCACTATATGTTTCGTGGTATCTATGAAGACAACACAATATGTTCTTAAGGCTTCTATGAATAGTTTGTCATTTTTATTATTTTGTGTGTTAAAATATAATTATAGTATATAACAATTAGTATGAAAGATAAATTGTTGATCTGAATCATTAATTTATAATTTATATTATGAATCACGTAATTTGTGGTGGTGCTATTGTTATTTTTGTGTTGGAATCTCTTCTTTGTTGGTTTAATTAGTTCTATTGGATATTGATGTTCTTGGGATTTTACGATGTCTTAGGAAAGGTGATCTAATAGTCTAGTAGTTGTTTGATGAATTTCTTGTTTCATGGCTTGATTATAGTTAATATATATTTTGGAACCATCGTCACAATAATAGTGAACATGAATTCTTATATTATTGCTCCTTGCATATCTCTAAAAGTAAGTAGCAATCTTTGTTTATATAAGATGTTCAAGAGATCATGAAGATTTTCCCATAAATGCTTTGTCTGAAAAAAGATATTATAGGATTCCATTCATCTAGAGATACATAATACTTGGCTTTGCTTTATACTTATCAATGATCTTAATATGTTGCTTTACCAATTAACATGAACACTATTCTTCAGGTACATAATGGATTTACGATATAAAACCTACAACTTTTCCTTGTTATTCTTCTCCTTGTGAACCAACTGGTGTGTGGGCACCAATGAGATTTCTTGGATTATCTCTACAATATCTCCTTCCAATCTTTTTACTTGATAGAGGTTCTTTACACTCCAAAGGGGAGAGCTAAAGAACAACTAGATGAAAGCCAGAGAAAAGTTTATAGAAAATAAAACCTCTAAGGCTTATTTATAGACACACTGACTAGGTGGTTATAACAAAATCTCCAGAGAGATTTTCTTGGAGAGAACTTGGGTGGTTGGGTATGATTTGTCATCTCTCCAACAGGAGAATGACAGGTGTCCCAACTACCTAATTCAATATGATCCTGTATCTATGCAGAATCTATCCGAAATCTGATTTTGGTTCAAACTTTATTTATTTTAACTTTTGAAACAAATATCTTCCATGATTTTCTCAATTATTTAAATTATCCTATAATTCAAATAATTATTTGCAGAATCCATTTCAACTTTTGAAAAAGATACTTTTTTGCACCAAGATTACAAAAAGATTACATAAAAATCATGTAAGATATTTGTCTCTTAGAATCATGGATGTGGCGCCACATGGATTCCTAGAGTTTTAATGAGTGGCGCCGCACACATTCTTGGTGGACTATTATATGAAATAGTAATTCTACCCCTATAGACAAAAATAATCTAAGAAAATTTCCATTGATCTATATGAAAGAATGTTGTGGAGCTAGCAAGAAGACCCAATAGACATATAAAATTTAAGCTCCAATTAAATTATCTCATAATTAAATTAATAATAATTATTAACTCTGGTTTGCACCACTATCGAAAACCGAAATTGCATTCTTAAATTATATACAGAATTATAAGGAACCTTAAAAATAAATGTTGACAATAAGATTGTCCATTGCTATAATCATTTGCCATGTGATAAAACCCTATATAATAATATTCAAAATTAGAGCTACGTTTATAGTTTTCCATGTCACCTCTCTAATTATTTCTTACTCCATAAGTTCCATTAATTCTCTAATGGATGACATTTTTTATGAACAAATTATAAACAAGGATTTAAGTAATATTTGATATTCCATATCCAATAGCGAGATCTCTACATCTAAGTTCCTGAATTAATACTCATAAGAATATTATCTTAACATCCTATCTTTAGGAGTTTTGGATTCCATATTTGTGAGTAATGTTCCCAGCTACTTATATACTGAGTTATTGATAATGGATGTTACAAATCTCACTCATTGGCAACCAAAAGACATAGTACATAGATGTGAGTATACTATTGACCTCAGGATTAAGGTAAGATCCATAAAATGATTAAAATGTTAGAATTTTAATTTCTCATTACAGAATTACACATGAAATTAAATTCTATCTTAGTCCAGGTTTAATGTGTTCTAAACAAATTGATGTCTCTATCTAGTAATCACCATTACTGTAATCTAGATAAGATTATTCTACCAGGTTGGGAATAGACGATATCACAATTTTAAGCAAGATAAAATGTCCAGCTTTATCTAATGATTGTAAACCAATGTTTATACTAAGTACACATAAGCATATCCTTTGTATTATGAACTCTTCATATATATGATTATGGACTTTTATAAGTATTGGAACCTTTGTGATATTTGCATACATATATATCGGCATATATATCATGGGGTACATCATGGAATATTATTTATTATTAATGCAACACTTTAGTTCTTATGATGTCCAATTGGGATAAAACGACATGCTTTATAAGCACCAATATTAACAATCTCCTACTTGTGTTAAAGCGTGAGTGACATCTATTGAATTCTTATACCTTTTAAATTGATCCTCAAAACTTTTTGCCAATAAAGTTTTTGCAAATGGGTCAACTAGGTTGTTCTTTGAATCAAACTTACAGATTGTCACATCTCCCCACTATATTATCTTTTTATGTGTTTTCCCCTTTTATAGTTTCTTGGTCCTTATGCATTTGCATTTGCTGCACTGTCATCACATTATAACGTCATTGCTTAGCCACGGTTAGGGATAACCTCTAAATCCCTCAAGAAGTCACGAAGCTAGACAGCCTCCTTGTAGTTTCCCAAGCTACAACATATTCTGCTTCCATGGTAGAGTCAATAATAAAAGATTGCTTAATAATCTTCTATACTATAGCTCCACCATAAAAAGGTAAACATAGAGTCTAAAATAGTCTTCCTCGAATCCACATTGGATTGAAAATCTAAATTTGTGTAACCTTTAAAAGTAAGATCCGACCCCTAGGTATATTATTTAAATTCTTGTTCACTGAAGATACTTAAGAATATACATCATTGACTCTCAGTGATTTTCTCCTAGATTTGATTAGTACCGACCGACAATTCCTACCACATAATATATATCGGGACTTGTATATAGTATAGCATATGTAAGACTTCCAATTTGTAGATGCATATGTATATCTTTTATGCTTTCAACTTTCTTAGGAGTTATGGGAAGGCATCTCCTTAGAAAGTATTATTCTATGTCTCTAGGGTTAAAAACCCTTTGGAATCTTTCACTAAATACTTCTCAAGTATTTTATCTATGTACAAGGCTTGAGATTAAGCCACTTGCTTGTTCAACCTACATATAAAGAGTCAAATACCTTAGAAATAGCTAGCTTTTCCCAAGTCTTCCTTCTAGAATTGCTTTGCTAGCCATTTCTTGACCGCTGTTAATGATTCTACATCATCATCTATGATTAGGTAGTCATTAACATAAAGGACTAGATAAACCACTCTCTTGTCCTTTATTTTCTTATAGACACATGGCTCATTGACTACTTGATCAAAACATAAGACTTGATCACCTGATCAATCCTAGTATAGCATGATCTAGAATTTGAGACCATAAATGTATCTCCACAACTAGCAAACTCTTTGTTACTGCATTCTCACAATGAACCCCTCTGGCCGTACCATGTGAATGGTCTCTCAAATCCAGTTGCGCCCAATGGGATTAATCCCTTTAGGTGCATTGTCATCTCTTTTGTGCTCCCACAAACATTAATGAAATTATCCAAGTTCTAAAACTCTTTAAAAACTTTAATTTCATTAATTTTAAATTTAATTCTAGTATAAGTGATTCCAATTTAATTGATTGGATATATTTTTGAAACTCCTTCAAAATATTTTTAAATCACTTTTATTTTAATTAATATGAAATTTAATTATGGTCAACACTTATCCAATTATTAAATTCCTCCCACTAATGGAGTATAAAGTTAATTAAAATATTCTAAGATCTTAACAAGATTATAGAATCTTTCTGTAATCTAATTAAAATCTCCAAGATTTTATTTGGATAATTTGAAACTCTTTCAAATTTGGAAAATGTTAGCAATTATTTGAAAATACCAAAAATTGATCTCACATCAATTAAAATTTTCAAATTCAACAAATTGTAAACTCTTTAAAATTTGTAGCACGTGAGACGGCGGAAATAATCCGGACACCATGCATGGCGACAAGAAGCACGCAACGTGCCTCAGGCATGGACCCGCTGCTGGCTACACTCGAGGGTAAGGCCAGTGATTCTGTTAGGGTTGTACTCAAAAACCTTAATTCAATTTCTTGTCCAACAAGAAATCAAATTAGAACCACAAAATTGCTAATAAATGTAGAATTAATTAAAATCAAGTATATTGGGAATTTCTTCATCATCTTTAGACTTCAAGCGCCTCCATTTTCGAGAAGAATTATGTAGAAAAATCCTATATTGTTTTCGACTTATAAAAATTTCTATGAATGGAGTAAATAACTAGTGGAGAAATTACAGTGATGATAAACCACCCCTCTAGCAATTGTACCTAATAAAAAAAATATAACCAAATTTCTAAAGGAACTATAGCTGGCATAATTAAAATAAGTATCAACAAATGATGTAAATAATAATTAACATAAACATAAAAATCAATAACAACAGAAATCATACATCTCATGTTTATTTCATAATCATATATCGAACCTAGAATGCATCACTTTAAATACAATTATCGCGCAAATGAACCATATTCATCTCATGTATATAAAGAAGGAGATTGAAGGACTCAATTATTTTACGTAACATAATCATGAGTCAGTTCTAATACCAGTTGTTAGGTTTATAGGCCTAGAAATCATATAAAACACAGCAGAATAGAGTTTTAAAATTTTTCATAAACTTTCAAGATCATGATGCTACATATAAATAATTATATAAGTACAAACTTATGGGTTTGACAATAGTTCTAGATGATCAAGCGTTCCAAAACCTTTAGATTTTCCTTGCTATTCTCCTCCTTCTGAATCAACTGGTGTGCAGGCGCTGGTGATATTTTTTGGATTATCTTTACAATATCTCCTTCCAATCTTTCTAGTAAACAAAGGTTCTTTACACTCTAAAAAGGGAGCTAAAGAACCACTAGATAAAAGCCAAAGAAAAGTCTATAGAAAATAGAACCTCCAAGGCTTATTTACAGACACACTGACTAGGTAGTTGCAATAAAAATCTCTAGAGAGATTTTCTTAGAGAGAATCACACCCACCACTAGGGTGGTTGGGCATGATCTGTCATCTCTCCAATAGGAGAATGACATGTGTCTCAACTACCTAATTCAGTGTGATCTTGTATCCATCCGAAATCTGCCCGAGATCTGGTTTTGTTTCAAACTTTATTTATTTTAACTTTTAAAATAAATATCTTAGATGATTTTCTTAATTATTTAAATTATCTCATAATTTAAATTATTTGAAGAATATATTTCAACTTTTGAAAAAGATATTTTTCTGCACCAGGATAACAAAAAGATTACATGAAATTCGTGCAAGATATTTGTCTCCTAGAATCATGGATGTGGTGCCACCTGGACTCTCAGAGTTTTAATGAGTAGCGCCACAAACAGTCTTGGTAGACCATTGTGTGAAATTATAATTATACCTCTATAGATAAAAATAATCCAAGAAATTTCCATTCATCCATTTGAAAGAATGTTGTGAAGCTAGCAAGGGGACCCAATAGACATATATAATTTAAGTTTCAATAATTTTTCATAATTTAATTATCTCATAATTAAATTTATAATATTTATTAATTCTATTTTGCGCCACTATTGGAAACTGAAGTTGCATTCTTAAATTATATACAGAATTATAAAGAACCTTAAACATAAATATTGACAATAAGGTTGTCAATTGATATAATCATTTGCCATGTGATAATACTCTCCATAATAATATTCATAACTAGAGCTACTTTAATAGTTTTCCTTGCAACTTCTTCAATTACTTCTTTGTCCATGAATTCTGTTAATTCTCCAATGGATGACCATTTTTATGAACAATTCATAAACAAGGATTTGGGTAATATTTGATATTCCATATCAAATAGCGAGATATCTAAGTTCTCAAATTAATTCTCATGGGAATATTATCTTAACATTCTATCTTGTAGGAGTTATGTATTCCATATATGTGAGTAATATTCCCAACTACCTATATACCGAGGTATTGATTATGGATGTTGTAGATTTTACTCATTGGCAATCAAAGGACATAGTAAATAGATACGAGTCCACTATTCCCTCGTGATTAAGGTAAGATATATAAAAAGATCAAAATTATAGAATTCTAATTTCTTGTTACAAAATTATACAAGAAATTAAATTCTATCTTGGTCTAGGTTTAAAGTGTTCGAAACACACTGATGCCTTCATTCAGTAATCACCATTACTATAAACCGGATAAGATTATTCTACCAAGTTAGGAATAGACGACATCACAATCTTATGCGAGATAAAGTGTGCATCTTTATCTACTGCTTGTAAACCAATGTTTATACTAAGTACACATAAGCATATTCTCTGTATTATGAACTCTTTATATATATGATTATGAACCTTTATAAATATTGAAACCTTTATGATATTTGCATATATATATATATATATATCAGCATATATATCATGGAGAACATTAAAGAATATTATTTATTACTAATATATTACTTTGTCTCTCATAGTCCAATTGGGATAAGACGGCATGCTTTATAAGAACCAATCCTAACAAATTTATCACACCATTTGGTATTTGCTACATGAATTCTTTTTTTGCCACACAAATATGTCATTTACATTGTTTTTATTATTGTTGTTTACATTAATTTTTAGATTATCAATTTGTCCCATAATCTAGTATTTACCATGTTAATCCTTTATTTACATGGTAAATCCTTAATTTATTATATAAATCTACTAGTTTTTTAGTTTTTTAATTTCTATTCGATAAATAAATCAATTATTTATACATTGACATACTAATCACAATCAAGCACGATTATATTGAAACTAATGTTCTGGTGTACATAAGTTGGTTGACCGTTGATATGAATGGTGAAGCTCCTCGCCTCACCTACACCAATCTTAAGCTTTGTGGGACAATCTAAAGAAACAATATTGACTATTAGCAACTTCGTTTCAATTGAGCTGCGTATACAAAGTCCCTTTATCTTTATACTTGTGTTTGTAAACCAAAAGTTTCTCTTCTTCCACAACATATAAACCCAACAAAGGCACTAAATTGAGATGCCTAAGCTGCCTCAACCTGTTCATTCTGACCTAAATTGCTTCTCACTAAGCTTACAAGCATTAAGATGCTTAACAGTTAAAATAGACCCATAAGGCAACGTGGCCTAGTAGGAAACCCCAGTTTTAGTTGAGATAATAATGGTTTAGAGATCAAAATTAGTAGCAACCACTAAGTTAAATAATCTAAGCTTCATGATGGGTATTTGAAACAAAAAGCCCTAAACAAACTTGTAAGCTCTCAATAAGCTAACCCAAACACCATTAAGATCCTTACCATCACTAGCACTACCAAAACCTCACCATTTGGTACTAGCCCTAACAAAGAACACACCACCACATACCAAATCTTATAATCAACAACACAGTGGTCCAAGACCCGGTCGTGAGTATTAAAATTTAGAAATATTTGTGATAAATGTACAATAAAGTCTTCTTTGGATTTGCCCTTTATAATGTTGATGCTTTTACTGCTCAATTTGCCATATTTTTCCAAGAGGCTTGCCACGGTGCCCATTGTTGCCATAAAAAATGTCCTTTCAAAGCCAACAAAATTGGATACCTTTTCTGTGAGATTGTGCTTTGCAACTGAGAATGTTTTGAGCCTCTCAAAGCGACCAAGCTCATAGGGGATCGAACTGGAGAGGCAGTTGTCCCCGAGAATGAGTGTGTTGAAAAATTTACAGTTCACAATCTCAAGGGAGATCGAACAAGAGAGGCGGTTTTTGGAGATATCCAAAGTGATGAGATAGGGATACTTGGTGCAAACTTTGGGAGGGATCAACAACATTATTGTCGAGATCTTTGCATGGCGTCGTGATGGAAACGGTCCTCATGGTAGAGAAAAGGTGAGAGATTGTCCCAAGAGAGAAGGGAGGACTGGACTGGGGCTGAGGGTGTGTGATTGTGATAGATTTTTTTAACTTTGAGGCATTTTAAGTAATATTTTATTAAAAAATACATAATTTACATTAAAATGCTACTGGATTTTGGTCTAATTTCCTTTTTTGACCTTTTTTTGTGCCAAAAATATCCTTGTTAAGAAAATTAAGAATTCAAAGATGAAACACGTTTTTAGGGTGAAATCACAATGACTTGTGTTTCTGAGAATTTTGTTAATTACATCCTTCCTTATTCATCATGGTATTATAGCAGATGAATACAAACTAATGATTTCTTGGGCTAATGAATTGATGCCACATGTACTAACTAACTAACAGCCTAACTAACATTGTTACAAGCATGCCACATGTACTAACTAACTAACAGCCTATCTAACATTGTTACAAGAACATTACAAAGCTTGTTTTAATCTATTACACTAACACCCCCGCACCCCCCCTCCCCCCTTAAACTTAGAGTGGTCAAAGAAACTACTCTAAGTTTGTCTCTCGTAACACCAAACTTTGACCTAGAGATGGCTTTAGTAAGTACATCTGCAATGTGATCTATAGAAGGTACATGTTGTACCTTTATTTGTTTTTGTAACACTTTTTCTCTTACAAAGTATAGATCGATTTCTATATGCTTAGTTCTTGCATGAAGTACAGGATTAGCTGCTATAAGAATTGTGCTCAAATTATCACACCAAACAATTGGTGTAGATAAACTCTTGAAACCAATTTTGGTGAATAGAGTTTGAATCCAAGTAATCTTTGCAACAACTCCTGCAAGACTTCTATACTCAGCTTCAGTGGACGACCGACTTACTGTGTGTTGTTTCTTAGAATGCCATGAAACAAGATTAGGACCTAAGTAGACACAAAAACCAGAAGTAGATTTTCGATCCTGTAAGTCCAAGGCCCAGTTAGCATCACAATATGCCACCACTTGTAGTTCAGACTTTGTTGCCTTTTGTAAGTGCAAACCATAGTCAATTGTCCCAACCAAATACCTCAGGATTCATTTAACAGCTTTCCAATGGCTTTGTAAGGGTGTCTGCATGAATTGACACACTTTATTGACACTATATGCGATCTCAGGTCTTGTAACAGTAACATATTGTAAAGCTCCCACTACACTTCTATAAAGTTGTGCACTGTCAACAGGATCACTCCCAAAGTTTACAAGCTTTTCACCAATGGTCATTGGAGTAGCAACACTTCTAGCAGTTTGCATTTTGGTTTTGCATAATAAATCCTTGATGTACTTGGATTGAGACAAGTGAATACCACCATCAGTGGTATACTTGACTTGAATGCCCAGAAAATAATCAACTTCTCTCATATCCTTAAGTGCAAATTACATATTAAGGGCTGTCATTAACTCTTGTATTTCATTCACATTACTGCCTGTGACTAGGATATCATCCACATAAACTAAAACAAAGAGAGAAGAGTCTTTAGAGAGTTTAAAAAAGAGACTGATCTGACCTTCCAGAACTAAGACCAAAATGAACAAGAGTAGTACACACCTTGTCATACCAGGCCCTGGGTGTTGAAAAAATAGTACGCAGTGGAATTTTAAAAATTTTATATCAGAGTATTTTTCAAAACACAAGTTTGACATGCTATATGCATAAATTGACTAGATCTTACTAACCTTTGATTGCCGAAGAACCATCGCAAAACGTGAAGAGAAGTAACGTTCCAGAAGAGCCTCAACCAACTAGTCTTCTTTGCTATTCTCTATCCACGACCGGAGTGAATGTGGGCTCACACGTACAGCTCTTCCTCTAGGTGACTCTCCTTCTAACCAATCGAGAGAACCCAAAGCAAGTGTTCGTGATTTGTGAACAAAAGCTCTCAAGGAGTTTTCAGATTCTCACCAGCAGAATATCATTCTTAATCTCTCAATTGATCTGAGTAACTTATGTGACTTACTCCCTATTTATAGAGGTTGGGCTTAGGGTCAGTTCTCATCAGATTAGGTCTCAAAAACTCGAAATAGAATCAAGTTTGGATCCATATCTGATAAGATCCGCATGAAAATACGTAATCTTATCCTTCGCTCATCGGCAGGCTGAACTGCCGAATAAAAATCTTAGCGAATCTTTTATTTTCCACCCGAGATTCTATAGGATAAAGTCTCAGTTTTAATTCAAATAACCCAATACAGAAGTTATCTGATCAAAACAACTTTCTATAGATAATCTCTAAGAAAATAAATGAATTTCTAATAATTCTACAAGTTCATCTTGATCTAATTTATCCAAAATTAAATCAACCGATAAATAGACAAGAATTATCCGATCCCAATAATTCAACAAGTTTATCTTGAATTAATTTTATCACAAAATTTATTCAACCGATAAAAAGACATGAATTATTTGATTCTTTCAAATTTCAACCAATCTGATAAATCCGACATAAGTCATCAATTATTGAAAAAGCACGCCGTATCGTTATAGGATGTTGTGAGCTAGCAAAGGGGATCAAATAGACCTATATAGTTCAAGCTCCCGATAATTACGAAATCCAATATCCTAGATATATATTTCATAATTATCAACTCCAACGCTACTCCACTAAAAGCTTGGAGCTGCACTCTCGAACTACATAGAATTACGAAGCTCATATAACTAAGTCTCCATGACATATCATAGTGTATCGTATCCTCATATGATAATCCATAATCGGCTTAAGGACAAGTTCTGTCTTACATTCCCGATTATTTCTATCTTACGTTCCATTATCTCACCATCGAAAAACTTACTATCCAAAGACAATATACCATTCGGTCACACCTATATATCTAAATGGTTGAGCGCTCTAGTTTTTCAATTACAGGATAACGCATATAAGAGGACATCATTACTCCTAAAGAGGAGCTATGGATTCCATATCTATGAATAACAGGTCTACGCTATCAAGAGTCATGCCTCCAACGTACCAGCATGCATACACTATTAAGATGTGGGTGTCATCCTTTGGTACATCAAAAGACATAAGTCAAGACAACGGGCCCACTATTCATCTCAAGATTAAGATACAATACAAATGATTATCTAAAGTGAATCGATTTGCTGAGTAAATGTTTTATTGATCTTGCATACTTTGGTAGAGTTATTATGATCTTCAAATCCTTCAGGTTGGTCCAAGTAAAGGTCTTCTTGCAACACACCATTTAGGAAAGCATTATTCACATCAAGCTGTCTAATTGTCCATCTTTTACTTAAAGCTAGTGTCATTATAATCCTAATGGTCGTTGGCTTCACCACTGGACTGAATGTTTCTGTGAAGTCAAAACCTGCAACTTGGTTATACCATTTTGCAACTAACCTAGCCTTATATTTATTGATGGAACCATTAGGATTTTCCTTGACTTTAAACACCCATTTGCAGCCTCTGTCAGGTGGTAAATCAACAAGACTCCATGTATTATTTCTGATAAGTGCTAGATATTCATCCTGCATTGCTTGCCTTCAGTGTTCCTGAGCCAATGCTTCAGAGAGTCAAACATGAAACACGTTTTTGGGGTGAAATCACAATGACTTGTATTTCTGAGAATTTTGTTAATTACAACCTTCCTTATTCATCACGGTATTATAGTAGATGAATACAAACTAATGATTTCTTGGGCTAATGAATTGACGCCACATGTACTAACGAACTAACAGCCTAACTAACATTGTTACAAGCATGCCACATGTACTAACTAACTAGCAGCCTAACTAACATTGTTACAAGCACATTATTACAAAGCTTGTTTTAATCTGTCACACTAACAATCCTCCAACGCTAAAATAAATCCATTTCAAAGCTTAACTTGGGCTTTGGATTTCTTACCCTTGATAAAATTAATTTATACTTGAATTTTCATATTCCTCTTTTAAGTGTCTAGTGTTTAGAAATGGAAAGGGATTTTCTTCATAAATATAAAAGAAAATATCTTGAGGTAAATTATCTTTGTGTTTGAGAGATCAAAAACTTGTCGTGTGTTCTATCCCCACAGAAAAAATCTCCCAACATGTTAAGGATCCTCCACTTTGTAATGAACCGCAACCATTAATTATTTTAATTAAGGGCCACATAACTTCAAGACACAAAAGAAAAAAAATCTTCCTTTTATTAAAATTTTAGTTGTTGTATTCATTATCATATTTAATTGTTATGTTACCATTTGTGGATCATCAATATCATTTGTTTAAATTTCTCCTGTTATTAGTTCCTAATCAACGAAGACCAAAAAGGTGACATCCATTTAAGTGATCTTCAAGTATCTAACCTTTAATATTTTTTTAATTAGGAAAAAAGAAAAACAATATATGGAGCAAAATGCGGAGAAAAGGTGACAAAAACAATTGTACTTTTTTTCTGTAAGAGAAATATTAAATACTTTTTATATTTATACTCACGTTTCGTTTGTAAATAGTCAGGGAAAACAAAAACAAAAAAAAAAAATCGTTTTTATAGTATTGTTTTAGTAATTCGAATCTTTTTTTTTTATTAATCTTCGTCACTTTTTGATTCGTGATAATTTAGCAAATATATTATGAGATTTTTTCTTGATTCCTTCCTATTCTTATTCGTTCTTATTTGGTAAATTCCCACAAGTACTTGATCATCATTCCAAAAGATTTTAAATGGAGATTATGAATGAAAAGTGAAATCTTATAGAAAATTTGATGACGCACCTTTTTTCCTTTTCTCTATTTTGAAAATGCAAATATTTGTTAGCATCAATTAAATAATACCATAGTTGACACAACCTAGTGCTATTTTAATTAGCATAAACAAATTGCCTAAATCTTTGTTGTGGTTTTTCTTATAGGACCCTAAGCAGATTTCATGTGCCTCAATATTTTAAATGCACACAATCAAAAGTTTTACATTACTATTCCTCACTCTCCCTTTTTTTAAGGTAAAATAATTCAAAAGTATGCAAAGTGATCATAATGGAGTAAACAAAGCTTCTTATTATAATAACACTCCCAATTCAAGAGTCTTGTATCATGGGTAATCTTCTTTTGGCCCTACAACTTTACAATTTCATTGATAAAGCCATATATTTATCTTACTTTTATCCATTTTTATAAGCGATATGGTGTATATCATTTACTTTTTCTCCTTTCTTACCTTATATTTTTCAACTACATGTCCCAACAGTACTGTCCATAATTGATCCAAGCATGAATAAGCTAAAGATGCCATTTGGATGGTTTTTCTTTTTGATTTTGATTAACAAGTATGGTAATGCTGTGTGTCCCTAGATTATCGCCATTTGGACCAACACAACATCGCACATGGACTGTATTAGTTTTTATGTGGTAAACTTTTACTTGATGAGAATGTAATTAAATATAGCATGTAATCTGAATAAAATGAATAATATGAACAGGTTACAATTGAAAAGAAAGAAAATTAGAAAATAAGGAAAACAGATACAACAAAACCTTCAATTGAAGCAACGTAACGTGAAAATTAGATAGAAAAATGGTCGAGGCACGTGTAGGTCACGCTTTCCTTAAAACAGATTCGCCCCCTTCGGTTGTGCACGAGGATTTGATGGACGTCTGTCTCCCAGGATACAACGACTAACAACGGAATCTTCAGCACTATCGGATACCGTTTCCGGCGAACTTGAAACTGTTTTTTCCTTCTATCACCAAAAATGACTACAACAAAAATAGATGGAATTTGAAAAACAAAGGAAAGACTCTATGACTTGGTGAGTGCAAATTTTATGCAATTGTGTGTATCTCAAACATGTGGAGGAGAGTTCATTATATAGGCTTAGAAAATAGATGTTACAATCCACATTATAATGAGCATTATTCAGAATTTATGTGCATAATGACATTGGTTGCAACCTTCCATTTTCCATGATAATGGTGCTCATTATCTCCCATTAAACCATTGGTTGTAACCCTCCATTTTTCATGATAATGGTGCTCATTATCTCCCATTAAACCATTGGTTGTAACCCTCTATTTTCCATGATTATGAAGCTCATAATCACCTATTAATCCATACCTTTGGGTGTTACAACATGGGGTTTATGACCTCCATTAATCTCCACCAATGAGCATCAATTTCTCATTCATCCAATTGCCATTTTTCTAACAATCCCCCACATGAATGAAATTGACAAACTACAGAGGAAAAACAATGACACTACACGATGATAGAGTTCTACGGTTAATATCTGCATAGGATAGGTAGGCGTTAACCCTTGAACCTTCCCTTGTGAAAGTATGTTTACTTTACTGGCTGACTAGTAGACGCGATGTCCTTGAACTGTTCTGCCATTTGTGTAAACGATAACATACCTCACACAGATATTTTCCTAACACAGTTTCAGTTCTCATAGTTATGTTCATTTTGGCCATGAACATCTCCCTGGTTCTGCAAGAGCTTCTAAAGAATTGAGCCCTAGCAATTCTCCTTTGAAGCGGCCCCACTTCTCTCTCACATAGGTGATTTCTTACTTATGAGTAACCCGTATTACTCCGCTCGAATTCTCAACGTATTCGACGCGTAAGAATCATTAAAAGCAAACTGCTTAACCTTTCCCTACGGGTATCACTGTTTTATTATAGGAATGGGTTGGGGTAACCCCCACAGTGATCTTACTCAGTCTATTCAGCTTAGTTATCCCATTGAACCTAGATCTTGGGATCTCCAGTCAACAAGGTTGGGTTTCCACTGTTTCGACCTATTCTTTATGGGCTTAAGTCCCATTCCTCTTGATGTTTTCTCAACTTGATCTCTATTCAGTCCTTTGGTTAACGGATCCGCAATATTTTCTTTAGACCTTACATAGTTTATTGTCATGACTCCAGTTGAGATTAGTTGTCTAACGGTATTATGTCGACGACGTATATGTCTCGACTTACCATTGTACATCACATTCTGTGCCCTGCCAATAGCAGACTGATTATCACAATGTATGCATATTGCAGGCATAGGTTTAGGCCATTCAGGGATATCATCCAAGAAATTCCTTAGCCATTCAGCTTCTTCACCGCTTTTATCCAAAGCAACAAATTCAGATTCCATAGTAGATCTGGTTATTACCGTCTGCTTTGAAGACTTCCATGAAACTGCTGCGCCTCCCAAAGTGAATACGTATCCACTTGTAGCTTTAGAATCCTGTATATCAGATATCCAACTTGCGTCAGAATACCCTTCAAGAACTGCAGGATCTCTTGTATAATGTAGCCCATAACTACGTGTATATCGTAAGTATCTAAGTACTCTAACAATCACTTTCCAGTGATCATCTCCTGGATTACTCGTGAATCTACTCAGACTACTTACAGCATAGGCAATATCTGGTCTTGTACAATTCATTAAGTACATTAAACTGCCTATCACTCTAGCATATTCCACCTGGGATATACTTTCTTCTCTATTTTTGGACAGATGTTGACTAGTATCAATTGGTGTTCTGGTCACGCCAGTGTCATTTTTACTAAATTTGTCAAGTATCTTGTCCACATAGTGTGACTGGCTCAAGATGAGTCCATCAGGCGACCTTTTGATTTTGATTCCTAAAATCACATCGGCAAGTCCCATGTCTTTCATGTCAAACCTAGAGTTCAACATATCTTTAGTTGATTTGATCATCCGATCATTGCTACCCACGATTAGCATGTCATCTACATATAGACAAAGAATAACATATCCATCGTCTGTTCTTTTGACATAAACACACTTGTCACACTCATTAATTTTGAACCCATTTGACATCATAACATTGTCAAATTTCTCATGCCATTGCTTTGGTGCTTGTTTAAGCCCATACAAAGACTTCACCAATTTGCAGACTTTCTTTTCTTGTCCTGGAGCAATACAACCTTCTGGTTGTTCATATAAATTTCCTCTTCAAGGTCTCCATTAAGAAAAGCAGTCTTTACATCCATCTGATGTACTTGAAGATTTCGCAAAGCGGCAATCGCTATGATTATTCTTATGGAGGTTATTCTCGTTACAGGAGAATAAGTATCAAAGTAATCAAGGCCTTCTTTTTGTCTATAACCTTTTATAACAAGTCTAGCCTTATACTTGTCAATTGTTCCATCAGCTTTCATTTTACGTTTGAAAATCCATTTAGAAACTAGCGGTTTACTTCCTGGAGGAAGGTCCACTAATTCCCAAGTATGATTCTGCATGATGGAATCAATTTCACTCTTTATGGCTTCTTTCCATAAAGGACCCTCCGATGAGCTTACAGCTTCTTTAAAAGTTTGAGGTTCAGCCTCTTGCATGTAGGTCAGAAAGTCAGGTCCAAATGATTTTTCTGTTCGTGCCCTTTTGCTTCGTCTAGGCTCTTCCTCTTCATATTCGGTTTCAACTTCTTGATGATCTTGACTATTCTCTTCAATAGTCTTAAACGTTCGTTTAGATAAACTTGGACCATCCTCTTTGGATTTGCAAGGAAATACATGTTCAAAAAATGATGCATTCCTAGATTCCATTATCGTGTTCTTGTGAATCTCAGGGTTTTTAGATTCATACACAAGAAACCGATAAGCACTACTGTTGTGGGCATAACCAATGAAGATGCAATCAACTGTTTTTGGACCTATTCTCATCTTCTTTGGTGTAGGTATCATTACATTTGCAAGACACCCCCACACTCTTAAGTATTTGTAAGAAGGCTTTCTAGCTTTCCACAATTCATAAGGGGTCTTGTCTTCTTTCTTTCGGGGTACCTTATTTAAAAGGTAATTAGCCGATAAAATGGCTTCCCCCCACATGTTTTGTGGCAATCCAGAACTTATCAGCATCGCATTCATCATATCCTTTAAGGTACGATTTTTGCGTTCAGCCACACCATTTGACTGAGGTGAATAGGGTGGCGTAACTTCGTGGATAATACCATGTTGTGCACAAAATTCACTAAATGGTTCTACATATTCACCACCACGGTCACTTCTTACCATCTTAATTTTCTTATTAAGTTGGTTTTCAACTTCTTGCTTATAGAGAGCAAACTTCTCTATAACTTCATCTTTACTTTTAAGCAAATATACATAGCAATATTTTGTGCTATCATCTATGAATGTAACAAAATATTTATTCCCACCTCTAGTTTGAATAAATTTTAAATCACAAACATCGCTATGTATCAAATCAAGTGGCTCAGTATTTCTATCAATCATTTGGTATGAAGATCTCGTTAGTTTTGTCTCTACACATATTTCACATTTGTGTTTGGGATCAATATTAAATGTGGGTATGTGATTCAAGTTAATTAATCTACGTAAAGTATTATAATTAACATGACCTAGTCTACCATGCCATAAATTAGAAGACTCAAGCATATAAGTGGAAGACTTTTTAATTATATTGATGGAATTGGGCTTAACAGCCATTACATTCATTTTCCACATCCCATCTTTCACATAACCCTTTCCCACATACATTTCATGTTTAGACAAAACCATTTTATCAGCTTCAAAAACCATCTTGAAGCCATGTGAACTCAGCAGAGTTCCAGAAATGAGATTCTTTTGAATATCAGGCACATACAACACATTTTGCAGCTTGACTTCCTTGCCTGATGTCATTTTTAGAACCACCATCCCTTGGCCCTTGATCTCAGATGTGGCAGAGTTGCCCATATATAGCTTCTCCCCAACTTCTGACAGTACGAGTTCAACAAAAGCAGCTCTATCACAGCAGACATGGCGTGTGGCCCCAGTGTCTAGCCACCACTCCTTTGGGTTGGAGTCCACCATGTTGACTTCAGAGACCACGGCAGAGAGACTGATGTCTGACACTTCTTGTGTGATGGTGTCCACCACATTAGCCTCTTTCTTCTTGTTTCTCTTTGGCAGCCTACAATCTGCCGACTTGTGACCCACCTTGTCACAGTTGAAACATTTTCCTTGGAATTTCTGCTTCTTTGAAATTCCACCCTTAGGCCCCAGCTTGAACCCCGACTTGGTTTTCTTGTTCTTGGAGCTTTTATCATGCTCCACCACATTTGCTTTGGCAACAGACTTGTTAAAAAGCTTTTTCTCAGATCTTCTATTGTCTTCCTCAATGCGAAGTCGAACAATAAGATCTTCAACGCTCATCTCTTTACGCTTGTGCTTCAGATAGTTCTTGAAGTCATTCCACGTCGGGGGTAGCATCTCTATGATTGCAGCTACCTGGAAAGACTCACTAATTACCATTCCTTCAGCATGAATTTCATGAATGAGTAATTGCAGTTCTTGTACTTGACTAATTACAGTCTTAGAATCCACCATTCTGTAGTTCATGAACCGTCCAACTATGAACTTCTTAGCACCAGCATATTCTATTTTGTATTTATGGTCCAAAGACTCCCATACTTCTTTGGCCGTTTTTTTCGGACTGTACACATTATAAAGTGCATCAGTCAAGCCATTCAGAATATAATTCTTGCACAAGAAGTCAGAATGCTTCCATGCTTCAACAGCAAGCAAGGTCTGAGCATCTGTTTCATCCTCTCTAACAATAGGAGGATCCTCTTTCAAGAATCTCGCAAGATTCAGTGTTGTCAAATAGAACAACATCTTTTGTTGCCAAGTTTTAAAATTTAGTCCATTAAATTTTTCAGGTTTTTCATTGTGGTTCACAGGAACTGTAACCGACAAAGGTTGCGTCGAGGTTGAAGCATGGACCCTAGGAGATGGCATCGGTGTCTCAGAAGTGCTCCCAGTTGGAACATTCTCAGTTGGAACAACATTCATGTTATCACCCATTTCTGAAAATAGAACCAAATATTAGTTTCCTTTAAAGACAAAACTGTTATAAACAGTAAACTATATATATATATATATATATATATATATATATATATATATATATATATATATACATTAAATGCCTTGATTGAAAACACAACATAGCAAATTGATATAATGTAAACGTTTTTACAACGCTCATATATATACATAAACAATTAAGAAATAAAACCAGTTACATAACAAACAAAACATAAACTACCAATGAAGTAATGAATTAATAACAATGACCAAAACTCTAACATCCATTTGTAATATTCTATCATAATAATACGTAATGTGTAAAAATACAATAAATGAACGTTATAATGTACCAAAACATATAACCTGAAGCATTCAACAAAATGTTAATGCATATAGCAAAACCAAACGTATATAGAAAATAATGAGGCTTTTAACGAAAATGAATATGAACATAGTTATAGCAACAGAATACAACAAAATGCAATAAAACATATGACAACTTTATAATAACAATATAAAGTAAAATACGTAAAGATTTAGAGCCAGAGAAATTGTAGAGAATCAAAACACACAATCAAGCGATTAGAAAAAAAAATATGATTAATACTTGTAAAACGTCCAATTTTAGGTAACCATGCACAAGGACGAAAATTTAACTTAAAAAAAAAACGTAATTGAACACGAACAACTTTAAAGGATATGGATATGCACCATTGCTCCATATGAGGGACATAATATTTATATTAAAGTAACAAACAACCAGAATCAAACAAAACATTAATGCACATGCAATCACGACATATATTATATGAACAATTCCAAAACTATGAAGAGAACTTTTAAGCCACGAGAGAAAACAATATTTCTTTATCCAAATGCAATAACCTGTCCGTTCTCAAGAGAAAATCTGTTTTAAGATTGTAATTAAATATAGCATGTAATCTGAATAAAATGAATAATATGAACAGGTTACAATTGAAAAGAAAGAAAATTAGAAAATAAGGAAAACAGATACAACAAAACCTTCAATTGAAGCAACGTAACGTGAAAATTAGATAGAAAAATGGTCGAGGCACGTGTAGGTCACGCTTTCCTTAAAACAGATTCGTCCCCTCCGGTTGTGCACGAGGATTTGATGGACGTCTGTCTCCCAGGATACAACGACTAACAACGGAATCTTCAGCACTATCGGATACCGTTTCCGGCGAACTTGAAACTGTTTTTTCCTTCTATCACCAAAAATGACTACAACAAAAATAGATGGAATTTGAAAAACAAAGGAAAGACTCTATGACTTGGTGAGTGCAAATTTTATGCAATTGTGTGTATCTCAAACATGTGGAGGAGAGTTCATTATATAGGCTTAGAAAATAGATGTTACAATCCACATTATAATGAGCATTATTCAGAATTTATGTGCATAATGACATTGGTTGCAACCTTCCATTTTCCATGATAATGGTGCTCATTATCTCCCATTAAACCATTGGTTGTAACCCTCCATTTTTCATGATAATGGTGCTCATTATCTCCCATTAAACCATTGGTTGTAACCCTCTATTTTTCATGATTATGAAGCTCATAATCACCTATTAATCCATACCTTTGGGTGTTACAACATGGGGTTTATGACCTCCATTAATCTCCACCAATGAGCATCAATTTCTCATTCATCCAATTGCCATTTTTCTAACAGAGAAAACTAGTGATATTAAATATATTGGTAATATCAGCATTTGTGAATCACAATTATTGAATAAAAGTTTCACAGTTTTACTTTTCTTTCCAGCAAAAAAAAATTGTCCTCTTAACTCAGTTCTATTCTTTTCTGCACCTTTTTTGTTTTTGGAATTTTGTCCTTAATAAGTTGAATATGGTGAAAAGGTTGACGGTATAATCTTATAGTGTTTAAGAAATGGGACAAATCTTTATGTACTTTGGTAAGAGGGCATTCCTTTTCCATTGAAAAATATTCAACTCTTGGTTTTGTCATGGTAGGAAATGAGGTAAATTCCAAACCCTCAAGCACCACATAATGATCAAGGCATTACAAATGCATTAAGAGCAATCTATACAGCAGAAATAACCAAACATATCAAGGTCACAACAACCATTTTCTCCTCCGCTTTGTCCGCCTCTTGCCCGCCTTCTGTTGGGGCATTTATTCCTGAAGTTGCCCCTATTTTGAAGAACATTGCTAAACACCTGTCATGATCAATGTGTACCCTTATTTTGCATATGCCTCAGATCCTGAGCACATCCCTTTGGACAACGTTTTGTTCAAGGAAAATGAAGTCGTAGTTGTAGATGGAAATTTGAAGTAATACAACATGTTTGATGCAATTCTATGCTGCTTTTGAGAAGGTTGGTTGGCCCAACGCCAAGTTGTTGTGGCTGAGACGACTGGTAAGCCCAGTGCAGGGAATGAGCCTCACACAAGTGTGGAGAATGCAATGACTTGCACTTAGAATCTGTTGAATCATATGGAATTCCAAGGAAGCCCAATGAGAGTGTGACTACATTTATGTTTGAGCTGTTCAATGAGAATCTGAAGCCTGCAGGGGTTGAGCAAAACTTCGGGGCCTTTTTATCCCAACATGCAGCCTGTTTATCCCTTGTGGCCTTGCTAGAGAGTGTTTGAGTTTCTTTGCGGTTTTATGTTTGACAAAGAAATGACATTTTAAGTTAGAGTTAGACTGAGATAAAAATAGTAATAATAATAAATGACATTCAATTATAGAAATTAGTCTTTGTTTTTTTAACCTACTCCTTTGTTTTCATTTGAATAGTCTTGTTAGCTTTTGGTAAAAGAAATGTTTTGTATGGGAAAGTTGCACCTACAACCCTTTTCTAGAGTGATTCTTTTTTTCTTTCTTTTCTTTTTTTTGACTTCTGTGAAGTTTTTTTTTTTTTTTTTTTTTCATTTAAAAACACTTGTGGAAGGGAGGAAAAAGAAAAAGAAAAAAAAAAAAGTCATGTTGTTTAACCTTTTTCCCTCGTTTAATTTTTCTTTCCTATCTCTCCACCTTTCACATATTCTCATCAGCATTAATAATGCAAGGTTGAGGAAGGTGACTTCATGTTGATCAAGTGCAAACCTTATGTTAGGTCGAGGCGCCTTATCTTATAGCTTGCGTCAGGATTCATGTGAGATGAGCTTTTCCAGCCATCCTGAGATTGGTGTTGTTATTTTTAAGAATTAGACGCGCGCCCTTTCAACTACTGAGAGGATTAAAATCAAAGAAGGGGGTAAAAACACAAGAAAGAACACTATAAAACTTACGTTTACTTTTAATAACTGCAAAAATTCACTGTGACAGAGAAAATTACTAAAGAAATCACGCCCTTCTTTGATACTTTGTTGTGTGTTTTTTTAGATTTAAAATAGAGAAAATTACATGTTATGTCACACTTTTAAAAGTATTTATATGCCATACTAAGAAAAGTTTATGTCACACTATCATTCATATAACATGTTAAGTTGTATTACAAATGAACATGTATGCCGTGTATAAAAAGTAAATATTAAAAGATGACATTTATGAAACTCCTCCTTTAAAATAAGCATAATTGAGTTCAATATTGCTTCTTTGGGCTCTTAAAACACAATCCATATAAGGCGACCACAACATGACAGAACTGAAATCCATCGTTGACAAGCCTAACGTTGCTTTGATGGTTCAAGCCTCATAATGGCCGGCTCAGTTTAGGCCATCATCGATGCTATCAAACACTGTTTAGTCAAGGTCACCCGACACTTGTCTTAGCATATATACATGTAGAGCAATCATAATAAACTACGTAGAGTTATAACCCTGCTACCAATAAAACAATGAGACTAAAAATATATGACATATTAGATTGAAGCTTACAGTTTTGTAAATAACGGTATAAACCCATGAAGATAAAAAGATTTTTCCTTTTGATAATCTTAGAGACGCACTAGTTGTGAAAAGGCAATAAGCCGTAAGACATCCAGCCAAGCAACAAGCACTGGCCTGAGATGTTTAGGGGATGAGAGGACTCGGCAAATAAACCTTTTTAGAGACAAATTTTAATCCTTGGTTTTTGAATACTTCTTTGGCCACAAGAAGGCCCCCATTTCCCATAAATTCTCAAATACGATGTATTTTGTAAGTAAAAAACCAAACTGGTACTCAGCAAAATAATAATAATAATAAAATAGTGTTGATTGTGTTGATTTGGATTCCATCCGTATGGTAAATAGATTTAAATTGTGATGATTTAAATTATTTTGATTTGAGTTGTATAATTTAAATTGGTGATTTGAACTCTTATCAAAATTGATGTTTGAATGTGTATTTAAATTAAATATGAAATAAAATTAAAATTTATGTTTATATAGATGGTAAAAAAAAATTTATTTATTAATAAATCTAATAAAATCCTAATGTTTATAATCCTAAAATATATGCAATATGTATATTAATTTATTTTTTTTCTTATTAGAAACACAATGAAAAGAAAACATTTCAATCGAATATCAAATAAAAAGTTCTGATTTTTTAAACTTTTATTAGAGCAAACATATCTAAGTCCAAAGAATTCAAGGAGGACAAAAACTCTAAAAACTATATTCAAATGTTCATTTAATTTGAATATTAGACGAAAACAAATATGTATCCAAAGAACTCTAAAATTTGAATTCAAAGAGTTTAAACCGAATATACAAAACAAACGAAACGGTTCCATGTTATTCAGGCAAATGAAAGCAATTGCTCATTTCGCACTCTCTAAATTAACGGCTGTTTGGTTGAATGGTGGGAATTATGAACAATGTAAAGCTCTTACATGCTATACAAAAAAAAAATAAAAATAAAAATTGCTACAGTATAAAACTCTCACATGATACAGTAAAAGTGGTTCTACCCAACGGTTCCCACCACCCTTCCAAACAACACTTTAGTTGTTTTGGATTGGTAGAAAAGAAAAATATTGGACATTTGATATATATATATATATATATATATATATATATATATATTAATTCAGCTTATATACGATGCTTTGACAAACTAAATGTGCAAATGCCAAGACAAGTCGTCATAATCTAAACTAAAAATAATAACCTTTTGATTTCTTTTCCGTAAAATTGAACAAAAACAGCATGAGCCTTTTTTCTTTTTGAATCAAACCCTCCTGAAAGGAAAAGAAGGAAAAAAGGAAAAGGACCAAAATACACCCAATGACTCAATTTCTCAGCACCTTTCCACTGCAGACAAAACAGCCCCTACCCTACCCTCTCCCTAACAACTTTGGAACCTAAAAAACCCCCGTTTTGGGAGGTAGGACTGGGGCACCTGTAACTTATTGCACTATTTGCAGAATACAGAGTTCCAACCGAAACCCACCTCTCTTCTTTCATATCCCAACTCATCGTCAGCTTTCTTTTTTAAAAACAAAAGAAGGAGAAAAAAAAAAAAAAAAGAAACTACCATCTGCTTTCAAAAAAAATTGGAACTTCTTGGATCTAATTATGTAAAAAAAAAAAAAAAGAAGTAATTCATGCATCAGATCCAGAGTCAGATGAACTTAATTCGGAGGACGCTTCACCCGGGTTAGTCGCATGAGATTCAGACAGCATCGAAAGCTTCGGCTGCAAACCGCGGCATAGTTTCAATAATGGCTTCTTTTTCATGCACTGCGTAAGAATAACAGAAAGGGACACATTATAAGTTGATCCAACTCATTTTGAAGTCTAAGTATGAGACATAGGAAAATGAAAAAGTTGCTTACCTCCTCGTAAAATGCATTAATCTCCTCTTCCGTAAGGCCTTCATCCTCACCAGCATTTTCGTCCCATCCAAGTGATCTTAGGAATTTAGCCTCTTCCTCATCCAGATAAACAGCTGAACTGGGAGGGCATTCATCCTCTCCGACGACAGAAAAGCTCTGTAGTTCTTTGCAGTTCTCACCATTGCCATTCACTCCAGCACCGTTTTCAACGGGGTGCGGACTTGCAGGGGCACTGAATATCTCTCTATTTCCTTCGCCTGATTTCTCACTTGTAGGAGATGAAATATTAGGGCCTGACTCAGGGAGAACAGTAGAGGGATTCGCTGAGGTTTTCTTCTTGATGAGATTGAAAAAATCATTCCGGCTCTGGACCTGAGACAAGGAAGGTCTCTTTTCTAAGGTAGGTCCTGATTTTAAATCCAGAGCAGAAACCTTGCGCTCTAGAGAGGAAACTTTCTGACTGTTGGGGCTCCTAGAAGAAGCAGCTACAACTGGAGGGGCAACAGCAAGCTGAGTGTTTGCTGGTCTGCTGGTGGAACCATTTGTTGGGCTAGTGACATCTTTTGACGAAGGAGAGACGCCATTTTCCCACACTGGTTTGAGTACGAGGAACTTCCCATGAGATGCCTTCGGAGTATCAGGCTTTATATTTCCACTCCGAAGGTATTGATTAACATTTTGTAGTGACGGCTGCTGCTGCCCAGTCTTAGTAGCCACAGTCATCTCACCAGATCTGGCACCTGTTTTGGGCTTCGATTTTTCAGAATTGAGAACCTGAAAAATTAGGATTTACCGTTACAAACATCAAACCAAAAAGGAAACTCATGCAGACATCTTTCAAAAAGGCAATACACGTATGATATGTGCATCTCAAATGACGTGTCAGCACCTTCAGATTCATAACTGCCCCGCCCACCCTTTTCCCCAAAATACCCCATTATGCAAAAGCACCAATAATGCAAGGAAAACAAGGACAACTATAGTGTTGTAACTCAAAAAAATATACATAGCTACTTAAAAATGGCAATGAAATAATTACAATCATTCCTAACTTTCTCTCTAAAATCAATTTAGTATGTCGATTTATCCAAGGGAGAAAAATAACTAGAACTACCATTTTCAATAAATAATAGCTTAGTTGACCAAATTCAGATACATCAATGTGAAGATTAATCATCTTATTGTCACACAAGTGTAGAATATATCTTCCGGAGGTTGTGTAAGCTAACAAAAATTATATAGAATGAAATAACTTCTAATAATTACAAGAACAACAACAATAAAAAACACTAGTAGGTATTCTCATCTGTGTAGAGTACAATAATGTCTCCATAAGTGATATTGTTAGATTGTAAAATTAGACAATAGAATCAAGTATCCTCCTAGAACCCCTCCACCAAACCAACACACGTACAAAAGAAACAAAAGAAAAAAGAAGAGAAGGCTCCATTGTTTAATAACTCTGATTATCAAAAGACACTGCACCTCCAGTAAGTACTAACCAATAAGTAGAAGAGTAAAATCTTTTAATTTTGTGGGTAATATATAAACTACTCAATACTGTGACCATGGATAGCTCACTTAACTTTATAAAATCTATCCCTATAAATGAGCATTTGACAAAACCACAATATATCAAAAGAAAGCAAATCTTCTTTTCCCCAACAAAAACAGAGGGAGCATTGACAGTAACTAAGAAACATAAAAACATCAATGCAAAGAACAAGGCTTCAAGGGGTTGAACCAAAAACATCATCTTCTAGCCCAACAAATTTTTTTATCAGTTCAACGTGTATTCAACATATCCAATGATGCTTCACCTCCAGGGACAAGAAAAACATTTTAAAAAGGCCAGATCAGTATAACCTCTCATCATACAACTTTGTAGGTTAAAACAAAGATATTGCAAGTAAGAATTAAGACATGTATAATCTATACAAGAAAAGTGGCAACCTTAACTCCCAACTAGCAAAGTCTACCTAAAGACAGGGTAACTTTATAAATACCTCAACGTGGTCCTAAGATACTACAGAATACAGATTATTTTTTATTAGTTGTTGCACATTGTGTTTGACCAACAATAATAGTGTGAACTTTCGTTGAAAAAGGTTTAACGTACTATAAAAAGAAGGCATACATGCAGCTACTGCGCAGTGAAAAACAGTACACACCACCAATAAAGTTTCAAGGTTTAATGGGACATAAAAGCCTAAAGGAAGTCAACCACTAGAAAAATCAACTACATAGTAAGAAAAGATACTCATAAGGCTATTCGGTAGAATCAATTACAGTTTGGCTGATTACCTCTATTTCCCATTTCACAAGAATCATGTATGTTACCAAAAAAAAAGAAAAAGAATCATGTATGTTAATCTCCACAACAAACATATTAAGTTCAAGATCTCCGAGTAAGAAAGGAAAACAAACAAAAAAAAAAAAAAAAAAAAAGCACACTAATGACTATGCATTTACTAACAAAATGTAACAAGCTCCACACGTATCAATTCCAATCTACTTACTGAGGCTTTAGGCATTGAAGGTGTCACCGGTATTAATTGCCTTGATTGCTTGATGGCCAATTCCTCAAGCCTTTGTGTCTTGACAGATACCTAATAAAAACACCTCAAAAGTTAAGAGCTATGACACCACTTGACAAAGACAATACAGTAGGGAAATGCAAGAACATATAGTAACAAAACTATGAATAACTTTTATTAAATCTGGAAATCTGAACAAAAATAAATGCCCAAAACATAGGTGCGACTTTATCGAGCCCGACAATTAGAACATGTAAATATCAAAAATAAATAAATGAATAAGTCCTAACCTAAGCAAACCTTCAAATAATTAAAGGGAAAAAACTGAATAAAATAAGAATCCTCATATAACTAAAATCCTTAGGAACCTAAACGCGTTTGCTACATCACAAAGACTCACAAGAACATTTCATCTGACCTAAAGCATAAACAATCTTCTTAATTACCTGGGGTGCAGTACGAGCTCGTGATGGAGCTTGTGCCAAAGCTTCAGCCATATTAAGACCAGCCATTGCAGTTGGAGTGGCAGACCCTGAAGTAGCTGCAACAGTTTGTTGAGCAGAAAGGGATCCTGAGCTACTGCTTCCCATTATTGAAGGCACTTCTGCAAGCGCTGAAGTCCATCCCTCTCCACCAACCAAAGCTGAACTAGCAACAGGAAAACTCTGCACAGCTGTAGTAAAACCCGGAGATGGAACTCTTCCAATCTCAGGTCCACCTTGTTTTTCTTCTGCCCCAAGCGAGGGAAAGTCCTTTTCGAAGACTGCCTTTTGAATGCTAGCACCAATACTCCCAGAAAGCAAGCCATTGTCATTGCTAGTGATTGCTGTTGCTAGAGGTTTTCAAGTCAACAGTAGCTCTTCTAGACACCAGCTCACCTTGTTTCCTCAACGCCATAGACTGAGAACGCCGCAGTGTGTCCTTCTCAACCCTACTGGGAAATATGTTGCCTAAGGGGTCAGAACTATCGCGATCCCAATGGTCTCCAAATCTATCTTTGTCTTTATCACGGTCCTTATCACGGTGACTTCTGTTAAAGCTACTATAGGCATGCTTAGCAGAACCATTAGTTGAACTCCTCCGTGAATTAGATGAGGAAGATCGATCAAGGAATGCAGAACGAGGCGTTTCGAACTCACTTATACTCTTTGAAGTCCTATTTCTAGCATTAGGAGCCAAAGATACATCTACATGACAATTACAACAATCACAGAATTACCATACATGTCCAAAAGGCAAAACTAACAATAATCAAAGTATCTGATATACCAAAGCAACATGAAAACAAAAATAGCCACACCATATAGAAATAACATATTTATTTATAGCACAACTTTGTATACATAATTTTCAAATGAGGATGTACCTGAGTGAGAGGAAGATGAGGCAAAATGGTGGGCTGAATTGCCACCCCCTGTAACACTTCCAGCACTTCTCAACCATTGCGGAACTAGCGTGGGTTCACTTCTTTCCATAAGGAGCACTGAACATGATCAGATACTACCACAAGAACACTTCTCACCTTTTCCACAACCTCCACCCCTTTGTTTCAAAATTTTTATACTTCGAAGCAGAATTACTGAGTAACAACTCGATTCTTTTTTTTCTTTCCCCAGTTCAACCTTTTGTCGCAAGCACTCCCAACTGGAAACTCACTCCTCCAAACGTACGCTAGTTAGATAATATGTCACAACTACAGTTTAGCTCCGCCAAACAAATTCAATCAAACACAAGATGTTAAGCAGTTGCTAACCCAGTGATCAAAAGTTGTTATCCTTCTAAAAACCAACCCCGAATTCCAAGCTCCACCCAAGTTTTTCTTATCCCAAAAAACCAACTTGTATTGAAATCAGTGCCCAATTTAATAATCAATTAACAGCTCTGGCCGGCACTTCTCAGAATTAGAATGATTTTGCTCTGCCTATGCAACAACTGTGCAACGATTCATGTACAGAAAAAAGAACCCCACTACAGTCCCATCTTCAAACAAAGATGGATTTGCAGAACGATAAACAAGAAACTCAATACCCCATCATCTCCTCCAAAAAGAAAACCCCGGTCGGATAGCGCAAAACAAATTCGTCAAAACTATGACGATATATCCAATGGCGTAACCAATATTCTCGAACACCAACAACAATTCACGCCCATAAACCAGTTCAAAATCGGATTAAAACCCTGGGCAAGGATTAATAATAAAAAAGGGGAAAATTTCTCGAGTGTGGACTCCCGAAAAACTCCGCCAATATAGAAACCCTAGAACCCAAACCTAGGGTTTGAGCAGCGGAAACGATTATCGTCAATATAGGACAATTCTAGAGAGAGAAAGCGACAAATAGCGGCTTCCAATAAGAGACACACACAGAGAGAGAAAGAGGGAAACTAACCCAACCCCGCTTCGATTGACGATTATGCCGAAAACGCAAACCGTCTCAACAACCGCCCTAAGAACCTTCTCGAATCCAAACCAATGCGTGCGTTTTTTCCGAGAAGTTTTCAGGGAACCAAGACGAGCGAGCGAGAGAAAGAGAGAAACGCAAAGATAGAGAGAGAGATATATATCAATAGAGAGAGAAAACCAGGATTGAAATGGAAGCGAAGAATGGGGTCAGAGAGAGAGAGAGAGAAGATTAAGAGCGGTTAGGGTTTTCGTTTTTGTGAGATTGGAAAGGAAAAATGGAGAGAGAAATAGAGAGATTGGGGATAATAGAGAGAGAGAGAGAATAGAGGGTGTTTGTTTTTGTATGTAATTTTTTTTTCTGTTAGTGTTTTTGGATACTGAAGAATGAAACGTATGAAGAACAACCTCTTTTTCCTTGGGGCCTAAAAAAATAATAGAAAAATCAATTAGGACAATTTTATTCAATTTTTCTTATTTTTCTTGTGTTATTTTATTAAATTTTTCTTATTTTTTATGTTTTTTGGAAACTTTTTCTTGTGTTTTTCTTATTAGTATATACTTTCTTTTCTTTAGAATATTTTTTTATTTATTACTTCTTCTTTTAGTATTTATTTATCATATTAATTTCTTAACCTGCCCAAAATATCCCTAATTGCACCAAATAAGTCGGACTCTATCCTTGAAAAATCAAAAACCTATAAGTCTTTGTTTATTATAATTTTTTAAAAAAACAAGAAATTTCTTTTTTTTTTTTTTTGGCATTGCTTTTATTTTTATATTTTTATAAATATGGACTTCGTTATTTCTCAAACGCCAAACCTCATTGTAGGGGTGTCGTGTGGTATGGAAATGCCATCCTGGAATTGTAAAATGGATGTGCCTATGTGTCATTTTCTTGGTTATCTCATTCATGTGGCATGAACATTAATTTTTGTGAGCACCATTATTTTGTTATTTTAGTGTTGGTCAACAACCATGTTTCTTGCAAAGAAATTTTCTTTAGAAAATTGTTAAAAAGTGTTTTCTTTTTAGAAAGGAGTTGCATATAATATTTAACCATCAAAGAAAAAAAAATGGAATGAAGAAAAGAATTAAAACAACAGAAGAGAGACAGAGTAAAATAAATTGGGGAAGGGGGAATTTATTGGGATGGATTAGAGAGGGAGGAAGGGTATCTTGTGATTTTCAATATTCACACACTATAACTCTTTTCTGACTTTTTATTCCAAACCTCTTTTTTATTATTTATCCTTAAATATGCATGTTTTTCATGAGAATATTTAACATTCATTTGCAATATAATAAGAAAATCGGAAATTGTCAAAATTACAGATCCTTTGAGATTTTTTTTCTTTTTTTTTTTTTGTTTCTTGTAACTATTTTCCTTCTCGAGAAAGTTCATGAGTTGATATTTGAATCCTTACATTCACATGAGAAAATCTTTTTCCTTGGAAAAGATAAGAAAACCCTTGACTAATCGAAATAAAACGGAATCGAACAAAGATGTCAAACCTTGCTATCAAAAGTTTCTTTAAGGAGGATTCTAAAAAATAAAATAAAATAAAATCTTGATAGAGATAATGCTTTATAAAAATAAGAACTTCAACAAAACAATCCTAAATATAATAACATTAAAAAATAGCAGTTTATCCTAAATTATGGATACCAAGCAACTTCACCCGTTTCATTTTTTCTTTTTCTTTTTTGGAAAAAAACACCAAATAACAGCTTTTATTAGTTAATTGTTAAATAATATCATATATTTTAAAAAAAAAAGTAGAGAAAATAACACAGTTAAACAAATCAGAATTTTAAAGTGACCAAAATCCCCAAAATATACATAAAAACCCTAAAATACCCCTCAACCATGGATCTGGTTTGTTTTTTTGGTTTTAAAAAAAAAAAAAAGACTTTTACTCAATTTGAAATTTTTTTTTACCCTTTCCTCAAAATCTTCCTGATTCTTGCTCCACTCTCCCTCTTTGTTGCGCATGAACCAGACCTCTAAAGTGGATGTCGCCGCCGTCACACTCGTCGTTGTCTCCATCGCATTGACTTTGCCAGTCTTTGCTCCGTCGCGATCGAGGAGAAACGGACGCCCAGCGAACCGATAAAGATCCGATGAGCTCTTTGTCGCAGGTGATTTTTGTGCTGGAATTGAAGGAAAATGCCTCGATTTCACTCGTCACAACGGTCTAAACGATCTACTGCGATAATGGCTCGTAACACATGATGAATGGAGACACCGGAACTGCTGAACGTGGATCGAAATTTTATGTTGGCCTTATTTTTGTACGTCTTTCCTCAAACCGCCATCATGATTTTGTTGATCGGCCCCTTCAGGGCACAACAAGGTTAGCAGCAAAGGCGGCTATAGGGTACGGTAGAAAAAAGTTATTTCTTTATTTTTTTTGTCAGTTTTCACTGGAATTTTTTACAATACTAACATTGTAATAGTAAATACGGCTGCCATCGATATACTAGTAAATTTTTATATAGAAATATAATATTGACTAAAAAATATAATATTTTTTTGTCATAGGTGACATCAATGGCGTTGGTAAAGCCTAGTGATATCACCTATAAGTTTTGTATTTACATAGAAATACAAGCCCTATTTGATAGCGTTTTGATTTTAGTTTTTGTTTTTGAAAAAATTTAAAAATGAGAATGTTTTAAAAAATATGATAGAATTGTTTACAAAATTATGTTTGGTTGTATATAGTAGTATATTTTTAACACAAAACATTTTTTAATAAAAAATTATTTGTATAAATAAAATAAAGTTTAATTTTAATAATACTAATATAATAATACTTAATAATATTCATTAGAATAAAAATTAGGTTTTTTAATAAAAAATAAAAACCAAAGAAGATTTTTCCCTCGTCCTCTGCCTGGTGAGAACATGGCACCAGCAACGGTGACTGCCCTACCTCAACGGCCCCTCGCCTTACTCAAGAATGAACCTAGCCCCACCCATCGACGGCCCTCTAATGTCGACGGCCCTGTCGCAAGAAGGTTGCTGGTAAATTTTTGTATGTATATGGAAATATAATATTTATATGTTAATATAATATTTCATAGCCACATATGACGAAGCTAGTAAGTTTTTATATTTATATAGAAATACAATATTTTCCATGTTAATACGTTATTTCTCGAGTATGGGGAGGTTGTCTAAATATTTTTGTATTTACATGATCGGCCAACATCGTTGGTACCAGTGATGGTTGGTCTTGTCCTTAGTAAATTTTTGTATTTACATAAAAATAATGTATTTATATGTTAATATGGTATTTTCTGGTTCTAGCGAGGTTGTTGGTATATTTTTGTATTTACATGAAAATATTTACATGCCAATATAATATTTTCTAGACCTGGCTACATCGTCGGTGTTGTTGGTAAATTTCTTTTATTATTAGAAAATATAGTATTAATATGTAAATATTGTATTTCTCGGCCACTAATTGGTGCCCGCAAGGAAGGAGGGTGAGCGATGGAGAGGAGAAAGAGGTAAACGTGTTTTGTTGTTTTTATTCTCAATTTCTCATGATATGCTATTTATTACATATTTTGAAAACATGTGACATTATTTACTAATTTTTAGCCTATATATGCTATTTAGCTCTTTCCTTTTGTTTGGATAAAGAGCAAAATACAAAGACGACAAAAAAAAAAAAAACATACACAACAACAAAAAACCATTAAAAAACTAGATAAAACGGAAAAAGAATAACACATACAGAGTAGCAACAACAACAACAACAATGATAGATCCAAAAAAAAAAAAAAAGTGAAATCCAGAACCATCACATTTCCTTCGTCATTGCCATTAGACCACTGGCCCAATCGTCTTCGCCATAGGCTCCACCAGAAGTTGAAGTCGAAGTAGTGATTTCCACCATCGCAACTATGAAGCACTTTATGCAGTCAAGAATCGTGATCTTGAAGGAGATGACGATGGAGTCTCACCATTGCCAAACCTAAGCACAGTCAATCCGCACCGTTCGTGCACCTCACAGTCGCCGTGTATTTGCGATGGAAGAAGGGTATAAGAAAAAGATTGAGTTTGAGCCCATACTTGCCATCATTGTTTGAGCACGCCGGTAGAAAGACAAGGTCAACAAAGACGACAATGGCTGATCTATAGAGACACTGTGTGAATAGTGCGTGAAAAAACCTATATCTGAAAAAGGTGTTTTGGGGTTTTTCTTTTATAAAATAATCATTTATCCTAAAAGTGTTCTTTATTTCACATTTTTAAAACTATTAACATTATTCACTAAGTGAGTAGTAAAATATGCTATTTGCTATAATTTCTTTGTTAAGAAAAATTGTGAAGAATAGAAAATTTGTAGATGAAATTAAGGATTTTTTTCTCCCTAATGAAAGCATTATAAGGCAGCTATCACATTATTTTGTAAATATATATATATATATATATGGTTTGTTTATCTATGCGTAATCGTAGTGAGCATAAATTGAAGTGGTCAAGATTCATAATAAGTACGATTTGGAGTGAGGAATTGGAGTTATTCCGAATCTCATTCATGCATTTACTTAGTTCCATAATCAAAATAAGTTGTTGTAAAGTTTCTTATATACCCTTTAACTAAATTTTGTATTTTCCATTCAAAATGAAAACTATACACCTATTATATTGATGTTAGTCATAATCCAAATATTTACACAACATTATAATAGTAAATAATAAATATAAGTTGTGTAATTATTAAAAAAAACAAAAATAGATTGTCAAAATTTAAACGATATTAATAAAAAATTAAAATATACTATTCACTTTAATAAAACAATAAATTTCCTATTTACTTTAATAAAGTTAATAATAATTAGCTAATACTATAATATTAGATAAATAAAATAAAAGATTTATATCATAATTATATTTGTTGCATTTGTTATTTTAATAAGTAAAATAGGGATAATATGGCATTTTAATATTAATATCATGATTAGGAGTCCTAATTCGAATTAGGGGCTTGGTATTGCCCATTCCATTCTTGAATTCCAGATTTGTGTAGGGCCACTAATCTTAATGCCATCATAAGATAAAAAAGAACAAGAGATTGACTTCCATTCCCTGTTATCATTCCCTAATCCTGGTAAACTTAGCATGCCAATAATAAAAAAAACTTCATTTTATTTTTAAAATTCAATTTAAAATAGAGAAAATGTTTTAAAAACAAAACAAAGTAATGTAGTTTAGAAACCAATTTAAAACTACATAAAAGTTTTATTGGTAGGAAACATTAGCTCTAGAAACTGAAGAGACAAAAAGTCGAGTAAGAGGTCAAGAGGCGTAAAGAAAGAAGGGTGTTCAAAGTATCAGAGTCGCCTCCGGTGCATCACCAGGCTCTTAGCACTGAAATTCGGTCTCCAAGCCTGTTGGTCTATGGGCTTCATAGTGGCGGTGGACATGGCAATGCAAGTGTTTGGGGCAGAGTGATGATCAAATGTGGGGTAAAAGATGGAGGTTGTTTGATTGAAGTGTCATTTGCAATGCATCTAATGTCAAACTTTTAAAATCCTTTATGGTTTGATCCACATGGCATGATGGTAGGACTCTAGTTATGGTGTAAGTGTTGTCTTATAGTGGCAACGGATGGGCATGGGGGTCAAGCTATGGGAGTTTTATCGGTTAAAAGCCAACAGTTTTTTAGTGGGCTGATTTTCAACAAAAGGTCGGTTTCAAAAAATAGAAACCGATAGTCGGCGGTTAGTTTTCGGTCGATGGTGATTGGTTTTATTGCGGTCACATTAGTAACCAATCAAATTGCATATGTAACCCATAAGCAACGTGGTCAGTTATATTTGGTTTTTTTTTTTTTTTCGTACAAATGTAATGTATTAGATATCCTAAAAAACCTAACACTTTGGAAACAATAATGTATTAGCTAAATAATGAAAACAAGCAAATTAGCAAGAAAAGTCATAATCTTACAATAAAAGTCAAGTTTTAACACGATATGAATTTTTTTAGAGGAGATATGGAAATATAAAATTATAGTAATATATCACATATTAAACTCCATATATTATGTATATGGAGTACATATATAATATATTATTATAATTTATATTTATATTTTTCAAAAACAAAAATTAGTCAATTGGTTCACTTTTCGATCTATGAAGACAACCTCTTTTGATAACCAAACTGCTCACTATATAGGTGGCCAGTCTTTCAATTGAAATTGTCAGTTTTGTCTATTAGAACTGATTTTTTCGTTTGGTTTGGTTGTTGGTTTTGGTTTTTCATTTTTTTGACAACCCTAGTTCAAGCGTTGTTACTTAATTGACATCTGTATAATGTCATGTGTATCTCAAGCTCTGTTACTTTCTTTATGGCTCTTTTGTTAGTCATCTCAAGGCTTTACAATTGTGCTTGCGATTTTTCTTTTTTTCTTTTTTTTAAGTGTTTTGTTTTGTAACAATGATAGTTTTTACCAATGTGACAATATATTTGTCTTATTTTGTAGTGTTAGTCTGTGTTTTAATTATACTAGCTTTTTTCTTTTCAGTATCATGTGCGATCTTAGTGTTATAGGTTTCTCGATCAAATTGTTCAGTTGATTATTACATGTTGTTTTAAAGAGATAAGTGCATGCTCGATTGTTACATGATGCATTTTGTTAGGTTTTGGGTTATTTTTGACAAAAACCCATCAATTGTCAAAGGTTTGAAGAGTTTAGGGATTGTTTTGTCAAAATAAAAAAAAATAAAAAAAGTAAGGTTAAAGTGTCACCTAACAAAGAGTTAAGGGACCACAGGTACAAATTACTCTTAATTAAAATATCGTTTTATAATTCATCCCTAATATAATATTTGTCTCAAGTAATAACTATTCATACTTGTCTCAAATAAGTTATTACTCAAATATTTTTCCTCATATTCTTTAAAACGTTACTCTAAAAAATAATAAAAAAATAAAATGTTATTTTTATCAAATGTAGCATTTATATTTTTTCCCCTAAACTGTCTAGCTCAAATAATTTTCTAGAATATGGCCTTTTTAAACTATCTTTCTTTCTCATGTGTACCCCTTAAAGTAATTTTTTATCTGATGATCTCAACCAAAATTTTATATTTAAATATGACCGACAACGCTAAGCAATTCGAATCTTCAAGTCTCCTCTGCCTGTGCGAACAGCTCAGCATCAAGAAGGTCTTCTTCTCCCCTTGTTACCCTCAGAGCAACGGGCAAGTTGAAGCCATTAACAAGACAATCAAAGACAACTTGAAGAAAAAACTTGAGGAACTCAAAGGTGCGTGGATCGACGAGCTCCCAAAGGTACTCTGGGCGTACCGAACAATAGCTAGGACAACCACTAGGGAGACTCCATTCTCCCTCCTCTATAGGGCCGAGGCAATCATCCCGACAGAAGTTGAACTATCGAGCTTTAGGGTCAAATAATACGACAAAATTCAAAACGTTGAGACCATGATGTCCGAGCTTAATTTGCCCGAGGAAAAGAGGAACCGCGCCGCTATCTGTAACACAGCTCGGAACTAAGTCGTTGCTCGGTATTACAACCCGAGGAGTTTCAAAGTTGGTGACTTAGTGCTAAAAATTGTCACTATTTGGAGTGACCAGAATTGTTCATCCAGGTACCTACATGCTATCTGACATGGAAGGCAATTTGCTCTGTCATCCTTGGAACGTCGAACTTTTGAAGAAATTCTTTTACTAACTAGAGCCAGAAACCTTTTTTGACCTCTAGCCATATTCTTTTGTAACTAAACTTGTCAAACAGGGTTGGAATGTAAAGAAATATTAATGAAAATTTTAAATTCCACATGATTCCACTGAGCAATGTATGTTAAGGAAAATACAACTTCTGAAAGGTGGGATAATAACTCCGGCCCAGGGGACCCGACAACAACTCCCGAAGAGGGAGAGTCATCCCGACAAACCGAACGGGGGGGTTGGTCAGCATGGCGCCGACCAATAGTCTGCTGTCGTGCAAACTACCTAGACAGGGTTGCCCTAGCATGGCAATGACCCAGGGAATACAACTCCCGACCAATGTTAGACTTGTAAAAGTTTAAATGAACTTAAACAAGTCTAAGGGGGGCTACGGGGTACCATACACCGTTGTGCTCTACACGACCGAGAAACGGACCTTCCCTGCTTGGTTGAACTTGGCAAACGTAAATCATCCATTTCCAAGCAAATCTGTCCCTGAGGAAGATTCAACTTAGAAAAGTAAGGCATTTTGTTTCTGAGAAACGCTTAACTCGGCGAAAATAGAATTAAGAAGACACTAGATCGGAATTCAATTTCGAGAATGTTTGTTCCCGAGGAACATTCAACTTGGAAGAATTCTTAACTCAATTTCTTCTCGAGAAACATCTAACTCAGAGAAATGAAGTCCGAACTTCATTCCCGAGGAGCTATTAACTCAAGATTCCCGAGAAGCATTGAACCTAAAAATGGAACTGACGTTTCATATCCGAGAAGCAATACACTTGGAAAAGAAATAAAGGTTCCGTTAATTGAAAGTCGTAGGGAGGTATAAGTAATTGGACACCTCCCGAGCCCAGATGAAGAATTAAAAAAGAAAAAAAGAACAAAAAGTTCAAGCCTAGGCCCCATCCTCGGCATTGTTGTTCTCATCGTCCTAGTCCTCGCCGTCCACCTCGAACACCTCTTCTGGGGTGGCCACTGCACATCGTCTTCCGGCTCTGGCTCTATGATGAGTGACCAGTCGAAGCCCGCTGCTTTGGGATGCTTCTTTAGAATGTGGTCCCGCAGGTCGGTCATCCTGAGGTAGTAGTTATATGCGGACAACTTAAATTCCTCTACGGCTTGGGCCAAGTGGTCGGCAAATTCTTCCCTTAAGAAGCGCTGCTGCTGGACATGGGAAGCTCTCAACTGGGTCCTCAGGAGATCAATCTTGTCTCGAGACTGGTTGACCTTATTTCTCGCGCTTTCGATCGCCGCCTTCGCCTACTCGACCTCTTCTCTCGCCTTTTCAGCCTCTTCCCTCGCCTTCTTAGCCTCCTCTTCGGCTTAAGAAAGAGACTCCTTGATTTGACCAAGCTCGATGTTCTTGGACATGAGCTCCTTCTCGACCTCGTTCTTCTCGAACGTGATCTTATTGTGCTTCTCTTTCTCAAGGCCAAGCTCCTTTTGCCCGGCCATATACGCTAGCTCAAAAAATGCACAGGCCTAAAAAAATGAAGGTTAGAGCACATGGAACAAGTTAAGAGGAGCCCGAGATAAAAATTTTACTTACCTTGGTGGTGGAACAGAAGGCAGCGCGGAACAAGCTGTCATAGTTCTCTCCTCAGAGATTTTCCAAAAATGACTCCCCGGGATTGCCCTCGGTAACGTTTTCAAGGATAAGGCGTCGGGTATTCTGACGCCTCCTTAGAGGATTAGCCGAGGGCGATGGTACAACGGTTGTCACGGTGGGAGGTTGGGACTGGCTAAAGGCCCCCCACTCTCATCAGCGGAGGCGGGGGAGCGACTTGGACTAGGTCTGAGGGGCTGTTCGGTTCGAGGCGGCTGCTCAGACCTCAGAAGCTCTTCTAGTCTTAGCGTCCTCTTTCTTTTGGACCCCGAAATGCCCTTACCCTTTGATCGACGAAGATCCTCTATCATCTTCTGCCTCTCTTCTCAAGAAAGCTGCCGTGAAGACATATCTACAACAAAAGACAAGAATCCATAAGTTAAGGTGAGCTTGGCCGACCACCAAAAAAAAAAAAAAAAAACTCGAAGCTTACCACTGATCTAGAGTTGGCCCGACGGGTAATGTTGCCAAATCACAGTCCTTGAGGTCCTTGTCTGCTATGGGTGGCTCCACGTCGAAGGAGCCACTCGACGAGTCCTTAAAACTAGATGATGATGGCTCCCTCGTCAGCCACTCGGATCTGATGGTGCTTGGCCTCGCAATGTCCATGGCGTTCGGCCTGGCCACTGTTACCTACCCTACCGACCGGGCAGATTGGATGTTGGAAGGGGGACTGATTCTGTTGGACTCCTGGAACCAGCCATAACAGGAAAGGTTCTCCTTCTGGAGCAGGAAAGACTGCTACTGAGTAGATTTCGGCTTAGCGTATAGGTCATCCACTGCTCTGATGATGTTGCCCGGCGCCCACGGTCTCTTCGACCAGACATTCCCCTGCTCGAACATTCTCGGAACGTGCTGGTCCTTAGGCACAACTTCACTAGCCTAGGCTATATAGTTTCCCTCGACGAAGAACCACTTGAACTTCTAAAGTTTGTCCAAGTTGAGGTTGCCTGGGATCAAGTCCTTCTTAAAGCCAGTAAAGTAGTACTAGCTGGACTACCAGGGAAGCCTCTTCATCTTATACACCTGCTTGAAGGCCTCCCACAGTATCTCGGTTGCCTGATGGTACCTCTATAGCACGTACATCCCTATCATAGACCTATAGCTATTCGGGTTGAGCTGGGCAGGGCTGACATTCAAGTCGTTAAGTGCCCGGTGAAGGAAAGGGTGAAATGGCAAGCGTAACCCAGCCGTGAAAAACTCAGCATATAATGTTATGTAGCCTTCGGGCAAGGTCAAAGACGAATCATCCTCCCCCGACATGAAGAGGTCGACATCGCCTGGGATGCTGAACTCTCAACACAAGTCCTCAAGCTAGAGGTCTGTTATCGCACTCGAATATCCTGTTGTAGACATCAAGCCGAGCCGAGATATTCAATAAGCAGTAACTCCCCAGACTCTGGTGATGACAAGTCTTCTGGTGTCCTCGTCCTCCTTGACGGCACTCTCTTCAGGCTCTGCTTCCTCGGCTGACCGGTCCTCATCGGAGATCTCCACGGTCACCCTACTTGTGACCTGGACTAGGCAGCAGCCGCCTCTAGACCTGCACGCTCCTGGGCCATAACTCAAGACGTGCCAGCGGTGGCGGCACCGATGTAGGGATCCTCGCCCTTGTACTGTCTCACTGGGCATCTCCCATTCAGCAAGTCGACAAACTCTTGCTTGGGTACCATCCCGGCATCAAACCTCAAAATTTCGACTGGTTAGCCTACTCCGTTGGGCCCTAGGGATAGTCCCTCAGTGTCAACCTCTACGTAGGTCGACCTCTTGGTCTTGGTGCTACTATCTGACCAAGAAATATCTATGTTTTGGGAGTCAAAGAGGTCACTCATTTTTTAAATATGCTTCTTGGGAAAATTACCTGATCGGGTCGTGGAAGCTCAGGAAATGAAGTCCTTGAGTTGCTAACTACGATTCGGTAGCTAAAACTTAGAAGCGGCAAAGTATAGCTTTGGGTGTGCTTGAAATAACTAGGAATAAAGCCCTATTTATAGCCGTCTTTGAGGCAAAACTCGGGCATGAAAAACAAAGAGGCACAATGATTCCTTTCATTAGGGAAACAACCAATCGCGTGTCAACACATGTCCCCCCAAGCTCCATCGAGTGGCCTTCTATCTTTCGTTGCCTTGGAACGCCGCTTGAGCTTCATTTTGAGCTGACCTCACCCTCTCGGCATAGTTCAACCGGGCGAGCATCGACCTGGTGAACTGGGGGCTGCTGTTGGGGGTGAGATTGAAGCAACCGCCGAGGAGCCCCATTCCCCTGTGGTTGGCAAACTTACTCGGCAAGAGCTACTGGGAGCGTATTAAGCTCGGATCGTCTACCCGAGGTGCTTTTCAAGGCCCTCTAGGCCGTGTATATGAATGAACGCCTCCTCGAATTGGACATCGGCTCCGGTCGGATTTTCATAACTTGCAAGCAAGATGCTACTCGCCATCAATGGCCTACAGATGGCAGATATCCCACCGCCAGATGGAGACTAATCTATCGATGGGGGTCATGACACTTGTCCCCTGCAATCTGACAGGCCTTGATGTGACACATGGGTTGTGGGCAAAATCCATCTAACACCCAGTTCAAGTGGCAACCTATAAATGGAGAGCATTTATTGTAGCTCAAGCAAGCATGCTCCTTCCCAACTAACCAGCTCTCTTTCTCTGTCAAGCAGCACCTGCCTTGAGCGTCAAAGAGCTCTTGTTTGGTACTTAACTGGTTTCCTCCTCACCTTTAAAGCGCCCCTCTTCTTATTGTAGGTTCGCCCGAGCAGGCAAAGACGGGCAGGAAAGAGCCGTCCATCTACCGTGCACGGCTGCACGTGGTGTTGATTCGCTGCCGCACTCTGGTAAGCATCAACAACAATACCGCATGACTTGTATAGTCAAAATATAATCATATAAGTTTTGTATTAGAACAAGGATAATTCATAATCTGCCTTCTAATTCTGTACTTTTTTGCACTTTATCTCTCTTTGTTTAAAACGAATAAAATACTTTAAATTTGAAAACTTGTTTCAAATTTGTCCCGCATATACTTTGTGCATGAGAAAAACAAGAAAAAAAATAGACAGAATATATTTATCTTTTTTTGAGGAAATTTTTTTAAACATTTAAAAAAGCATAAAATTTCAATTTTCTTATGTTATGTTTTGTTTCAAGATATTTTTATATGATTCTTAAATATTCAAAATATTTTTAGTTCATTTACTGAAAAAAATAAGCTCAAATTCAAATGATACATCTATTATTTTTAAAACAGTAGAATAAATTGAGGAAAAAACAACTTCAAAACGAAAAGTATAATTTTGTACTTAATCATGAGTTGGCATTTTTAGTCGTTATTTCACAAAATATTGGCTTTTAAAATATGTTTTCATGAGCCCAGAGTTAGAGTGAATAAAGAGCACGTGGCAGATGCACATCTGTAAGATATAGAAATTTTGCAGGACTTATATCAAGCAAACTTATTATAACTGAAAACAGGCTCTGCAACCTGTTGTACCTGTAAATTTGTAATATAAACATTCATTGTATCATATCGTTTAAAAAATTCAATAATTATTTTTTTAAAAAAAATTGATTCAACTATTAAAATAACAGTATAGGTCGAAAATACTTATCCTATGATATCAGGTTTCCTTATATTATCAACCTCCGTCACCTAAAAAAAAGTTAATAAGTTTTTTATTGGTCTTAATCTTGACTAATGCTATTGCCCTCTTAAGAAAGAGACTGTGAAGTAGTACTCTACGCAAGCTTGAAAAGGGTTGGTGTTGACATGGCATTATCATCTTTTTACATATATTATTTTTGGCACTGAAATTTCCATATGAAAATATTTATAAAATTTTTTAAAAAATAACTTATAGTTTCCGTTGCAATAAATGGTGCTGCCATCAAGATCTTTCTCTCTTCTTCGCCGAATATTACTTCCGTATTCAAAATGCACAATTTGGATAGCTGGCAGTTTCCTTTTCAAGCTTTCCACCTCAAATAATGCCTCTGAAATTTGACAAATTTTGATATTTAAACCCCCTGCATACAAATGAACTGGGCAAACAACCACAAAAGACCAGAAAATCTATGAGAAATACAATCGTTAATGCAATATTTTTAACCCCTGCATTCAAGGAAAATGATTAAGGTGAATTCTAATAGAAAAAAATCGAGACTTTTGGCATACGTAAAAGGATGGTCTACGGAACACCAGTCATGTTGGTCTAGGAAGTTGAGCGTCAATTTATATGAATTTAATGTGATTTTAAATGAAATCTTGTTAATAGATTACAAGTAAGTTTGCCTTTTATTGACATGGAGTTTTGAAGGGCAGTGTCAATAAATTCCAGGCAGTGTCAATAAATTCCAAAGTACTACTTAAATAATTCGAGGCTACTTATTAGCGGGAGTCGAGAGCACATTTTGATGGAGCAAGATGTAACAATGAGCATAAGGTTCTAAAAAAAGGATGCCTTAATTCTTCTTATTATAGAGTTTGGCCAAATAAATAACAAGTCTTTGCTCAATTGATAATATGAGCTACCTAGGAGAGTGTTTGAGAACAAGTTTCAAAAACGTAGTTCCAACTACTATAGTGCATAGTCTTATATATTACAGTGTAAAACAAAATTATACTATAATATAAAGCTCTCACATACTACAACGTTTAAGTTCTAATTTGGTTCCTAACACTCAAGAGGTCATTAGTGGGCCTTCTACTATCGGTCATGGAAAATCCTTGTATCCACGTTATCTTGTGCATGAAGAACTTGGCAGCTGTCGATCTGAATGTTCATATTGACGTGCCGAGATGTCCAAGTTTAGTACAACACATGCTAGGAGCAACATTGAGTGAAGGCTCTTATCAAGACGAGAACTTTAATTGGCTTAGCTTGGATCGAGCTCTCCGACTATGTGAGTTAGAAAGATGGCATTCACTAAACGAAATGAGTGTTGTTAAACACAATAACGAAATTGATGTGGTGTTTGGCAAATTTGTTCTAACTTAAACAATATAAAGTCCTCACATGCTATAGTGTAAAGCAAAAGTATGTTATGTGTAAAACTCTCGTATGCTACAGTATTTTCAGTTTCAACTCACTTCCTAACCACTCCATCAATCAAACGTCTTCAATTGGCAAAGTCAAGCAAACCAAGAAGGTTACTCATCTAGTGGCATTTGCAAGGTCATTCTTTCGATAGTCCCCTGCTATCAAGCGCAATGGGTAAGGTGGCGACCATAAGATGAAGCCTAACCTCGATAAATTGTAATTACATTTTTGAGCAACCCCGATCCATTGTAATTGTATTTTTGAGTTAACCCAATAAATTGTAATTACATTTTTGAGTTATTTTTGGGTAAGATTCTTTAGAATATTATACAACAAATCTTGCTTATTAAATTTGTATTACAAAATAAAATGATAATTAATTTTACCATTTCTTTGGTAAATCCAAATTAATTATATGTCCAAACTTGTTATCACACAAATTGAAAATGGTAAAACCACTACTACTACTATTATTATTTTTATTATTATTTCCAAGATTTATGAAGACAAGCACAATTACCATCTCGGTTAAGCTTGCAAGACAGTAGCCTTTGGCGGTTGGATGATTGAAAAGCGGGGACGAAAATGACAACTTGATGCAATCAAACAACGGAAAATTCTTTAGTGGATTGTAAAATAATCTTAATGGCAATCTTGAATTTTATACTGCTTTTGATTTTGATGTAAGAATACTTTATGCCCTTTAGCATACCGCAGAAATTCCTTTGAATATTGCACATTGCCCTAAATAATTAACAAAAGCATATTTTAAAGAGTTTTTTAAGGGGTCTGCTCGAGCATTTTAGGATTGTTCGAACAAAAATGCCTGTCTATTATAAATTTTCCTTCAAAATATGATAAATTAGCGACAGTCACCAATAAAGCATTTTTTTTAAACCTTCGGACGAAATAACCTATGATTGACATACAATATTAATTGATTAATTGTTTTGTTTCTATCAAAAGAATTATTCAATCCCAAGAAAACAAAGAAAGAAGAAGAAGACAAAATCCATAAAGATTAGCGCGTAATACTAATTAGGACCAATTCCCCAACTGTCGTCTTCGCTTTGTCTAATGTTTCCCTCTTGGACGCCAAGCTGGCCTGGCCCAAACCTCCGCAAGGATCTCGCGTGGCCGTGGGTCGCAGACGAAGAATCTCTGGTCCCGCCCTCACACAAACACCCAAAAACAAAGTGGGTCCCATCCCTCCTCTTATTAAATTCGGCCTGACCGAGCTGGGGCTGAGCTCACTCACTCGAAAGTAGGCCCCGCCAATCCCAGTCATTCTCCTCTTCCCGTTCTCGCCACGTGGCACCGCGTTTTCCTTCTTCGCGGCTTCCGTCGACGGCGTTTACCAGTCTCTTTAAAAAAAAAAAAAAAAAAAAGTCTTACTTCCCCTTTTTCCCGTTTCAACCGTTTCGTCTTCCACAGATAAAATCGGTAATCATCTCCTTTCCTTTCTATTTGGTCAGCTCTTCTCTTCTCTTTTCTCCTCAAAATCCCATACTTTCTTTCCTCTTTCTTGCTCGATTTTCTCGGAAAAGTTGCGGAACAATCATCTGGAGCTGTCGAAACAAGTTTACAGTCGCGGAAAGAAGCTTGCAGTGGTTGATCTGTCCGTGATTCTTCGTATTTCTTCCCGATCGAAGCTCCTCCTTTCCTTTCGGTTTCTTGCTCAATCTTCTCGGTAAAGTTGCAGGAGTTTTATCGTTCAGCGGAGCTGTCTATTTTTCTCGGTGAATTTGCGGGAGAACTGTCGGAATTATAGCGGTAGATGGGGCGAGAGCTTTCATTTCTTGGTGATTGTTGAATTTCGGTTTCCGATCGAAGGTTTTGCAGGTGGTAAATTTAGATGGATTTAGTTCTCGATGCAGCACATACCTCGATTTTTCTCCAGTAGCAAGCGAGGCAAGGCCATGGATTCGAAGAAGAACCCTAGGAAGCCGCGTCTCGAGCGCCGCAATGCCGCCAAGTACATTGAGTACAAGGCGGCCTTGTCGCACTCGTCTTCGTCGTCGCTGGAGTCGTCGCCGTCGCCGTCGCTCCATACTCGGTCGCTCGATTTGTCGGACAAGACGAGCTTCCGCGTCGAGGGGACCGAAGGCGAGTTCGATCGGATTTGCCGGAGCTTGGGGCTTTCTGGTCCCGAGGACTTTGCTATTTCGCTGGCGGCTTGGGAGGCTCGGAAGGTCCGATCCTCTTCCGATCTTCTTCCAAGGTCCAAGCTTTTGCCTCTGGATAGCCCAGACGCTCCGAAGAGGGAAGAGGACGAGGGTAATGCCGTGGCTGAACTGTCCGAGAGAGTCGAGGACAGTGTTGTAATTAGGGATACGAATGTCACTGAGTTGACTCGGTCTAAACCGGCCGAGTCTAGTGGGCGTTTTGTTGCAGGCGACGGCGATGGTGCTACGGCTGTTGGAGGAGGAATTAAGGGTATTCGGCCTCCGCTTCTGAAGCCGCCACCGTCGATGAGGCTTCCGGAGATTGATATGACGTCCTCAACTTGGGACATCTTCAGGGATTTTGCGCCTGATGATAGAGGAAATCCGTCTCAAATGGCCATTGAAGAGTATGAATCTTCCGACGAAGAACATCCTCAAGAAGAGGAAGAGGAAGAGGCAGAAGACGAGGAAGAACAAGAAGTAGTAGAGCAGGAAGACCATGTACAGACGGAGGCTGTTAAGGACCAGGAGGATGTCTCTGCAGTGAGGCTTACAGTTGCTGAGAGCGTGCCACTCACGGAAACGTGTTCGTTCACCACGTCCAACGATGACGACTCTTCTAGCAGTACTACGGAGCCCTCCAATATTTCGCCGAACGGGAGATTTAGGCGTAATATCACGTATTGGCAAAAGGGTGAGCTTCTGGGGCGCGGGTCATTTGGATCAGTTTACGAAGGAATTGCGGAGTAAGTTCTCGAATGCAATTTTCCTTGTCTATTGAGTAATAATGCGTCCTTCTGCGTTTAAAACTTGAAATGATGCTGTTGGATCCTTTCCCCTAGTTACCGCAACCAAACCTGGGTAGAGGAATGATTTGGATCTGGTTAGTTATACTGTCTGAACTTATTTCGGTCTTAATTATTATGGTTAAACCCGGAGTTCCTTTGGTGCTAGCCTTATTTATTTATTTATTTATTTTTACCATTTTGGTAGTGCTGGCGTCGTAATGATAAAAAAGGTGATTTCGTGGCTTTCAGTCCTAAGTAATAAAAATAACGTGGATTTGATTATTAGAAAGGTGGTCCTGTTTATTGGCTAGTTAGGTGGTCTATATAAGGTTAATTTTTGTATCTTTTTTAGTATTTGCCCGGCTTAAAAGGTTAAACAGCTGAACTCTAATCACCATATTTTAAATGCTTAGAGAACTGGCAATTGGTACATCTTACCACCTGGGTACGGGTTACCGTGATAGGAACCCATATGCTTCCAACACCGACGTCCATGGCTGGCTCGCTCTGGCCTTCTTAGGTCATCCCTTCTGCAAGGTGGGCCCAGCAATGGGTTTGTCTCTTATACCTAATTAATAGGAATCCATCCTATACTTGGCTCATACCAATTTGTGGAGAACTCACCCGTAAAATTTGGTTTGTGGGGGAAGGGAGCCAATAGGTTTATAAGCCATCAACCAATGCCATACTTGGTCAGGGATCATAGCATACCGTTCATATGTTCAGCTTGTTCGTGAATTTTGATTATATTTGGCATATTTTCTTTTCTGGGTGGAGGGGACTTAACCGCATATTGCATCCACAATATTTTATAACGTCTGTTGCTTCTGGATTTTGGTTGTCTTACCACAGTGTATTGACGACTTATTCTTCTCATCTGAACTCTATTGTTGATTGTTCACTTTTTCTACAGCGATGGGTTCTTTTTTGCTGTAAAGGAAGTTTCGTTGCTTGATCAAGGGGATCAGGGAAAGCAAAGTATTTATCAACTCGAACAGGTGAGAGAACTGATAGTGGCTTGTGTTCTGACCTGGTGTAATATTTTTTTTTTCTTATTACATATTCTGTCATTTGGTGATCAAGTTCAGTAATGATATTGTGCTGGCTTCTTATAATCCTCTGTTTATTCTTTTTCAGGAGATTGCTCTTTTAAGTCAGTTTGAACATGAAAACATAGTTCAATACTTGGGCACAGATAAGGTATCGTCTCCCTACCTCCTTGTTGTTCTTGTTTGCAGCTTAAATTATAAACTTTTCGATGATAACTTTTTGCAATAGTTAATATCACTTTGCCGTTTTGCACCACTGAGTTGCCTTTTGAGAATTAATGCTTCAGGTCATAATTTTTAGAAACTGTTTCCTGACTTATAAGGCTTCACATGGCACGTATAGCTTTAGCGTTGTTAGTAGTTTTCCAGGTATTACCAAGTCAGTGTAGGATTAATACTTCTAAGACCAAAACAAATTGTGGATAGCAAGAAAAGAAAATTTGGAATGCATTGAGTTTATCAGGTTTGAAAGTTTAGAAGGACGTGAATTGGGTTGCATATGAAGGCTTTTGCTTTTATTAGTTTGAAACTAGGTTGCACATTTCAGAAACCAGTAGGGTTCTTTGAGTTGCTACTAGAGTAGGCGTCCTATGACAAGAAATTCACTGGGACGTAAAGGAGGTTTTGGAGTGCAAATCTAGGTGCTTTTGGAGATATTGCTGTGCCACTGAATTTATTGTATTGCCACTTTCCAGCAAGCTTTTTCCTTCTCATGCTTTTTACGGTATGAGGTTTGTGAGAATGCTGTTTCATTCTGCTGATTGTCTTTGCAGGATGAATCAAAGCTTTATATTTTTCTAGAGCTTGTAACTAAGGGCTCCCTGCAAAAACTTTATCAGAGGTATAATCTTCGAGACTCTCAAGTCTCCCCGTACACAAGACAGATTCTGCATGGTTTGAAGTATCTTCATGACCGAAATGTGGTTCACAGGTAATTATACCATTCGTTATATGTCTCCATGTAAAATATTTGTTCCTTGAATTTTTTTTTTAAGGTTTCCTTGAATGTATTAATCTCACCAGCGAAAAATTTATATGCAAGGTAGCAATAGCTAACGAAATGAATAAAAACGTAAAAAGAAAAAGATAGTTGTATACATTATGCTAAAAAAGAGAATCTTAACAGAAGTATCTTCTTGACTGAAATGTGGTTCACAGGTAATGATACCATTCATTAAATGTCTCCATGTAAAATATTTGTTCCTTGAATTTTTTTTTCTTTATTTATTTATTTTTTATTTTTTTAAGGTTTCCTTGAATGTATTAATCTCACCAGCGAGTAATTTATTTGCAAGGTAGCAATAGCTAACAAAATGAATAAAAACGTAAAGCGAAAAAGATAGTTGTGTACATTATGGTAAAAAAGAGAATCTTATAAATGATCTCTTTGGTGTTTTGCTATCGTTGCTATCTGTGAATTGTAAAATTACCGCCACAGCATTATTGATTAACATAGTTCAGCGTAATGATTAGTTCTTTCTTTTTTTCCCGGCATCCCTTGTAGTGAATTCAATTTCAAAAGCCAACTTGCCCTACTATATAGTCATATTTTCTATTTGTACCTGAAAAACTTTGTTATGTGAAAGGGCATCAACCATGGTTAATAAGAAAATGCGGGTCACATTGTGGACCAATTTTGCTGAATGTATGCTAGTGCCATATTGCGTAAGTTTTAATCTTTTTTGTGTCGTAAGTGAGATTATAATTTGGATTTTTTCCTTTTCAATTCCCTATAGGGGCATCGTATATTTTTTAGTAGTGTTTCTCTTTTATAATATAATGACTTGTTTTTTGTTCATTTAATTCTGATTTTAAATGTAGAAGCAGTTGCCAGTTGCTAACAAGCACCTGCACTGAACTGCTGTCCTTCATCTTTGCGATCCTTATTTCTCTCTCTTCCTTTATTTAAGGGACATTAAATGTGCAAATATATTGGTGGATGCAAATGGGTCTGTTAAGCTTTCTGATTTTGGGTTGGCAAAGGTTATATTTCTGCTTCCTAAGATTTTTATTATCCTTTTTGGTAATTATTTCTGGAGCGGTGTTGAATTTTTTTTCCTTTGAATGTTCTGGGTGTACTGTTTTTCCAGGCAACCAAATTCAATGACGTTAAATCTTGCAAAGGAACTGCGTTCTGGATGGCTCCTGAGGTTTTTTTTACCCCCTTTTTTGGCTGGAAAATAGTTTTCTTTTGTGGACTGAGTGATTTGACATTAGTTTTAGTTCTTGTAATAGATGATTATCAAAGTTATAGGAGCACGTATCAGTTCTCTTTAACAAATACTACATAATTGCAGTAGGATACCATTTCAGATTTATACATAGTTATCAGGTCGCCCTTGGAGGACCTGGCACTTCAGTAATTGTGCCTTAGTGATTGATATTCTTGCTTCTGGATTCTGATAGAATAGAACTGGTAGGTTTAATTGTCGGTTCCCTAATTTGAGTTTCAGAAGAAAGAATATAATATTTCAACTGTCAATCATTGCCTGGGGCTGTACTTGCCTTGGATATCGTAGGGGGTATAATGCACTTGGGTGATTATGCAATTTTAGTTTCTGACAGAAAGATTCTATCTTACTAATTTGGATATATAGATGAAAGGCTAGGATCATGTCATGGCCACGGGGGAGAAATGGCAAAATAGCAAAATTTAAGCCTTAAAAAATTGGAATCCACCCAAAGTTTATTGTGGATGTCTGCATGTATTTCTTTTACCCATTTGTTTGACAAGATAGATCAATCAGCAATAGTTGCCTCGTGTAGTAATTAAATTAATGCGCAATCAAACACTAGATCAATGAATTATTGATCCCAAAAAAATAACAATTTGAACTAGATTCCTTTAATGGATTACGGAATTTTCTTTACTGGATTTCATTATTAAGCTTTGCATTTGCAGGTCGTTAACCGAAAGGGCCAAGGATACGGGCTTCCAGCTGATATATGGAGTCTTGGATGCACTGTTTTGGAGATGTTGACACAAAAGATACCGTATTCTGATTTGGAGTGGGTATGTGCCCAATTTGTTGACCCCGTTCTTTTGTGCATTGCCGCAAACATGATAGTGACAACGCAATCGTGAATTGTTCATGTATGTGGCAAAATTAATTCTCTCTTCTCCCTCCGTTCATTTTTAACAGTGTCGCTTTTGGTCTCAACAGATGCAGGCACTATTTAAAATTGGAAAGGGTGTGCCACCTACTGTCCCTGACACTCTTTCCAAGGAGGCGCATGATTTTATCTTAAAGTGCATACAAGTCAATCCAAGTGATCGTCTCACAGCTGCTCAGCTCTTGGACCATCCATTCGTGAAGAGGCCCCTCCCAACATTTTCTGGCTCTGCATCTCCTTATATTTCTGGTTCTCGGCCCTAAATGATTTTTCAGGCTTAAGTTGGGACTAGTAGTGTGAGGTAAGTTCAGTATGTATTTGACCATCTTTCTATGTCTTCTCTCGACCTGGTTTCCTCTTGCCACAGAATCATGTACCCAAGGAGCAAACATGTGCTTACCATTTTGCAAATTGTGATATTGCATAATCATAGTTATTTCTTGTCCATTGTGGTCAATTCTCATACTTCATGACCCTTGGCCTTTCATATTTTTGCTGCATCATTGCCAATATTTATCATTTTCACCTGCTCTCTCTCTTTGCTCTTGAAAACAGCTCCATGTATAGGGGACGATTCTTGTCGTTGCATCCTCAATTTTTGGGTAGGTTTAGCCGAGGACCCCAAATTTTGCAGCAATCGGTTTCGTCCACAAATTTAACGTCTACTACAACTCTATGAATTCTATGCATTGCTAGAGGATCAGGGAGTGGGATCTATGACTCCAGAATTGGGAGTCCTTAGAACAACACCATTCCTTTGTTCAGTTCCTTCCCTGAGAATTTGGCCCCGGGGCGAACTGCTCATATAATGTTCTATTCTCATTTTCTGTTGTGTAGAAGTGCAATTTTCTTGTCGGATTGGTTTCTCGAATCACAAATTGATTAATATTTTTGATCTTAAATTATTTAGTGGGTGAAAGATTTTAGGGATAGGTGTGGGCAGTAATTGTGTAAGAATTGAAAAACAAAGAACGAAAAACCAGGAGTTGTATATATCTTGACATTGTCCAAATGTAACAGTTGATTTGTGTACATCTGTGAAGTACTTTTCTTTTTGTTTGTTGTTTTTGATGTTATTGTTAGAGCTTTATGGATCTGACAGTTAATTTTGCTGGCGAGGAGTACCCTACCAGTGGGACCATTACAAAGGGAATTCAATTTATCTTGACCAAGGATGTTACAACATATGAATATTTCATAAAAGCCCTTTATTTTAGGATAAATTTTATCTTTGCATCCTATTTTTGATAACTTGGTCCCTTGAACTTTGGAGCTGGTATGGACAACTAATGAGTGAATAAAAAATTTGGGAACCTAATTTAGCACACTCTATGAAATCCGAGATAATTCGAGTCCGACAAATTCGACTAAGAATATGTATCAATTAACCTAATTTAATTTTTTATTGGGTGGGTTTGGGTTGAGTTTTAGAGATATTTCGGTCCTGCACAATGTAATATATATATATATATATGTATATATTTTTAAGAGGAAAACAGTATCAATTGCATTAAAAAGAAGCAAAGTCCAAACAAACAGCCCCAGAAAGCCAACGGGGAATACAATGAATCCAAGCCGTAGAGGAGGCAGATTCAATGCCAAACTTGGCTAATAAGTGGGCAACCCCATTGAAAGATCGGGGAGTAAAAGAACAAGAACATTTTAAAATCTAACAAAAGCCTGCAAATATCAGCAATTAGCGTGCCATGGAGGCCAAGAACATTATTTGAAAGCACACTGTCCACAACTCTACTAGCATCAGTTTCAAGTTTCAACTGTGGAAACCCGCCAACCATGCTCAGCTACAAACAACAACCCTTCTCTTAAAGCGTGGCCCTCCACCACGAACGGCGACACCCTGCCTGTGATGCATTTTTAGAAAGCACCCACAACCACTCCATGGCAATCAAGAACAGCCCCTCCAACTGAGAAAAAATCCAAATCCTTCACAACGGAGGCATCAACATTAAGCTTAAATTCACCCACTGCAGGAGCAATCCAAGATGACATAGCCGGCTTGATAGGAGAACGCGCCGGGGAATTGATCACTTGGCACTTATGAAATTCCTCCAAGTTGGACCCTGCACTGTCAATAAGTTCCTCTGCAGACTTAGAACCTTTGTCATGAACCATATCATTCCTGTTCTTCCAAAGCATCCAAGCAAACATACAAAGCATTAGTAACTAGTAATAGTAATAATAATATAATTATAATATTATAATAATATAATAATAAATAAAATATTAATTTACTATTAAATAGTGTCCATCTTTGGGGCTATAAAAGGGGCTTCACCCCCCGTTCTTGACATCTTGAAACCCCTCCCTTTACTTTTTTTTTTCCTTAATGCTGACCTTCTAGCTCAACATTTGCCCCTTTTAAGAGGAGATGCTCCTACTAGAACACTCCTACGATCACATCAAAAATAGTAAAATAGTCTAAATTAGTATAGAGAGTCTAGTAAGACAGAGAGATGATTTTACATGCATAGTATTTTGGTATCTTACATATGATCCCATCTATATTTGTGCTATAATGTTTATATTTTTATCGAATAAATTATATTTTCAATGTTTATCAAAATTATTGTTAATGTTGTTATGTTGTCAATTTTGACAAAAATTCAATCATGTTTTTTTTTATGTAATTCAATTGTCTTGCATAACTAATATTAATAATGATGAAATAATGCTTAATTTTATGAAATGTCTTTTACTACAGTATAACTTGTTATATTATCAATTTTAGATATTTCATAAACAAGGTTCTGTCGGAATTAATTTAACAATTTATTTCATTAAAATATAATAATTTTGATTTGTTGTTGTTTTTTCTATCTAAAAATTATGTTAGTTATAACTATAGTGACGTCGGTAATAATTGTGATAATTAATGCACCAAATCACTAGTAACAGATGGTTATTTTGCTTCTTTTTATAAGAAAACCCTTACTACATTTTAGCTTACTATATAGTCGCTCTCGATTGACTTATAAAAATAGTAAATGTGCTTGTTATTAATGAAAAAAAAGATGTATTAAATCAAACACTTTAGGCAATTATTATTTAGAGTTTAAATCTATATCAGTCACGAAACATACAAGAAATTCTTGAAACAAAACTGTTTTAATTTTATGTTTTAAAATCTTATTTAAATTTATTTAAAATTTATTTTTTTTAATTTTGTTTGTAAAACCCTTTTCCATTTTATACTGTAAATTTGTCAATCTCTCAAAATCCCACCTCCTTGAGAATACAACCAGCCTTACTGTATTACAAGTGATCGCATTTAAAAAACATTTTGGATGATGCATCAGGAAGCATGGCATATAGTCCAGCATTGGATTGTTAGTAGGCGTGATCCTACTAGGTATAACGCCACATTTGTATATTTTCTAAACAATTAATTACTTAATTAATTTTGAAAACAATTATTCAAATTGGTAATTTAGATTTTTTTGTAATTAATTATTTAAATTTGGTATTTGAATAACTAATTTAAATCTTAATCGAATTTGAGTTATGGATAATTATTTACAATTATTTAAATTAGGTTATTATTTTAAATAATAGAATTCTAATTTAAATTGAAATTATTTGAATTAAAATTATCTTAGATGTTGATAATCATAGATCCTTACACGGTGATTGGCTGGAGGATTTGAATTCCCCAGCTAGTGGGTGGCATGTACAAGTAGAGGAAATCTTGCTTTATATGGCATGTTCTTTAGATACTAAAGGAAAAAAATTATTCCCTAACTCTAATAGACGTCTGGCTTCCTCTCCTAATTCTAACTTGGGATCTTCATTTATTCTTAAATTGCCTAAGTGCAAATTAGAAAGTAGAACTTAGATTACCCATCTTTAGTAATCCTAGTTCCTCAGCACTTAAGTAGTTGGAAGGAGTGTAGTTGTGGTAGAGATTTGCTGAGTTATGCCCACACAAATATCGATCTAAAGCAGGAAAATAAATTTAAAGATCTAATGGTAGAGATTCGTTTTTAAAGAATTGTTTAATAAGAAATATTGTTTTTGGTCTTCAACTGGCATGTTAAATTAGATTTAATTTATTACTTATAACACCATGGGTTAGTTTCTTGGTGATTTAACAAAACAAATTAAAATTTTACTGTGTCACGAAACCTATTTTTTCAACAATATGATTGATCGGATCTTCGGCCTTTCTCGCTCCGAACGGGCTGGTAGATTGCCGTCATGTAAGACGTTGTCTTGATATACCCCATTCAATTCTACGTGAAGAGAAGTTGAATCTCCTCGTTTGCCTCCTCGATTCGAGTTCCTCCATCGCAGCTCTACTGTTCTATTTGCCTCCTCGTGGCTCCTTGTTGCTCCCATCGATGCTGGAGGCCGTTGATCTACCATGATTTGTGCAGATTTGCTACACTCGCCACTGCTGTTGTCATGGAGGATCTTGGTTAAAGTTTGTCGTATGATTCTTGTTGTTGCAATTACTATTGTTGTTATTGTTACTGTCGTATGATCCTTGAGGAACACCACAACACGTCTTGGAGGAGTACAAAAATATCCCCATGGATTGTGTCTCGAGTGACATGAAAAATATACCAAAAGGTACGAAAATTATCTCGAAAGGATATGCACTAAGTTTATGTCATAAAAACTTTTCAAATTTTGTGACATGAATAAAAATTAAGTGACATTAATGTGAATTGCTCATCATGAATCTAAGGGTGAATTTCTTGTGTTCGAGCTTTTTTTAGGAGTATGACATCGGTTACTTTAGTGTCGTAGTACCTTGGTACTCAAACATTGGCTCGAGGCATTTTCTCTGCCCTTCTTGCCTTGAAAAAGCAAGGACAACTTGCGTCCTTGAACCGAAAACCATCTTTCGGTCGTATGGGGCCAAGACTCCAAGCCCAGTGTTTACTCCCGGCCAGGCCCAGCTCCTCGTCGAACTGCATCTCCTCAAAATATGTCCGCCAGGTGTCGTCATAAAGTACGAAGATGTCGTCAGGGTAGCGTACAAGTAACACATCGAATATCCATCCAATCCCATATTTTCACATATCAAATAATAATAATAATAAATAAATAAACTCTATTATCTTCTCTTTAAAAAAATAATAACAATATAAATAAGGATTAATTTAATCCGATCAGAATCACTTTGGCAGCGCACGCAATCCCCCAAAAACGCTGCAGTCGCAACCTCCGGGGGAAAGAGAACCTGAGACTCCTCACCATCGCCCTCTCTCTCTCTCTCTCTCTCTCTCCCCGTCCTCCGCCACTTCTCTCTCTCTTCCATTTCCACCATCACCACCCTCTCTCTCTCATCATCTGGCCTCTCCAGATATCTCTCGCCGACATTTCCAGGTACACCTTCTCCGATCTCTCTGTCTCCTTTTTGTTTCTCTCTCCTCTGAGATTTACCAATTTCTAGGGCTTTCGCGGTGTGCGCCGATTCGGTCACTCCCGCGTCCATTTCCGATTCCTCGTTTTTGGTTTCCGAATTTCTTGTTTTTATCACAGTACGAGTTTCGCGGGTGGTGCCGAAATCTTTGCGATTCGTTTTAGGGTTTCCATATGAACATTTTTTCAACTCAACCTTCTTTTTAGAGTTAACAGAATATTTGTTCATCTTGGGACGCGATCTATCATCTTGGTTGTTTTGTTCATCTGACATTACAGTCGCTTCCTTAAAAATGAAATAAAAAAAAGTTGCCGCATTTCTGTTTCTTCAGTATCTTATTGTCCATACTTCCCTTAAAAAGTTATCGTCCGTACAAGTGTTTTATACCACCTTCTGGAATCACAAATTTTTGTTGTTCCGTTTCAGTGTATGTTGCTTTTACTTTAAGCGTATATTTTTAGCATCTTTATTGTTTATTTTTGCTTTTGATTGTTGTTAGCAATATATTGTATTACGCGTGTTTATTTATTGTTTTATTTTTTATTTGTTCGATGGAGGGGAATTGGACGCAAGAGCCTACATTTATAAGGGGAAGAAGGTCCTTGTTTTGGGAACGAATGTTTAGTTTTGTACTGATATAACTTTTTCTGGGTTTTGACTTTTTTTTGGTCAGTTTTAGCCAAGCCATTTCCAGAATATTTCCACGTTAAAAGCTACAGCGACCCTTTTCCTTGGAGAGGCTTTTTTCTACTTCTAGTCCCTATTTGGTGCTCTCTCTCTTTCTATCTCTCTCTGTTGTTTCTTGTGCGGTGGTGCCTTTGGCATGTTTGAGTTATTAGAACATTATCAGGGGAAGAACATAACCTGTAAGAACAAAAGTATACTCCTTTGTGAATTCTGTGATTTTTTATGCCCCAATTTATGTGCCCTTACATTTGCAGATTAGGAGGTTATTATTTTGTTTAGGCCTGCCTTTGGAGAATTTGTATAATTCATGCCGATTAACTAAATTACATATTTTTAATTGATAATTTATTGCGATCTTCTCCTAGATTAGATATTTTATGACTCTTTTATTAGATCCATATATGCTAATGCTGTGAAGTGTGAACGTAGGTGTTGTGTAACTTATCATATGCCCCTTTACTTACAGTTATTTGTTTTCATAGCGCATGATGTTGTACTGGATCTTTGTTTTCTTTTTCTTTTTCCTCTCTTCTCTCTCTTCTCTTCTTTTCTTTTCTTTTTAATTTTTTTTAATAAAACTTTCTATTATTGATGATAAGATCAATGTCAAAGGAGAGAGGACAAGGAGTTCTCAAAGAGCAATATGAAAACAGAGGAAATAAAATAAAAGAAACATGAAGCTACCATAGATTTCAAAAACACAAATTTTCATTTAGTCCAGTTTAATTGTATTTGTAGTGACTGCTATAAAACCCGTTTACTTGTTCATATTGTGCTATGATCGAATTGAGCGTGGCTCATTTACCTCAAATTTCAATTACCCCTGTCTTTAACCAAAAAAACAGAGGGGGAAAGAATAGTTTACTCTCAATTAGGAGAATGTATGCAACTTTTTTGTTTAAATAAAACGTTTTAAAACATAACATATATCACTACAAGAAATATTTATTGAATCATGTTGCTTTTTCTTTTGATATGCTGTTATGTGTTAGAGGATAGATGGTAATCTAAAATTTCTTGAACTTTAACTTTACTCATTATCGTGTTATACAACACTTGCTGTGTCTGTTTTCACTTTTGATTTGCTATTTGCCAATACTGGACTTGGTTCACTTGGCATATTGTTACAAAAACTGTAATTTATACTATAGTTATGTCAAAAAAAAAAGAAAGAAGAGAAATTGTATTTTATAGAGATCAAAAAATATATTAAAATAGCAAGCCAGTGTAAGGAGCCAGAACGGTGGGTACTTGACTGTTGTTTTATTAGCCGTGATGAATGCACAGGGTTGTATAGATGTATGTGAAAGAAACGTGGAGATACTACTTTAGGGATGATATGGTGCTTTTAGGAGTTACTATTCTAGGAAGTGGAAAAGCCTTCAATTGTTCCTGATTATCTTTTTATTATTTTATTTTTGATTCCTTTTTGCAAAAGCTTAATTTCTGCGAACTTGTTCGTATGAAAATGACATAGCTTTATTTCATGAGGTCACCGCTGAAAGAGAAATTGTCCTGTTGTAGTCGTGTATGCATAAGTTAATCAATCCATTTGTGCTGAGCCTAGCAAGTAGTTATAGAAATCTATATATGTTTGATCACATGCTATCAAATCGTATCAAGTTAGACTGGTCTGACGTCTCTCTGTTTTTCTGTGTCTTGCTCCCTCCCCCGCTTTGTTTCTGTAGATGGCCAAAGTTAACAAGTTACAACGGAAGTCTGACTCCAAATGTTCCAGGGTCACTCGATGCTTATTTCCATCTAGTTCTTGGAAAGTTGGTAAACATGTCCATCCAAAGAAGAAATGTGACAAAGCATCAGAAAAGAAAGATTGGCAAGATGCAACTTGTTCAGTTTGTATGGAGTTTCCTCACAATGCTGTACTCCTCCTTTGTTCATCTTATAATAAGAGTTGTCGCCCTTATATGTGTGCTACTAGTCATCGCTATTCCAACTGTCTTGAACAATACAAGAAAGCCTACACGAAGGTAGGAGGTTGTACTCAAAGCTCACAACAATCAAGTGGGTCAATGGGTGATTTAGGTTCCAGTTCAGTTTTAGGGCAGACAAATGAAAATATTGAAGTACCAGAGCTTTTATGCCCACTTTGTCGGGGCCAGGTCAAAGGTTGGACAGTCGTGGAACCAGCACGGAAATATCTTAATGCCAAGAAGAGAACATGTATGCAGGATAAGTGCACGTTTGTTGGAAATTATAAAGAGCTCAGGAGGCATGTTAAGGCGAAACATCCTCTGGCCCGACCTCGAGCAGTGGATCCTGTACTTGAAGAGAAATGGAAGAGGCTTGAGTGCGAGAGAGAACGAAGTGATGTCATCAGCACAATCATATCATCGACTCCAGGGGCAGTGGTTCTTGGTGATTATGTGCTAGAGCCTAACCAAAGTGGCTTTTACAGTGATTATGAGTCTGATTTTGATGATTACTTTGAAGATTTTCGTTTAGGGTCATTCAATTTAGGACGGAATGCAGGTTTTATCTCACGTGATAGATCTCGCAGGGAGTTTGGCTCTGCTGAGGAGGATGATTTTGAGGTGCATCGCACCACATTTCCTGGTTATGCTCGTGCTTCTGGACGTGGTTTCCACCGAGCAAGAATACTAGTCTCAAGGAGACGTCGGAGACGTAGAGGAAATGACAATCATTAATTTGTGAATTATGATAACCAATTTTAATTGAAGGTTGATTCTTCTGCTTCAGCTCCTATAAAATTGGTGATGGATAACTAATTTTAGATTGTAGGAAAAGCAATTTAAAAGGGTCATTATCCTTTGATTAGGATTTTAGTTTTGGGGGTTTTAATAGGCTATATCTTGGCAGGTGCATGGACTGGTTCTCGTTTAGTTATACCGACTACTTGGTGGTCATTGAACAGGAAGAATCATTTTTAAAACATTTCAAAGTTGTTTTTGTATTTTGTTGATGATTCATTCAACAGAACTTATGTTAGATCTAGTTGGAGAAGTTATGCTCTAACTCTTCTATTTTGCATTGCTTCCAGGTTGCCTTTCTTGAATTCTTGTGTCAGCCTAGTTTTCTTGAAGGAGTGCAAGTCATGTTTAGGACCATTTCTTGAAGTTCCTTTTTTAAGGAACCGATGGCATTTAGAAAATGTATTTGATTTCGTCAATTTCATGCATGTACATTCGTTTTATTTTATCTTTTCCCCACAATTATCCGGCAGTTTGTTTCAAAGTGAAAGAGGTGTCTTTGATGTGCTGTGCCCACGTTAACATGCGAAGGATAAATGTATCTTTGATTGATTTCTTATGATTCTTTGAACTTGCCATGTGGGGATTTTTTTTTTTTTTTTGGTCTTCTCTTTTGTGCGATTGTTTGTGTGGAAGAACTTTTTCCTATTAATTTAACGGCGTGGATGAGGTGCGGTAGATTTTTTTTTAACCATTATATATGTGCCCGTGGGATATTAGAATTTCTCAGGTTTGATGTTCTTATGTCCCATGATGCTAGCTCGTTAGTTCCCAGTATTATGGGTTATATTTCTTTTAACTTTATTTAGCCTCTTTTTTTTTTTTGGATAAATATGACATTTTAACATTGGACTCAAAATTGACGAAAAAGAACACGTTCATATCATTATATATAAAAAGAGATATGTATGCACACACACACATACACACCGTACACTGTAACAAACTCGAGCACAAAGAGGGTCAAAATCATAAGACCCGGTCCAGTAGATCTGCATCTTATTCCAAAAGCAAACATCTTTGTAAAATCACAACGTGTTTGAACAGGAGTGCATTATCAAACTACTATTCCCATCAACATTTTTCATTTTCCTAGAGCATTTCTCTTATTAATCTCTGCAGAATCCTCTTAGAATCCCTCTTAATCTTCCCTGAAAAAAAAAAAAAGAAAAAGCAAAAGGGCCAATGAAGTATGAACACATTATCGAAACCAAACTGCATAACAATGAAGAAAGGGTATAAGCGATCTGTAAAAATTTTAAAAAGGTAACCGATTCTTACAACAAAGCTAGAATCACCAACTCTATTGCCTTTCTTCTTCTTCTTCTTCCTGCCAGTAATGGATTTTGGTTTGCATGATATGTCCACTTCCGGCACTAATCGCCGATATCTCTTTCGGTTTCTTGTGGTGCCTTGGATTCTCACTGGAGCATTTGGACTCTTCCCACCCATCTGCTTAACAAGAATTTCAGTTTCAATCCATGCATATCTATATACGCAGACACAAAATTGTCACATATATGCACCACATGATACAGAATAATACACAAACAAAAATCGACTATAACCTTGTGCTTAGGCTTGGAAAAGTTTTGGGGCCATTGTGGCTGTTTGCTATCACCATTTCTCAGCTCTTTGGCATAGGCCAAAAGCTGAGCACGGCGATCGTAGCCTCCAGTACTTTTGGAAAATGGCTTTGATTTCTTGCAAGTATCGCGAGTACCACCCTTTTGGTGAACATGAATTGGAGGCAGTGGAGGTGACGGGGATTCGACGTAGACATTGATGATGACTTCCTTCTTCTTGCTGGGAGTCTCGGTCGTTTTCTTGCTCTTATTCTCTTGATCCTCTTCTCCTTGCTTTCCCATTGATTTGTGATGTGCTGTAGAAGATGGTTTTGGTATTGGAACTGAGTGCATTCCCTTGGCAAATTGTTGTTTCATTTCGCCGAAACGAAAGGGTTTCATCATGGTGTAATCGTTCAAACTCAGAAAACCAAAAAAGAAAATAATAATTTGATTATGGTAAGAAAATTTAACTCCTTAATTTGTTTCTTTTCTTTACTGGCAAACTTTCTTGACTTTTTTGCCTGTCAAAACCGTACATGAAAATTGTTTCTCCCAAGCTCTTTGAGCATCGTTTCTGATGGGCTTTTTCTTTCCTCTGTGGGCCCAGTTTTTAAAATTATGTGATTAGAATATCGATGCCCCGGCAAATTTAGTCTATTTGGGCCAACTACTAAGTGGCGTGGTTGAAGATACATCCACACATAAAATAAAGTTATGATACACTATCATTTATATTATATATGTAAAGTTGTCATAAATAAATAATTATATTATTTTATAAAAAGTAAATCTTAAAAGATGATATTTATGAAAATTTCCTCTTTGAAGATATTCGTGATAGAAAAACATTAGAAATTACAATCATGACCAAATTATCCTATAAAGGGGGTAATCATCTTTTGAAACTTACTTTTTATAAAATATTTATAGCTCTGGAGGTCCCTAAACTTTTAATCTTGTAATATGTTGGTCCGTGAATTAATTTCATAGGCTAAAATAGTCCATAAACTGTTAACAATTGTGACAATTTATTTTTTAATTTAATTCAGTAGGCTAACATAGCCTCTAAATTAATTTTTAATAGGAAAATCAGTCATAATTATTGGTCACCTTTAAAATTTGAATGGAAAATATCATGGTAGCCTTCACTTTGTGGCAGTCCTCTTCACAACACTAACCTCGTATCCCCTCCTTGTTGCATCCTCTTTGCAAAAAAACCATCCTGTAGCCGCCCCAGCAGGTACCTCACTTGACTAGCCACACTATGGCACCATGCCGTCACAGTATTAATTGAAGGACTAAATTGTCACAATATTAGAAGTTTAAAAACTATTTTAGCCCATTAAATTAATTCAAGGACCAAAATTTCATAATGTTAAAAGTTCAGGGACCTTTAAAACTATTAACCCTTTTATAAAGACCACACAACTTAAACATATAATATGAGTGGTGTGGTACAACTTTTTTTTACATGCATGAATTCTCTTTGTAAAATTAGGTTTTCATATGTACCACTTTTATTTAAAACAAAAAAAATCGAGCATCATTAACATTTAAAAATAATGAGTGAATAACTAGACTTCAAAAGTGAACCCATTATGTGAGAAAAGATCCAGCAATGATAAAGTTAATTACGGTCTATTTGCGAGTTTATCAAATAGTTTTGTTTTAGATAAAAACATAAAATAAGAATTTTTTGTTGGGATTATTGCTGAAACTACGATTAGTTGTTTTGCTTAGATATTGCTTTAACTATAGGACAAAGAAGAAACCTATGTTTAGTTATGTTTCTAAATATATGTGTTGAGTATGTGAAATAATTAATAATTCTAAAATAACATAAAATAACTAATATATTAAAAAATTAGTATATTAGTAGTTATTTTGTATACTTAATAATCAATATAATATATTATTCAATCTTTATTCATTTATTTAATTAGTTACTAAGTATTAATTGTTTCAATATTTATTAAGTTATTAAACAATTTATATCAGTGATTTATTAGTAATTATTTAATATAAAAAATGCTGGTAAGCCCTAGAAAATGAAAGCATAAAACGGAAAACAACTTTCAGGCCTTTTTCTGTTTCTTATGAAAATTTCCAAACTATGCGAACCATTTTAGAAAATGTACTATACGAAACAAACGCTATTAATTAAACAGATGTATTCGACAGAGTTACCTTGAAAAACACAAAAATACCTCTCTAAACAAATTCAAATGAACTCTTCGTTTTTTTTTTAGCAGTCTCAGAGGGACAATCAGCCATATTATCCCAAGTTTGTGCATGATTAAAAGGCTTCTCATACGCTGAGAAATGTATTTATTACTTTCGTCAAGAGACAAAGAGTGTTAACTCAACTCTACTAAGTACTAATGAAAATTGAGAAGGTGGTATGAAAATAATCTCAAACGTTTGAAATAGGGTTATTTACATAAGTGTCTTATTATAGCACTTTGAATCTAAAATTATCCACAAAGTCATTTAATCATAAAACTGTCTACAATGATGTTTACAAAGAATATAATAACCATAAATAATGAAGCAAATTAAAATGATAATAAATGCTCATAAAAAACCATAAAAAATGGATACATGCAAAATAAGGAATTATAATTGTTTCTTTTTAAAAGCATGAAAGTCAAATGCATAATTAGTATGATATATTTTACATTAATTATGAAATTAGAAAAGAAAACGGAATAAAAAAGGGAAAAAAGGACTCATCACAAAAACCCTAAAAAAAAGACCCATCGCGTTCCCAAAATCAGGTTTTAATAGGTTCATTATTGTAAAGAACTATTCATTATGAAAATATATGCAATTATTCATAATTTATATTTTATTGCTGTAAAGAAGATATCATTATCAGAATGAATAAAAATAATATAAAAATTAAGCAAAACAATGATGCCAAGCTCTATTGTTAGAAAATAACAAGTTCTAAAATTTGTCAAAAAGTTTTCAGTGTCAAAATAAATATATAAATTATAATAAAGAAGCGAAGCAACTTATAATTTGGAATAATTTCGCAGTATCATTAGTGTAAATAAGAAGCCACTATAAAAAAGAGTACAAAAAGCATATATTTAGTTTGTCAAATCATATTCAATATAAAACACTGAATACTTCCCATCATGATAATGACTTAGTTAAACTAAAATTAATGGAAAAGAGAACAAAGTACCCAAACTAAATAAAAAGTATCCAAATGATATATAATATGTGGGAAACTAAATGCACAAAATAAACAATAAACTAAAATATGAACAATTTCAAACAAAAAAATGAGCCCTAAATATATAATAGGGCATAATTGGCAGCAATGACGTGAATAAATGTGTGCAATTAAGGAAGATTGACAAACTGTTGACATTAATTCACATGTAATTCAGGTATGGTTTATTGCATGAAGTCAACATGATAAACCATATTACTATAAATATAGAAACGTATAACAATGCTCAAAAATAAAAATATAAAAGTGTCTAAAATTATACACTAGGGCATAATGAGCATTTTAAATCACCAAAATTTTAAAAATAGGTAATATTGTAATATTGTTCAAAAGTAGATAATTTTAAACTTAAAAAGCTTAAAAAAACACTTGTGTAAATACTTCTTTTAAAAATGACTCAAACTTAACACATCTTTAATCTATCGAATCTTCTGTAAGCCCAGTGCTATTAGCCTAACAATTTTAGGATTATGGGATAATGAGAAACAAAAAATTTAAAAACTAGAAGATAGACCTAAATTGAATTTTATATTCTGCACAAAACGAATACTAGACTGAGACTAGTTTTTTTCCCCCTTAAGATATTTTTGAAAAATATCTGCATACATGTGTGTGGATATATTGTTCCCTTTTTTGTTCCGAGTTATATATATTCAGCACAAAACGAATACTAGACTGAGATTAGTTTTTTTTACTTAAAATGTTTATGGAAAATATCTAGGTACATGTGTGTGGATATCTTGTTCCCGTTTTTGATCCGAGTGTATATAACCTTTGAGGCTAGTCAACTATTGAAATGATTATTATCTATCCCAAAAACAAAAGAAGAATAGAGAGCCTTTTCATCTTACTTCTGAATAAGTGAAAGGAAAAGCCAAATATTTGTCATGAACTTTTCCTTTATATCGTCACACCCTATTTACTTAAAAGGTCACCATGAAGTGCTAGGTTATGTTATATTATGGGAAACCCTAGCAAAACCTCCTTTACTATGCAAGGCCACATTATAATTTACTTTTTGGTCAGAAAAGGGCCATCATGTGTATACATCACACAAACACATATATACACTTTATGAGTGCATATACATCATCATTGCACTTAGTTGATAGGAACCATCCCAGTTTCAACCATCCCAGTTTCAGCCTATATATTCCTTTCAAAAGTCGAATTTTTAACTTCATCTTTAATAGAATCATCCATAGTTAGATTTTCGTGGACCGAAAGATCAAAAACCTTGTTGTGGGATTTCCTAGTGGGAAAAAAATACGCTGGATTCTTTTGTCTGAAATTAGTTGGTTCATGAAACAATGATATATACAATTCAATGTTCAATGGTTTGTAGTTTTCTGCCCCTCAAAAAGAGAAAATAATAATGTGCTTTTAAATAATGCGATTCCAAGTGCATTGATTTCTCAGGAATCCAAATGCGAACTGCAAACGCCTTGTACTAACTCAATGGGCTTAAAAATCTACTTTATAGAGAGAAACTTTTAGGGTGTTTAAAAAAGTTAGTTAGAACAATTTTTTAATTTAAAATAATAAAATATGTGAGAGTTTATATATTATATAAATTTTTTATTTTTTATTATAATATGTAAGAGCTTTATATTATTCACTAACTAAAAAGTTAGTTTTAACCAACTTTGTCAAACACGCTCTTGGAGAGCAAAAGAGAAAGAAAAGCGAAAAGATGGGCTTAAAATCAACTCGGGTGCATTGATCTCTCATGAATCATTATTTGAAAAGTGAGTTGGAACTCAAAGTTAGAACTGAAAGTATTATAGTATGTGAAAACTTTTTACTATAGCATATTTTTACTTTATATTGTAGCATATGAGAATTTTATACTGTTTAAATTAAAATTGATAAGTTAAAACTAAGTTTGTTGAACACCTTTTAGATTTTTTTAATTTATAATTTTTAATTTTGGCTCGGTAAAAAGAGAAGGGCGCTTTTCAAAGCAGATATTCCTGTCCTAGTTACGAGCTTTCCTAGCATTTATATCAATGGGCTCTACTAAGATCCCAATATTATTGCTTATATGAGCTATCTCCAATTTCCTTTCTTTTTAATTTTTACGTCTTTAATTTCTTCACTAACGTATGATCTAGAAGTTAAGAGACACAAGCGACCACGTGGGCAGCTATGGTGAACAAGGAGATTTCCTTATGAGACCAGAAAATCTCACGCCACAAGTGCAAAAGTGTGGCTCGTGTGCGCCACATTCTATATTTTGCACCATCCTAACGGGGAAAAAAAAATCCATAACAGTCAACCTTTTTTTTTTTTCATCACAGTCACATCACAAGTTTAGAAGACCAGATTTGTCCGCCTATATTGTATCTAACTACAAATAAATGAAAAATAAAAATAAAGGAAAATAAATGGACCTCATTGATCTTCTTTGGCAATCATTTTGTCCTATAGTTCATACATATAGTACAAAGGTAAGGAGAGGGAGAGGGAGAGAGAGAGAGAGGATAGAGAGAGAGTGAGAACATGAGCGCTAACAGAAACCAAGGTGGCTCCAGGCTTCACCAAAGGGCCAATATATGAAATTTCCCAACCCCCTCAATCACCCTTTTAGCCGCCCCCAGTTTCTGCTTTCTTCTTTTTTTTTATGCGACCTTTTCCAATTTTTGTTACTGCCTCTTTCAGCCCCTCTCTCTCTTGACCCTCTTTCTCTTTCTCTCTCTACATTTGGTGCAAAAGATAACTTTGCCCCCATGTTTTGGTTTCCTTGGCCATTGGAGCCTCCGATGCGCCACTTCTCAGAGTACTGTTTTTTAAGCTTAGCTTGACTCTATTACGTCATCCTCTTTCTCTCTCCCCCCTATATTTTAACTTTTACTATTTTTTTTTTGTCGACGTTGTGCTGGTTTTCTTAATCATTTTGGTGCTACCAATGTGGCCAGGGAGTATCTTGTGTATAGTTAATCTCATCATTACTATTAATTAAACCGATTAAGCGAGGATCAGTATTAAATAATAATGCAATTGCCGCCACAAGCATAATTAATGGACCAAAACTTGCATGCAGTAATACTACTTGCAACATATCTAATTTGAATTTTGATCGTCTAATACTGCTACTAACTTAGCAAAATATCTAAATGTGAACTTTATGATATGGAGTTTTCATGACGCAGACCTATCGGATTTTACGTATAAATATTAACAAGTTACGTATAAAATATATTACATATGATTAGACTAAGATACGATGAAAAGAACAATGACAATAGGATACTTATAGATTTATTTGAAAGAAAAAAAAAAAAAGAATGAATGATCCTCGATTGAGAGAACAATTTTTTAAGTTAAACGGAAACTAATGCTTTTTGTAGGATAAGTTTAAGGTGCATCTAGTCCAAATCATATCGAGGACGGTACGTATTTAATTTATGAATGATGAATCAGTATGAAAATCGTAATGCATATTAACTAGCTCAAAGTTTATTTCCTTTTTTGGTAAAAAGTTGAAAGTTTGGTACTTTTTTTTTTTTGATAGCTTGGTAATAATGATACAAAGTAATTAAAGATTTTGATGTGAATATTTCTCAGCTACAGAATTTCTAAAATTAAAGAGTGAAGATCACATATGTCACACTTTCAAGTAGGTTAATTTTAACTCGCAAAAAAAAAAAGAAAAAGAGTAGGTTAATTTTTGCCTTTCAAAAACTTCTCAATATTTGATTGAATTCAGTGAGTCATGTGCAATGTATTTGGTCAGTAGAACCTTTTATGTAATATAAATGGACAATAAAAATCTAGATTGGAGGTATCATAAATGTTGTTTTTATTTTATTATATAAAAACTATTGTTTTATTTGTTTTTCTAAAAAGTTCGTTTGTATGTCTCACAAATCAAAATCCAATCAAAGATAAACAAAATTTTGATTAGAATTAGAAATAGTTTACCGTTTCCAGTTTTTTCCCCCTCTTTCCTCTTATCTTGAAGTTCTACTTTCCCTTCTTTATATTCCTATTAGGAAAGAGTATATGTAGAAATTCAATCTCAAATAATATGAATAAACGAATGTTCTAAAATTTGCCAGCCTTTACCTCGATATATAAACTATATTGGAGAACTAATAAAAATTTATTCAGGTAATCAATTTGTGCATGATTCGAAATTATATGTTTGGAATGTTGCATAATTATACGTAAATGATGCATAAAATACTGAAATTAATCAATTCAAGCTATATAATTCACCATCTTTGTCTTTTAAATTTATTCACCTAATGAAACCATATGATATATATAAAAAGAGAAATTGAGCAAGTGAATAATGAGTTCGTACCTTGAGATATATATAGCTTAATTCAAAATTGATCGGCGAATCAGAAACTCACTTTGATCAGATGATCATCATGAACACTTCCCAATAACTCAAACTGGAGGGCATCGCTAATTAAGTTTTGATCAGTCAATAATCTTCATTTCACAATGAAGAATTAGACATATATATATATATATATATATATATATATATATATATTTAGAAGATTTTAGAATAGATGAGGTTAACCGGATTAAGTCTATTGAGTAATTTTTTTCCCACAAGGTAAGTCTATTGAGCTATTGAAAAGGCAATGTTTTATATATATATATATATATATATATATATATATATTTACAAGATTTTAGAATAGGTGAGGTTAACCGGATTAAGTCTATTGAGTAATTTTTTCCCCCAAGGTAAGTCTATTGCATTATTGAAAAGGTAATGTACAATTTATTATACCAGCGTCTCTTCAAAGTGTGAAAGTTAGTTACCTACTTTTGTTGCAATTTTATTGCCTCATGTTATGTTGACATAAAACAAACTAAATTTATATTCTTATTCTATATCATTTTATAAATTTTCAACTTTTTACCATTCAAATTAAAGCTTAACAAGAAAGAAAATAAATTTACCATTTCAAATGATAGCAACTTGTCATTTGTGTATTGTGAACAATAGAATTTGAAGAAATTCATTATTTTATTTCATCTGTTTTCTTACAAGGAAAACTAACTAAATTAGCATTATGCATGGATATATTGACACAAATCACTTGTAAAAATACATATATTTTTGTCACAGTTACGGGTGTTGACATAAAGAGATCAGTTCTCGTAAATTCAAGCAAATCATGGACACTCACGCCCACAGGCATGTATGTCATGTATATTTGGCACATTATACTAATTTATTCATGTTCAACACTTGCAGTATTTACCCTGAGAAAAGCATTGAAACGATATTTGTTAGAAAATTAAGCACAAAACACTAAAAGGAAGAAAAAAAAATCACCTTAAAAAATTAGTAGAAATAGCTAAGCCAAAACATATACAAGTTAAATACACTCTTTAATTAGTACTACATTTTATTGGGATCAATAATATTTAGCTTGATGGGACAAGGATTTGGCCCTCTCATAAAAGGTGGGACCACCAGACATTACCGTCCCATTAGGCTTAAAAGACAATAATAAATATATACATTAATTAATTATCCAAAAAATTAAAAAAAAAGGAGCTTATGTCGTAGAAAGATAATACATAATAACTAGCTAGTAGTATTCACAAGCGTGCACTGAGTAATTTAATAAAATTCATTATGAGAACATTATAATCCATGAATGATAGATGAATGATTTTTTTGTTAATAAATGTCGAGAATGAACTATTTGGCGCAAAGATTCTTGCATCTCTTATCCTGCATTAAGCATCTCCGTGCCCATCCCTCACAAGCAAATTTATAGTTTGGAAGGCCAACCATGTCTTTGTGAAAACTTCAGTATAATAATCAAGAAGAGTAAACGTGCAAACATCAAAATCTAGAGAAACCATGAGAAGCCAATTTATCTAAAACCCAATTGCCATTTCAATAAAAATTAAAAATATGAACGATTATTTGACTCAAAAACCTTACATTAACCTGTCATCGAGATTTAAAACATCAGGGAATATTATCCGATCTAGCAATTAACAAATTAAAAATGCGAGATGAATTACACTCCAGACACAAAAGTTTTCAATCATAATACATTGCACGAGACATAGTTGTCATAACCCGGGGAGCTCCATTTTCAAAAAAGAGAAGCAAAACAACCCCAAAAAAAAAAAAAAACCAGTGTAAGTTCTAAATATTTCACAACAACATGCAGGACTTGGAGAATCAAAAGCAGAACTATCCTTGTTAACTTTTACCCAAACCTAATCAAGAGGAATCCAACAACTTCAATTATTTTAGGAATCATAGAATTTCTTCCTCTAATACTGAAATTACGCAAAATAAGAAGGTTTCTAATAGAATCGTAGATGCAGTATTTATCGAAGGAATTAGACTACTCTTGAATACAATGTCAAACTGTAACAGTAACAACCATTACATAAATCTTACAATTCTCAAAGAGAACTTTATTATGAATAATTTTCAAAGAGATCACAAGGTAAAAATAATGTTTGAAATTAATTATGCCAAACATGAGGACTCAATTTGGTTTTTAACACCACGCTAATGAAGGAGTTAACATTTTGTGAAAAATCTATCCGATAATTAAAAGAGTGGTTATATTCACGCTCCTATTTGACTATTTACACTCCCTTGAAAATAGATTTTCATATTGTAGAAAAACTCTTTAATAAAATAATAAAGATGACAAGTATAAACAACCTAATTACATAACTAAAACCTTTTTTAATAAATAGAAACTAATGATACGTCTTTTTTTTTTCTTTTCGCACACACCTATATGTAACAACAAAACCCTAATTTCACCATTCAACTTTGTTATTCACCACAATTATTCCTTTATCTTTTTTTTTTTTTGGTTAATTGCTGGAAGAAATATGAGAATATATGAAAATAGTCTATGTAAAAGCAACAAGATTGCACAATTGTTGAATTGATCTAGTATGGTCGATTGATAATTTGTTATTTTTTTTAATAATATTCAAAGATCGTTATAATTTGCTTCAAGTTTATATTCCGTATTATGCATAATTTTTTTCTTTATTTCATTGAATTATTTCCTTTATATGGATACATTACATCACCAGTAGGAGACCATAACCATGTTCTAATTTTTCCTTTTTTTATTTGTGCAATTAGTAGATATCATATTTTCAATATTTTTTTAATAAATTGTAGTGAAAATATATAATTTTTAAATTAAAATTTTTTATTCATGCCTAAAGCTTCAAAAAAAAAAAAAAAAAGAGAGATAGAGAAATAAGAATATTAAAAAAAATGAAAAATGGTGGGTGTGAAAAGAAAAACGAGGTGAAAGGAAGTATTAATCGTAAGGTTATTTTTGAAACTCTAGTGGGGTGCAATGAGTAAAATTAATTATTTCAAAATTATAAAGGTTGTATTTAGATGGAGAACGTGAAGAGATGAAAGGGGTGGAAATAGAACCATCCTAATTAAAAAGCTTAACTATTTTTAGAATATCACATTAATTCAAGTTGATATACGAGAGAAATAATAAAAATTCTGTGCGTATTTAAGGAAGACTAATATAAAATAAATAAATAAAAATTTGTTTTCGTAAAGGGACATTTCTCAAATTCTCCAAACCTAGAAAGTAGAATCCACTCTCCTCAAAAAACGAAAAAAAAAAAAAATCCATTCAAGAAGGAAAAAAAAAAAAGTAAAGAAAGAAGAGACCTCAATTTGATTTTGTTAGCAGGTTTTACTAGACCGGCTCGTAGCCAAATGACATGTTTTCCTTTTAGATTTCTATAGTCAAAAAGATCCCCGGACTTTAATAATCGACTTTATCATATTTATTGACCCAAAACTCTCCATGATCTAGTATAATTCCTCATTAGCAGGAATCATTGAAAAATAAATATTTAAATTAACTAAGATTGTTTAATTTTCTCCAAATTTAGGAATCCCTAGCCCCAAAATATCATGAAATAACTTTCCCTAAAGGGGAAAAAAAGCCACGAACTTCCCGGGCCAGGTTGTGTGGGTGAGGTATGTTTTTTTGTGTGTGTATATATATTATATATGTATATAGGAATTATGTATAAACATATTAGTGAACAGGAAATATCAGATTTTTAAAACTTTTCAAATTAAATATTAGGTTTTAAAAATATTTGTAGTAGATAATAGAAAAAAAATATTGATAAAAACTTTTTTACTCATAGTAAATAGATAAGTAAAATATATCTTTATCAAGTAAATTTTTAATTTATTATTATTTACTATAAATATTTTTTAAACGTATTAGTATTTCAATAAGTTTCCAAAAAGTGATATTTATAACCATTTCAGTTTGTTCTGGGAGACTAAGAAACAATATAGTTTGAGCAAGACTCTTTCATGAAATACATAAATCTATCATATGCTTACAACTATTTTCTTTGTCCTTTTTCCATTCCTTGGTACATGCTATTTAACCCTCTGTAATAATCAACTGCAGTTTATCGTTCTGTAAGAAACGTATGGACCGTTTGTGTTTCATATCACCCATAAAAACCATGGATATTCAACTTCAAAGGAACTTTATGGGAAGTTTCAATTTTCGCTTTGCAATTAATCATTAAAGCGACCCACCGGCCGCCGGGATGCATCAATCTGGCTTCCAATAACCAAAATAAATAAATAAATAAATAAATAAATAAACCTTAAGTGGGGAAGGCTCAATCTAAATCCTGTTTTTGCAACGATAACTTTTTTTCCTTAAAAAAAAGAGAACAAAATCTATGGGACCTTAAAAAAAAAAAGGCTTGACCACCACACGAGGCATGCATACACATATGCACTGATCACCACTTATTTTGGATAACGTTGAATACCATACACAATTAATTGTTTTTAATTTAAATCTTGCATTATACATTTTTTTTTTGTTGGAGACCAAAAGGAATTTCCTCCCACACACGTACGAACCATGGGAATCATCTTAAGTGCAAATGAGATTTCTTTCTATTTTCTCTTACATGAAATTTACATACGTATAGAAATCCTCGTTGCAGAATTTAATGGTCAATAGACTCAAATGTTAATTAAAAAAATACAATTCTATAAATATTATCAGATATAATAATTAAAAATAATAACTTATTTACCAAATAAGTTCTGTTTAAGATTTTAAAGTTACTAAACGTAGAAAGTTTAATATTAGACAAAATATATGATAGGTCAATTATTTTTATTTTATTGGTAGATATTGTTATTTTAATTTTTTATCTATTTGATATATAAATGGAAGTGGTTTTGTATTATGTGCTACAAATTTTAACGTAAACACTTATAAATCAAATCATTGAAAAGTCAATCCTACAATTAAAATAGCAAAACTCAACAATAAGGTAAAAATTTCTTTCCAACCCTAAGAGGTCTTTACTTGTCTACATCACCTTTGGTTTTCTAAAGAGAGAAAATTGAATATAAGTGGATGGACTGATTCTTATCATCTTTACAGACACTCTATAAGCGGTGGATATGTACTCTAGCTGAACCGCATATATGGCATATGTGGCTTTTCTCTTTCTAGTCACTAGCCAGTAGCCAGGCTTCTGGACTCCTGAGCCACGGCTCCATTTCTGCAGCCGGCACCCGCAACCCAACTGGCTTTTTCTTCTTTATTTATTTTCACTTTATTTGTAAATTAAGAGAAATTGAAATTAAAATAATAATAATAATAAACCCACGTCCCCCTCCTTCGGAGCCCTATATAAGTCGCTCTTGCTCCCTCCCACTTTTCCAACTGAAACCCAGGGATACCACCAAAAAAATAATAGATTAAAAAAAAAAAAACCAAAGAAGAAAGAAAAGAAAAGTCCATATTGGTCTCTCAATTTATCTTTTACTTTTCTCACTTTGACAAAAAAAAAATCTTTTTTTTGTTGAAAAAAAGACACTGTCATGGCGGCTTCCGTGGAAAACCGGCAGTTTTCCAGGCTGGATCAGCCGGCCGTGAACGGCTTCGTCCGGTCCTTCAAGCCCACTCCCAACCACCGCCCGGACTCTCCGGTCCGCGGTTACAGCTTCCCGCAAAACCCGGACATCATGCTCCCCAAGAAACAGGTGGCATTCGAAGATTCGTCTGACGACGACGACGACGAAGAAGACGACGAGAAGATGCACGAATACCGCGACATGATCCGCCGCGGCAAGAACGAACTTGAGCGGTCGACCCTGGACCCACGTGACGAGGGCACATCCGATAGCTGGATCACGCGCAACTCCACCATGGTCCGCCTCACAGGGAAGCACCCCTTCAACTCGGAGCCTCCCTTGACCCGCCTCATGCACCACGGATTCATCACCCCGGTCCCGCTCCACTACGTGCGGAACCACGGCGCCGTCCCTAGGGCCTCGTGGGAAGACTGGACCGTCGAAGTCACCGGCCTGGTCAAACGCCCCGCCAAGTTCACAATGGACGAGCTGGTCAACAACTTCCCGTCACGTGAGTTCCCCGTGACCCTTGTCTGCGCTGGGAACAGAAGAAAGGAGCAGAATCTGGTGAAGCAGTCCATAGGGTTCAACTGGGGAGCCGCGGCGGTGTCCACTTCGGTGTGGAGGGGTATACCTTTGCCTGCACTGCTCAAGAGGTGCGGGATCCTGCCACGTGGGAAGGGGGCCCTCAATGTGTGCTTTGAAGGGGCGGAGGACCTGCCAGCTGGCGGTGGGTCCAAGTACGGGACGAGTGTGAGGAAAGAGATAGCGATGGATCCGGCTAGAGATATTATCTTGGCGTACATGCAGAACGGGGAGAGGCTGGCGCCGGACCATGGCTTTCCGGTGAGGATGATCATACCGGGATTCATCGGCGGCCGAATGGTCAAGTGGCTCAAGAGGATTGTTGTGACGACCCAGGAGTCCGATAGTTATTACCATTACAAGGACAATAGGGTTCTTCCATCCCACGTCGACGCAGAGCTGGCCAACGCGGAATGTAAGTTCCAAACTTTTCAACCAATCACAAATTTACTTTCAATAACTTAAAAACTAATTTTTTATAACATTTATTATTAAAAGATTTTTTTTTACGATAAAGTACCTAAAAAAAACAATATTGACAGTGCATATGTTTGAATATTAAATCCATTTAGTATAAAATAAAACATGACAAATTGGAGAACATATAAAGATCTAAATATTCTTATTTCTAGTGTTTTGATTTTTGACTTGAAATATGTGCTTATTGGTTGTATGAGTTGTTGATTTGAAAGAAGTCAAAGAATAACAATTTTTTTTTTACCATGTGTGCAGCTTGGTGGTACAAGCCGGAGTATATAATAAACGAGTTGAACATAAACTCGGTGATAACGACGCCGTGTCACGAAGAGATCTTGCCGATTAACTCATGGACCACTCAAAGGCCATATATGTTAAGGGGTTACGCATATTCTGGTACGTCATTTCCTCAAGCTTAGGTCCCTACACATCGACGTTATTATATGTATGAATTATATATAGGTTGCTTTTGCTCTGTATTTTATTTTGAGAGCCAAACAAAAGACGTTCAGTTCTTCTGACTTCTGACTTCTGAAGTTTTTTTTTTTTCTATGCTGGGTTAGATGCTCTTCCACGTAACTTATTAATTAAAACGCTCATTTAGTTTTTTGTCGTATGTCTCTTGCATGCCGACCTTAAAAGCATCAAATGGTGGTAACAACAAACACCAACTTGCTAGTTGGTCTTTACCAAAAAAAAAAAAAGTAAAAAGTTGATTTCCTGCCAGCTTTTTCCGTTACCGAATTCATGGAAATTTATTTTTGGGACTTCTATATGTTTTGACTGAGCGGTTGTTCGGTTCTCTCACAACTGTGGGCCTCATCGGATGGGTCACAGTTGTGAGAGAATCTGGCAGTAGAGAATCCGTCCGGCAAAAAAAGGTTTTTCTTTATTTTTTTGTTCATATAAGCAACAAGTGTCAAGCAGGAAAGAAAACACTTTTTCTCTCTGTTGATACTGCTTTTCATGGAGACATAATTTGGAATTTGCTTACGCCCATCTTTTCGATACTGTTAATGTTACAAAGACAGCTCCAAGTCCTTTGCGGTTTCCAACTTATGATCGCCTTTTTTATTTTTCTTATTTTTTTTGAGCTAGTGTCTCTTTTTTTTTTTTTTTTTTTTTTTTTTTTTTTTTTTTTCCTTTTTATGTTTTATTGTTGTTCTTGTTAAACATTTTCTGTTACGAAGTGAAAACTAATTATTCAAGTTCCATGGTACCACAAAATAATAGTTAAAACGTCTATATCAGATCATAAAAGACCTCATTGCCAGTAGAAAAAAATACCAAAATACATAATTATCTACGTCATAGATCTAATAACTGTATTTGTGCAAATTGCAGTATATACAGTGATAAGACTTATAAATACTGTTGTTGTAATCTAACGAGCTTTGTGGGGAAATTATATGACAGGAGGAGGGAAGAAAGTGACACGTGTGGAGGTGACGATGGACGGTGGAGAGACGTGGCACGTGTGCAGCTTGGACCACCCTGAGAAGCCCAACAAGTATGGCAAATACTGGTGTTGGTGTTTCTGGTCGTTGGAGGTTGAAGTGCTCGATCTCCTTGTTGCCAAAGAGATTGCCGTCCGGGCTTGGGACGAGACCCTCAACACCCAGCCCGAGAAGCTCATTTGGAATGTTATGGTACGTCATTGTATACTTTCGACTTTTCCTCATATAAGTTAACCGCATCAATTCTAGTTTACTATTGGACATATACATACATACATACATAAATACATACACACATATATATTATATATGTGTGTATATATATGTATATAGTACACGTTGTCTCATGTGAAACATACTAAACGTGACAGTAATTGAATCGGTAATCCTATCACCTCTAAGCGAATGATCACATGTCATTAGTTGTCACTTTTTGGTCAAATGGAAGGACTCTAAAAGCCGGGGCAAAGTTGGCTACTTTTAGGCCTATATACTTACGGCGCATATTTATGATGATATATTTAGTACCAATCGTCCCTAGCATCAAACTTATGTAATGGATGCCAGCCTTGTAGCATGGGCCCATCTTAGTTGTTGTGATATTTTTGTGCCTAACAAAATCCACACCACTTGCTAGTACTGATATAGTTTTCGGTCTCGCCCTCCCATAGACTTATAGGGCATATAAGCCTTATGAAATGGTCCGCTCTTATCCCTTGTCTTTGAATGGACTCTTTAACTTGAAGAAAAAATGAAAACGTATTTAGTTTGATTAGTCGTATGCCTTCTTCTTTAGTGCTGTACATCAATTTCAACCAAGAGGACTTATATACTTTTACTTCAAAAATTTTTGCAAATTCAACAATTTGTTTCTACTGACGTCAATTATAATTGTCGTCACATACCCCGTCTAACGATAGCTCTATGCTCACTTCTAATAATAATAAAAATGTAAAGGCAAAAAAACAAATGTACGTATAATAATTTGGTCCCTAGCCAAGCTAATTAAAAAAAAAAATTGAAAAGGGAGAACAACTAATATTAATGTTTTAAACATTCAGATTTTAATATCCCAATCAGTGTCTAACTGTGCTACAATATTTAATGGATTCAGATAAAAAGAATGCATCAAAATTAATTTAAAAGCATTTTAAAGTATTAAAATACATATCCCAATTAATATAATGTACATGCAGGGAATGATGAACAACTGCTGGTTCCGGGTGAAGACAAGCGTGTGCAAGCCCCACAAGGGCGAGATCGGGATCGTGTTCGAGCACCCGACTCAACCGGGCAACCAGTCGGGCGGGTGGATGGCGAAGGAGCGCCACCTCGAGTCGACGGAGGCGAAATTAAACCCTACCTTAAAAAAGAGCGTCTCATCCCCTTTCATGAACACCGCCTCCAAGACCTACTCCATGTCCGAGGTTAAAAAACACAACTCCCCGTCCTCCACCTGGATCATCGTCCACGGCCACATCTACGACTGCACCCGCTTCCTCAACGACCACCCCGGCGGCGCCGACAGCATCCTCATCAACGCTGGCACCGACTGCACCGAAGAATTCGACGCCATCCACTCCGACAAGGCCAAGAAACTTCTAGAAGATTACCGCATTGGAGAGCTTATCACCACCGGCTACGCGTCCGACGGCTCCTCAAACTCCCTCTCCCACTTGGCTCCCATCGAGGAGTTAGCCACTCCCGTTTCCCGCCCTGTGGCTCTCGTCCCCGGGAAGAAAATCCCATGCAAGCTCGTCAAGAAAACGACAATCTCCCATGACGTAAGGGTCTTCCGTTTTGCCCTTCCTTCTGAAGAGCAAGTCCTCGGTCTTCCTGTTGGTAAACACATTTTCCTTTGTGCCACCATTGACGAGAAGCTTTGCATGAGGGCTTACACGCCAACGACATCCGTCGACGAAGTTGGGTTTTTTGAGATTGTCGTTAAGGTCTACTTTAAGAATGTTCATCCTAAATTCCCCAACGGAGGGATAATGTCTCAGTACCTCGATTCTCTTCCTTTGGGCTCCGTTTTGGACGTGAAGGGCCCATTGGGCCATATTGAGTACGTTGGCCGTGGACAGTTCTCGGTCCATGGAAAGCCCAGGTTTGCCAAGAGGCTTGCCATGCTGGCGGGTGGGACCGGGATCACTCCGATTTTTCAAGTGGTCCAGGCGATACTGAAGGACCCAGAAGACGACACTGAAATGTTTGTCGTTTATGCCAACAGGACGGAAGACGACATACTTTTGAGGGAGAAGTTGGACGAGTGGGCCAGGAAGTGTGAAAGGTTTAAGGTGTGGTATGTGGTAGGGATAGGTCGGGAAGGGTGGCAATATAGTACGGGGTTCATCACGGAGAGTATCCTGAGGGAGCATGTTCCTGAAGGGTCGGATGGCACGCTGGCATTGGCATGTGGGCCCCCTCCTATGATCCAGTTTGCTGTGCAGCCCAACTTGGAGAAGATGAACTACAATATCAAGAACTCGTTGTTGATCTTTTAGAGAGAAAGAAACGGATGAATTCATCTGTATATATGTGTGACATGTTTTGAAGTTGTATTATCATGCTACTTTTGAATAATTCCAATTATTCTTTCTCCAAAGTCTTTTTCTTTTGTAGTTTTTTTTTATTCCAATTATTCTTTTGGTCTTTGCAAACAGATCTAAAAAATTCATAATTGAAAAATACCGACAAAAATCTAATTACTAAACATCATGAATTCATAAATAATGAATTCTTTTGATAATAATTGCGTACATTTCACCTTCAAAAAAACATTGCGGACATTTCTTTTAGACATAATTATCTTAGTTTTACTTCATAATCACATGCACAAGGCAAGGGATGTTTCAAAAGGTTTTAATTAGCGCAGTTTGGTCAACGCTAAATCTACGTATTGTCTCCTTATTAAACTACAGTCCTTGTTTCTATATAGCAAAAAGTATCTGTATACATATATATATACACACACAGACACAACTGATCGTTTTGTACGGTTCCAAGCGGTGTCCCCTGTCCTTGGAGTGCGTAAAAGCTGACAGATATTGTTATATGCCCTTGACTCTTCGGTTCACGAAGGGCTAGAATTGAAGCTAGCGGCTCATGTTGCACCGTGTGAAGGGTACTAGTGGTACTTTTTTTACGCTTTTTTTTTTACACTTTGAGCCTTAGTATCTTATTTTTTGTTTAAAAAATAATTTAAAATATTAGTAGATTTTATAAATCAAACAATGATTAGAAAAAATATAAAAGAGTAAAAAAAAGTGTTGTTATTTTGACTCCTATTGCAGTATATATGCTGTGTAAAATTCATGTGCTTCTACATACTTGCAGATTGCTGAAATTTGCTTGCATGGTTGATTTCATATCCCAAAACTACTCAATCGAATAAGCAACGACGGGGGGCAAAAATTTTTTTAGTGGGAGGATTATAAAAAAATAAGAGGGTATTTTTTTAAATGAATATTTAGTTATATGTGTATTATTATGCTTATGTGGTACATCTAACTAATTAAAAATTGACATTTGGGTGATTTATCTTATCAATTCTTTCTCTTTCCTGCTGTACTTTTTATTAATTGCTTAGTCATAATTGACATAAATATTCAAATTAAGTTTTTGTATTAGTTTTAGTTTTAAAATAGTAATTGTTAAAACTAATTTTCTATACTTTAATTTCTTCGGGAAACTTAATGTTTAAAATTGCCAGTATATTTTTTTTCACTAGTTTTGCAACGAAACATTTCTAAATGAAACAGGAAGCACAAAGGAAACAAAAACAAAAAAAAAAAAAAAGAAAAGAAAAAGGAAGGAAGGAAGAAAGAACTAGAACACTACTAATGCTTTTTTAGCCGAACTTGTACAGTGAAATACTTGTTCCCTTCATAACAAAAAATAATTATGAGCAGTATTTAACAGAGACTTTTAGTTGAAAACTAGACCAAACAATACACACACACACACACACACACACACAAAACCTAGAGATCGCAGACAAAGGAATCATTTTACCACATAAACTCCAGTTTTTGCAATGAATGGAAGACATTCGCTCCAGGGATAGTAACGCTTGTTTTACTTGCTTTTTTTTTTATTCATTTTTCCATGTGCTTCTTCTCACTCCTTGTAAATTAATAACCAACAATATATTAGTGATTCAAACATATTAAGTTTTCAGATTAAGTGTAGAATATTGTTTTACGAAAATTGTCTAGAGTTAAAACCAATAAATATATGAGTTTAGACGGAGTAATTTACGATAATTATGACTAATAGGGTGTTTGGTTGGGTTGTTAGAACTATTGGTTAAAATTATTTTTACTATAGCATATGAGAGCTTTACACTATCATGATTTTTTTTTTATTGTTATTGTAGCATGTGATAGCTTTACACTGTTTATAACTAAAAAGTAATTTAGACTATTTTTGTCAAACACCCTTTAAGAAATTAGTGTAAAATATATGTAGTAGGAGGGAGAGAATTAATAAGGACAAATTATACATATGTCAGCTTTTAAATAGTTAGGTGTAGACGTGGTACATCTAGTTTATTGAAGAATTCCTTTTATTATTAAGGGTATAGTTATAATATTTTCTATAAAATAAAAGTATAATAATATTTTTGAGTAATTTAATAGAGACATATTTGTAATTTTTCTTATAAAATAAAGACAAATCTAAATTTTTTATCAAAAACTTTTGCAGATAAAACTAAAATACTCTTGTATACTAATATAGATAATAGATATATGATCAGTCAGTTTATTAATTGTTGAATTTCAATGGCTACATTTTTTATAAGGAGATATTTTAATAACAATTGATGATAAGAAGCGATAAAAATTTAATCTCATTAATTATTATTATTATGTTTTGTTCAATTTCCCAATTTATTATAATAGTCTAATTCATCTCATACAGTTAACAATAACAGTACTCATTTAAAAGTGTCCATTAAAACCACTCTCATATATATATATATAAAATATTAAAGACACCAACTTTAATTTTAACTTACGTATCAATTTATAACTTGTCTTGTTTTTATTCACAAGTGTTTGAAAATTTGTTACATTAATAAGTATGTATCAATAAATTAATAATAACTCTAACTTAATATTATAGTTAGTATCATTGCATTACTCCTATATATATATATATATGTGTGTGTGTGTGTGTGTGTGTGTAAGGGTTGAGGCCAGCTGGCGGAGATAAGACTGATGCGGGTATTGCAAGAGTCTCTATGCGTGACAAGAAATTCAACGACAGGTTAGAATTCCGCTACCTTATCCCAAGTAAAACCAAAACAGAGGCAAATTTCTGTCTAGACAGTGCAAGGCTCTTAATATTTCAAAGACAGAGATGCTACATTGGAAGAGTAACTAATGATTTGACACAATATCTTATGCATCTCAATTTTTTATCTTATTGGTGTTGGATTTTTATTGGGTTGAATTAAATATTGCACATTGTGGTCAATGCTTCATGTGATGTGTAATACTTTCCGAACTCCAAATTTTCTTAATAAGATACGATTTAGAATTATCATCTAAAAAGCTTAGATGTAATTTCTCACGTATATTAACATGTTTGGAAAAGATATGCAATCGTTATAACAATTTGTAGATTAGATAACGTCAATTAGACGACAATTTAATCAAAACTGTTATTTACATAAACAAAGAGATAAAAAAGGGTCAGTGGGGCTTCAGGTTTTTTATAATGTATTGATTAAAACATATTATACTAACATATATATTACTATTAGTATTGTTATTGTTATTTTATTTTTATTGTTAAAAATGAGGTTTGATTATTTAAATGCACTAAACACATAACGTTTACAATTTATATCCAAATATATTTAGAATTATTAACATTAATAACCCCTAAACTTTAGGGTCTTACTATAAAAAAAACTACATTTAACAATATATTATTTACGACATGTAGTTTTTAAATGTCGTTGAAATGTACATACAACGACATCTCCAATAAACATGTTATTATTGACATTTAAAATAAAAATTAACGACATCTATATAGATGTCGTATTAAAGGTCTCATTTTCACGACAATAGTTTAGTGTCGTTAAATTATTTAACGACAAGTAGGAGATGTCGTCAAAGCCTTGGAGATTCTACGACATCCTTTATAGACGATATATTGACCAATATCGTCCATAAGGTGTGTCGTAAAATCTCCAAGGCTTTGACGACATCTCTTACTTGTCGTTAAATAATTTAACGAGACTAAACTATTGTTGTGAAAAGGAGACATTTAATACGACATCTATATAGATGTCGTTAATTTTTATTTTAAATGTCAATAATAACATGTTTGTTGGAGATGTCGTTGTATATACATTTTAACGACATTTAAAAACTACATGTCGTAAATAATATGTCGTTAAATGTAGTTTTTCTTGTAGTGTCTCATTCACTTTATTTCTTGAATTTTAAAAGTCACTACCTTACTTCCTGATTTTTCAAAACGCTTCATTTTGCCCCATGGATTTTACAAATCATTATTTTGTACTTGTTTTAAAGCTCCTCATTATGTCTCCTATTTTTTGATTTTCCATTCAAATGGACATAGTTAAGCACCTGATTCGCACTTGAGTTACATGTAAGGGAAAAACTGAGATTTTATCAGTTTTAGGTTTTGTTTCATGCTTATACTCTCATTTAACTCTTTTTTATCTGCTCTCATTTAAGAAGACTCAGTATGGACATTTTTTCTTGATATTGTTCACTAACATATCTTTATCTTTAATGTATAACTCATCTTCTTCAGTATTCAAATTTAGATATCGACAAAAAAATCAACTTATTAAATAAGTTACGCATTAAAAATGAGAAAAAATGTGCAGGCAAACCCTTCTTAAATGAGAGTTCGGATAAAAAAATGTGTCAAGTAAGAGTGTAAACATGAAACAAAACTTAAAAGTGACAAAATCTCATTTTTGCTCTTACAGGTGACCCATGTGCGAATCATGTGGGTTTAATTCTGTTTATTTGAACGAAAAATCAAAAATTTAGGAGACAAAGTGAGGAGTTTTGAAAATTTAAAAACAAAATGGTGATTTTTAAAATTCAGGAGGGCAAAGGAAAGAGTTTTGAAATTTCAGAAGTAAAGTAGTGATTTTTAAAGTTCAAGTGGTTAAGTGAGGGAGACCCAAAAATTTAGGGGTAATTAGTGTTAATAATTCATATATTTAAGAATGTCACCTAAACCTATTACTTTGTGAACAATACTTTATCTATCAAGAAAAACATTTTCAATGGTTTTAACAATGAAGTTATCATGTAGCAATTTTCAAATGATAAAACTTGTCGTGGACAATTGAAGTACTTTTATAGTTGTTTGTTTTAAACCAAAATTTGTTGTAGTTATTAGCTCTCTGATAAAAATTCCTGGCTTCATCACTCGTCGTTTAATATAAAAAAAAAACATGGTGATAAGATTTCTGTATGTTGGAAATCTACACGTGTATATTAGACAATAGCTTTCTAAAAACCATGTCGAAAATGCTATATTAAACGATGATTTTTTAAAAAATTGTCATCTAGTATTTGAAAAAATTTTAAAAAAAACATACTTTTTCCCGCTCATTTTATTTTCTAAAAACACTCAAATTTTCTCCCTCTTTCTATAACTCTGGGCCACTTCCTTCCATCCCTCTATCTATCATTTACAAATTTTATTTTTTTCTCTCAACTTCCCCATTCTCCCTCCAAAACCCTTCTCTCTTTTTTCTCATTTCCCAACTCTCTCTCTTGCTCTATAACTCCACTCCTCCAAAACTCAAAGTTTTTCTCCTAATTTTTTTTTATCTCTTCTACAGTCATTATTCCTTCAACCTTTACCATTGCCGCTGCTGTTGCCATTGCCACCAGGACTACCACGACCATTCCTATGGATCATCATCCCTCGCAATCATGTTCACCCCCTCCATTAAAAAAGACCTAACCGTGATGTTTGCCACGTTGTTTTTCTCCTTATTCCTCTATCTTTTACTTTAAGAATCATTTATTGTTTGTAGTCGTTTGCTAGCATGTTAGAATTTTTTTGTTGGTTAGATTTTGTAGAGAAAACTTTGTTAATAAGTGTATTATGTATTGTTTATATAATGAGAAGAAGGGTTTGTAATAATTTTTTAGAAAATCATTGGTTGTGTCATTTGATGAAATGTGAATCATCTTTTTCTAATTTGTGAATAATAGTCAAATAAATTGTTGTTTGAGCAAAGAAATATTTTTTGGTTAAAAAGATTCTTTTTTTTTAAATTTTTAGAGACTTTTAAAGCCGTCATCAAATATGGTACTTTTAACGAGGATTTTGCAAAAAAAAATTGTTTAATATACCCTTCATGGACTCTTAATGGTTTCATGCATGTATTAGACAATAGTTTTCCGTTGCTGTATGTATTGGACGTACGACGATGGTAGAACAATAGTTTGGCTAACCGTCATCTTATCTTTAGACAATAGTTCAAAATTATCGTCTAACACTTTTTTTGTACTAGTGATCTTATTTTTCTTTTAATAATTGATTAAATTAAGACAATATTACTTGTCAAGTTTACTTAATCTATTACATCCGTATACTTTTTATCTAGATCAGCTACCTAATTGCACGATTCTACAAATTGATATAAAATTTCTCTATTTTACTTTTTTTGCAACTAGTATGATATTTAGATTGAGCATTAAAAAACAAATCATGCGTAATGCTCGTGTTTACTCTAGTAGTTCCGTAAGATATACGGCATTCTTTAGTGATTTTATTCCTTCTATCTAGGTCACAAACTAATCAATTACATGACAAATTCACGAAATTGAACGTTATTAGAAAATCAATGTTATTGACAATTACATTCGTGACGTCGCTTCAAGAAAACGAACATTTAGCTACCAGAAGAAACCCCGGTTTTTGGTAGGCAAAAGTTTCCGCTACTAAAAAATGGTGGTAGCTCAAGATCGGTAGCCGAAAGTTTTTGCTACCAAAATCAATTTAATAGCAAACATTCTGCTACCAAAAATTGGTAGCCAAAACTAAAAAATTTAGTCTCCAAAACTAGATTTGGTATGTTGTTTTGCTATCAAAATTTGGTAGCTAAAAAGTTTTTGTAAAGAAAAAAACATAATTAACTACCATAATTTGGTAGCAAAAACCTCTGCTTTTAGTAGCTAATAGTTTCTTTTACCAAAAAATCATGGTAGTTGAAAGTTTTCCTACCAAAAGAAATATGTTTTGGTACCAAAAAATTGGCAGGCAAAATTCCAAAATTTGATTTTTAAAAGTGGATTTGACATGGCATTTTGCTACCAATGTTTGGTAGCTAAAATGTTTTGGCAACAAAACAGAAAGCATAATTGACTACTAGAAACAAGATACTTTGGTAGTTGAATGTTTTCGCTAGTAAAATATTTAGTCTCAAATACACTTTGGTAGCTAAAAAGCTTCAAGTATCGGCTATTAGAAATTTGGTAGTAGAACATTTTTACTATACCAACATATGTATTTGGTAGTAGATACTTATTGGATCATTAAAGAATACCTAAATCTGCTACTTAAATTTTTGTAGCAAAAGATTTTAGCAATCAATTGATTGGTAGAAAAATTGTATAATTTTTAGTAGCAAAAATTTATATTATTTGGTGCCACAATCATATATTATTTAGTAAGCAAAACCCTATATATTTTTACAAATATATACATCAAGTAAAATTAAAAATGACAAATTTAATAGACAAAATTTCTCATATTAATAGCTCCAACATAATTTAATATAATAAAGCGTATGCAAGTCCTATACAAGAAAAAATATTCAAGAAATAGGAGCTGGGTAGTTGGTCTTCTCTGTCCGAGGGCGGATTAAGTTGTTGAAGTCGCCTCTCATTGCTGGTATAACCTTTCATGATAATACAACACATGGTAAATATCACTTGGCCAAATATATGTCACTATCTTTAAGTATGTTTGTTGGGGAGGAATCTGCAAACATAAAAAAAAAAAAAACCAAAAAAAACAAACAAACAAAACAGTTGACCGTGTCATATAATAAGGTTATAGGCAAGCTCAGAAAACATAAAATAATACAATACACAGTAAATACCACTACTCCTTGAGGCAAAAAACAACTCCACATATCTTACCTTTGAGAACATAATACTTGGAAAAGCACGCGCGAACCATATGATTAGAGACTCAGCATCTAATTTTCCTTGACCGGTGCCATTCTGCTTACAGACAACGATAACATACCTGAGAAGTGGAATAAGAGTAAAAGAGTATGTAATCAATGAGAGAGCACCAATCACATCCTTTGGATTTTCTACTTTGCCAAGAAACGTTTTGTAAAACACATACGAAGGAGAAGTTCCCAAGTCTCCAAAAACCACTCCAAAACTTTGGAATGCTAGCCGTAAAAGCAATAACATGGAAAATTTCTAAACAAATCACAACTGTATTAGCTAAGAAACAAGACTAACAACCGCCAAATAATAATTCCTTCACTCGTCACATAACATACCATTACAACAACTCATTAGTAAATCAAACATATTCACCAATAATCACACTAAATGCACAACTTTCCTATACATCCCAAGTTATAGTAAATTTATATGTCTGTGTGTGAGACAGAGGGGCAATGTATAAAAATTCAATAGAACAAAGAAACATGTTTCAATATAGGTCATTTCAGTTACCCAAAAAAATTCCACTCAGTACACACTACAACAAATTGGGCGTTAGGTGATGCTGATTAGATGATGGTTAACTAAAGAACCATTGTCTAAAGACACACAACACTTATTAGGGTTATAAGTCCCATTATTTAGACAACTGTTTCTACAAAACCGTCGTTTAATATATATCTTTAGACGATGGTTTATTTAAAACCATCGTCTAAGCTGTTTTACAATCCCACCTCTCAAAAAATAAACCTAACTCTCATCCCTCTCTCTCACTCTCACTCCTTCTCTCTCAAATCTCTATCAATCTGTAGCTCCCTCTTTGACTATCAGCCTCCTTCTGAACCATCGAGCCCAAGCCGCCGCCTCCTCTTCTCCTGAGCCCCCAGTAGCCGCCTTGTCGCCTCGTTGTCACTCCACCTTCCAAGTTGGGTATATTATTAGTTTGTTATGATTTTTAACTTCATGATTTGGATTTATTAGTTTTAGGTTTGTTTTTATTATGTTTAGTTTTTTTAATGATATATATAAGAGATATTTATAAGAGATATTTATCAGGCAATTATATAGGGTTTGTGAATTAAGTATGTTAATTTTGTTAATTTTTGTGTTAGTTTTAGTTTTGGTTGAAATTGATAATATGGATATGTTAGTTTTAGTTTTTGTTAAACTTGACAATGTGGATATGTTAGTTTTGTTATGTTTACATTGTTGATAATATGTTAACTTGATAAATATATTAGTTTTGGGCTTAATTTATGTTTTGCAAGTGGATTGTTGAAAATTAGTTAGAAATTTATTTGTACAACTTGATGTTAATTTGATAAACATATTAGTTTTATGTTTGTTAGTTTTAGTTTTCTTCTACTACTTGTCTAATTGATCGTTTTGTGTTTGTTACATTAAGTAAGTTTTGATTTGATTTTGTGGCAATGGATGGAAAATGAATGAATGACAATAGAATGAGTGATGAATATGAGATAGAGGTCGAGGATTTTATGGCTTTTGCTAAGGCTAATGTGAAAAAGAATATGATTCGTTGTTTTTTTGTTGATTGTAGAAACATTAGAAGGCAAACATATAATGAAATTAGTTTCATGTGTAGCGAAACGGGATGGATCAGACTTATCAAGTATGGATATGACATAGTGAGTAAGTCCCGACTTCATTATCGGTAATGAGAGGGAATGTCTATATTCGTAACAGAATAAATGATGAGGATGATAACGTATTAACATGGTTGGCATGATGAATGATATGGAAGAAGATTTTGTACACCGACAGGACTCATTTGAGACGATGTTGTAAGATGTTGATACACCATTGTATAATAGGTGTCTGAAGTATATCAAACTATCTGGTTTGATTAGATTATCGAATTTAAAGGCAGTGGATGGGTGGTCCAATTCAAGTTTCATAGGACTTTTAGAATTTTTACATGATTGATTTCTGGATAACAATAAAGTGTCGGTAAGAATGTATGAGACAAAGAAGACGTTAAGTACTCTAGGAATGGAGTACAAGAAGATACATGCTTGCTCAAATGATTGTATGGTATACTAAAAAGAGTGTGAAGACTTAGATGAATGTCCAATGTGTAATGTGTCTAGGTGGAAGAAAGCCAAGGAACCGTTAGCGGGAAGAAAAGGTATCCCGGCTAAGATACTGTAATACATTCCCTTAAAACCATGCTTAAAACGATTGTTTTGCAATGCAAATCATGCAAAGGATTTAACTTAGCACTATGATAAGAGGATTGATGATGGCATGTTAAGATATCTGGCCGATGCGCCACAATAGAAGACATTTGATATGGAGAATCCTGACTTCATTACAGAACCAAGGAATCTTCATTTTTCTTTACCTGCAGATGGAATGAATCCTTATAGTAACCAAAATAGCAAGTACAGTACTTGGCCAGTCATTCTTGTTAACTACAATCTTCCACCAGACTTGTCTATGAAGCAAAAGTCCTTGATGCTAAGTTTGTTGATCTCTGGACCTAATCAACCAGGAAATGACATTGATGTGTCTTGGCACCCTTGCTCAATGAGTTGAGGAGATTGTGGGAAAGTGGTATATAAGTCCAAGATGCTTACTGTGGGGAGACGTTCACACTCCAAAATGTTGATGTGGACTATTAATTACTTTCTTGCATACGGAAACTTATCTAGGTACTTGGTTAAAAATTCAATAGGTTGTCCTATTAGCGTGACAGATACATCTTCAGTTTGGCTAAAGCATGGTAAGAGATAATTTTTGATGGCCATAGGTAGTTTTTGCCTACGAACCATCCATATCTTAGACAGAAGAAAGCATTTAATGGTAAGACAGAAGAAAGACGATCTCCAAGACTTTTGACAGGTGATGAAGTGTTTGAGATATTGAGGAATATCAAAATAGTTTTCGAGAAGTAAAAGAATAAGAAGAATACACTAGTGAGAGAAGGACATGGAAGAAGAAGTCAATTTCTTTCAACTTTCAACTTTCATACTGGAGTGCTCTTTTCATTCGTCATTGTTTGGATGCCATGCACATTGAGAAGAATGTTTGTGAATCGATAGTGGGTACTTGCTTTACATTCTCGGCAAAATTAAAGATGGTCTAAATGCATGGTTGGATCTTATCGAAATGAAAATAAGAGGTGATTTGGCTCTTGAGAAAAAGGGTGCTCGAAATTACTTGCCTCCTGCAAAGTATAGCTTATCGAGACAAGAGAAGAAAAAAGTTTTGTGAATGGCTTACTTCCATCAAAGTTCTCGAATGGTCTTCTTCAAACTTTAAAAAACTTGGTATCAATGAAAGACTTGAAGTTTGTTGGCATGAAGACACATGATTGTCACACTTTGATACAACAATTGTTGCCAATTGCATTCTTCTATCGGAGGTGAGGTATGCACTTACAAAGTTTTGCTTCTTCTTTAACTCCATATGCTCCAAGGTCATAGATCCCATGAAGCTTGATAAAATATAGGCAGAGTTAGTGAAGACCTTGTGAATGCTTAAGAAGTACTTTCTAGTGTCGTCTTTGGATATTATGATTCACTTAATGGTGCAATTAGTACGTGAAGTTAGGCTTTGTGGGCTGTTGTACTTGAGGTGGATGTACCCTTTTAAAAGATACATAAAGATTTTGAAGGGTTAGTCAAGCATCGAAATAGGCCGAAAGTTTGTATTGTAGAGAATTACATCACCAAAGAAGCTGTGGAGTTTTGCTTGGAATACTTTTCCAATGCCGAAGTAATCAGTTTGCCAAGGAAGGTTAACATTGAGCCGAAAAGAATGCCTACTGCTACTCTGTCATCTGTTTCTCACGAGGAATGAGAGCAGGCATGTCTTCACATTTTGCACAATACTCGTGTGGTCAAACCATTCATAGAGGTTCATATGAAGGAAATAGAAGATATAAGTCCCAAAAGAGAGAGGAATGAGAAATAGTTGCAAGATGAAGAACACAATCACACTTTTAGAGAGTGGATATGGACAGACACATATAATAAGGCTCGTGAGTATCGAAGCAAAGGTGTCTTAGAAGATTTGTTTAAGTTGGCCGAATGACCCTCATTCACAATCATAAGATATAATTCGTATTAAATAAATAGTTTTACCTTTTACACTCACAAAAGAGATGAGAAGCACCAAGTCCAAAATAATAGTATGTCTCTTCGTGCCGATTCTATACATGTTTCCCCCACAAAAGACAAGAATATCATATATAGAACAATGACCTAATATGGTTATGTGGACAACATTTGGGAACTTGACTATTGTGGACTTCGAGTAAATCTTTTTAAGTGTAAATAGACTGACAATAACTATGTGAAGATTGATAATGATGGAATTACAGTCGTAGACTTTAGAAGATTGGGTTACAAGAATGATCCATTCATCATGGCATCGTAAGCTAAACAAGTCTTCTCCACCATCGATCCTAAAGATTTGGAGTTATCATTAGTCATATCGATGAAGTCAAGAGCAGTTAGCGATGGTGATGAGGATAATGATGAAGGCAATGATATTCCATCTTTTAGCAAAGGATTGCCATCAGTGGAAGAGGTTGATGTCTTTGATGATGACCATTCACACTTAGTCCATTTAGATATTGAATAGACTTGTGTTGATAACTCTAATGAAGGTAAAAGAAAAAATAATCACTTTTATATTATTGTGTTTTTGTTGAACTATTTAGTAATACATTTCATTTGTCTCTTGGATGTTCTAATAGAAACTTTGTTGTGTTTTTATTTGTCAATCACACCAAGAAGAATGGAAAATGTGAAAGTTTATTGAAATTGCATGCTAAATTTGTTCACTTTTTTCTTTAATTTATAGTTGTTTAATATATTTTGTGTTATAATTAATTTATTTCTTCAAGTACGGAATATAGTAAATCGTTAATATTTATGAATTGTAAGGCCATAAAATGGAATCATGGAATTAGGCAACTCGCGAAAAAATAACCAAAACAATAGTATTTTTTTTTCCAATGCTAGCCTTTTGATGACGGTTTTTCATTAAAACCGTTGTCTAATCTTGATATTAGATGATGGTTTTTTAATAAAATTGTCATTTAATGTTTGTTACTCATGCCAAACCCCACCTTGGTTGACTTTAGACGACTGTTTATAACCATCGTCATCGTCTAAAGTGATGGGATTTTATATTATGGATTAGAAGACAATTTTCACAGCCGTTTTTAACGGTCATCTAATCTCCCGCATGTACTAGTGACACCTTTCTCCCATTCGATCAAATTTTTCAATGCAAAACAAATTGAATCAAACAATGAGCAAATAAATTGCACCTAAGACACCAAAAGAAACAAACTCTTTACTTTTTTTGGGAGAAGCAAAATAAAAATTGGGAGGAAAGAATTTTTTCTTTTTCTTTGGGATGACAAGGAAAAGAAAAAAAAAATAAAGCAACATAAAATAAGAAGAAACTCCCAAATTATCCATCATTTTATAGACCCTAAAACATAACCCAAACAATATTCAAACACAAAAGTGTCAACCTAAAACTCAAGTAATAGATATCATTAGACATTATAAATAAACCGGAAGAGCAAAACAAATCACAATATTATGCGAACATAAACAATATTTCCAAACAATCAAAAACTAATGACTTAATGATCAAACATTTCAACCAAATAATCAATTCAAAAAAAAAAAAAAAAGGAGGACGAGACTTACAGAAAGGGCGAGAATGAGAGAGGGCTTGGGAGTGGGGCAACTCAGGGTTGGAAATGGCGGCAATGGTAGGCTATAAACGGGGTTCATTGGGTGTGACAAAACCAGGGATGATAGACGGAGGCGACGACAAAAGCGTTAGGGGCTGTAGATGGTGGCTTTGTTGGACTGGCAGTAAGCACATTAAGGGAGAGAGATGGACGGCGAGCATAGAGGGAGAGATTGTTTTTTTCCTTATGTAAGAGTCTGATGTTGGTAGGGTATAGAGTGCATGTGGTTTTTAAAAGGTAATTTGCTACCAATATTTGGTAGCAAAATTAGGTATTCACTATTTGGCTGCCAAATTAAGTATTTAGCTACCAATAATACTTTAGCTTATAAAATGTTTTATATTTTTAATTAATTGAATGTGCAATTTTGAAAAGGATTAATTACAAAAATTCTCATTGAACTATAACCCTCGTAACACTTTACCCCATAAATTTTAAAATATAACATTCGTTCTCCTTAAAGTATGAACCATTAACAAAAATAGTCCTTCTATTAGAATTTTGACGGCAAATTGACAAATTATTTTAAAATTAAGGGTATTTTGATATTCTTATTATGAATATAACAAAAAATTAAAACCTGTGATAAAAATAGTATTTATTGATGATTAAAAATAAAAAATAATTAAAAACATAATACTATATGGTTCTCTATTTTTTTCGATATACAAATTTCTTTAAAAAAACTTATTAATTTTTTGGACACTCAAAAAGCATTTCGAGGTATACATAACAATAAAATGATTAATTCTAAAAGTATTAAAAGTATTAATATATACTTGTGAAATTTTATTATTTTTATATATACTTTTAAAAGTATTAAAAGTCATATTTTAAAAGTATTAAAAGTTATATTTATACTTTTGAAAATTTAACACTTTTAGAATTAACCATTTCACTAGTATATATCACTTTTAAAATTTCAAAGTATTTTTGGGTACGAAAAAATTAATAAAATTTTGAAGAAAATTTCGATATATCAAAAAAAAAAAAGATTCAGATGGTACTCTAGTTTTAATTGATTCTTTTGCTTTTAATCTTCAATAAAGACTATTTTTATTGTAGGTCTGATTTTTGTGGTTCTTATTATAACCAAAATTACCAAAATATCTCTAATTTTACAAAAAAAAAATTATCAATTTTCCCTTAAAATACAAACAGAAAGACTATTTTTGTTAACTGTTTATACTTCAGGGAGAATGGATGTTATATCTAGAAATTTAGAGGATAAAATATTACAAGGAATATAATTCAAGGGAAATTTTTGTAATTAATCCTTTTGAAAAAGAAGATAGATATTATTTCTTTTCTTTTTTTTGTGAAAGACGTGTACTTAAGAAGATAGATATTATTTCTTTTTTTTTTTTTTGGTGAAAGACGTGTACTTAACTCATACACATATATTTAAAAGTTAAAATTACTTTTGTGGTTACATTATAACACCTATTTGCATAAAAATAAATGAGCTATTTTAACTCAGACAAGGAAAAAATAAAGAGTGATTGGAGTTTGCACTAATTTTGATTAAAGCACTATAGTATATGAAAGTTTTATACTGTAACTTATTTTTTCTTGACCAATTTTTTTTTTTTTGGTACCAAATAATCATTTGGCAGCCAAAAGCTTACTAGACTTTTTTTTTTTCTAGTCATGCAAACCATTTTTTTTTTTAGGAATAATACACATATCTACTAATTAGTAAGGCACATGCTTTGTAGATTATAAGTAAATGTATATATAATGAAATGTAAATATATAGCATGTAAAACATTTATCTCTATAAAAATAAATAGGTTGTCTTCATTTTGTCAGGAAAATAAATAATAAAAAGACAAGCAAAAATTTAAAAAGTACAACTCAAAGATATTTGGTAGCAAAATGAGACTTTTGGCTATCAAAATTGCATTTTGGTAGCTAAATGAATAATTTAGCTATCAAATTTTGATAGCCAAATTCGTAAATTCGCTACCAAATTCTCATTTGGTAGCAAAAAAACTGAATAGACTATTTTTTATGCAATCATGCAATTTTCTTTTGAAAAAACATATCGATATCACAAAATTTCTTTCTTTGTCTAAAATATGTTTTAAAAAACATCTACTTAATTTACAATTATATATTTAAGAATTAAATTACAATATTACATTATATACTATACATCGTTTACATATACATATGTCTACTAATTAGTAAAGCACATGCTTCAGAGATGATAAGTAAATGTATATCTAATGAAATATAAATTAATAGGATATGTTAAACATCTTTACCCATAAAATAAATGAGTTCTCCTCATTTAGTCATGAAAATAAACAATAATAAAAAAAAGATAAGCAAAAATTCAAAAGTAGAAGTCAAAGATATTTTGCCACTGAATGATTATTTGGTAGCGTAATGAGACTTTTGGCTACCAAAACTATATTTTGGTAGCGAAATAACTAATTTAGCTACTAAATTTTGGTAGCTAAATTCATAAATTTACTATCAAATTCTCATTTTGTAGCAAAAAGCTCACTATACTAGTTGTTATGCAATCATGCTATTTTTTTAAAAAAATATATAAATATCACCAAATTTTCTTTCTTTGTCTAAAATAATGTTTTAAAAATATCTTCTTAATTTATAATTATATATAAGAATTAAATTACTCTTGTCGTTACAATATCATATCATATACTGTACATCGTAGACATCTACATATATTCACTAATTAGTAAAGCAAACATTTCGTAAACGATGAGTAAGTGTATATCTAATAAAATAAATATTAAAAGAATGTAAAATAACTTTCCATATAAATAATTAGGTTGTCTTTACCTAAAAAATGAATTATAATAAAAAAAGACAAGCGAAACTTCAAAAAGTACAACTTATAGGCATTTTACTATCAAATGATTATTTGGTAGCGAAATGAGACTTTTAGCTACCAAAAATATATTTTGGTAGCGAAATGACTAATTTAACTACCAAATTTTAGATGCCGAATTGGTAATTTAAATTGCTACCAAATTCTCATTTTCACAAAGCTGACTATACCATTTTTATACAATGATGTATATCTTTTTTTTTTTTTTTTTAAGGATACTACTATTTTCTTTCTTATTTAAGATACTTTTAACAGTTAGAACTAAAAACATAAAATAAATTGGAAAAATTATATTTTTCTGCTACTTTTTTTTTTTGTAGCCAAAGGGTCTTGGAGCCATATTTTCTGCTACCAAATATATTTTAGTAGCAAAATGCATGTTTTTAGACCAATTTTCGATAGCAAAAATATGCTTTTTACTACCAAATTTGTAATGGTAACAAAAAGTCCTTAGCGCCAAACAATATTTTTGGCTTTGAACCATATTTTTGGCAACCAAACATATAAGAAAGGAAAAGAAAAAAAAAAGGAAAAAATAATACACAAACTAATTTACTCTCTTCTCCATTATTATAGAGTTATTTTATTCCATAAATATTGACATGTAATTGTAAGAGTTAAATGATTGTTTAATAAAGATTTTTTGCCAACTAATTGTGTGACATGCTTAGTCTAAGTGATTCATTATCAATTTATAACAGGAAAAGCTAATTCAATTTACTGAAGGAGTTTTCTGCTATGGAGCTCATGGTATTAACTTGACATTTACATTATCAATGTTTGTTTTTAATGTATAATTCTTGGTACTAAAATATATAGGCGATCTTGCACAATAAAAAAAAAGTCAAGGGAAAAAATATATATCATTTTGTTGACTCTTAACATCAACATTAATTCTGTGTTGTTACTATTGATGTGGGAATATATCTATCTATATATATATATATATTAATTAGGAGAATCAACTACACAATAGATCATGTGAGATCAATTGATAAATGATATCAATTGATAAATGATATTTTACTTGTATACATTGAGAAAGACAACTTTAATAACTTTGATAATGAAGTTATTATATAACAGCTTCAAGCCATGAAAACATGTCAAGAAAAATTTGTAGTACATTAACAATTGATTTTGACCAAGTTTTTTTTGTAGTTATAATTAGCCTTCTTTAACGAAAATTTCTGGCTTCATCATAGACTTAATATTATTCTTTCTTTTAACCATCACCTAACTAGCAATTACAGGTCTAAAAAAGACGAAAAAAAAAAAAAAAACTAAAGAGATCGTGTGGTTGTAAAACTTTAGTGCAATGTTTCAGGTATATTATTCTATTAAAGGTTTACACATCACGTTAAAAAAAGATTTAATATATAAGATTATCGAATCAATGACGCTGATAATTGTAACTCGTGATATGTGATTAACGTATCTTAACTATTTATATAATTAATATGAGATTATAGAATGATCATCACAAACAACTCAGACATCACGTTTTGACTTAAATTGTAGTATTTTAAGATATTCAATATTGTTTTAACTTTATTAATGCTTTTTTTACCTTCACGTATAAACAAACAAACTTAGTGGTGATTTCTACAATTTGAAAGGTTCATTGATAAGAAAGAAAGAAAGATAGAAGAAGGCTGAGTATTTTTAATCGAAAATCAATAATGAACTTGATGGCTTTCGTGTGTGTGTGTGCATTTATATGACTTCAACATCTAGTATTATTCAATGACCCAAGACCCATATATAGAAATATGTATGTATGTATGTATGTATGACTTCAACATCTAGTTTATGATTATAACATGTTCCCTATGATCTGGCATTGTTAAAGATGGTTCTATATTTTGTAGTAATTAAGGTTTTTGATAATTGTGTTATAATATGTAATTGGTTTTCCTTAACTGCATGGGAATATAAAAATTATATTATCAATAATTTTTTTATAAGCAATAGAATGAGAGGAAAAAAAGGCCAAAACCAAACGGGAATAAACTTTGGTACAACCTTATAAAATTGATACACTGCAAGATATCATTGCACGTTTCCACTGAATTTAGCAAGCGAAAAAACTTCATAATAAAATTATTTATATATGATATTCTTATTCTTATTAACAAGTTCCCTAAGATATTAGGCATTGATACTATTTAGTTATTTTCTTTTACTGTCATCTAACCGAGCAATCACGACCATTCTAGAAAAAACTAAGGAAATCTTGAATTGTAAAATTCAACACAAAATATTCATTATTGATTGATTAAATGTGGCATTGCCATTCATATTAACAAATTTATAATATACTTGTGTGTTATTTATATACTGCGAGGTTTTTATTTGGATAAAAATTACATATTACTTGATTACTATGATATTTTAAAATTTTCACCACAGATACATAAATATATTCGCGATCTTACGTCTTATGTGACATGTTTCTTAATATAAATATATATATATATATATATACACGACGTTATTTTTATTTACTTTATTTATTTTTTTTATTTTCTTTTCATATATATAGTAACTTATGGCTCACAATTTCCATCCTTCAAAGGTTTATTGATAAAAAGAAGGAAAAAGACAGATAAAAAAGAAGGCTAGTTTAGATATTAAGAAAGATGATCTAATTGAGAGTTACATGTGAGATCGTGTTTGATTGCAACTTAATACGAGAATTTAATCAATCATAATTAAATCTCTTATTTATATGGTTTCTATTCATATTGACAAATTCCCCAAGGTATATGACATTATTAATTTGTTATTTGATATTCTTTTTACTGGTCTTTTTTGCAATCTATATCAATTAACTAATGTGTCACATAATGTAAATTAAGTTTGTTGCTAGCAAACAAAATAATAGAAAGAAGACAAAAAAAGAAGTAAAAATTGGATCAAAGTTTAGTTATGCATTACAACATGCAATTATTGTCTTAAAGCTAGAGATGTAGTATTTTGATTTATCATAATTACATCAGAAACGTCGTTCTTTTTTAGATTAAAAAGTTCCCTAAGATGTAGGGTAATATTATTCATTTATTTTTTTTCTTTACCTATCACCTAAGCAATTAGCAATCACGTGTCCTAAAAGTGAGTATAACATTATACAAAGTATTCATTTTTAAAGTCTTATAATATGATATTCTCGTATTAACAACTTTCCTAAAGTATAGGGCACTTACTTGATATTAATTCATTCATATTTTTAGTGCCCATTTACCTAAAAATTAACCAATTCATAGTTTGGTGTGATGCATAAAAGTTCGAAAATTAAAAAAAAAATTATTGTTTAGAGGTTTTCTAGATGTAGTTACTAAACATAAACTTAAGTAAGAAATCTAGCCGTGTTTAAGATACTAGATATGAAATTACAATATAATAATCCAAACTACAAAAGTAAATAAATAGTCCTTAATTTCTCTTAAAATTATGAACAGAAAAGTGATAATCATCTTTATCTTTTGTTTTTCTTGATTCGTGGCACGTACTTTTTAAGCAGAACAATTCAAAAGTAATTCCTAAGACTTGCAACCTATACATTTCAAAGTTTAAGCAATTTTTTTTTTAAGATATTAAAAGATAAGAATATAATTGTGTAACCAATTAATTTCTCATGTTATATTATTTTTTCATACACATATTATTATTTTTTCCTAGAATTTCTTGTATAGCTTACATTTTTTTTATAAGATACCAAAAAATAACAAATTAGGAAACTCTTAAACATTAGAAAAAAATTCGAAAGCTTATACTACAAAATAATAATAATAAGGATAATGATGATGATGTTGATGTTATGCAACAATCCACTTTTTAGTTTTATTGAAGTGTTTGGTCGTGATGGATGTTATCTTAATTAGTTTATTGTCGAGGACTCGAATTCGATTGGGTTTTAACAAATAAGATTTTGTTAAACTATTTTATGGTATGGTATGTCTGTTTTAGTTTCTAATTTTAGAATCAATTTATGGGATCCATGCACAAAAGGCTTAACAGTCTCTAAATCCTATGCCCAATATGTAGAATCCGCTAAATGCAATTTGTGAAAGCTGTGGAGCCTGTTTGGTTTTGTTTTTCAGATGCTTTTTTTTTTTCTCATTTTTAAAAATAAAAAAATGAAAATGGTTTTAAAAACTTGCTTAGCTAAAATTTGTTGGGAAATAAAAGTGAAATTTTTTTCCAAAACATCCAAAATTTTCTTAGATTTTGAACAAAAAAAGGTGCTTTCATTTTTTTTTCTTCCTTCTTCTTTTGATTAACAAACCCAAGACTCTTCTAAAAGAAAGAAAAAGGAAAAAAAAAAAGAAAAAAAGAAAAAGAAAATGTAAGACCCCCAGCCCCTCCTCCCACCCCTTCCTCGCAAGAGTCCAACCTTATCGGATGCCACCACCACAGCCCACCAGCCCCAACGCCTTCCAACCCCAACGACTAACAGTACCAATCAGCTACAACGCGAAGGGACAATCACGGAGGGGCCACGCTTGAAGCAGAGGGAAGCTTTCGGAGTGGCGACCATTGCCGATGACTGCAAGCTGTTGAACAGATATAAATCACACATGGGCGTGCTTGACAGAATAAAAGCTATGACACCGTCAGATGGGTAGATTTGGACGAGGTTGTCGTTCTTCGCAGGTGGTGTCGACGGTAGGTGAGGGGCCATCGATTTCTTCTAGGGGCTATTGATTCTACTAGTGGCGTCGTCGAATGGGTGAGGGGCTGTCTGAGGGCGGGGAGGGCCGTTTGGTGGGGGAGAGCTGTCGGATGGGGGAGGACAGTCGAGGGCGGGGAGCCATTGGTCATCATTTTTGGAGGGGCTGGGTTCCTCAACGACCACTCTAACATCTTTTTTTAAAAAATGTTAATTATTTCCATCTTAATTAGTATTTATTAATTAGTATCATATTGATAATTAGTGTTTTTAAAATTAAATTTGGTTTTGCTTACACAGATAACTTTTTTATTAAAAACACACTACTATACTATGTACAACCAAATACAATTTTAAAAACAGTTTTATCATATTTTTTAAAGTATTCTTATTTTCATATTTTTCTAAAAGCAAAAATTAAAGTAAAAACACTACCAAACCTGCCTATATTTTTTTTAAGCAACGAATAAATAAATAAATAAAAGTATATATTTATAAAGGGAAAATCTAGGGTAGTGCGTGTGTTTGGCGCACTACCAGTAGTGCGTGATCGGAACGCTCTGCGGAAACTGCGCACCATGTTGTACGATTATGATCCAGTTTTGTGTATACTATTGGTTTCACCCAATCTCTTTCACTACTCTCAATAAATGGTCCACGTCAACTCTTTTTAATTAAAAAGTAAAACAATACTACCGCCAATCTCTTTTTTTTTTTTTTTTGGTCTCTCCTTTTTCCTCCGCTCTGTTAATTGTCTTCCTCCATCCTCTTCAAACACGGATTTCTTGCAAGCCAAATAAGCTTTGCTCATTCTCTCCAATTTGTCATTTTTGGAACTGTGTTTATAGAAAGATCTTGCCATTCCTGCACCACAATTATTGAATGTTGCACCAAAACTTATTGTTTACAAACATAGAAAAGAACTGATGGAAATAAATTTAAAAAAAAAAAAACAGAATTTTTGGGTGTGTATTAATCTTCTCGAGTAGAATTTTAATCTCAGATAGTCCAAAGTCTTCAGAGATACATGAAACCTAGATTCAACAAGAGAAGAATAGAACATTTATAAACCAATAAATTCATTTTTTAAATATTTCTAGACATGGTGAAAACACATAGTAGAAGAAAGATTTTCATATCCAAAGCATGCACAGTTAAAGAGCAAGTTCCGGCAATAAAGGGAAGAAGACAATGGCATTTTCGTAATATGTTTTTTCCCTAAAATGTAGAAAAGAATTATTATTTATCAGCCAAAAAAAATGCCTCAAAAAACGTTTGACGAGTGTCATAAAAAAAGGTGGAACTGATGTTATGGTGCTTCATGGCTAGCAAACTTGACAAATTGCGTTTTAAAATTTCGACTCTTTACAAGCGTGTGCACTATATATTAAGTGCAACCTCTTCACATTCCACCATTTGATTTAATCGCTACGGCCAGAAAATGAGCACTACAGATAGTGGACTAGAAGCGCACCCTAGTGTTGACATTACCTTTTATTTTTATTTTTTTAAAATTCAAATACGATTGTCATCTTGAAGAGACCCTTAAATTGAGCACTACCGTAGAAGCGCCCGTTTATAAAACAGAAAATGAAAAGTAAAAAGGGAAAACCATGTGCAGTTGCACTAGTTTGAGATTGAACGGTGACCACAACTGTCCAAGTCCATGGTGGGCGGAGCTAGTTGCATGGTCACGAAAGGTTATGGAGATGAACCGCCGAGTCCGAACTAAAGCCGAGCTTGGCCTCACCTCTTTCTTTTGAGCCAAAGCCCTTGTTGTTTGGTATACTGAAAGGTCAACTAAATATATTATTAATAATTATTTCCCCAATCTAACAAAACGCCTACATATATATTATTATATTGTAAAAAGGGGTAAAAAAAATTAATAAAAAAATAATAAAAGGGCAAAAAAATTTATAAAAAATGGAATCGAGAGGAAGAATCTAGCCATGTAATTCCCCACGTGAGGTTTGAATTGGAATCTCTGTATTTTTTTTCTTCAAAAAATATATCCCAAGTTCCGTGAACCTATAATTATTTTGTTTTGGCAAGTTAAAGGTATTATAAAACAATTCATGCGTCTTGCCCACAAACGACAAGACTCTAGCTCCTTCTTCCGCAACATGTTTGGAGTTTTTTGAGTGTTATTCTTCGGCTAGCGGCTGCAAGTTGCAAGGCTTACCGGCTTATGTCGACTTTTGTTGGCTTGAGAGAGCTAGCCAGTTATATGAGCCGTATCTGAAATCATAAATAATAATAATAATAATAATAATTGGAACAAACAACAGATTTTGTCAATTGATGAGTAAATAATGGCAGATTCTTTGAAAAACTAAAATAAATAGTAGATTTAAACAAATCAGTATTATAAAGAAACTAAAAACTCAAAAACACCCCAGAAGAGATTAAAATTTTTCCGCTTCTATTCTCTCTCTCTCTCTCTCCCCTCCATCTATTTCTGTCTCCTCTCTCTATCTCATGTGACTCTCTGTTTCTCTCTTATCATCGATATCGCCGAGCTCGCCAGCGTCGCTAGACGAACTTGCGACAAACACAAGGAAGACAAAGAAAACCGTTGAGCTTGTTGGAGTCACGTCAGATCTAGATACGTCACTATAGTCCGATCTTAGCTGCTCCATCCGATCTTCAACGTTGCTTCGTTATTCGGTGACTATGAGTGGCGATCCGGTGATAACCTTCAAATTTGATGACGATGGGCGACGATCTTTAATCACAATGGCGGATCATGAGATGCTCAGAGTTGTCGTCCCGTTCGCATTCGTCTTCCCCTACCACAGTGCGAGCTGGAGGAGGAGAAGATGAGAAGGGAGAGGAAGAGTTTGACATCGACGATGAACGGCGGTTGCTTCTTCAGTGGGCAGCGTCTCTGCAATTTTTTTTCTTTTCTTGTTTAATCATTTTTTTTTTTGAAACGAAGTCGTTTGGATAATCTATGTTTTCCAGCAAAAGCGGTATTAACTACAAAATATTGTATTATACGACTACCAACTGTAACCGTTTCGTTATTTCTAACGGTTTCAATCAAAATTGAAACCAATTCATTTGTGTAACGGTTTTTTATAATTGGTCATATATTCATTGTCATTAAACTGCAATTATCAGCTCTTGATAACTGAATATTTTAAACCTGCTTAAGAATCCTTGATGGAAGGATTTTTGAAGCAGCAGCAGAAAAACAAAGAGTAGTTTTCACGTTCATTGTGTGTTGAACAAAAACTTGGGTCCCCAAGTCCGAAAATTCTCTAAAGAACCAACACCATCAATTGAGATTTTGAGAGGACTTGGAAGCTCTCAAGTGCAGGCAGTCACGGTACACTGTCGGACTTCTCAGGTGCAATGGCCGAAGGTAACGAAATTCACACGCTTCCGTTTACGTTTTTTGATTTTAATATGTATATAGTTTTGCATGTTAGAATCATTTTATGTTTTACATTTGGTATCAGAGCCGTAACTACCTCTGTCTTGCTGTGAACTGTGGAGTTTGTTTTATAAAAAAAAAAAAAAAAAAATTCTGTGTTCTTGAACGCACTGGTTGAATTTTTTTTTGATTTTTGGGTTTTGTTTTTTAACGTTTCTTAATTGAAACTAAGATTAGAAATCATTTAGACATTAGATTTCTGTGAATTTTGCAATTTGAAACGTCAAAATTGGTGTCCGGAGGGTAAAAAACGAGCCGGGTCTGAAACAGGGTCATAATTCGGTTCAGCCGGGTCAAAACGACCCGGTTCAAGGTTGAAGACGACACAAAAATGACATGTCGTATGGTCTTGGGTCAACCCAAACGACACGTCGTTTTTGGTAGTGAGGGGGCGTTTTTCACAGCAAAGAAAATGACGTGTCGTTTTAGTCCATGAGGACCAAAACGACATGTCATTTGGACAGTAAACGGCTGAGTTTCAAGTAATGAAACGACACGTCGTTTTTGGTCTTAATGACCAAAACGACATGTCGTTTTTCGATATGCAGAAAATTAAAAAAAAAAACCCAAAAATTAAAAAAAAAATTCTGATTTTTTCCAGATTTCTTAAAATGATATTTTTGGGGAAATTTTCATAAAATTTTCAGATTTTATATTTTTATGAGATTTTCATAATATCCACAATTTTGGTATATTTTTATGAAATTTTTCATATTATGGAATAATTATGAAAAATTCATAATTTTGAATATTCATAATTTTGGTATTTGTTATGAATATTATACAGTATTTGTGTGGATATAATTTTGTAAATTTATGTGCATATAGTGTTCATTATGTATAATTTGTGATTTAAAATTATGCATGCAATATTAAGTTAAATAATTTAGTACATTTAATTTTGTGCAATAATGTGCTAAATTATATTTTTGAATGTATAATTTTAATATATACATAATGAAAATTAGTACATAAATTATGGTTATTTGTTCATATTTATTTATTGCTTAAGGTAAATGCAATTTATTTTATGAGCAAAAATTTAAGAATAAATGTCTTGTGATATATGTATTTAATTTTTGAATAATTAAAGAGTAGCCACAGCATCTTTGATTATACAAAAAATTATATTAGATGTTTAAATCACATATGGTAAAAAGACATTAAATTGTGATTAATCATATGTAATCTGATAAATTTTATCCCACAGGAATTTTTATTATATTTAATATGATTAGTTAGGATGATGTATCAAATTATCTTTCTTAATTTACCCACATGAATTAAGAAAAGGGCATATAATTTGATAGTGTCATCATAAAGGTTATATGAATCTGTTTGAGTTAAAAATTTTAGCCCACAGGCAATTTTTATGTCATTTGATTCATATTTTAATGCATGATTTACATTGATAAACATGTCATAAAGTAATGTAGCCTCAATTTAGTAACATAAGCATGTATGTTTTATTATGCAGCTATGCAAACTGTGAGTTACTCTGATTTCCAGTGTGACATTTCCGAACTTAAGGGAGACAACTATAAAGTGTGAAAGGAGAGAATTCTTCTTCATTTAGGTGTCATGGACATTGACTTGGCTATCCGTAAGGATGAACAACCTGCCATTACGAAAACCAGCCAGCCAGATGACGTTGACCATTATGAAAAGTGGGAGCGATCTAAATCCTCTACGTAATGTTCATAAAGACGAAGATCTCGGCAGGCATACGTGGTTCATTAGAGCAATATGACAAAGTGCGAGCTCTGATGAAGGCAATTGATGAGCAGTTTGCTACATCAGACAAAGCCTTGGCTAGCACCTTGATATTGAAATTTTCATCCATGAAGCTTACTGGAATTCATGGTGTGCGTGAGCACATCATGCAAATGAGGGATATAGCGGCTTAGCTAAAGACACTTGAGGTTGAGATGTCTGAAACCTTCCTTGTGCACTAGATCCTCAACACTCTTCCACATCAATATGGACCTTTCAAGATATCCTATAACACACATAAGGATAAGTGGTCCATCAATGAATTGATGACCATGTGTGTCCAAGAAGAAGGAAGGCTTGCTATGGAAGCGGGAGAGAGTGTGCATCTGGCAACTCAAAGGAAGAACAAGGGCCAAGCCAAGAATAAGGGAAAAGGCAAACTGTCTGTTCAAGCTAATATCAAGAAGGAATCCAGGTGCTTCTTTTGCAAAAAGAAGGGGTACATAAAGAAGGATTGTCCTAAATATCAGAGATGGCTTGACAAAAAAGGTACTCAATTCTCACTTGTTTGTTATGAATCTAATATGGTTGATGTTGAACATAACACATGGTGGATTGATTCTGGTTCTTCAATCCATGTCACTAATTCCTTGCAGGGATTGCAAGGCCTAAGGAAGCCAGTGGGAAGTGAGCAGTGCATCTATTCAGGCAACAAGATGCGCTCACATGTAGAGGCTTTCAGAACATGCAATTTAGTTTTATCTAGTGGTTTTATTTTAAAATTAGAAAAGACATTTTATATTCCTAGTTTTTCTAGGAATTTAGTTTTAGTTTCAAGGCTTGTACCATTGGGATTTTCCTTTAATTTTTCAGACAATATATTTAGTTTGTTTTATAGATCTGAACTTATTGGAAATAGTATATTGTCAAATGGTATTTTCAAAATTAATTTACAAGATAAAACTTCTTATACTTCTATGCATGTTCAGATAATGCTGGCATTAAGAGATGTGTTATGAATGAAGATTCCTCTATGTTGTGGCATCGTAGATTGGGTCAGATCTCTATTGAGAGAATAAAGAGACTAGTGAATGATGGAGTACTTAGTACTCTAGATTTTGCTTACTTTGACACTTGTGTGGACTGCATAAAGGAAAAGCAGACCAATATGTCAAAGAAAGGTGCCAATAGGAGTTCAGACATATTAATACATATAGATATTTGTAGTCCAGACATAGACGCGTATGGTCAAAAGTATTTCATTACTTTCATTGATGATTACTCACGATATATGTATCTCTACTTGCTTCATAACAAAAATGAAGCTATAGATGCCTTTAAGGTGTTTAAGGCAGAAGTAGAGAAACAATGTGGTAAGCAAATAAAGATAGTGAGATCTGATAGAGGTGGTGAATACTATGGTAGATACACCGAAGATGGACAAGCACCTGGTCCATTTGCGAAGTTTCTTCAAGAACATAGGATAGTTGCCCAGTATACTATGCCCGGTTCTCCAGATCAAAATGGTGTGGCAGAAAGAAGAAACCGAACATTGTTGGATATGGTGCGGAGCATGCTTAGCAGCTCCAAGCTTCCTAGGTCTTTGTGGACTGAAGCTCTCAAGACGGCTGTGGACTGAAGCTCTCAAGACGGCTGTGTATATATTAAACCGAGTTCCAACCAAGGCTGTCTCAAAGACACCGTTCGAGTTATGGAAAGGTTGGAAATCGAGTTTGCGACATATACGCGTTTGGGGATGCCCGTCTGAAGTGAGAGTGTATAATCCACAAGAAAAGAAGCTAGACCCAAGGACCATAAGTGGGTATTTTGTTGGATATGTTGAACGGTCTAAGGGATACAGATTTTATTGTCCATCACATACCATTAGGTTTGTGGAATCAAGGAATGCAAAATTTCTTGAGAATGACTTGATAAGTGGGAGCGATCGATCCTGGAACACCATTCCAGAGAGAGATCATACAGATGCTCAAGCTTCCACTTCATATGATAGAGTGATTGTTAAACGCGACACGCCTACAGTTCAAACGCGTGTTGAACAACAGCCAGTCATTCAAGTTCCACAGATTGCTGATCAAGAAGCAGTAGATCCAGCTGAACAACAGATACAAGAACCTGTTGAACAGCCAGTTGATCAACATGCTCCTCAAGAGAATGTTGAATCAGCATTAAGAAGATCTACTAGAGTAAGGTGATCAGCCATTCCTAGTGACTATATTGTGTATCTACAAGAGTCTGACTAAAACATTGGAGCCGAAAATGATCCAAAAATGTTTTCACAAGCCATGAGTTGTAAGGTATCTAACTTGTGGTATGATGCCATGAAAGATGAGATGAATTCTATGTCATCTAATAGAGTCTGGGATCTTGTCAAGTTGCCTGATGGTGTAAAAGCCATTGGATGTAAATGGGTCTTTAAGACAAAGAAAGACTCATTAGGCAACATTGAGAGACATAAGGCAAGACTCGTTGTTAAAGGATTCAGTCAAAGGGAAGGTATAGATTACACTGAGACTTTTTCTCCTGTATCTAAAAAGGACTCCCTTCGTGTGATCATGGCATTAGTGGCTCATTTTGATTTTGAGTTACATCAGATGGATGTGAAAACGGCATTCCTCAATGGTGATCTAGAGGAAGAGGTTTATATGAAACAACCTAAAGGATTCTCCTCTAGTGATGGTGAGCAATTGGTGTGCAAACTCAAGAAATCCATATATGGTTTGAAACAGGATTCCCGTTAATGGTATTTGAAATTCCACGATGTCATCACTTCATTTGGTTTTGAAGAGAACATCATGGATCAATGTATATACCAGAAGGTCAGTGGGAGCAAGATTTGTTTCCTTGTTTTATATGTGGATGATATCCTTCTTGCAACCAATGACAAGGAGTTTCTATATGAGGTGAAACAATTTCTTTCTAAGAACTTTGATATGAAGAATATGGGTGAGGCATCTTATGTCATTGGCAGAAAGATCCATAGGGATAGATCTCGATGCATTTTGGGACTATCGCAGGAAACCTATATCAATAAAGTCTTAGACAGATTTCGGAAGAAAGATTGTTCACCAAGTGTAGCACCCATTGTGAAGGGTGATAAGTTCAGTTTGAACCAATGTCCAAGGAATGATTTTGAGAAAGTTCAAATGAGCAACATACCTTATGCTTCAGCTGTCGAAAGCCTTATGTATGCTCAGGTCTGCACAAGACCTGACATTGCATTTACTGTGGGAATGTTGGGAAGATATCAGAGTAACCCAGGCAGTGACCATTGGAGGGCTGCAAAGAAGGTGATGAGGTACATTCAAGGTACAAAGGATTACATGCTTATGTATAGACGAACTGACATTCTAGAGGTGATTGGCTACTCCGATTCAGACTTTGCTGGCTGTGTTGATTCGAGAAAATCAACTTCAGGTTATATTTTCATGCTAGCCGGAGGAGCTATATCTTGGAGGAGTGGAAAGCAAACATTGGTTGCTACTTCCACAATGGAGGCAGAGTTTGTTTCTTGTTTTGAGGCTACTTCGCATGGTGTATGGTTGAAGAGTTTCATGTCAGGCTTCAGAATTGTAGATTCTGTGTCTAGGCCATTAAGGATATATTGTGACAATTTAGCTGCTGTCTTTATGGCTAAGAATAATAAGAGTGGCAGTCGAAGTAAACATATCGACATTAAGTACTTAGCCATAAGGGAACGCATTAAGGAAAATAAAGTGGTCATTGAGCATATAAGCACTGAATTGATGATCGCAGATCCTCTGACAAAAGGAATGCCACCAAAGTCATTTAAGGATCATGTTGTATAGATGGGACTTGGTTCCATAATGTAAATTTGTTTGTACATACAATTTACAGTTTTAATGAAGCTCTTATTCAGTTGTGATGTTTTCTCATATTTGTTTTGCGCATAAAGTTATTAGATTAAAATTCACATTTAGTAGGACCAAGAATAAACATTGGGTTTATTCATAAAGTTAAGTTACCATATAAGGAATAAAGTCTGAGAAATAATACATTGTAATACATGAAAGATAATACTCACAATTTAAAGAAATTATCGCCATGATTTATGTATTTGTTTCCTGAAAGTTTGGGTTTAATGGATATAAGGATAAATATGGAGACCAAGTGGGAGAATGTAACCGTTTCATTATTTCTAACGGTTTCAATCAAAATTGAAACCAATTCATTTGTGTAACGATTTTTCATAATTGGTCACATATTCATTGTCATTAAACTGCAATTATCAGTTCTTGGTAACTGAATATTTTGAACCTGCTTAAGAATCCTTGATAGAAGGATTTTTGAAGCAGCAGCAGAAAAACAAAGAATAGTTTTCACGTTCATTGTGTGTTGAACAAAAACTTGGGTCCCCAAGTTCGAAAATTCTCTAAAGAACCAACACCATCAATTGAGATTTTGAGAGGACTTGGAAGCTCTCAAGTGCAGGCAATCACGGTACACCGTCGGACTTCTCAGGTGCAATGGCCGGAGGTAACGAAATTCACACGCTTCCGTTTACGTTTTTCGATTTTAATATGTATATAGTTTTGCATGTTAGAATCGTTTTATGTTTTACACCAACGACATCACTGATGTCAATGACATCCAGCAACCTTGCCAATGCTAGCTAGCGACATTGCCAGTGAATTTTTATATTCACATAGAAATATAATATTTCCTTGTTAATATAGCATTTCTTGATCGCCAGCAATAGTGCCGATGTTGGTGACGTTCAGTGACGTTGCAACTTTTATGTTTACATGGACATATAGTGTTTCTATGTCAATATAGTAATTTTTAACCATTGATAATGCCGTTGGTGCTAGTAATGTCCAGTAACGTTCTCAGTAATTCTTTTATATTTTAAATGGAAATATGGTATGTTCATATATATATATATGTGTGTGTGTACGTGTGTATGTCTATATATATATATATGCAGTATTTCTCAGTTGTCTATTATATTTCTCGACTATTGGTGAACCATCCTAGTCAATGGTGAATTTTTGTACTTTTCGAGAAATACTGTATTTCTAGCCACTAACGACTTTGCTAGTGCTTGTGATGTTAAGCACATCGGTGGGAAATACTATATTTCCCAGCTACTGATGACATTGTCAATGTCGGTGATGTCTAGCAAAGTTACTAGGAAATATATTTCTTGCTTGCTGTCGGCACCTAGGGAGGAGATAGACATAGAAGGAAAAGAGGTAAGGATAATTTGGGGGGTTTTTATTTTCAATTTCTCATGAGATAAATCTCAATTTTTGGTGATATGCTATTTGTTATACATTTTAAAAACATATGACATTTACTAATTCTTAGCCAAAATCTATTGTTTGACACTTTCTCCTTAATAATATTAAAGATCTTAATCAATCCAGTTAAATGTAACACTTAATTTGCTTAAGTGTAATATTTAATGTTACAAGTATTAAACTACATTTATTAAACATTATACTAAAATAAATTGAGTGTTATATAAACATATAAACGATGTTATATTAGCAAGCGAAAAATATTAAAAGTGTCTTGATTAATTTGGATCCTTACTAGAGACAATTCTATTAAGAATGATGATGACGGCGATGACGACAACTACAATGTATCTATTTACTCTATCTATCTATCTATATATCTACCTATCACCTATATAAAAGTAAGTATACATGTTTTCATACTTTTTCCATTTGTGACAAATTTTTCTTCCTCGCTCTGCCTGCCTCCCTCCCTCCATTTACTTTTCCTTCTTCCATTTTTTTTCTTTATTTCTTTATTTCTCTCTTTTCCGTCCTATAGCATTATATCATCCCATCTCTATTTTCCTTTTTATTGATCTTCGATATGTGTTTATTCTATTTTAATTATTTTAATATATGTTTATTGTACATGATTTTATTAACAAAGAATATAACAAGTTAAATACACGTGGTTTTGACTAGTAACAATACTAAACGCCATAATATTTTTGTATGAATTACGCAAATTGCGTTTGATGACATCAACGCATACTCCATTCTCAACTATAAACCATGGAAAAGTAAATCAAATTTTTGTTTTTTTGTTTTTATAATATCGTTTAGTGTGTTGGTTGAATTCTCTTTTGGCCAATTGTAATCTGTAATTGAATCCACAAAATTTGGAGACGGCTCCAAAAACATTGGGTGGACGTGGAAGGGTCAAAAGACTAACAGTGCACTCACCGTTGTCCTGTAGTTAGTCAAAATAACAAACAATAGTTATTAATGGATTAAATTATGAGTCACGTCTCTGTCTTGCACCCACCATAGAAGTCCCCCTTTTTTTTTTTGAAAAGTAGAAGTTGTTATTTTCTTTTTTTCTTTTTTCCATATGACGTATTCTCTCAAGTATTTTATGTTAGATTACACGAATATACTAACAGATTCTATTGTCTTTTCTACTTTCCAACATTTTTTTGAAATAACTTGAGAAGGGGGATTTGTATTGTACAATCAAAGTAAACCAAGCATAGATTGACTGTTAGATTATGTCCACCATCACAATTATCAATCGATATTAAGCTCAGTGTATTAAAAGAAAAAAGAGTAAGAAGTTGTCCCTATTTGCATTTGGCATGTACATGGTATACTACTAGTCTTTCAATTAGAGCCAAAAAAAAAGAAAAAAAAGAAAAAACTATGACCTTTTTATTCTGTTTTTTTCCCTTACCTTCGGGAGGAGGAATTATAATATAAATTATATAATCGCATAATACTAAATCGATGTTTTTAACCTTTTTATTCTGTTTTTTTCCCTTTACCTTCGGGCAGGTATTGGAGAGGAATCATAATATAATTACATACATGATACTAAATAGGTCCCTTTTTAACATAAGTGCATGCATGAATATACATTAATTTGTCGGTTCATTTACGTGTGAATCTCCAAAATATAGCAAATGTGTACATCTTTCTTGGCTCGCCGTCCTATAATATTTGAACGTTGCGAATATGATCCGTACTCTTCTTCGCTGCAAATTTGCAATGGCATATATATGTGTGTGTGTATATATATATTCATTTTGACCATGATGTGACTGAATAGTTATTACAATATAGGTATATATATATACATATATATATATAGATAGAGAGAGAGAAGTAATAGAACCCCAAATGTGTATGCATGCATGATGCATGCACATATATGCATGATGGGTACGTTTTTTCTTGTTTCCTTCTAAGACAAGAAAACTTATTGCGGGTAGGCTATTATACGTTAATGTAGTTTGGAATTATTTAAATGTAAAAAGCTTCAAAAACTTATGAGACTACTTTATAGCAATGCCTATGTTTTTAGTACTAATTTAAAGAATATATATTGAACATGTTAAAATTACTTTGATAATGTAAAAATGTTTTTTATCGGTGACCAGTTCACATAAACTCTATTACAGAATTATTCTTAAACCAATTATTATCCTTTAGAAACAAGAAATCATCATGATTTTTGTTTTTTTTTTAACATATAAACGTACGTGTGTCGTGTTCTATACGACAATTGATCCCTTGTTTTCTTCTTATTTTTCTTTTCTTTTTTGCAAAGCCTTCTTTCTGCGGCACCTGATTATAATGAAAAATCAACAATCTACAATTTCTTTCTTCAGTTTTTTTTTTTTGGGACCAAATTGCTTGTCCTTTGTCTCAAAAATAATGTGATGTAATCTACAGGACAAGCTTTGCACTAATTTTCAATGTTTGGACAAATCAGATTTGATTGTAGATGAGATATATGTGATTACGTTTTTCTTCCCTATGGACAACTAAGGTCTAATAAGTAGCAAAAAAAAGGGAGGGCCTAATAAAGGAATTATTGTATAGGGTTAAAAAAAATATGAGGAACATGTTATTCGTGTCAGTTGATATTTTGGAGCATTTTTGGGAGGATGGTGAGAACCATTGGTTAGAACCTTTTTGGTTGTAGCACATGAGAGCTTTATACTATAGCGATTTTTTTGTTGTTATGTAGCATTTGAAAGCTTTACACTGTTTATAACTAAAAAAATAGTGTAAACCACTTTTGTCAAATACAAGGTTGATATTTGTGCTTGGAGATAATGATGACGAATTGGATGAATATACTTTACTTATCCTACTATGATTGTAATATTGGCTATTGGTCACTAGTTTGGACCGACTGTTTTATTAGTTAAATAAAAGAGAAAAACTACGTGAAAGACACCAACTTTATATTTTTATTTGCATCTTTTATGCGGTTCGAATTCATATAAAATTTTGTGGACTTTTGAGTAGTTATCTTTGAGGAACAATTAAAACTAATCCAATATTCGTGGCATACGTCCAAGATATGCTTTTTTTGTGTGTAATATTCCTGAAAATTTCTCATGTTAAAACGCTCTTTTTTTTTTTATTGTAAAGACAAACAGATATTTTTTTCTCAAATATGTTCTTCTTTTTTTTTCCGTCGTACCGAGCCTTCCAACTACTATGTTTCAAAATAACCTCTTTCTCTAATCGATTTTGTTAAATATTTAATTTTTTATCATATGTCTTCTTGAAATACTTTTTTTTTTTCTGGTTTTCATACTTCAAATAATTTTTCTTAAATAGTTCTCTATTTAAATATTTGTCTCCTATAATGCTCTAAAATATTATTACTGAAAGTGCTCGTCGTAAATTATTTTCAATCTCCTATTAAAATAATTTTTTAAATATTTCCCTATTTAAATATTTTTTCCTTTCTGGCAGCCATCTTAACTACTATTTTGTTGCAAATTTTTTTTTTTCTAATTTTCTCCAACTGAAATTACAACAAAAAAATCTATTCTCCTTTGACATATTATTGTATCAAGAGTGAATACTTTTTTAATTGCCCACTAAAATAATTTTGCTGGCATGTGTTTTTCTTAAACATTTTTTCCGCGACTTCTCAACAACCAATTTTTAATACGTACGTTCTTATCAAACTTCTGCTACCTTTTTTTCCAACTTTTGTCTCGAATGTATTCTACCTGTTTCTGTGCGTGCATAACATCCAACCAAAAATGCACAAATTGATTGAAACATGTGTTAAGAATTTTATTTGTTTTTGTTTATTTTTGAAATCTTATATATTTTTAATATGTCTTTTTTTTTAGGAAAAAATTGTTGGGAATTAAAAGCCCTAATTCTACTAAGAGCAAAAATATACAAAATGAAAAATAAATAAAAACGCACACAAGTTTATAAGGGGTCACCTATAATATGAGAGCTATATCCTCTTTCAGACGCTACAGATAAATCCACTATGATAATAAAGAAGTTTACAAAAGAAAAATTACTCTCTCTCTAGTATTTTTTTTTCTCTAGCTCTCTCTTTTATTCTATGTTTTTGAGATACACAAAATAAACCATACCACACACTATTTATAGATTTACAAGAATGGGAAACAAAGACCACAAAAACACAATATGGGAAGTCTAGCTCGCCAGCACGCACAGCCGCACCATTAACCCAGCGCTACCACGTGCTAGAAGACTCCAGCCCAAGTTTTCCTTCAAATCGTGTACAGCCGCACAGCATATAGGCGCGAGGGCGCCCGCTTTCTGTGACTCCGTGCGTCCACACGTACTCCTTACTGCTAGAGCACACATTCGAGGCGCTCCAAAACCCTTCTTTTCCTCATTTATGAATATCTTTTTCTTTTTTTTTCCTTAACTACCTTATTGAAATAATTTTTCATAAATACATCTGTACCTAAACTTTTTTTTTTTTTCTCAAAATACTCTCAAATACTAATTCTCGCATGTATAACGAGAGTTGCTTTGGTATTTTCTTTTTTCTTTTCTTTTGAGATAAAGTACTTAAGTTAATTATATCGTTGCAATCAAGTGTCCAAGCTTGAGTTAGGGCTGTACATTGATTTATTTCTTGAAATCCCATTTTCTAATTCCCTTCCTTCATCCTGTCAAAAGAAGGAAAAAAATTCTTTCCTTCATTTCCATGGTAAGCTGATCGAATATTCTGGCACCTGAACAAGGTATACCCTTCACAGTTCATATATGAGGTGTATTTGTTATCAGCAATCAATTCAAGCCTCAGTAATATCTTTAGGCCATACACAACTACAGGCGCGCATATATATATATATATATCCTTTCCTCGCCTATATCATTTCTCTGTCAAAAAAAAAAAAAAAAAGAGTAATAGTGTATTCATTAAACTTTTTCCGTGCAACGATTTAAGCCTAATTTACAGGATGAAAATATACTGAGGCTAATGTACAAGGCTGCAAGTTTGAATAATATTTTAATGGGTTAATGAGACAAATAACCTAATTATATTTTTTGAATTAAAATATAGCATCAATTTGTAAATATTCTACATATGTCTCAAAATGATATCACTAGAACAATTACTTTTGATTGATTTCCGTGACACGCAAGCGGATGTGGCCTTCTCAAGTAGTAAAGTGTCCAATTAAGTACGGATGTCGATCCTACGATGATTGTGTTAATTTTGAGTTAAGTACCGAAATTATATTAATTCAAGATTAATTGAACGATCAATAATTTTAAATTGAAAACAAGAAATTAAATTAAACTAAAATTAAATTAAACATAAAATTTACAAAATAAATAAAAAATAATATAATCAATAGCAAAAAGGTCTAGAGGAACTATTTCATCTAGTCTTCATTATGCTCGGTAATTACCTAAATTAATCACGATTCAATTTCCTGTATCCTAACTTTCATCTCCCAAGTACTACTTGAGAAATGCCCAAAATAACTAATTCCAAAATCCCTATTGCAAACTAATTATTAAGGACTCATTAAGATCTAATTCTATTTATTAGCCACAAAGAAAACTATAGGTCTCCCCACTCTTATAATTTCCTAGGATATGCTTTCTAAACATGCATTCAAAATCCTCCTCTCCTGAGTGCTAATTCTAGATACAAAAATCATCTAATTGGTGATCAGGCAACTAGAGGCATTACGTTCAAGGAGACATAAATAATTGGAATTGGAATTTAAGTACTACTAATCTAAGTCATTTGTCTAAACATAAATCTAACTAAGTTCCATAGTGCTCTAGACTAACAAATTGGCTACACAAAATTACACAAATTAATTAACAACATAAATAATAATAAACAAACACACAAACATTAATATTGAAACAGACATTACATATTACAGATAGAGTTTAGAAAGAACCTGAATAACAAACAGTTTCTGATGGGTAGACCCTCCAACTGACAGCTATTTTACACTCACTAAATATATTACAAAAACGCTCCAAATTGTATTTAAAAATAAAACTAAAAAAATAAACGTTCCAGACTTAAAGGCTGGAACCAAAATCTAAATGGAAACCAAAAACTTCTCTTTTGAATGCAAAGCATTCCTTGTATACGAAAGTTCATTCATTACACGTTAATTTAGTAGGTAAAATTTAGGTAAGATTTTAATATATATATATATATATTTTATTTCTTTTTCTTAAGCTGGCCTCAATCCGCTTTCTTTATATAAGGAAAAGAGATCTGCGTTAAGTTTGAGATTGAATTCAATATTTCTTCTTCATCACGTGACAGCGTACACTTGTGGGCAACTCGGACATGTTTGGACGCGCCATACTCGCCCGTGAGGCGCAAGGAAGCTTCTCGGTGGGGGTTCAACTCGCACGCACGCGAGAGAAAAGGGAAAAGGTCATGCAACTAGAATATGACGAATCACAGCGCGACACGTGGCTCCGTTGTGCTCTTTCTTTAAAATTTGACCCCAAATGTGAGATTTCTTTGCAATTCTTCTTCTATTTTCGCCCCTAAAATAAAATATTTTACATTTAAACCCAAAAAAATAATTTTACAAAATAAAAATTTATTAAAATAATTAAATATTATTACAAACATATTTTACAAGAAACATATTAAAATATCAAGAGCACACAATAATACTTAATTTAGAGAATTTAATAACAAATAAAATGCTGAACAATTGCTTTAACCTTATAAAACATGCCTTATTTACGTGTTATCAATTACTATGTAATTATATAGTACAAAATATGATATCATTAAATAATTACTATGTAATTAAGAATTTTTTTAAGATATTTTAAATATTATGTTGAATTTTAATTTCACATCAATAATTTAAACATGTATTCTTTTTTTGCTATTTATTTCGTTGGCCTTTTACGTCGATAACCCAGTTACAACCCAACTTTTAAGGTCATTCTGCTGGTTAGAGAGATTACATATTATGTTATACTTTTAAAAGTTACATTTATATATGTTATACTTATAAAAGTTTATGCCATACTTATAAAAGTTTATGTCATACTATTATTCATATTACATGTTAAATTATATCATATATTAAAATATGTAGTGTTTATAAATAGTAAATTTTAAAAGATAATATCCATGAAAATTCTCGTGCTTGTTAGCCATGGGGCCCTGCTAGACTCCAGCCCAAGAAAGTTATAGTGGCTACGTAACGATTGCTGTCCAGTCCAATTGTACACAAAACCCACTATCTCATACTGGACATAGGAAGTGTTTCAACAGCAAGAAGAGGATTTTTCTAAACAAATTTTCCTTTTTGGATCTTTTCAAGGACACATTTCAATAAATACGTTTCTTTTTTATGAATAGTCTTTTTTTTTTTTTTGGGTTTCGAGGAAGATAAGATTAGCTTTAAGTTCTACGTGAATTACCAAATCAAGATCTATCGAATGCTTAGTCAACATAAAACCTTCAGTCCAAGTAAGAAGCATGAAGATTTATGATATTTTCTAAATATTAAGATTTTTGCTTTCACTTTCTGTCTTTATAAATTAATCTAAGAGGGAAAGAATTAAACAAAAAAAAAAAAAGACAGGAAAACTGAAGAAATGAGTTAAAGAGATTCATTATTCCTGCTTTTCTTAAAAAATGAAGAAAAAAAGGGTCAAGAAACAAAGAAAGTATCAAGAAAATGATGGTGAGAAAGCATCTTTAATGGGTGGCCGTAACTGGGCTAACTCATTTATGATTGAGAAATTTACATCCCTTATAAAAATGCCTCCTATTTTTATGTTTTTATAACTATTTTTTGTCTTCTTCTTCTTCTTCTTCTTCTTTTTATAATTCTATTTTGTTATTTTACTTTTTTTCGCTTGTTTTGTTTAAAAAAAAATGCTTTAAAGAAAAAACTTGACGGGTTCCTTCTGAGGAGTGAGGAGTGAGAACGGAGGATAAGTTAGATTTTTAATAAATCATTAATTTTTATAAAGGGTAGATTTAATAAGTAATTTATTGAAAGACATTTTTAATAAGTTGAGATATTTAGAAAATATTTTTGTAAGTTGTCCTTTATGATTTTCTACATGGAAGCCTACTCATAAAAGAAATAACGACTTTTGTGGTATATAGCGCGTTTCATAAACTTTTTGACAGTGAATATCTAAGTTTTTTAGGTAGTCAATACATAACATGTTCTTACAAATCTGAATTTGCTTTTCCCGTTTTACACGTAATGTATAATTTGATTTGATTTCCAGAGATAGAGAAGTTCCCTTAATGAAAGAGAAGTTCGACAGCTTTCTCATCATGTTTGGAACTATCGACGATAGGATTTAAACGGCAAAAGAGAAGTTCTGTGGTGTTCTTTGCTATTGTTTCAAATCAAAAAAGAAAAGAATGAAAGAGATGAACATAAAATCGTAAGCATAGAATGGGGGCATTTTCGGTATTTCAGTCTACGTTAAAATACGGGTCTGACACCTTGATGCCAATTACCAAAACTTTTCATAATTTTGTCATTAATAGTTATGCTCCTCCTGAAACTGTTATTTCCTTCCTCTCTTATTGGGCCTTGTAGCACAATCGAGTTAAAAAAAATGAGTATAATTTGGAGTTACTAAAATTAAAAAAAAAAAAGAGAGAAAAAACAAAAGAAATAACAGATTTATAAACTTTTTGAAATACATAGAAAGCTTTGAGAATATTTATAGTAAATAGTAGATTTATGATTAAATAATTCTTATTTATTGTGTAAAAATTAAGAATTATTTAAATCGTAAACAATAGAGCAAATAAATAAATTGTGCTTTAAATCTATTTACTGTGTAAATAAAAATTATATACATTGTACCATTAGGTTTAAGGAGTTAAGAAATAACTCCAACTCAAAGCATTTAATGCTCTTCTCAAGAATATAGCCGTTGAATTAAATATGCTCTGAGCTTGTTGACATGAGGAGTTGAGATGTGAGCAAGGCCAAAGTAGAAGCTACTATGCGAGCAAGGGGTCAATTTGATAAATACTACTTTTGTGGTACTACTTTTGATTCCTACCACTTCTGTAAAAAAATTTTGAAACATAACACTTTTAAAAAATAGAAAGAGAGAGAGGAAATAGAAAGAGGCGCGAGAAGATAGAAAGAAGAGCGTGAAACATAGAGTGAGGGAAGAGAGAGAGGAAGAGTTGGGTGGTGAGGTTTTTATAAAAGTAATTTGAACATATTATATGTCAAAAGTGAGATAAATCAAAGGTTTGAAAAAAAATAGGTACAAAACATTGTTAAAGAAGTTGTATAGGACCTAATTTTCTCGCGAAGCAAGGCCAAGGTAGCAAGGGCAAAGTAAGACCTGGTGTGAGAACAAGGCCAAGATAGGAGCAACTATACGAGCAAGGCCAAGGTAGCAAGGTCAAAGCAGGAGAAAACATGCAAACAAAGCACCATCTCCTCACTTTCCATTGATATAGTGGAAAATCTTCATAGCACATACCCCTCACGAATCACATACACTTTCGATCTACAAGAAGCCATCTAAAGTAATCGTCACACATCGAGTTGTCCGAAGTAACTACTGGAGAAACCGTCCTGCAACACGTGTCAGAGTTTAGAGAAGGTGATAAAGTGGGAACGAAGTGGGAGAGCAGTTACCTCCATGTAGAAAGGAGAGGCAACACTAGCTAAGATAAGAGCGTGGAGACAACGGTTAAAGGAGAAGCAGTTTTGGGAGCGGTTTATTGGACAAAGCTCCTCTATAAATAGAGAAATGAGAGACAAGAGGATGGGTTCGAATTTAGGAGAGTAAGAGGTTTCATTTTTCAACATCTGTATTTGAGAAACATATTTGCGTGTTTGAGCATAAATTTTGAGTGTGTATATTTTCAGAGAATCATAGTGAAGAACAAGTGGACGTAGGCCATCTTTAGCTGAACCAATATAAATTCTGTTGTTTATTTGCTTTTCCACATTTACATTTTCGTTTCAATTCCAACATTAATTATTCTCATAGTCGCATTTACTATCAATCTCTCTCAATTATTACAATCTTGGTGTGGGAAAATTTTGATAATCAACAATATATACTATAAATAAGGGAGAAAATAAATTATTTATACTATAAATTTGATATTTACTACAATTATTTTTCAAAATTTGCTATTATTGTAATTAGTTTTTGAAAAATGATATTTACTACAATTTCTCAAAACAGAAAAAGAAAAAAATGCCTATCAAAATTTAAACCAGGACAATACACAAGGGAAAATAGGATGTAGGTTAGTGTAGGTAGTAAGCAATGGCGGAGGGAAAGAAAAATTATGTTATGGCCCATAGGTTTTCTCATAAATTCATATGTGTTTCCTTTTCATCTCTATCTACAAAATCTTATATATACCCCCTTATCTACAAAATTTTATGTATGTTCCTCATTTATTAATAAACTTTTTCTATAATTTATTCCTATTAAAATTATTTTTATATGTATTTTATTAACTTTATGTTTCTAATTTGCTCCTTTTAAAATAATGCTTTTCAAATGTTTTTTTTTATTTAAATAATTTTTTGTAATATTTTTTTTTTGTTTTGGTTCTCTAAATTAATAAAAATTATATATATAATATATATATATATATATATATATGTATGACCTTTATATATACAACTTTTTAATGGCGTAACTGAAATAATTTTTTTGAATGTGTTTTTAGTTAAACATCTTTTTTCAATCAATCTTTTCAAATACTATTTTCTTTTTTATACTTCCTAAATAATTTATAGTCAACTTTGTCCCATCAAAATATTTTTTTAAAAATGCTATGTTTTTTTTTACTAAACTAAACTAAAAAAGAAAAATAAATCAAGAAACAACTAGACTTTTAAGAAAATTTTACATTCACGTAGCTAAAAAATTAAAAAAAAAATGGAATATGTATATCCTTACAACTACTTTATAATATTAAGAGTTGATAAATTGATGGGTTTTAAAGTTTTTCACATTTATAGGTTATGCGCCCCCTGAAATAAAATCGTGGCTTTGCCATTGATAATAAGTCAAAAACAGGGTAAAATAGACTATTTAACTTTGCCACATCTCAACTTAAGCCTTACAAACTTGCCATATTGTATAATTTTTAATAAAAGATAAGAAAACTATATCCAATACCACTCTAAACAATGAATTTCTGAAAATTTTCTTTTACTTTACTTTTGCTAAAAAATCAACTTCTAATGGACAAAATGTTCAAAACACTCCATGCTATCTTTTCTCACCGTTTTTCTCTCTTCTATTTCCCCCTTCTCATCATCTTCTTCCCATTCCACTAGCAGCGTTCTCGCACCAGCCCACCATCTAGGCCCCTCCAATGCCCTTCTCTTGCGCGAGGTCTTACTAGATCTAGTTGTTAGTAAGCTTACCGTCCTCACCTTTGTGCATCATCTTATCCAAGCCTTTATTTAATGATGTCATGTTGATAGTGGCGTTGCTAGTGGTTAAATACAACAAAGAAAAAAAAAAAAAAAAAGTAAACCATTAGTGTAGTAAACAATAAACCACTTATGTACCAACAAGCACTAGTACACCATCACAAGTGACCCGTTAGTATACCATCAATAACTGTTATCCTTTAAGGCTCCTTGTGTTTTAGGCACCCAATTTTTTTTTTTTTTTAAACTCTTGTTGATACCTTTTTTTTGCAAGGCATAAGCTCGGCCCAAGGTAAGGTACGTGGACCCAAACCACGAGATGAGGTTCTTCAAGTGGCCGTGGTTTGGAATGCCAAGAGATGTGAACAGGTCCATTTTATTTTATTCAATTAGGCTTTTAACTCACTTAAGAAGTTTTGAGTCTACATTAGAATTAGAATAAAATGAGTATAGAGAAAATTAGAATAAAAAAGATCCAAAACCCACTTAGAAGCCTAGACTTAACACAAAAAAGCCCACTTTTTGGCCTTTCCGACGTGGCAATACACTTGTCACGCTAGCTCACTGTCGCGCCACCTCACCCGCTACTCCAGCTTTGCCAGCTCACTCGTAGGGAACTTTGCTTTAGGGACATGTGACTCCTGTAGTCAAGGACAAACTTCCCTCAATTAGGGGCGAGTCAGAGGGAGACCCAATTCCTAGGTCTGAACTTTGCCTAAAATGGCAAGGCAAGACTCCTGCCATATGGAAAACCCCGTGGCAAGCCACCTGAAATAGTATCCCTAGGTCGGCTGGCCATTAATGCTCTTGACACACTCAGACTCATGCTGAAAGACCAAGTTTGAATTTGGAAGGAAAATCTCCGGCCATGGGTTGTTGTCACATATGACTGCTCCCGTAGAACCAGACCTAGAGTCACCCCCAATCATATGCTCAAAATAGAAGAAGTCCAACCAAACTAGATCTCCACTTTCCACTATAGATACCCTCTCTAACACCTTTGAGAAGAGATATGCTCAAACCAAAAGAGAGAGAGACTTTCCCTAACCTCCATTGCCACACTAACCACCAACGTCGTCATCATCATTTTCACATTAGAACCTCCATAACCACCATAGCCACCATCTTACCTAAGCTCATCATCCCAACTCGTTAGAAAACCTTAGACTCCATACTTTCTGACAAACTCAAAGAACATCCAAGTCACTTACCTAATTTCATTAAAACCTAAGAGCATCACTATATCACCTTGAAACCAACCCTTTCAATGTCCTAAACAACCCTCATGCACAAAGAGGATTGAAGCCACCATTAATGGACAACCCTTCTTTCTCTTTCTAAAACCTCTCTCTAAGCCTTAAAAATACCCCATTCGTCGCAGCTGTCCTCCTATGGGATTGCTTCTCCTGTGAGGGTCAAATAACCATACCATTTCATCAAGAATCCTATGTTTCCAACAAATGGGCACACCACCACCACTAAGTGCATTGGAAATTCCTCTATAGACATTTACATTCCTATCCCAAACCATATGCATGTTCAGAAGCCTCTTTTAGTCAAGTCATCATTTCCAATGGGTTTGAAACTACAACAGGTCCGAAAACTGCAACGGGTCTCACCCTTGGACTTGATCGTCCATGGGACTACTTGGGTTTAGCCATAACACAGTCGGGGCCACCATAAAGCAAGCCTAAAATGGCCTATTTTGGCCACTCATAATGCTGAAATAGCTGTTGTGGACTAAAACAACTTTAGCACTTATCACACCGCCACTTCAGCTCCTGTTAGACAACACCTAAGTCAATAGAGAGAAGCCATAAACTCTGCACCCTCCACGTGTGAAGCCCACAACAAAAAAGCCTTAACATTTTGCAACTCCACTGGGGAAGCTAGACTAAGGTTCCACAATGAATCGTCTTCCTCCAAAAAAAATGAGAACTTCACTCGAAGATGACATTGAAGTGTCAATGTCCTACTTGTACTGTAGCACCAATGCACCCAACAAGTACAACAGGAGGGCCCTTGAGTTTGTAGAAGTAATTAGTGAAATGGCTTATACATAAGGCACTCTCGTCCACGGCATCAATGACTTGAGGAATTTCCTTACCTGTTGGGCTACACCTGCCACCGCCGCCAACAGAGAGGCACCCAAAGAAGCCACGGCTACCAATAAGACTCGCCATTAGGCTCCCGAGAGAGTGAGGGAGGGTTTCCTCACCCAATCCGACATACTTTGCCTCCTAGAGAAGCATCTCTATAACTCTCCACCAAAAGACTTAGAGTTTGTCCTAAGGCCACCCTATCTGGTCAAACTATACAACAAGCCGTACCTTGAGGGGTATGAGACCCATTCCTTCACCCTCTTTGATGAGTGGAAGGGGAACCCTAAGGAGCACTTAAGTCACATCCTAGACTCCATCGAGCAACATGCCAGTGACAGGATCTATGGCTATAAGAGTTCTCTAAATCCCTCACTAACTACGCTTACACTTGGTACACTACTCTTGCACCGGAATCCATCCACACTTAGGAGGACATGGTGAACCAGTTTTGTAAGAGGTACTTCCAAAATGAGGAGAAGATCATGACCATCACTTTGAGCAACACTCATTAAAGTCAAGGGGAGCACCTTGTGGACTATGTGAGGAGGTTTTGAGACCTTACCTTAGATTGCCACAACGGGAGTGACGAAGAGTCCTTAGTTGAGATATGCATCAACAACATCATCCCTGAGTATCGAATGAACTTGGAAAATGTAGGGATTAAGCAATTCTCAAAACTATTTGAGGCCACAAGGGAGACATCGGTGTCAGTCATGCTCCCTTCGGGAAGCCGAAGTTGGAAGGGTGAAAGGAAGAAGGTGCCATATTCATTGTCCGCCTCCAACTGACCACTGAGGCTTGTTTACCATGACAGGAAAGAAAAGGAGCGCGGCAGAGAAAGCGAAGTGCTTCTTCTCATACCATGTAGCAATGAGAATTATATGTTATCCTTGATCAGTGGATCCAAGATGAATAGTTTGCATCCATCCACCCTAAAGGCAACCTACCACTAGCGACAAGAAACATCTAAGGTATTGCTGACTACACCAATATGTTATTCATCCGACGATAGAGTGTCAAGTCCTCCGTAGATCTTCCATGCCAAAATTCGTGATAGTACCCTCAAGCTATTGGCCAAAGCACAAGTTATCGATAATGACTCACTCCTACGACATAAGGGGAAAGAAGTTTGCTCCTTACTTTCTTGCTCTTCGAGGAGGAAAAAAGTGGATGAGGATTCAGACGAAGAGATAAGCCCGTGGCAGACTGACCCGAAGTCACTTAAAATAGCATAAGAGATCTCCTAAGGCAATGACTATGCCTTTTGGTGCACTTATAGCAAGCCCGACTGGAATGGGAAGCCAATTCCCCAACCTATGGGATAGGGAGATAAACTGGAAAAAGAAAAGGCTCCTGAGGGAGCACCCATAAAGCCTGATCCCATCTTCGAGCGAGGGGAGACTTCCAAAGCAAGACCATGCCCACCCGAACAAACACGAAAGCTTGCGTGGCAAAAAGAAGGAGGTCAAAAGCGAAGGTTTATACCTATGAAGGGAGAGGGGCAAGGGTTAAGCTCTGGAGACATCGCCAATGCACCGTGCGAGGCATTGTGGTACCCTCTATCCTTACCACGGACACAATGGAGCTTTCAGAAGGCCCACCATAGGTAACACCTAATAGGGACGAGCCGCTTCTAAGGAAGGTTACCGTAAGAGAAATAGTTTCTGTGATAAGTCATCTTAGCAAGAGAAAGCTTGCCCATCGAAATGCCTTCCTACAACAATGGAAAAAATGAGGAAAAGGAAGATTACAAATATGAGATACAACACTAAAACACTATTAAATCTTTTGCAAACATAACAAATGCACAGGGCAAACTAACTTCTTATAGATAGGTGGCCGTGAGGAAGGCCGAACGATAATAATGGTTTCGATACTGCCACAAAGCTTAAAGGCTAAAGGATCTCGATACTAAACAACTAGAAGCCCCCTAGTAGGAATGTCAAGAAGAGTACGATAGTGCATACGCGCTGCATGATCTAAATCTAAAACACCTAGAAGGCTCGACGGGGACGTTGGAGGGATGCCACTATACACGACTAAGGTAATGCCTTAAAAACAATGTCGTGAAGCCCTTAAAGAACAAAGGGATTAGAGAAGGCCCAACGGGGACATCGGAGGTATCCCATCGTACGCAGCTATAGTAATGCCCTGACAATAATGTCGGGAATCCCTTAAAAGGACAAAGGGAACCTAGAAGGCCCGACGGGGATGTCAAAGGGATCCCACTCCACATGACTGCGGTGATGCCTCGACAATAATGCCGGGAAGCCCTTAGAAGGACAAAGGGAATCGAGAAGGCTTAACGAGGACGTCAAAATGATCCCATCGCACACAGCTATGATGATTTCCTAACAATAAGGTCAGGAAGACTTTACGAGGACGAAGGGAACCTAGAAGGATTGATGGGGATGTCGGAAGGGTCCTTAGGTAATCAAGGGGGCCGGCTAACATTTGGGTTAACTCATGGGCGCCAAAACTTTGCATGTCCATCTCCAAAAATTGGAAAAGGGGATCCTTGAGGCTTCAACGATGTATCATATGAGTTAAAAAAGTACAAACATGATTTTTACTATCCACAAAAATGACATAAGACATGGGATGATGGAAATGGCTTTCTTATATATGGTTATGGATTGCAATTGACACCCATCTGATGTACAAAGGCAATGAGTACATCTACTTTGATTTTGCAGGTGATTAGGGTGGCAAATACACCCTTAAACATGTGGTACAGGAAGAGGGCAAACGCATTAACATACCTGGGTAGCGGAAACATTCTCCTACTACACGGGCTCTCCAGCAGCATTTTCCTCTAGACAGGCGAGGTAGTCCACAATACTCTTCTCCTAATAAGCTAGATTAATGGGGGAGTCACTCACTTTTTGTACAGGCTTGGCTGGGGTAGGAGCATTCTTTGAAACTTCAGGTTGGTCAAAAAAGTTTAAAAAAAAGCAAATGCAAACACACAGGAAAGAGTGAAGTATGCCTATGAGCATGTATCCAAAAAAAGGAAAAAAAAAGAAAAGAAAAGAAGAATAAGAATAAGAGAACAGTTGGAAAATTGAGAAAACTGGTCACACTTGATCACCCGACATCTTTTCCATTGAGGCAGGGTCTTTCATGGTAGTTTGGGGGGCTGATTACAAAAGGGAGCACACATTAAGTGATTAGAAATATGATAAACATGCAACAAGGCATAACCTGTAAGGGATCGATGAGAAAGGTGTTACCTTAGGAGATAAAGTGGTAGATGCAAATGTAGGCTCTTTTGCACGACTCTTTTTTAGGGCTAGTTCTTGGTCTACAGGAATCACACGGGTTAGTAGGAAACATGGTAAAGGAAAGAAAGGGAAGCACTTGTAGGGCAAGATAAGAAACCGATAGAGGGAAGGAAGGGAATTCAACTCACCTGTATGGCAGCTTTAAAGGACAGCTCCTGCATGGACGTTGAATCCTTCTAGTCAAGAGCTTTGCCTTCGCCTCGACTCCCCCTAGCAGAAGTCCCCTTTGAGACCTCCACTAGGCGAGAGCTCTTCTTGTGGGTCATAAGGGCAAAAGGAGCGAACTTCTTTGGATTTGCTTGGGAAAAAGCGGACAGGATTTATATGGTTAGGGGCGAGCTCCTGACGTAGCCTTACGGTTGTTCCCCTTGGCGAACGAAAAGCCTGTCTTGAGAGTAGGAATATCCTCTTGAGGAATGTTGCCTACCAAGGATCGGGAACCTTCGATAATCAGCCAGAAAAGATACTTGGCTCTCTTCAAGAAGGTCTGTACGATAGGAGCATTAGGGGACCTCTAAGTCTCACCCATGGCATCCATGGCAAGAGGAGAAACGGGCCATGTGGCTAAGCCAACCATCTCACAGAAGCCTACTAGCACCCTTTGTTAGTATTTTGCAAACTCAGAAGTCTACTTGGCTAGATACCACATGCCCAGAATAGATATGGTATCAGTCACATTGCTCACCAAGAAAGAATAATTTGCCACCAAGGCCGGTTTTTCCTAGAGAGATGGGCATCTAGGGATAATTTGATCAAGGTAAAATTAACGGAGAACTTGGTATGACAGTACATCACCTGTATCAACTCTTAGTCTGTACTAGGAGCCAACATGGTCACAAGGCGAGCGCAAGGTTAAGCAAGTGGAGATTAACCATCATCAAGTTTGAAAAAGAGATTTTCTGGACTGTCGTGAACTGGTAAATGGAAGAGCAACTACGGAGCAAAGTCTTCCACATTAGAATAAGGGACAAATTGGTAGCTCTCGAGCTTGTTGAGAAAGTCCAAAATAGACTAGCCTGAGGCAGGCTTTCGAATAAACCAACGACAACACAGCGAGATCGGTACGTCTGTGAAATCAAAGTCTACAAGCTCCTTCTCCATTGTCAACAAAGAACGGAGCCTTGGAGCAAAGTCAAGAAAGTACTCCCACAAGAATACTTGCAGCAGGTTGATGGAAAGGTAGGATTTGTAACAACACCAGTTGGCACCACAAAGCTCATCTCTTGCGAGAACATCCATTTGATTGTAGAAGTCCCCTAAGAACAAGCCCGCCAAATGGAAGCCTCTTTCCTTTGGCAATCTCGATGGCCAAAGGGAAGTGGAATCATAGGATTGTATCTCTTGGTGGACCGAGGAACAAATACTTACTCCAAAGCAAGGCGATCATGGCTTTCACCTAACAACCACTCTCGGCACCACACTCAGAATGAATTCACCCGCATCCAGGAGCTGTCAAAGGCCTTACGACTAGCAGTAAGGGCTTCGATCAAGATTGCCACTTTTAAAGCGTCATCAGAGCCTTTCACTACTAGAGGAGAAAGCTCAGAGTCAGCATGAATAGACAACTGAAAGATCCTAGTAACATCCATCAATGTCAGGATGATTTCCCATAGGGTTGTAATAAAGGTATTGCTTTATGGACTCTACCGCTGAACCATGTGCTTCAGACTTGTGATATCTTTGAAAATGTAGAAAGAGGCAGATGCAATAAAAAATGGGAGGATACCAGACCTATCTAACCGGTTCTGTATGCCTTCTATCCACAACATATCCTCGATCCAATCAGGCCAACTAGGGGCCGAGAAGTAAACAGGAGATGGTTTCAAGTCGCCTCTCTCAAACTAGAATTAGAGAACCGAGGCCAAAAGTATCACCGAAACAGAAGTAAATGAGGCACAGACATGTCTTTGCCTAGGATCAAGACAATAAGAAGAGGAAGAGAGCATATACAAGTAAGTTGACAACAACACCAAAAGTCAACAGTGTGATTCCAAAAGTCAATTGCAATAAGAAGAAAAAAAATAACGCATGCATGGTCTCGGAAGGATACGGGGCCTAACAATATCATGGCCAAAGCAACCGCCTATCAGAGGAAACGAACAAGGTTAGTGGCATAGGCTGCGATTGTAGGCAAATAACGAGAAAGCAGGGAATTCGAAAAAAAAAAGGGGCGAGAAAAATGACGGCAAGCAAAATAGTGACGACGGGCAAAAGTCATAGCACCACAATGAAGGCAAGATTCAAATGCAAATCACAACCAACCAATACCATCTACGTCACTCAATGGTAGAGGAAGGAACCACAATTTCACACAAAGAAGATTTATACAATCGAAAGAACACGACATGCAGGTCTCTTTTTTTAGGCATTATCAACACAAGCACATGATGAAACATGAACACCAAGAGAAAATGTCGCTTTCCGCAAAGGACAATTGCATTCTTCAAAAGGGAGGGAGACAACACAAGGCACACCTGTGACTTGGTCCAATTCCAGGATCAACAAAACAAATATAAAGGCTCGGCGGCATTGAGTATAATGGCACACCAGTCAAAAATGGGTAAACAAAATACAGGAACGATGAATATGACAATGGCGGGAACCGCTCCCACAACCAAGCCAATCGTCGGTCTTATCAAAAGGAAAGAGAAACAAAAAAACACAAAGGTTCAACTTCAACTAGTGTCACAGCATACAAACAAAAGGAAGTGTGTACGAAAAGACAATAGTACTCAGCATTGCAAAAAAAAAAAAGGGAAAGGAGAGAAATGAATCAACAAGGCCTCTCATCAAATTGTAAAGGAAGCAGAAAGACCCAGTGTAATTCAACATAAAAAAAAAAAAAAAATCAAGCAAAGAGATAGGATGAGGAACTTAAAAGAAAAATGTGTGGCGACGGTAGTGTGCCTTAAAGATGGTGGTCCTTTATTTTGAAAATGATAGAGTTTGGAGATACAGGGGTGTTTGGCGGTAGTGGGACCATTTAGCTTCCACCACAATTTCAATTATAAACAGTGTAAAGTTCTCATATGTTACAATAATATTAAAAAAATATATTATAATGTAAAACTCTTATATGTTACAGTAAAAATGATTCCCACCGTTAGTTTCGACCACTTTTTCACACACCCTAATAGTGGTCTAACCAGCGATTGGGGACTCGGGTTCGTGATAGGGGGCTGAGAAGAAAAAGAGAGTACAAAGAGAAAAGAAAAAAAGGGAAAAGAAAAGAGGGAAAGTTGGCGGCGATGGCAGAACAGCGATGGAAAACGGCGACGAATGGAATAAGATGACGAAGTCCTCTCACGTCAATCAGAGGAACAGGCTATGGTTTTTTCTCTCTCTTTTGAACTTTCTCTCTCTTAGGGAATACTTCAAATTCACTCAATGGGGAAGATAATGGGAAGTTATTGTTTATATTTGAAATACAAAAGACGAGAGAGACGAGAAATGACGTGTCTAATGGGAGAAGAGGCGGGACTTTTAGAGTGCCTGGGCAAAATAGCGCCTTGCGACAAGCACATATATGACAGGGCATGTCTGGTTTAAGGGATGCCTGATGTGTGGACTGTTGCAACTGACACAAGTCAATCTGATGGGATGATTCTTGACACAACAACAGACTCCAATCAATGACTCTACGGACGCTCTGCCTTCGTTCCTGAAGCAAGATGCAGCTCCCGATATGAGACATCACTCTTGACAAAGGACTTTGCTCTTGATAGAAGACTTGTTTCACCAACCAAAGAATCTCACCTAATGCAGTGATCAAGAACCATGTTTCATCTATAGCTGCCAATGACCACTGTAGAAATTCATCTATAGGTAAGAAATTTCGCTAATGGTTATAATTACAGGTAAAGCTCCACACTAACAACAACGAAAGCCATCTTGGAAGATCAGAACTTGATTGTCCGAACTGTCTCATTGCGCTGAATAGCCTACATAATCAAAGGGCTAATGTTGATACCCGTTTTCCTCACAAGGCATAAGCCCCGCCCATGCCTCATAGCATAGCCCAAGGTAAGGTACGTGGACCCAAACCACGAGACAGGGTCCTCCAAGTGGGCATTAGTTTGGAAGACCAAAGAACGTGAATGAGCCCATTTTGTTTTTCCAATTAGGTTTTTAACGCACTTGGAAAGTTTCGATTCTAATTGAAATAAGAATAAAATGGGTATGGAGGATATTAGAATAATAAAAGGCCCAAAAACGCACTTAGAAGCCTAGACCCGACATAAGAAAAAGCCCCCTTTTTTCCTATTTAACATGGTAGTACACATGTCGTGCCAACTCACTCGTCACATTACCTCACCTACCACACCAGCCTTGCCAGCTCACCCATAAGGAACTTTTCTACAAGGATGTGACTCCTACAGTCAGAGACAAACTCCCCTCAATCAAAGGTGAGTCAAAGGAAGACCTAATTCCTATGTGTGAACTTTGCCCAAAATGGCAAGACAAGACTCCTGCCGCAAGGACACCCATGTGGTAGGTCACTCGAAATAGCATCCTTAGGTCGGCTGGCCATTAATGCTTCTGACACATTTAGACCCATGCTGAAAGACCAAGTTTAAATTTGGAGGAAAACTCTCCTGCCGTGGGCTATTGCCACATATGGTTGTTCTCGTGGAACTAGACCTAGAATCACCCCCAACCAAATGCTAGAAATAAAAGAAGCCCAACCAAACTAGATCTCCATTTTCCTTTATAAATACCCTCTCTAACACCCTTGAGAAGAGGATAATGAACCCATTATGCCCAAACCAAAAGAGAGAGACTTTCCATAACCTCATAGACATAACAATCTCCAACTTCATCATCATCATTTGCACTTTAGAGCCTCTATAACCACCATAGCCACCATCTCACTTAAGCCCGCCATCCCAACTCGCCAGAAACCTTAGACTCCATACTTTTCGACAAACTTTAAGCACTTAAGTCACTTACCCAGTTTCATTAAAACCCGAAGATAATTGTTAAATCACCTTGAAACCTACCCTTTCTACATCCCAAATAACCTCTATGCACAAAGAGGATCGAAGCCACCATTAATGAACTGCCTTTCTTTCTCTCTCTAAAACCTCTTTCTAAGCCTTAAACTACCCCACCCATCGTAGCTATCCTTTTCTAGGATTGCTCCCCCCACGAGGGTCAATATACCATACCATTTCATCAACAATTCTATATTTCCAACAAATAGGCGCACCACCACCACTAAGTGCACAGGAAATTTCTCGATAGACATTCATGTTCCTCTCCCACTCCACTTGCACACTCAGAGACCTCTTTTAGTGAAGTCATCATCTCCAATGGGTCTGGAACCACAACGGGCCTCACCCCCGAACTTGACTGTCCTCGGGGAAATAGCCTATTTTGGCCACTTATAACATAGAAATAACCGCCGCAAACTCAATCAGCTTCAACACCCATCGCACAACCACTTCAACTTTTGTCAGACAATACCTAAGCCAATAAAGAGAAGTCATGAAGTCCTCGCCTTCAACATGTGAAGCCCGCAACAAAAGAGCCCCAACAACTCTTTTCTCACAATTTTGCTGCCCTTAAAATATTGTAAATTTTAACACTAATAGAAAAAGGTTACAAATTAAATTTCAGTTATACCCCAAATTTTGAATTTTTTAAGCTCTGGGGTCACTAAGACTAAGCATGCACGCCCGTTAGCTTTGCAAAGTCGAGCGTCCTAGGTTGGCAATTTGCAACATTACTATGAGGTCAAATGACCATTCCTTCTCTCTTTAAAATCAAATTGAAAGCAATAATTTTAAAAAAGAAAAATTATAGCGCACAAAATGACAAAACTAATGAGAGAATACTAATGGGGTTATATTGTAAACTAGGCTTGACTAGCACTTTAATGTGCAAATTAAGTGGTATACTAGAATACCTTTACTCAAAGGGGAATTTTTGTAAATAGTCTTTTAAGATTCATTTTTTATAAATACCATATATGTTTATTTGTGACACAACTTAACATATAATATGAATGATAGTGTAACATGAATAAATATAACTTTTATAAATAATAGTGTAGCATGAATAAAAACAACTTTAAAGTTTTGGGCCAGATACAGTGCACCAGCCGAATGACATGGTCCAAGCCATTTGTTAAGAATATGTCCATGATTCTGAGTACTTAACTACACACTTCCAACCAAATCTAGAGACCTGCTGCTTATAACTCAGGAATCTCATAAATGTTACGTGTGAAATTTTGATCGGTTTAAAAAAAAAAAAAACCACATATAGTGATATCTATCCTTTTTTTTTTCCTTCCTTTTATTTAGGCACTTTTTAATATTTTGGCTTATTTATGTTCTTCTTATCCATTGACATGTTTAAATACGTAATGCGATATAGTAATGTACCATATGGACTATATGTGGATCTGAGGAAGCAATTTGGATATTTTGGTATCACAACATTTCTCAAATTGATTGTAATGTTGAGGTACGTACGTATTGGAGTACTAAGATATTAGCCATTATGCATAGCTCCAATATGATGATGTCAAGATTAAAGAATCAAATTATGCCAACTGATCCAAACAGTCCCATTCATCTACTAGAATCTTACCCACAAACCCCCCCCAACCCAAAAAAAAAGATAGAGAAAAGACTTGACTAATTTACAAGCATAAGAATCCACCTTATCTTATCTCTCTCCTTTTTTCCCCCTTTTACTATATTCCCTACTTTTTCGTCCACACCAAATAGGCCACGAAGAATAAATTGTTACATCGTGACATCTCTTTTTTCCTCTATTTATAGCAATCTTCAGCATTCACTCATAACAAAGAAGTATACAGCAAGAATAATAAATTAAACCCTAGTTAGCTACTAAAAGTACTAGTCATCACCAAATTACAATATGGCTCGATTAGGCTCTCTCTCGGCCAATACAGATGCGCTGAGCCATGTCCTGGGCCTAGTGGAGGCCTTCAGGGCCTTTGACTCTGACAACGACGGTGCCATCATCTCCGCGGAGCTCGGAGGAATCATGGGCTCGCTCGGGTACAACCCGACCGAGCAGGAAGTGAGAGCCATGATGGAGGAAGGGGACAAGAACAAGGACGGGCTGTTGAGCATGGAGGAGTTTCTTGAGATGAACACTAAGAATCTCGACCTCGGAGGGCTCGGAAACTTCCTCATGAACGCTTCTGAAGTTCTCAACAATAATGATGGGACATCTGAGATGGTGACTGGGGAAGAGTTGTTTCAGGTTTTGGGGAGTTTAGGTGTAGAATTGCCATTGGCGGATTGCCAAAACATCATTGCTTCCATGGATATGGATGGGGATGGAGCTGTTAGTTTAGAAGATTTCAATCTTATTGTTACTTCTCTCCTCTAAATAATATATGATCTAGAGGATCCAAATTAGCAAGTAAAATATGTATCTGTGTGTATGTTGAGAACCAAGCTATATATTTGGGCTTTCATCAATAAATTATGTGTATGCTATATATATATATATATATATATATATTTGGGTTTCCATTAATAAATTATGTGTATGCTCTATATATATCTATATATATGTATGAACAGGTTTAACTGTTATCAATAGAAAAAAGATAAAATCAAGAATATTGAGCGATATTAGTAATCTTCTATTAGTGCATATATGGTATACTTCGTACATCTACCGATGCTTAATAAAAAAGGGACGGAACCCTTTTTTAAAAAAAAATTCTGTAGCATATATTTTAACACATCACATTATCTCTTTTTTTAAAAAAATATATTAAAAATATCTTATTGTTTTCAAAAATACAACTATAGTACCTTGAGCTTGTTACATAGAATTTTCAACTTACTCTTTTATTAAAAAACCCTTATTAATTTCATAAAACTATAAAATGGAATCAAAACAGAAATTAAAAAAAAAAAAGAAAACTATACATATATGATTTTGATTGATAAGTTTTTTTTAATCTTTCTGTTTTAATTTTCTTTTATAGTTTTACGAAATTAATTTGAGATTTTTTGGTAAAAGTATAAGTTTAGAAATTAAAATATCTTAAAAGATAAACTCAAGATACTAAAAGGATATATTTTTTTTAATATACAAGGTGCCTTTTTAATTTTTTTAAAAGAGTTAATGATGTAATATTACATTAACACATGGTATCAAAAATGATAATAGTCCCTTCTTTGTCAACTAAGATTAACATGGCCGTCGACTTAGTGCACGAGTAGCTTAACCTAATAGATGGATTTCTTGTTCATATAATTTAGCCGCAGAATTGTGCGAGTGGGGTCCAGATCAAACGTTGTTTTTCAACCGCGCAACATGTCCGTGCTTTACAAGTTGTGAGGAGGCCATTTTTAGGATTTTAAGGGCTCAGTTGTTTCGATATTTGAATCACGATTTGAATTATTTTGTTACAGTATTTTTTTCATAAAAATTTAAATTTTCATTCAAATATTTTATTCAAATACTCGAACCAAACGGGCCCTAAATCTTTTATTATTTTGGATTTAACGTCCTTGGCCTTTTTCATTATCTTTATTAATTATTCCCTGTGTGACTCCAAAACTGAATTACCTTTTTTTCCTTTTATTTTATTTTATTTTGAGAAAGGGGAAATATCGGTTTTTAAAGGGTTAATTAAAATTATATAGGAAATTTTAAATATGTTTAGTAATTAGCAAGTTTATAAAATTAGATTCTTTGTTAACGACTCAAAAGTCAAAAATATCCTCACTTTTTTTTTCTTTTTTTCTCCATTCCCTTTTCTTTCCTCTGTTTCTTTCTTTCTTTTCCATTTCTCACAGTTACTCTTTCTCTCCTCTATTCCTTATGTTCCCTCTTTCCCTCTCTTCCATTTTCCATGCTCATCACGCTCTCCCTCTCTCTCTCTTCCATTTTGCATGCTCTCTCCCCATCCCTCTATCTCCGGCGAGCGCGAGGTCGAACAGCGAACTTGAGGTTGGGCTTGGACGACAAGACAAGGCTTGCATGCTGCTCATCATCGTCATTTGGTGCGGGGGCATTTGTTGCTCGTCGTCGTCACTCCCCCGCACCAAATCAGATCCGCTATGGAGGACGAAAAAGAGAAGAGAGAGAGAAATGGGAACCAGATTCACCATTGCTGTCGAACCAGGTTTTCCCGTCGCCGTGCTTTGCTTGTCGCCATTCATCATCGCTCCACCATCGCCTAACCACATCTGCCATTCAATGAGAGGAAGAGGGGACAGAGAGAAATGAGGAGAGAGAGGAAAGAGAGAGAAAAACAAGCAAGACAGAAGAGAGAAAGGAAGAAAAAAAAAAAAAAGAATCAAAATTGTTTGTGTATTTAGTTGAAATTGAGGTCGACTTAGTCCAAACAATTCTTTAATTCAAACATATGAATAGACATGTAACATTTATTAATATTTTAAAAAATATATGACGTTTGCCATAATAATTTTACAAAATCTGACATTTTCTATAATTTTCTTATTTTTTTTAATTATTCGAATTGTATTGCTACTTTTGGACTTCATTAATTTTTCAGAGTTACTATTGGAGACTGATCATAATTCATGGCTTAAGCAAAATATGTCTACCATGCAACCAAATAGCAAAACCTATCATTGCAGATAAAATAAAATTAAAAAATAAAAAATGACAAATGAAACTTCGAAATCTGCCCCTTTAAAATTTTAAATATACGAAGTCTTTATGGTTTCTAAACTATATTTTTAGTATTGTCGTCGACACTGCCATTTCAGTCATTGGATCATTTTTTTTTTATTTATAATCCAACTAAAAGTTTATGGTATGTTTGGTTCGAGTATTTGAGTAGAGTATTTGAATGAAGATTTAAATTTTTGTGAGAAAAAATACTATAATAAAATAATTTAAACCATGATTTAAATATCTAACCAAACAGACTGTGAAGTGCACGGCATAGAACCACTCCCGTTATAGGTTCTTTTACTTATTTTATTTGGTTCCTTCTCTCTCAAGCTCTCTCCTCGTCTTTTTTCTTTGTAGTTTTTTACCGGTCCTGAACCATATTGTACACAATTCTGAAACTGAAAGTACATACATATCACCATTTTCCTTCCATTTTTTCTCTCCACTTTTTTTTTTTTCCATACATCAGCAACAAGTCTTTTCATCCCAAAATTGGACAACAATCCAGCACATCACGTTTGTAATAATGCGTAATGGACTTTTTTTTTTCTTTGAATTACAAATTAATAGGGTGTTTAACAGCTAGGTTGAAACTATAAAATTAGTTATTAAATAATATAAAATTTTTATATATTATAGTAAAAAATAAAAAATTATATAGTATAAAGCTTTCACATATTATAGTATTTTAAACTATAAAAATAATTCTAATTATGTTTGTCAAACACTCTATAAATTAATTTACTAATTAATTTACTAATGCATTTGTAGTGTAATGATTGATTCATTTTTTTACTTATTACCATCTTCGACAATGTCATTATTATTATTATTATTTTGCTGAAAAACTTTTGGGCCCCACCACGTGGGACCCATGGTGGGGCCCACCCCATGTGAGGGCCCAGGTTCTGGCTCAATTGGGCTATATAAAACTGCCATATTTTGCTCTGTGTTGCAATTATACTTTAGATGTCGTTTATATCTTCAGCTCTAATACTGATGTTTTATCTTTGGATGGCTCTATTCATGTAATCATAATTGTATACCAAGAAAATAAGGAGTTATAGTGCTAGATGAATTTATGTATGAAACAGAGTTTATGTTTTTAAATTTTTTTTATGTGATGAATCATGTGAGTATTTTTTTTAAGAATAGTAGCTTATTAAAGTTTAAAAAATTAAAGAATTTTACCATGTTCCCATGGAATTGTTTTTTGAAAATAATAATGAAAATATATGCTAAGGATTAAACTTATTTTTTGAATTTTATGAAACAGCTATGTCGAGGTACTTTAAAAGAAGTTTAGAGTTACTATTTCCTACCAAAAAAAAACGACGATGCTAAATTAAGTAGAGAGGAATTTGATGCTTCAAACCTTCCATCAGATCCTGGGTTAGGAATTCCAATTTCGGATTATAATCCAAATATTTAAGATGGTGTTCGAAGAGCATCCTTACCAGCCCGACAAGTATAATTTTCCCTACAAAAATTTAGGCAAAAATTAAGACGTTTCAACCGTGCTTGGTTTTGTGAATATTTTAATTGGTTAGAATACAACATAGCAAAAGATGCTGCATTTTGTCTTTGATAATATCTCTTTAAACCAAATAATGGGGGAGTGGAGGTGGTGATTGTTTTATTGGTGAAGGGTTCACAAATTGGAAAAAGAAAGAGAGATTTCAAATTCATGTTAGAGGTCCTAATAATGTCTATAACCAAGTTTAGAGCAAGTATGAGGCTCTGTTGAACGAAAAACAATATAATACAACTGCTTTCTCGAAAAAATCAGATCAAGATTAAAGTGAACATCAAATACAATTGAATGCATCGGTTGATTGTGTTTGATTCCTTTTACGACACGGGCTTGTATTTTGTAGTAATGATGTATTAGACAATTCAAGTAATCAAGGTAACTTTCTTAAGCCTTTGAAATTTCTAACTAAGCATAATAATGATATAAAATCTATTATATTTAAGAATGAACTTGAAATTCTAAAATTAACGGTACCTAGTATTCAAAAAGATATTATAATATGTTGCTGCAGTTGAAATCATTGATTTTATCATGCAAGACATGGATGATGCATTTTTTTCCATGTTGGTTTATGAATCACGTGATATCTCAATAAAGGAGCAAATAGACATTGTGTTACATTTTGTGGATAAGAATGGTTGTGTAGTTGAATGTTTTATAAGTCTTTAACATGTTACTGGTACAACAGCTCATTCACTTAAAGCTGCAATTGATGATTTATTTTAGATTGAGCATATCTAGATTATGAGGGCAAGGTTATGATGGGCTAGCAATATGCAAGGAGAGTTCAATGGTTTGAAAACACTCATTTTCAAGGAGAATCCATGTGCTTTTTATATTAACTATTTTGTTCATCAACTTTAACTTGCTCTTATAGCAGTTGTTGGACTTGTATACCCTAAGGAATAAAAATGTAATATGTTTTTGGAGACATTTTTACCAATAAAGAATTTATTTATTATTTATATACCAAATCTTATCCTCTTTATATTCATATTTGTTGAATATATGTTAAGCAAACAAAAGTTTAAGACTGTTGGTCTAAACATTTAAGAATTGGGTATATGATGAACAGATTATATGGAATACACAATTCTTAAGGTGACGGTCTAAATCATAAGATCTGCAATGAAGGGAATAAAGTTGGGCACTTTATTCATGTAAAGATTTTCATGTTGTCTATATCCCTAACGAGAGATGGTTTGTCTTGACCATTGGAGATGGACTCCACGAATAAAAACATTGACACATTGTGTTGGATTGAGACATAAAGTGAATTGATTTAGATTGATAATTCTGTCTTGACAAATCAATTCACTTTGGATAATCATATGTATTGTATCTTAATCCTGAAATGAATAGTGGGCTCATTGTCTTAACTTATGTCTTTTGATGTGCCAAAGGGTGACATTCACATTTTAATAGTAGTATGCATGCCGGTACGTTAAAGGCATGACTCTTGATAGCGTAGATCTATTATTCATAGATTTGAAATCCATAGCTTCTATTGAGGAGTAGTTGATATCCTCTTGTATGTGTTATCTTGTAAGTGAAAAACTGGAGCGCTTAACCATTTAGATACATAGGTGTAAACGAATGATATAATGTCTTTGGATGGTAAGTTTTCCAATGGTGAGATAATGGAATGTAAGATAAAAATAATCAAAAATGTAAGACAGAACTTGTTCTTAAGCCGATTATTGATAATCCTATGGGGATACGATACATTATGATATGTCATGGAGACTTAGCTATACGGGCTTCGTAATTCTATATGGTTCTATAGTGCAACTCTAACCTTTTAGTAGAGTAGCGTTAGAGTTGATAATTATGAAATGTATGTGACACCCGTTATTCTCCTAACGGGTATTGAGGTAATTAAATTAATTTTTAGTGTATAAAAAAAATTGCTTCATTTAAATTTATTTTATAATATTTATTTTTATCTATTTTTAAATTTTCTAAAATTCTCCTATATTTATTTAGTATGATTACTAAAAAGCCTTAGAACTTCTAATAAATCTCAAAAATGTCATATTGGTATTATGTGTGTTAAAGTCTTTAGATGAGACATAAGGATATCTTTTCCAACTACTCTTGACCCTCATTTTCTTTATTTCCTCCGTGACATGCTTCAACATGTCTCCTCTATAATTGTTTCTATCACTTCTCTTCAAAGACTTCATCTTTTCTTCCTTTCTCTTCCACGGTTCCCACACTCTTCTTCTCATTTCTTTGCTGAAGCAAAATACTTAGAGAACTTCTTCAAGGCAGCCATAAAAATCAGCCACCATCACCTCCATTTGAGCAAGAATTTCAGTCATACCGAAGTAAAGGAACCTGTTTTGAAGCCATTTCAAGCTTCCAACTAACCATAATCCGAGGTTAGAATCTTATGAACAAATTTAGTCTTTCATTTATAAATTTTCTTTTATACTAAAGGATTATTCAAATTTGCGTTCTTAAACCTAAGTATATGTTTGTTGCTATTTTGGAGCATATGTATGAAGTCTAAGTGTATATGCCCTAGACAGAAAATTTATATTGTTAAACTTTGTAATACCTCTATGGGCAGTGGTTATTTCTTGAAATTCTAAGATTAAATTAAAATGAATTTTATGAATTGGTTTGCATATTTGAAAAGTAGCATCTTAGGCTTTCTAACGAGCTATCATAAACCTAAATCGGAGTTGTATTTTATTTTCTAAGAATTATTCAATTTTTGTATTGGAAACTAGTAAATCTGCCAGTTGTTATGGTATACCTGTAACGCCCCTATATGGGGGTTAACAGTTTTTAATGAGATAAAATAAAAATAAATAATAAAAGTAAAACCTTAAAAATAAAATTTGCCCGGGACTTAAATGAAAACTCTCAACTCAAAAATAAAAATATAAACGACAAATAAACCACAGTTTAATGTAGCACCTTAAATTTAATAATATAAACTGTTGTCATCATCATTTTAACCCTCAACACATTGTAATACAGTCACAGAAAGTAACAATTGATGCTTACATTATCATGAAGAACATTCTCAACAATTGAAGCAGTCCCAATGTAATATAGCTACATCACTTCCTCAACTATATTTCTCGTAGCCACCTCACACTTAGTGAGTCCTGAAAAGATAAAAATATAAGGGAATGAGCAACACTATGCTCAGTAGAGAAAACCATTACTCACCTTTAGGTTTTTATCATTACCACATTAAAACCTGCATGGTTAGTAAGTCACATCATATTCCAGATTATGAGGTTTATTATGATCACATCTTATGGATACCATAGTTAATCATTACCAAGTGTCATAATTACACATTTATACAAATATTACCAATCATCATTGTTCCTAGGTATCCATGTTAAATTGAGTATCACTCAACTCATCGAAACCCAAATGGGCGCACTTGATCACCCTATAAACATTCCAAGGGTGTTCCGGTGAGGGGACATCAAGCCCCGAGTCCTCACCAAATCGATTCCTGTACAGTGTGTTCTGGGACTTTCAACCCAAGGAAGCGTCATCGCCTTCCCCATATTTTACCTTTTAGGGTATTCATGCCCAAGGACGTAACCGTCGCCCTCTTCATGTCTCACAATTTCTCTATATTGAATCATTATTAATAGAGTTAGTTTTCCTAACCATGCTTCTCAATTTATAACATGTGTCAATTCATTATGTTCCTCGCCGTACAATACAAGACGAGTCCATGTCATAGTTTCATATGTGATACTCATATAATATTAGTTCAACATAGATATATATATTGCGGCAAAACAATCAATTTTAATTCTATAAAAACCTCACAAAAGATGAGTAATAGAATCCCTACCTTTCAAGCTTATCAACAATCTTTTAATCCTGGAATCAGTTAACGTTAGCTCCATACTCCCTTGATCCTAAGGCGTGCATAAGGACAATTAAAACTAAAGCACAACATACAACTACATTCATAAAATTTATTTTAATTTAATCTTAGAATTTCAAGAAATAACCACTGCCCATAGAGGTATTATAAAGTTTAACAATATAAATTTTCTGTCTAGGGCATATACACTTAGACTTCATACATATGCTCCAAAATAGCAACAAACATATACTTAGGTTTAAGAACGCAAATTTGAATAATCCTTTAGTATAAAAGAAAATTTATAAATGAAAGACTAAATTTGTTCATAAGATTCTAACCTCGGATTATGGTTAGTTGGAAGCTTGAAATGGCTTCAAAACAGGTTCCTTTACTTCGGTATGACTGAAATTCTTGCTCAAATGGAGGTGATGGTGGCTGATTTTTATGGCTGCCTTGAAGAAGTTCTCTAAGTATTTTGCTTCAGCAAAGAAATGAGAAGAAGAGTGTGGGAACCGTGGAAGAGAAAGGAAGAAAAGATGAAGTCTTTGAAGAGAAGTGATAGAAACAATTATAGAGGAGACATGTTGAAGCATGTCACGGAGGAAATAAAGAAAATGAGGGTCAAGAGTAGTTGGAAAAGATATCCTTATGTCTCATCTAAAGACTTTAACACACATAATGCCAATATGACATTTTTGAGATTTATTAGAAGTTCTAAGGCTTTTTAGTAATCATACTAAATAAATATAGGAGAATTTTAGAAAATTTAAAAATAGATAAAAATAAATATTATAAAATAAATTTAAATGAAGCAATTTTTTTTTTATACATTAAAAATTAATTTAATTACCTCAATACCCGTTAGGAGAATAACGGGTGTCACAGCTCTACCCCCCTTAAAGAAATTTCGTCCTCGAAATTTCAATTCTAGCAATACTAGTAAAAATTTTGATTCCATTATGATTCCAATTCCGAGTCTAAACCGTTAATGTTGTTTATCTTCCAAAGTTAAGTTATCGTATCTCCACTTATTTACTTGCATAATAAATCTTACTCCTAAATCCCTCAATGAGAGTATTTCTGACAAGTTTCAACTTATAACACCGTATAATAGTCTAAGAATCTGATCAGGCCTACATATTGACCATATCATGATTCCAGTCCTTCATTGTCCATGGACTGTGATTTACAATCACATTTAAGGAGATTACCAGAGAAATTTTATATACTTCATCTGTAGGTTCCTTTTCCTTTTTGAGTAAGGAAAAGTCAAATATATTTGATTTCATACCTCAACTAATAAACTAAAACATAATCATAAAACATATATCACAAACACTTTTATTCAAAACTATACATTAAACTTACTCATAGAGATATTAAACGGAATCTCAGAGTTGCAAACATACCCGACATATTTTTCATTAAACAGCTATCCTCATGACACAAACATTCAATCCAAATAATATACTCATATTTCATATGGAATATCCCCATAACTGACTCTGGTACTTCCACATAATATTAACAGAATATTACACATTACAAACATAATACGGATACGTTTCGAGAGTACAAGGCACTCCGTATACCAGCTATCCATATCATGCATGCTTATAGAATACAAAAACATCGATAAACAAAAGATCGGACCTTAAGAAGGATGCGTTTCGAGAGCATCAAGTACTCCGTATCCAGCCATCCCGGCATTAGGCTCAATGAATCTAAAAGATTGAACAACAACGTACCACAAGAAACACAGAATACAGGACAAACGGTTATTCGTAACACACGAAATACGGACACACATGCCTACATGCCAAAGATAAAACAAAAAGATTACAGATGGAGATTCAAATCAATTGGCCGCTCCCGGCTTTCCCTTTCCCATTCAAGCTTGGATGTTGCAGTGTCGGATTCTAGATGTATGATTTGCATTTTATCTATCAATTCCTCAGCTGTTGAAGCAGTAACAAAGATTTGTCTCTCCGATTCTGTAGTGATGTTTTCTTCCACAGCGTAATCTAGAAATTTCAAAAGACCGTCATAAAAACCCTTTACGTTCAGCAGTCCCAAAGGTTTGGAATAAAAGCCCAACAATTGCCCACAAGCAACTATAAATATTTCCTCAAGAGTACCTAGACCACCAGGTAATGCTATAAAAGCATCAGAATTATAGATTATGTCTTTAAAATTTCTAGGGCATACTCCTGACTCCTTCTCCCTTACCTATGGCTTCCTTACAAAGGTTTCCTTCAATTGGAATATGAGGCCAAATTCTTACATCAGTAGCGTCGCTAGACCTAGCTGCTAGTGCCATATTTACCATCATTTTTATACTACCACCCCCATAGATTATGTTAATCTTCTTGCGTGCTAGGACTTGCCCTAAGTGATTTGCAGCTTCTAAATAAGCTTTATCTTTTCCAAGGCTGGAACCACAAAAGACACAGACATTCTTTATTTTCTTCGTGGACTGGGAGGTAGACATATTTGGTTTATAGAAGTGGTTGCTTAATGTCTGCTCCACTTAGACTTCGGGTTCTACATGAGATTTTAAAGATGAGAAATATACAAAAAGGGCTAAAGAGATAGACGAGTAGGAAATGAAAAGGTAATCCAAAGATTTAAACAAAATCTTGTGCGGATAAGAAAATAAGATAAGGTGATTGATAGTTTACAGAAAATCTGATTCACTTTTTGAAAAAGATTAGACTCTAATTGTATAACTTTTGACAATTGAGAACAATTCGACAAAAGACCCTCATGACACAACTGTAGACTTTTTGACAAATATACACCAAGTCTAGAAATTTAATATAAACGACAAATACTGTAGAACTTTTGAAATTTGAGACACAAATCTTGAAATATCTGGATAAGTTTTTCAAAATTCAAACATATTACTGTACCGTATGTAACGTGTCTGATAAGATAATATATTTTATTATATATATATTTAAGAAAATCATAAATTAAATAAGATATTAACACTTACTGTATCAATCTAATAATCACAATTATTTCAAACACAAAAGCAAATATTCTGAGTAAAAGAAAAACACAAACTGTTGAACATCAGCTAAAACTGCTTCAAATAAGTAAAGACTAAATAACCTTTATAGAGCGATGACTTATTCCCCATCCAGTTTTCTTATGGCTTGGCAAACAGGATCTAGAAATACCATATTCCTGAGGCGTTGTCTTTCTGTATAAAATTTAGGCCAGAGTTTAAAAATAGCTCCTTGAACATATCCACTAGGGTGACCGTGGAGAGGAGGATGGATGCTATCCAAGTTCTCCTTTGAAAGTCCATCCCTACAAAACCTTATTTTATCCTCTCTATTCGTAGACATATAACCAGGTGAAGTACATTTACCTGTTACAATTTTGTCTTCCACATTTGTTACAAGTGACCACGATGGCACGAGCTCTTCTTTTCATTGCACTACGACTGGTACCTGTTCCTGGTAAACCGACATCTTGACTAAAGTCACTCGGACGGATTTTCCCCTCTATTAACATTCTCACATCACAAGGGATACCAAAACGCATAAGAATCCACAACCGAGTAATTCTAGCCTTGTATTTCTTTCTGAGAATCTTTTGGGAGAGTGATGGGAAATACTTTCTCAGGTGTTGGTACTTTGGGTCCATGATGAGATGAAAGAAGAGTAAATAGAAAGGAAAAATTAAGATAGTAAATTGCAGAATCCTAGAATTCCTTCTTCTTTTAGAGGAAAAGAAGAATTTCTAATGAAAAAGAAGAGGATTTGCGATTTAGAGAAAATAACAAATTAAGAGAGAAAAAGTGAACTCGGAGAAATAAGCTCCTATGCACAGTAAACGTATATGTAAACAATGATTAAACCACTGTATATGACACGTATAGAGACCACGTGGGAGAGACAGTGTGAATCAAACTGATTTAAGATTTGAACTAGGCCCAAATGTTCTTAGTTGAAAATGGTCAGGTTGTTTCGGGCCTTAACACATTTGGAACGAGTTAAATAACAAACATAAAATTGAAAACCAATTCGTATGAATCTTAAACCCAATTTAAAGTCCACTATAGATAAAGTTAACTATAAACAACAAATCTAATTTAACGACAACAAGGATCTTCCTGAATGATCCAGCAACTCAAATAATTTTGTTTTAATCAAAACCTTATTGAACAATACATACACCCATATGTTATTCATAATACTTAACATCTATCAATGGATTCATCATCATTACTACCAAGGGTTTAGAATGTGACTAACCTTGAAATCAATACGATTTACGTCTTTCAACGTAGACCATATCAATGAACAAAGACACTTGATGTTACTACTTAAGAACATCTACAATCCCCACAATTCTACTTATACAATATATAATTTCCTCATATAACAAAACCTTAGGTAACCAAAAGATTCACTGATACACTTAAATACAATGTACGTAACGAAATATTCCAATTTTGAGATTCATGCATTCTAGACTTTACACAGTCTCAACAGACCAAAAGTCTAACATTTATCTCTCTCAAGATTCAATACCATGATTCCCAACTTATATCATATTCCTCAAATAATAGAACTTTTAAGAAAAGATATTGACACTTATGTGCTCCATCGAATCCACACATAATCATTACTTAGGTTTGAATCAATTACGAAAAATTTGGCATATCTATGTCAAACTTTAAAATCAATAAATCAAGCCTTATATTTCTTATTGTTTTTCACGAGACAAAAGGCTCTTAAATCCTCGTATCTATACGAATTTCTCATCGTTTATACGAATTAAATATGCTTATAGATCCAAATATTATACGAATCTCTCATAAGCATTCTACTTATAAACTCATTCCATATAATTATCATTCCCTCATAACTATTAATACTTTCCTTCTATATAATTATTGTACTCATATAACTATTAATATTTTCATTCTATGGCCTTTCCATGTTACATCCTTCTAGACTGTATAAATCAATGTGAAGGTTCATTTTGATGATGACAATGAAAATTCAGCTTCAAAACCATCTCAAAAATATATTTTTTTAAAGTGGTGCTACACTCCCTAGGTTAACCGAACCTAGGCTCTGATACCAAAAATTCTGTAACGCCCCTATATGGGGGTTAACAGTTTTTAATGAGATAAAATAAAAATAAATAATAAAAGTAAAACCTTAAAAATAAAATTTGCCCGGGACTTAAATGAAAACTCTCAACTCAAAAATAAAAATATAAACGACAAATAAACCACAGTTTTAATGTAGCACCTTAAATTTAATAATATAAACTGTTGTCATCATCATTTTAACCCTCAACACATTGTAATACAGTCACAGAAAGTAACAATTGATGCTTACATTATCATGAAGAACATTCTCAACAATTGAAGCAGTCCCAATGTAATATAGCTACATCACTTCCTCAACTATATTTCTCGTAGCCACCTCACACTTAGTGAGTCCTGAAAAGATAAAAATATAAGGGTATGAGCAACACTATGCTCAGTAGAGAAAACCATTACTCACCTTTAGGTTTTTATCATTACCACATTAAAACCTGCATGGTTAGTAAGTCACATCATATTCCAGATTATGAGGTTTATTATGATCACATCTTATGGATACCAGTAGTTAATCATTACCAAGTGTCATAATTACACATTTATACAAATATTACCAATCATCATTGTTCCTAGGTATCCATGTTAAATTGAGTATCACTCAACTCATCGAAACCCAAATGGGCGCACTTGATCACCCTATAAACATTCCAAGGGTGTTCCGGTGAGGGGACATCAAGCCCCGAGTCCTCACCAAATCGATTCCTGTACAGTGTGTTCTGGGACTTTCAACCCAAGGAAGCGTCATCGCCTTCCCCATATTTTACCTTTTAGGGTATTCATGCCCAAGGACGTAACCGTCGCCCTCTTCATGTCTCACAATTTCTCTATATTGAATCATTATTAATAGAGTTAGTTTTCCTAACCATGCTTCTCAATTTATAACATGTGTCAATTCATTATGTTCCTCGCCGTACAATACAAGACGAGTCCATGTCATAGTTTCATATGTGATACTCATATAATATTAGTTCAACATAGATATATATATATTGCGGCAAAACAATCAATTTTAATTCTATAAAAACCTCACAAAAGATGAGTAATAGAATCCCTACCTTTCAAGCTTATCAACAATCTCTTAATCCTGGAATCAATTAACGTTAGCTCCATACTCCCTTGATCCTAAGGCGTGCATAAGGACAATTAAAACTAAAGCACAACATACAACTACATTCATAAAATTTATTTTAATTTAATCTTAGAATTTCAAGAAATAACCACTGCCCATAGAGGTATTATAAAGTTTAACAATATAAATTTTCTGTCTAGGGCATATACACTTAGACTTCATACATATGCTCCAAAATAGCAACAAACATATACTTAGGTTTAAGAACGCAAATTTGAATAATCCTTTAGTATAAAAGAAAATTTATAAATGAAAGACTAAATTTGTTCATAAGATTCTAACCTCAGATTATGGTTAGTTGGAAGCTTGAAATGGCTTCAAAACAGGTTCCTTTACTTCGGTATGACTGAAATTCTTGCTCAAATGGAGGTGATGGTGGCTGATTTTTATGGCTGCCTTGAAGAAGTTCTCTAAGTATTTTGCTTCAGCAAAGAAATGAGAAGAAGAGTGTGGGAACCGTGGAAGAGAAAGGAAGAAAATATGAAGTCTTTGAAGAGAAGTGATAGAAACAATTATTAGAGGAGACATGTTGAAGCATGTCACGGAGGAAATAAAGAAAATGAGGGTCAAGAGTAGTTGGAAAAGATATCCTTATGTCTCATCTAAAGACTTTAACACACATAATGCCAATATGACATTTTTGAGATTTATTAGAAGTTCTAAGGCTTTTTAGTAATCATACTAAATAAATATAGGAGAATTTTAGAAAACTTAAAAATAGATAAAAATAAATATTATAAAATAAATTTAAATGAAGCAATTTTTTTTTTATACATTAAAAATTAATTTAATTACCTCAATACCCGTTAGGAGAATAACGGGTGTCACAATACCAGCTGCTAACCTGAACCAAGAACCCATCTTTGCTCACCACCTAATTCTTTAATGTCTTGCAACCTTTCCAATATTATCCTAAGTGATTGATGAATCTTATTAGGGACTAAAACATATAGATTACTTGTTCACATTTTATATTGTGTTAAGACAAAAATTGTTTACTGTGGTATTCGAAAGAGATTTATATAAAAGCTTTAATGGCATACTAGTAAGATAGGTTTACGCATGATTTATTTATGAATGTAGTTGTATGTTGTGCTTTAGTTTTAATTGTCCTTATGCACGCCTTAGGATCAAGGGAGTATGGAGCTAACGTTAATTGATTCCAGGATTAAGAGATTGTTGATAAGCTTGAAAGGTAGGGATTCTATTACTCATCTTTTGTGAGGTTTTTATAGAATTAAAATTGATTGTTTTGCCGCAATATATATATATCTATGTTGAACTAATATTATATGAGTATCACATATGAAACTATGACATGGACTCGTCTTGTATTGTACGGCGAGGAACATAATGAATTGACACATGTTATAAATTGAGAAGCATGGTTAGGAAAACTAACTCTATTAATAATGATTCAATATAGAGAAATTGTGAGACATGAAGAGGGCGACGGTTACGTCCTTGGGCATGAATACCCTAAAAGGTAAAATATGGGGAAGGCGATGACGCTTCCTTGGGTTGAAAGTCCCAGAACACACTGTACAGGAATCGATTTGGTGAGGACTCGGGGCTTGATGTCCCCTCACCGGAACACCCTTGGAATGTTTATAGGGTGATCAAGTGCGCCCATTTGGGTTTCGATGAGTTGAGTGATACTCAATTTAACATGGATACCTAGGAACAATGATGATTGGTAATATTTGTATAAATGTGTAATTATGACACTTGGTAATGATTAACTACGGTATCCATAAGATGTGATCATAATAAACCTCATAATCTGGAATATGATGTAACTTACTAACCATGCAGGTTTTAATGTGGTAATGATAAAAACCTAAAGGTGAGTAATGGCTTTCTCTACTGAGCATAGTGTCGCTCATTCCCTTATATTTTTATCTTTTCAGGACTCACTAAGTGTGAGGTGGCTACGAGAAATATAGTTGAGGAAGTGATGTAGCTATATTACATTGGGACTGCTTCAATTGTTGAGAATGTTCTTCATGATAATGTAAGCATCAATTGTTACTTTCTGTGACTGTATTACAATGTGTTGAGGGTTAAAATGATGATGACAACAGTTTATATTATTAAATTTAAGGTGCTACATTAAACTGTGGTTTATTTATCGTTTATATTTTTATTTTTGAGTTGAGAGTTTTCATTTAAGTCCCGGGCAAATTTTATTTTTAAGGTTTTACTTTTATTATTTATTTTTATTTTATCTCATTAAAAACTGTTAACCCCCATATAGGGGCGTTACAGAATTTTTGGTATCAGAGCCTAGGTTCGGTTAACCTAGGGAGTGTAGCATCACTTTAAAAAAAAAATATTTTTGAGATGGTTTTGAAGCTGAATTTTCATTGTCATCATCAAAATGAACCTTCACATTGATTTATACAGTCTAGAAGGATGTAACATGGAAAGGCCATAGAATGAAAATATTAATAGTTATATGAGTACAATAATTATATAGAAGGAAAGTATTAATAGTTATGAGGGAATGATAATTATATGGAATGAGTTTATAAGTAGATTGCTTATGAGAGATTCGTATAATATTTGGATCTATAAGCATATCTAATTCGTATAAACGATGAGAAATTCGTATAGATACGAGGATTTAAAAGCCTTTTGTCTCGTGAAAAACAATAAGAAATATAAGGCTTGATTTATTGATTTTAAAGTTTGACATAGATATGCCAAATTTTTCGTAATTGATTCAAACCTAAGTAATGATTATGTGTGGATTCGATGGAGCACATAAGTGTCAATATCTTTTCTTAAAAGTTCTATTTATTTGAGGAATATGATATAAGTTGGGAATCATGGTATTGAATCTTGAGAGAGATAAATGTTAGACTTTTGGTCTGTTGAGACTGTGTAAAGTCTAGAATGCATGAATCTCAAAATTGGAATATTTTGTTACGTACATTGTATTTAAGTGTATCAGTGAATCTTTATATATAGATGCAATAGAAAAATGATCAATAGGAGTTTCCTTAAGTAAATCATAATACTTAAGGCACTTATAATAATTTTGGATAATTACAATAAAATGTTTAAGTTTTAGATGTTTAGATGTGAATCTTTTGGTTACTTAAGGTTTTGTTATATGAGGAAATTATATATTGTATAAGTAGAATTGTGGGGATTGTAGATGTTCTTAAGTAGTAACATCAAGTGTCTTTGTTCGTTGATATGGTCTACGTTGAAAGACGTAAATCGTATTGATTTCAAGGTTAGTCACATTCTAAACCCTTGGTAGCAATGATGATGAATCCATTGATAGATGTTGAGTATTAGGAATAACATATGGGTGTATGCATTGTTCAATAAGGTTTTGATTAAAACAAAATTATTTGAGTTGCTGGAAGATTATGTTGTTATGAAATGATTTTAAATATCATTCAGGAAGATCCTTGTTGTCGTTAAATTAGATTTGTTGTTTATAGTTAACTTTATCTATAGTGGGCTTTGAATTGGGTTTAAGATTCATACGAATTGGTTTTCAATTTTATGTTTGTTATTTAACTCGTTCCAAATGTGTTAAGGCCCGAAACAACCTGACCATTTTCAACTTAGAACATTTGGGCCTAGTTCAAATCTTAAATCAGTTTGATTCACACTGTCTCTCCCACGTGGTCTCTATACGTGTCATATACAGTGGTTTAATTATTGTTTACATATACGTTTACTGTGCATAAGGAGCTTATTTCTCCGAGTTCACTTTTTCTCTCTTAATTTGTTATTTTCTCTCTAAATCGCAAATCCTCTTCTTTTTCATTAAAATTCTTCTTTTCCTCTAAAAGAAGAAGGAATTCTAGGATTCTGCAATTTACTATCTTAATTTTTCCTTTCTATTTACTCTTCTTTCATCTCATCATGGACCCAAAGTACCAACACATGAGAAAGTATTTCCCATCACTCTCCCAAAAGATTCTCAGAAAGAAATACAAGGCTAGAATTACTCGGTTGTGGATTCTTATGCGTTTTGGCATCCCTTGTGATGTGAGAATGTTGATAGAGGGGAAAATCCGTCCGAGTGACTTTAGTCAAGATGTCGGTTTACCAGGAACGGGTACCAGTCGTAGTGCAATGAAAAGAAGAGCTCGTGCCATCGTGGTCGCTTGTAACAAATGTGGAAGACAAAATTGTAACGGTAAATGTACTTCACCTGGTTATATGTCTACGAATAGAGAGGATAAAATAAGGTTTTGTAGGGATGGACTTTCAAAGGAGAACTTGGATAGCATCCATCCTCCTCTCCACGGTCACCCTAGTGGATATGTTCAAGGAGCTATTTTTAAACTCTGGCCTAAATTTTATACAGAAAGACAACGCCTCAGGAATATGGTATTTCTAGATCCTGTTTGCCAAGCCATAAGAAAACTGGATGGGGAATAAGTCATCGCTCTATAAAGGTTATTTAGTCTTTACTTATTTGAAGCAGTTTTAGCTGATGTTCAACAGTTTGTGTTTTTCTTTTACTCAGAATATTTGCTTTTGTGTTTGAAATAATTGTGATTATTAGATTGATACAGTAAGTGTTAATATCTTATTTAATTTATGATTTTCTTAAATATATATATAATAAAATATATTATCTTATCAGACACGTTACATACGGTACAGTAATATGTTTGAATTTTGAAAAGCTTATCCAGATATTTCAAGATTTGTGTCTCAAATTTCAAAAGTTCTACAGTATTTGTCGTTTATATTAAATTTCTAGACTTGGTGTATATTTGTCAAAAAGTCTACAGTTGTGTCAAGAGGGTCTTCTGTCAAATTGTTCTCAATTGTCAAAAGTTATACAATTAGAGTCTAATCTTTTTCAAAAAGTGAATCAGATTTTCTGTAAACTATCAATCACCTTATCTTACTTTCTTATCCGCACAAGATTTTGTTTAAATCTTTGGATTACCTTTTCATTACCTACTCGTCTATCTCTTTAGCCCTTTTTGTATATTTCTCATCTTTAAAATCTCATGTAGAACCCGAAGTCTAAGTGGAGCAGACATTAAGCAACCACTTCTATAAACCAAATATGTCTACCTCCCAGTCCACGAAGAAAATAAAGAATGTCTGTGTCTTTTGTGGTTCCAGCCTTGGAAAAGATAAAGCTTATTTAGAAGCTGCAAATCACTTAGGGCAAGTCCTAGCACACAAGAAGATTAACATAATCTATGGGGGTGGTAGTATAAAAATGATGGAAAATATGGCACTAGCAGCTAGGTCTAGCGACGCTACATGTTGTAAGAATTTGGCCTCATATTCCAGTTGAAGGAAACCTTTATAAGGAAGCCATAGGTAAGGGAGAAGGAGTCAGGAGTATCCCTAGAAATTTTAAAGACATAATCTATAATTCTGATGCTTTTATAGCATTACCTGGTGGTCTAGGTACTCTTGAGGAAATATTCGTAGTTGCTTGTGGGCAATTGTTGGGCTTTTATTCCAAACCTTTGGGACTGCTGAATGTAAATGGTTTTTATGACGGTCTTTTGAAATTTCTAGATTACGCTGTGGAAGAAAACATCACTACAGAATCGGAGAGACAAATCTTTGTTACTGCTTCAACAGCTGAGGAATTGATAGATAAAATGCAAATCATACATCCAGAATCCGACACTGCAACATCCAAGCTTGAATGGGAAAGGGAAAGCCGGGAGCGGCCAATTGATTTGAATCTCCATCTGTAATCTTTTTGTTTTATCTATGGCATGTAGGCATGTGTGTCCGTATTTCGTGTGTTACGAATAACCGTTTACCTTGTATTCTGTGTTTCTTGTGGTACGTCGTTGTTCAATCTTTTAGATTCATTGAGCCTAATGCCGGGATGGCTGGATACGGAGTACTTGATGCTCTCGAAACGCATCCTTCTTAAGGTCCGATCTTTTGTTTATCGATGTTTTTGTATCCTCTAAGCATGCATGATATGGATAGCTGGTATACGGAGTGCCTTGTACTCTCGAAACGTATCCGTATCATGTTTGTAATGTGTAATATTCTGTTAATATTATGTGGAAGTACCAGAGTCAGTTATGGGGATATTCCATATGAAATATGAGTATATTATTTGGGTTGAATGTTTGTGTCATGAGGATAGCTGTTTAATGAAAAATATGTCGGGTATGTTTGCAACTCTGAGATTCCGTTTAATATCTCTATGAATAAGTTTAATGTATGGTTTTGAATAGAAGTGTTTGTGATATATGTTTTATGATTATGTTCTAGTTTATTAGTTGAGGTATGAAATCAAATATATTTGACTTTTCTTTACTCAAAAAGGAAAAGGAACCTAAAGATGAAGTATATAAAATTTCTCTGGCAATCTCCTTAAATGTGATTGTAAATCACAGTCCATGGACAATGAAGGACTGGAATCATGATATGGTCAATATGTATGCCTGATCAGATTCTTAGACTATTATACGGTGTTATAAGTTGAAACTTGTCAGAAATACTCTCATTGAGGGATTTAGGAGTAAGATTTATTATGCAAGTAAATAAGTGGAGATACGATGACTTAAATTTGGAGGACAAACAACATTAACGGTTTAGACTCGGAATTGGAATCATAATGGAATTAAAATTTTTACTAGTATTGCTAGAATTGAAATTTCGAGGACGAAATTTCTTTAAGGGGGGTAGAGCTGTGACACCCGTTATTCTCCTAACGGGTATTGAGGTAATTAAATTAATTTTTAGTGTATAAAAAAAATTGCTTCATTTAAATTTATTTTATAATATTTATTTTTATCTATTTTTAAATTTTCTAAAATTCTCCTATATTTATTTAGTATGATTACTAAAAAGCCTTAGAACTTCTAATAAATCTCAAAAATGTCATATTGGCATTATGTGTGTTAAAGTCTTTAGATGAGACATAAGGATATCTTTTCCAACTACTCTTGACCCTCATTTTCTTTATTTCCTCCGTGACATGCTTCAACATGTCTCCTCTATAATTGTTTCTATCACTTCTCTTCAAAGACTTCATCTTTTCTTCCTTTCTCTTCCACGGTTCCCACACTCTTCTTCTCATTTCTTTGCTGAAGCAAAATACTTAGAGAACTTCTTCAAGGCAGCCATAAAAATCAGCCACCATCACCTCCATTTGAGCAAGAATTTCAGTCATACCGAAGTAAAGGAACCTGTTTTGAAGCCATTTCAAGCTTCCAACTAACCATAATCCGAGGTTAGAATCTTATGAACAAATTTAGTCTTTCATTTATAAATTTTCTTTTATACTAAAGGATTATTCAAATTTGCGTTCTTAAACCTAAGTATATGTTTGTTGCTATTTTGGAGCATATGTATGAAGTCTAAGTGTATATGCCCTAGACAGAAAATTTATATTGTTAAACTTTGTAATACCTCTATGGGCAGTGGTTATTTCTTGAAATTCTAAGATTAAATTAAAATGAATTTTATGAATTGGTTTGCATATTTGAAAAGTAGCATCCTAGGCTTTCTAACGAGCTATCATAAACCTAAATCGGAGTTGTATTTTATTTTCTAAGAATTATTCAATTTTTGTATTGGAAACTAGTAAATCTGCCAGTTTGTTATGGTATACCAGCTGCTAACCTGAACCAAGAACCCATCTTTGCTCACCACCTAATTCTTTAATGTCTTGCAACCTTTCCAATATTATCCTAAGTGATTGATGAATCTTATTAGGGACTAAAACATATAGATTACTTGTTCACATTTTATATTGTGTTAAGACAAAAATTGTTTACTGTGGTATTCAAAAGAGATTTATATAAAAGCTTTAATGGCATACTAGTAAGATAGGTTTACACATGATTTATTTATGAATGTAGTTGTATGTTGTGCTTTAGTTTTAATTGTCCTTATGCACGCCTTAGGATCAAGGGAGTATGGAGCTAACGTTAATTGATTCCAGGATTAAAAGATTGTTGATAAGCTTGAAAGGTAGGGATTCTATTACTCATCTTTTGTGAGGTTTTTATAGAATTAAAATTGATTGTTTTGCCGCAATATATATATATCTATGTTGAACTAATATTATATGAGTATCACATATGAAACTATGACATGGACTCGTCTTGTATTGTACGGCGAGGAACATAATGAATTGACACATGTTATAAATTGAGAAGCATGGTTAGGAAAACTAACTCTATTAATAATGATTCAATATAGAGAAATTAGTGAGACATGAAGAGGGCGACGGTTACGTCCTTGGGCATGAATACCCTAAAAGGTAAAATAGGGGGAAGGCGATGACGCTTCCTTGGGTTGAAAGTCCCAGAACACACTGTACAGGAATCGATTTGGTGAGGACTCGGGGCTTGATGTCCCCTCTCCGGAACACCCTTGGAATGTTTATAGGGTGATCAAGTGCGCCCTTTTGGGTTTCGATGAGTTGAGTGATACTCAATTTAACATGGATACCTAGGAACAATGATGATTGGTAATATTTGTATAAATGTGTAATTATGACACTTGGTAATGATTAACTACGGTATCCATAAGATGTGATCATAATAAACCTCATAATCTGGAATATGATGTAACTTACTAACCATGCAGGTTTTAATGTGGTAATGATAAAAACCTAAAGGTGAGTAATGGCTTTCTCTACTGAGCATAGTGTCGCTCATTCCCTTATATTTTTATCTTTTCAGGACTCACTAAGTGTGAGGTGGCTACGAGAAATATAGTTGAGGAAGTGATGTAGCTATATTACATTGGGACTGCTTCAATTGTTAAGAATGTTCTTCATGATAATGTAAGCATCAATTGTTACTTTCTGTGACTGTATTACAATGTGTTGAGGGTTAAAATGATGATGACAACAGTTTATACTTATTAAATTTAAGGTGCTACATTAAACTGTGGTTTATTTATCGTTTATATTTTTATTTTTGAGTTGAGAGTTTTCATTTAAGTCCCGGGTAAATTTTATTTTTAAGGTTTTACTTTTATTATTTATTTTTATTTTATCTCATTAAAAACTGTTAACCCCCATATAGGGGCGTTACAATGTATATCTAGGATATTGGGTTTCATAATTATTAGGAGCTTGAATTTTATAGGTCTATCAAGTTCCCTTTATTAGCTCATGAAAAATCCTGTAACGACACGACATGCTTTTCCAATAATTGGTGACTTGTGTCAAATTATCGGATTAGTTGAAATTTGATAGGATTAGATAATTCATGTCTGTTTATTGGTTGAATTAATTTTATGAATAAATTAATTCAAGATAAACTTGTTGAATTATCAGAATTAGATAATTCATGTCTATTTATCGGTTCGATTAATTTTGAATTAATTCAAGATAAACTTGTTGAATTATCAAAAATATTTCTTTTCTTAGAGACTATCTATAGATGACTATTTTAATAAGATAACTTCTCTATTAGGTTGTTTGAATCGAAACTGAGGCTCTATCCTAAGAACCTTGGGTAGAAAATAAAAGATTTATAGGGATCGTTTATCGAAAGTTCGATAGGCCAATTTTTAAGTTCAGCCTGCTGATGGAACAAGTTCGGCCGTTTGATCTAGCAGTTTGACCTACCGACCGAGTGTTGAATAAATCATGCGTTTTCATGCAAATTTTATTAAATATTGATCTAGATTTGATTCTGATTCGAATTTTTGAGGCCTTATCTAATAAGGACTGGCTCCTGGGCCCAACCTCTATATAAAAAGAAGTGAGATTCATTGTTATTTAGATCAGTTGAGAAATCTAGAGTGAGACTCTGTTGGTGAGACTCTACAACTCCCCAAAGAGCTGTTGTTCACAAATCATGAACTATAGCTTTGGGTATTTCTCAATTGGTTGGAAGGAAAATCACCTAGTGGAAGAGCTATATGAGTGTGCCCACACACACACCGATCGTGGATACAGAATAGCAAAGAAGATTAATTGGTTAAGGTCCTTCTGGAACGCACATCTCTTCATAAACTATAGGAGCTTTTTGGCATTTACAGTTAGTAAGATCTGGTTAATTAATGCATATAGTGTGTCAAACTTGTGTCTTGAAAAATACTATGATATAAAAAATTTTAAAATTTCGCTGCGTACTATTTTTCTAACAATTGGTATCAAAGACATGGTTTTTATATAAATTTATGAGTTTGTGATTATGCTATACATATTATGTGATCTTGATCTCTCCTATGCTTGAATTTAATTTTTTAGAGAGTTGACACTCTAGGTTTCTATATATTTTTATGTTGTCATGGATTATATGATGAATGTTTATTAATTAATTGTGGTTGATTAAATTATTATTTAATTATTAATTAATTTATATCGATTATGATTCTTAGATGTTAGAATATGTATCTAGGTTTTTCATGTAATTAAATGACGGACTATTATCTCTGTCTAGGAATTATTATTTAATTTTAAATTTGTAAGAATTTTATAATTAAATAATCATTCGAAGAAGACGGATCTAGAAGATGGATGATAGCGTTTCCAGTTATTTCCTGAGTCTCTAATTTTATGTTTTGAATTGTTGAAAATAAAATTGATAAATTACATTAAAAATGGTATTTTCTATAAAAGGGTGAACTTTGCTCAGTCGCCATGCCGAACCCTCAGGTGCGGCAGGCTAATGGTCGCAGATCGGCAGGCCGAACTTCAAGTTTGGCAAGCCATCCGCGAGGTGGAAATCTGATGGCTCTGCGCGGCAGGCCAAACTTTTCAATTTGGTAGGCCGAACTGTCAAGATCGACAGGCTGAAGGGTCATGAATGGCAAGCCGATCATACAGATCGGCATGCCGGTAGAGACCTGTGATTTTTTAGAAAAGGTGCTTTTTTGATGCAGTTTTAATTTTATTTTTTGGACAATTCTAAGAAACATTAAATTTGGATATGATCGAAAATATAGAGTTTTCGATCTATACGAGATTGAAGACTTGAAGATGGAAGTTATATGAAGACAGATACAATTTGAAGATGCAAGGATGAAGAATCGATAATATGTTTTGTTTATTCTCTTGTAATCTTTGTTTCTTTTCTCTAAGGTGGAACCATAATATTACGATTATTTATTATTTTGCTTGTAGCTTTGCTTGTCTGCATTATAATATGATTTGCCATATATATTGATAATATGACATATAGAATGGGAATTGCTGCTCACTAAAAATTGTTGATGCAAGTTTATAAAATAAAACCTTGATTTCAAAAGAATGAGTGGGAGAAGGTTTTCGAAGAGAGGACCTACGGCCTTCATCGCTGGTCCATAGGTAGCACATGATGGTTCTAACCCCTAGGAAGCAACTTCATCATGTATTGGGTTGGATTTTCGAGAAAATAAGGTATTTTTGCATGATTTATGGTTGCATACTCCTAGGTAGTGATTATAAATCATGGATAAAATATTGAAATAATGATATACACTCATGTTAATTTTATTATTAACCTCCCTTAGGAGCTCTGTTAATAAAATTGATGGCCAAAGAAACAATTATTAATATATGTTAAATCATACGGGTCTTTGATGACATATATTAATCAAGAGGGGATGCATGATTTTGATTGAATTTGGCAATACTCTCCTAGGAGCTAGTTGATTCTGAGTTAGGAATAATCGTTTTAAGGTTGTGATATTTTTAAGGTTTTGACACATAAACACATTTGTATGTTTTATATAATTGTGTTATCTTACTAAATTATTATGATATGATTTCATTATGTTTGGTATATGATTCTTTATTGTACATTAAAAAGGTCTAAAAACGCTTAATCATCAATACTTGACAAAAACCAATTAACTGATGAGAACTATAATGATTGAAAATGAAACCTAAGCATCACCCTATCCTTTAAGAACTGAAATTTGTACTAACGACATCTTGTCCTCCCTAGCCTATGGGAGATTCCACCAACTATCAAATCCAAGCGTATGATCATTGGAAAGATGCCAATGATCAGGTCCGCTGCTATGTTATAGCCAGCATGAATAACGTGCTGCAGGCTCAACATGAGGATTATGAAACTGCTAAGCAGATCTTGGATAATTTGAAAGACATGTTTGAAGGCCAGACCTTAACAAAGCGGCAAGGGGCATTTTGGAAACTTTTTAGCTACAAACAAAGACCGAGGACATCTGTAAAGGAGCATATAATGTTCGTTATGGGTTACCTTGTTGAGGCTCAAACTAATGGAGCTGACATTGATACTAAAACTCAAATGACTATGGTTTTTGAGACTCTATCTAAGGAGTTTATCCCGTTTAGAGTTACATTTAATTTAAGCAATAGATGAGATATGACCTTGACGGAGTTGATAAAACAGTTCAAACTACTGATCAGGGAGTCTCCTGTAGGTGGTTAGGCCAACTTGGCGGCTGCTTCTGGTTCCAATCCCAATCCTGGGAATGGAAAGAAACAACGGACCAAGAATGGGAAGTCTTTTATTCCTGCAAATGGCAAGAACAAGAAGAAGAAGAAGATCCCAAAGAAGCTAAAGTGCTTCTTCTGCGGAAGGTCGAGCACATTAAGAAGAATTGCAACGACTTCCTTTCCCGAGGAGGTATGTGTGATCTTCTATATTTAGAACCTTGTTTGGTTGAGGAACCCAATGACATTTAGGTCATAGATTCTAGAGCAACTAATCATGTTTGTGTTTCTCTACAGGAGTTCAAAGAAACGAGAAGTCTGCTGCATGAAGACTTCACGCTTCGAATGGGCGATGGATCCTTGGTCTTAGCTGAAGCAGTGGGAGACGTCCATCTATATTTTGATAATTATAGGAATTTAATTTTATGAAATTGTTTTTATGTTCCTAAATGTAAGAGGAATTTAAGTTCTATAGCTTGTTTATTTAAAGAGTCCTATTTGGTTTCTTTTAATAGTAAAGTGGTGATTCGAAAAATAAATCTTTTATCTACTCTAGATGGATGCAAAATAATCTATATTTTATCAAACCTAAGATGGACTTACTACTTAATGTTGAGATGAATGATAATAATTTTAAAAGACTTAAAACTTCTCACTCTAATAAGACTTGTCTTTGCATTTACAACTTGGTCATATTAACTTGAATAGGATTCAAAGGTTGGTAAGGGATGGACCTTTAAGTAACTTAAAGGTGGAATATATACCACAATGTGAATCTTGTTTGGAGGGTAAAATGACCAAAAGACGTTCAGGTCTAAGGGCAATAGGGCCGAAGGGGTTCTAGAACTTATGCATAGTGATGGTTGCGAACCGATGAAAATAAAGACCATCCTGTTAAGGGATGCAAATAAGTTAGAAGCACGTTCGGAAGTTTGCGTATTTGTAGGATATCCAAAAGGGATTAAAGGGGGTTATATTTATAACCCAAAGGAAAATAAAGTTGTTGTTTCAACTAATGCATCTTTACTTGAGGAAAGTTACATGGACGACTTTAAGCCTCGAAGCAAAGTGGTGCTCGAGGAGTTGAGGAGTGATCTAATCACTCTAGGGGTTCTAGCAGAAACCACTCCAATCGGTGTAGAAAAACCAAACGAACCCAAAAAACAACCTAAGATTCTTCGGCGTAGTGGGAGGATCGGTCGACAACCCGAGCGGTATATGTTCAATGGTGAGGCCTTCTTGGTTGAACCAGATGAACATGACAGGGATCCTTACACTTACGCAGAGGCTATGGAGGATGTTGATTCAAAACTCTAGACAGAGGCCATGAACACAAAGAAGAAGTCTATGGGGATTAATCGGGTCTAGGAGCTTGTGGATCTTCCCGAAGGGTTAAAACCCATAGGGTGTAAGTGGATCTATAAGAGGAAAAGAGGAGTAGATGGAAAGGTCGAAACCTTTAAGGCTAGACTGGTAGCAAAGGGTTACACGCAAAATGAAAGAATCGATTACGAGGAAACATTTTCGCTTGTAACCATGCTTAGGTCCATTCGGATTCTCTTGTCCATAACTGCCGCACTCGACTACGAGATTTGGCAGATGGATGTCAAGATAGCTTTTCTAAATGGCTATCTTGATGAGTCCATTTATATGGAGCAACCAAACGGGTTCAAGGTTAAGGGTCAGGAGGGTAAGATTTATAAGCTGCTAAAGTCAATATATAGACTTAAGCGGGCTTCCCGTTCTTAGAACATAAGATTTGATTAAGCGATCAAGACTTATAGGCTCACAAAAAATGTGGATAAGCCATGTGTGTACAAACATATTAAGGATTGAAAGGTAGTTTTTTTACTGCTCTATGTAGATGACACTCTGTTAATTGGCAATGATGTTGGAGCGTTGCCATCGGTCAAATTATGGTTGACCAAGCAGTTTAACATGAAGGACTTGGGTAACGCTAATTTTGTTCTAGGTATCTAAATCTTTTGGAATAGGTAGAAAAAAATGATAGCTTTGTCTCATTGTCAAAGACTTTCCAACCATCTAGGTCTGGAATTACTCTTTCTAAGAAAGACTTTTCAAAGTCTGAGGAAGAAAGACAATACATGAAGAATGTGCCTTATGCTTCAACAGTGGGTAATCTCATGTATGACATGCTTTACACATGACTAGATATTTGTTATGCGGTTAGGATTGTAAGTCGATTTCAGATGAATCCAAGACCGAACCATTAGATTGCAGTCAAGCATATTTTCAAGTACCTGATAAAGACTTGATGGTATATACTTGTGTATTCGCCTGAGGACTTAACTCCTCTAAGATACACTTATTTGGATTTTCAATCTTGTCTGGATTCTAGGAGATCGACTTCAGGTTTTGTGTTTACTTTGGGCAGCAGTGCCATCAGTTAGAGAAGTGTGAAGCAAGATTGCACTTTGGATTGAATGATGGAGGCCGAGTATGTGGTAGTTAGTGATGTTTCGAAAGAAGCTGTGTGGTTCCGTAAGTTTCTTGGGGATCTTGAGGTAGTTCCTGGTATGGATAAGACGGTATCACTGTACTGTGATAACAGTGCAGCGGTAGCTAATACTAAAGAACTAAGATTTCACAAGAAAAGTAAGCATATTAATCAGAAGTATCATATGAGCGCTCAGAAGTCCTAAACACACTGTTCAAAAAATAAAAATAAAAATAAAAAACAAAAATCATGTTTACGTTAAAACGTAAACTTGAACTTATTTATATATATATATATATATATATATATATATATATATATATTAAAAGGTCAAACGTATATTGATATAAAACATACATATATATATATATATCTAATATACATAATAAAATCACGTCTTACATGATTTGGTTAATTAAAAATAAAAAAGAGATAAGGAATATAAATTATATCCCTTCCCCATATATTTAATATGGTAGTTGTTTTAAATTTAAAATTAATTAAAAAATAACTAATTGCTTAGATATAAAAAGGTAGAGATAACAATTATTTCTACAGATCTATCATTCACGTAACTTTTGCAGAATACTCAGAGGAAAAAACTGAAAGTTCTTCTCTGAAAAAAAGGAAAAAAAAAGTCTGTTATCTCATGTGTTGAGTACATAACAGATTCAAAAAAGTATGAGGTTAATTCATTATTGCAGTTTGATGCCCACTCATCTTTCCATTGGTGTGAGGCTTGGTTTAGAAGATCGTGGTGTCAAAAAGAAAAGTTAAATACCCTGATAGTCTTTAAAATATTAATAAAAATTTCGAAAGCTTTTTATTATTAATTAAAATTATATAGCTATTCTTGATTAATAAAGTTTTTAAAAAATTTTTGTTTCTCAATGATTCGTTCTTTCCGCTGCGTTTTGTATTTTATTCCTAACACATTGACTGGTGGATAAATAGAGGCTAATAATTTGTGACACCACATGAAGAGCTTCCACAAACATATTCATCGTCTCTGGGCTATTACTGTCTTCTCAGCTAGGCGTTGTTCTAATTTTCAGAGGAAAGCTTGATTCTCCTCTTCTTTCTTCGTACTGAAAATGAATCAAGTAATTTGACTAGCTATTATTCTTAGATCGCTTCACTTCTTTCATGTAATGTTGCTGGAAGCTCAAAATATGTTGATGTGTCTGATTTGTTTCATTTTCTGGTTTCTTATTCTGACAACTTCTGGATTGGATAAATGTTTGAAATGGGAACCAATTTTTGGGTAAAAGCAATAATGTGATTGAAAAACTCGTGTATAATCTGTAAAAATCATAGGAAGTAGAAGCTCCGAATCAAGCTATATGGATTAGACCCAGTTGAGTTCTTATGTGCGTACAGAGAGAGTTCTGCGGAGCATGTTCAAATCCACGCATTTTCTTTTTTATGCCTGAAAGTTCAAATTTGTGGAATTTTATAAAATTTGGATCACTTCTTATACTCGGGTTTTTTATTATTATTAAAAACGAGTATTTCTACTGTGTAGGTTTTACGCCCCACAATATCAATTTAGCATTTGATTTTGATTTTTTTGTCCATCTTCAGGCTTTTTGTCTTAACATTTTGCTTGTTTTTCCCTTTGGTGAATTCAGCCCATGGTTATATAACAAGAGAGATTGTCAACAGACAACAATCTTTGATATTCCATAAGAAGAAAGAAGCTACTCTCTCTTAGGCTTAACAAATTTCAACAGTCTTTGTCCTTCACTTGGTAAAAAACCTATTAGAAGCTTTGGAAGAGCTTATTGTTTGCCTTGGAAGGTCGGTCTTAATCAACCATACCACATTACTCAATCAGATAGGGAATACCTGTGTGGAGAAAATGGGGAGAGAAAGAGTCCGTAAGATCCACATATTAGTCATTCCTCTTCCTATCCAAGGCCACATAAACCCAATGCTCCAATTCTCTAAGCGCCTTGCTTCTAGAGGATTGAAAGTCACGTTAGTCACCGCCTTTTCAAATAACGAGGCGATGCAAAATCAAGCTGGCTTAATAAGGTTCGAGCCAATTTCCGACAGGCTCGAAGAGAATGACAAAATAGAGAACATGATTGAATGGTTCCAAAACATGGCGTCAAAGAGATTGCCCGAGCTCATTGTGAAGCAAGAAACTTATGGATGCCCTGTCAGTTGCCTAGTGTATGATTCGGCAATGCCATGGGTCCTAGACTTGGCTAAACGGCTTGGTCTTTCCGTGGCCTCATTTTTCACTCATTCTTTTGCTGTGGCATGTGTTTACTACTTTCTCCATCAAGGGTTGCTGAGAGCTCCCTTGGAAGAGCCTCAAGTTTCTTTAGCTGGATTGCCACCACTTAAGGCACATGACCTGCCCTCTTTCATTTATGATCCAGGGTCCTACCCATCATTTCTGAAATTAGTCGTTGGCCAGTGTTCGAATATAACCCAAGCAGACTGGGTCTTCTTCAGCAATTTTTACGCCTTAGAAAAAGAGGTACTTTACAAACTCACCATCGCATTTGCATAACTTTAAACATTTTGCTTTCATAAAAAAGTTGGTGCAATCGAGAATCTAGTATGAAATCAACTTATGTGTTTCAAAGAAACCAGGTTGTTTTCTTTGAAACACGTACATTGGGCTTATACAATTGTCTCAACTTATTTTCTATATTATAAGTACTCAAGTACACATCACAAAAGAACCAAGAACTTTTCTTCTAAGGAAAAAATAAATTAATAAATAACAATTGTCTCAACTTTTTCTCTTTTGAGAGAGCTTGTAACCGATGGGATGTTGTCAAAAAGCCATTCAAACTTGCTTAAGCGTATTTATGGAGTCATCAGAAATAGAGCATATTTCTTGTTTTTAATCTTCTCTGCAGTTTTTTTAGGATACAACCTAGATAGAACCTCCAATAAATGTCCAATAGGATGTGGAGAAATTAAATTAAAAAAAAAAAAACATGTCGAATTTTGGGAAGAGTTGAAAGGAGTGGCCCTTTGGACTTCCACTCGTTTAGCTTCTTCTTCTTCTTCTTCTTCTTTTTTGGATAGCAATCCACTTGTTTAGCAGAAATATTTAATTATGTGTCTCAAGAAACAGTCTGCTAGCCCTGATGAAGCAAACTGAATCCTCTTTGCTATACCATAAGATGCACTTTTATAATGTTGAAGAGACGTGTAATTGGGATGAAAACTCTCATACAAATTAATTCAAAGCCTTTTACTGCGGTGATGGAGGTTTCATGAGTCTCTATTATATAATTTTTCCCATTCTTAGATTGATTCAGAACTGTTTGACAGATCTGTTCGCCTAGAATTCCTAGAATTTTCTGGAAAAAAACAAATAAATAAAAGTGGGAAGCCGAATATTCAGATCTGTGGCTTTTGTTGAACATGATTAGCTTTCAGAGAACATTCCATCAGTTCTGAGCTCCCCCCTTCTACTGAGATCAAGAGGTCCTTGAAGTTTCTAGTGACTATATGCCCTTATGATCTGTGACAAGTTCTCTATTTGAGTACTACAGGCACTAATCACAAGGTATGAAGCAGATTAATTTGCTGTCTACGGATACGTTCGTGGAGCTATTGTAACCCTCACCCCCTCCTTCTTCTCTTAGCCCTTATTATTATTATTATTTTTTTCTAGAAAGCAGGATGTTTTTTAAATATTATCTCATGAACATTTGACAAGATATATGTAGAAATGTACTAGCTTTATCCTCTTGTGCAAACCTTCAAGGGGACGCTGGGAGAAAGGAAATGTTTTTCATTGACGAGCAGTTCTTAGTTTTCCAAAACAAGGAAAAAAAAATTGTTGCATATTGATAAAACAGGTCTATGTTTTTTTCCCATAATTTATGCTTAGGTCTACTGTAATTGACGCCTTTTTTTGGTGATTACGCTTTTAGAGTGTTAATTCATGCAAAATTCTAATCAGGTGGTTAGCTGGAGGAGAACTCTACAGCCGATCAAGACAATAGGACCAACCATTCCTTCCATGTACTCAGACAAGAGGTTAGAGGACGACAAGGATTATGGGCTCGGCCTCTTCAATCCCAACGCTGATACTTGCATGAAGTGGCTAAACTCAAAGGAAGTAGGTTCAGTTGTTTACGTATCTTTCGGAAGCATGGCCAACCTCGGAAACAAGCAGATGGAGGAACTAGCAGAGGGACTAAAGAGAAGCAACAGCAATTTCTTGTGGGTGGTAAGGGAATCAGAGGTGGGAAAGCTTCCTAGCAAGTTTGTAGAGGAGACATCCGAAAAGGGTCTTGTTGTGAATTGGTGTCCTCAGCTAGAAGTTTTAGCTCACGAGTCCACGGGTTGCTTTGTGACTCATTGTGGGTGGAACTCAACTCTTGAAGCACTTGGCTTGGGAGTTCCTATGGTGGTGATGCTGCAATGGACGGACCAAACGACTAACACCAAGTTTGTTGCCAATGTGTGGCATGTCGGCCTCAGGGTGAAGGCAGATCCAAGAGGAATTGTCCCAAGAGAAGAACTAGAGCTTTGTATACGGGAAGTCATATTGCAAGGAGAGAGAGGGAAAGGTGTTAAAGAGAACTTAACTAGGTGGAGAGAATTGGCCATGGAGGCAGTGGATGGAGGAAGCTCTAACATGAGCATTGATGAATTAGTAGCTGAACTTATAAACAAGCCAAAACCAGGTTGATTAAAGAGGAAAATGTCACAACTAATAGAAAGTGAGTCTCACACTGTAGACCCCTAACAAATCTCTCTTTTGAGTTACCAACACTATAAACCCAACACTATACAGGCCTTGGCAATATCTGAACCTTCCCCACACAAATTGTTTTGCAACCAATCTGATTTGTACGTCTTACATTAGTGATCTGAATTGCTTTAACCTTTACTTGACCAAATAAATGCACTGTTTGATTATTCCATAACTTTTCTTTTTATCACTTGCTTTTGTGGGAGCTGACAGTAAATGAATCTTTTTGAACTTGGGTTGGGAATTGGAACTCTAGATCCCAACAATAAAGGTTGGTGTGACATAAATCGTGTCTTTATAGTAGTAAACAAAAACGTAATATTTTAGTCTTTGTCATTTAAATAATAATAAAAACGAACTACATGGGATTTCAAGACATGCAATTCCTGTGACACAAATTCTGATACAATACTAAATGTGTAAGCCAAGTTCTTAGTTCATAATACTGAGACGTTAATGGATTTTAGTGGAGACAATTCAGCCCCCATGTCAAATGTGTGGGTTGGGGTTTCTAATCCGATTAATAGGCTTATTCTCATAACTAACAAGTCCACAATTTCCTTCCAATCAAACCGGTTCTACTGTTTTTTCTTTTGACAGAGAAATCAATCATGGTATTATTGTTACGAATAAACAAACGGGTGGTGTTTGTGGGATTCTCATTGCTTGCCATATATACTTATTTCATCTTTTCTTATATCTCACAGGACTCGTCCCAAAAAAATACCAGATATTCCCTCTCAAGACCCTGCTCCGGGCCAAACTGGTGGGTTTGCCTTTCCGTGTGGATGCAGATACTTGTCCAACGGAAACTGGATCGTCAATGGGGCATGGCCTCAGGCCTTCATTTTGAGTCAGGTGCAGGTCAAAGCCCAGGTGGTGGTGGTTTTGGATTCGGGTGCCACAGCTCTTCTTCAGCTGGAGATAGTAACTCACCGTCTCCCATAGCCGTCGGTGGAGGTGATTGTGGTGGTGGCAATGGCAGTGGTGCTGGCAGTGGCGCAAATTTTCAGTTTGGATTTGGTGACGGTTTTGGGACCTCTCCTGACAATCCTATGTTCATTGATTGATGATCGTACTGAAAACAACAATAATAATATGCATGATGGACGGGATGGAAGAGGCTAACAATAGATATAGCATGGGGTTAAATAAAGTTGATAAGCAAATTTGCTATTTAAATTGTGTTGACATAGAAAATCCTCATTTGATAGATGTATTATTGCGTGTATACCTAAATTTTAGCATATGTACTCATAAATTACAATATGCTTTTAAGTTTCTCTCATGACCAAAAACACCTGAAATCAACGCAAAATAGATGTGATTATGGGTTGTAGAAAGCTGAAGCACCAGATAGAGATCTGTGACATTAGTTTATAGATAACTTTGTCGGAAAAGTGTCTATGTCTAATATTAGCAAAGTGCAAATCTCGTATTCTGGTGCGTACGTGTAATTGAATAGGTTGAATTTTGTTATGGATATTGTTAAAACCTAAACGGTCACTAATGAATCAACATTTTGGTAATTGGACTTGAATTATGGTGATCAAATTTCATATTGGGGGCTTCGCATAAATCTGGTCTTTCGTGACTCAGCAACAGTTGTCATGTCATCGACGGGTTTCTACGAAAAGCTGATGATACTATATGTTTTTTTGTCATTTTTAATGTGTTTATCTCTTTTTTTTTTAGAATGAATGTTGTAAGAAGAAAATGTGGCCTCCCCTCCTTCGGTCTTGGTTTGTATTGTTCACTGTTGATTAACAACGATGCGTATGGTAATTGGCAACTAGATTTGACTCTATGTTGGGTTGCATATGCACTTATCTAGGAAGGTTTGCTCTTGGCTGATTGTTTTTGCTCATCGACAGTAATAGTATCTTGTAACGAGTCATTTATAAGCTCTATTCTAGGTGTTGAGTGAGCTTTTCCCTTTGGGTTGCGACGCTTGTCTTTTGTCCTTGTGCTTCATCTGTTAGTGGATTCAGTCTTTGTCTAGTGTCAAATTTGCCCACGGTAGTAGACGATCATATGTGACTTTATTTGTACTATTTTTGTTTGAATGAAGTTTCATTTTCAAAAGAAAAAAAAAATCATTACCATGTTCGCAATATTACAAAAGGAACATAGGCCTCAACATTATAAAGCTAAAATAATGAAAGGAAAGTTATAATAAATAGGCCACAAATTTAAAAAGTAAATAACATATTTTTAAACTATTAAAAATAATGGTTATTTTAGTCTTTTAAGTGTTTTTTTTCTATTTTATCCTTGGATTTTTTTTTTCTCTTTTCCTCAAATTCTCTCTCTTAACAAATCTCTAATTCTGCTGTCACCGGCCATCTCCTCTCACCGTTGTGGCTGATGACACCATCTCCCTTTTCAACCTTAAAAAGTGATGATCTACATAACTTTATCATCCACATGTTGAGATTCCGATCACCAAGATTCAGAGCTTCCAAGGTCACCACCATATAGAGTCGCAATAGAGTTCACAGGTGGCCTGAGAGGAATACTTTGACGATGATGGCGAGTGGCGTTCTTGACAACGATGAGGAATGAGAAGATGGGGAAGGAGAGGAAGAATACAATGACTGATCTCACCGGAGAGAGGAAGAACATACAATCTCGCCATGTGGACACTATCACCATGGTCGTCGTTTTCGTCATCAAAGAGAGGGAGGGAGGGAGGAGAGAGATAGGGTTTGGGTTTTTGCTGATTGGGTTATTTTGGGTTATATTTCTATAAATAAATTCAAATTTTTAATTAATGCTATTTACTAACTTAATAAAAGTTTTGACTTATTTATTTTTAAAGTAATTTGTATCAGTGGTCCCTCAGCTCTTTAGAGTGATACTGTGGTCCTTTTGTTTTTTAATTTTGGCAAAACAATCTATGAACTCTAAAAAGCTTGGCAAAAAATGTTGTATTAGGGTACACATTAGGTGGGTTGTGTGTGTTTTTTTTTTAAATCTCAACTCATCCAATTAAAGTTTAGGTTTGTTGATTTTAAATTTAACCCATCCAATCAACCTAAAGTTCAAAACCAACCCACCCAAACTTTGATGGATTAGTCAGGTTAAGTAATATAAAAAGAAAAAAAATCAAAACTCACAATTTAACTCAAAATGAATCAAAACAGCTAAAATTTATAAGATGTTAGTCTTATAAAGGTCCAAAATTATCTCTGTAAGTTAAAACCAATATAAAGATAAAGGTTATGCAGCAGAAATTCAAATCACTCAACTAACCATTGGCCTCTCACTAATTTTAACACATGAATAAAGCAGGATTAGGAATGAAAGAACTTTTATTATCTTTTCTTCTCTCACTACACGCCTATCTTAGGATTCTCTAGTAAAGTTTTTGTAGTATAACCAAGACTCTCAATTGTGTATAAAGGTGGCTTCTATTTATAGAGAATGAAAGATCTAATTTATCTTGAAAGCTTCTTTTATTTTAATTTTAAATATCATATATTTAATCAAAATAAAAAAGACAACTTTCCCTTTCTCTTCTCTGCTTGTGGCACCACACATAGAGAATCTCTTTGTGCTTGTGACGCCAGTCACCTGCTAGAAGAGGAAGGAATACTAATTATTACTCAATATGATTAGTTTGCATAATTCAAGTTTTTCAATTTTGAATAAATCATTTTTATCAAAATTAGAAACTTCTTAAAACATAAAACCTAGTGGATAAGACGGACTGCACAGGGAACCCTTCCATGTGTCTATTACATGTCTCACCTAGTGGGGGGCCCACTATGTATCTTCTAAAATTAATTATTATTTATTATTAAATAATCATATTATTTAGTAATTATAAATTAATTTACAATTAATTTTTTTAAGTTATATTTACTTTAGAATTTTATAATTTTAAATTAATTAACTAAATCATTTATTCCACTTGTCCAATCAATGTTTATAAAGATGGCACAGTAATTTCAAGCTCTAATTAAACCAATATGTTAACTAAAATCTTTAATTCCAATGTTACTTCATTAAAAACTTAAAATTGCACTCTTTTATTAATCCCAATGTTACTTTACTAAAAACTTGGAATTGCATGCTTGAAATTATAGATATAATTACTCATATTATAGAGTTGTCTATTTGCTATAGTTATTGTATATAAATTGATCCTCTATAAGTGATTCATAATTAGAGCTCGATAAAATTCACTAACCTTTCTAATTACTTCTTTATCCTTGAGTGCCATTGATTCTCTAATAAATCGTAATATATGAACTTAGTTACAAATTAAGCACTCATATCATTCAAGACTCAAATCAATAATTAAGAGAATTATTTATCTACTTCTTATTGAAGAAGGAATGGATTTCATCTTATAATCATAAATATGTGTTTATTAATAATTCGGGATTAAGATCATCTTATATATGACCATCGGTCGATATAATTAAAACTTGGTATATTCTAACAGAAATTATTTAGCCTTTCATATCACATTGTCTAGGTTCTATATAATCTTATTATGTATAGTGAACTCTTTTAATGACTCACTACTTAACGATTAGGATAAGACCATTCTACTCTCAATAGAAATGATATGCACTAGTAATGCTCAATTAAAGATTTCATACTAATTGAATAATTAATTATATATTACTGAATATTTTAATTATCACCCTTAAATATTATCCTCCTGTATATAACACTTAATATTTGAAGTCACGTAGATAATTACCGAATTTTTATGATATCCATAAAATCTTAAAAATATATGCACATAAATATAATGAAAAATTCACTTTATCTATTTACAAATATGTCATTTGCAAAAACTTCATATGCTTTAAGGACATCTATCCTAACAGTTGTCCTATTGTAGAGAAGACAATATATAAAAATACCAGTATGCCCATAAAATAAACTCACGTGAAGGGGACGTGTATTTCCATAATTATTATTATTATTATTTACGGATTTGAACGATACACTATTAATTGCCAAGGTTTTAAGAAAATAATGAACACAAATATAATACAAATTTCACTTTATCTATTTATAAATATGTCATTTGTAAAAACTTCACATGCTTTAAAGGCATCTATCTTAACAGTATTCCTATTGCAGAGAAGATGCTATATAAAAATACCATAGTATTCCATAAAATAAACTCACCTAAAGTGAAATTTTAATTATAGTTGTGTTCAAATAGACCTTTAATTTATAAAGGGCATATTTATAAATAGATAAAGTAAAATTTTCATTATATATGTGTTTATGTAGATCTTTATAAGTAGATCACGTGAAGGGCACGGGCATATTTATAAACGGCACATTACAATTGTATTTCCATTACAATTGTATTTCCATTAGTTTTTTTGACGGATTTGAAAAGTAGGCTATTAATTGCTAAGGTTTTAAGAGTTTAAAATTATTTTGTTAAAATTAAAAAAAATCAAAATATCAGCTATTAAAAAATTAAGGAATCATTAAATCATTGATAAAAATTACTCTTATTTTTATTTCTCGTTATTGTTGGTCTAGTTCCCTTATGCACCCGACAATGAATTGCTTGAATGAAACACTGATAATAATAAGAAAATGGAAAGATGTTTGGGCCCAATTGGAACCCAAATCTATCTAGGGCTCTACCAGAAAGCGCATTTAGCAGTTTGACAAAAACTACACGAAGGAAACCTCTACACAAGCACAAACGAAAACTCTTAACACTGGTAAAAACGAGAGCACAAACTCTATCAATCCCCAGATTTTGATCTTCCTGATGTTTGGCTTACGAGCTTCGGCTACAATCTTCTCCAATATTCGTCGTCAAATTCTTCAATCTTTGTCGGTGAGTTTTGAATAATAATCCTCCATTTTTGAAAACATCAATTTCCGACGATCCGATGCCTTCAAAGAAAATTTTCAATGCGAATGAAAACAGAGAAGATTTTCAATATTCGTGAATTTTCTAGGCATCCAATTTTGGACTTTTATATAAATCGTCTGAATTTCATTTTTACTCAACCAGTTGCAGAGTCGATGCCAGCGAGCGCAATGGATGTTCGTGAGAGCGGGAATGGAGATTCCGGACGATAAGCGCCTCGAGTACGCGCTTCCGTACATCCATGGAATCGGGAGAGCTAGAGCTCGCCAAATCCTCTCCGATCTGAGCTTGGACAACAAGCGCGTCAAGGACTTGACCAAAAGAGAGGTCTACATTCTCGGCGAGGAGCTCTCCAAATACGCCATCGGAAGAGAATTGGTAAAAAAAAAAAAAAAAAATCCACTCTCTCTGTGTTTTGCCTTAGCACTGTTTGGTTAATTTTGGGGGGGTTTCAATTTCAGAGGAGCTACGTTGAGAGAGACGTGAAGAGACTGTTGGATATTCAGTGCTACAGAGGGATTAGGCATAGCGAGGGATTGCCTTGCAGAGGACAGAGGACGAAGACCAACGCTCGAACCAAGAAGAGTCAGGGATTTCCAGTGAAGGCGAAATAGGCAGAATCGATTTGGTTATTTTTCTTTCTCTGAATTTGCCATATGGTGAAGTGCATGTCCTTTTGGTTTTGGTGGGGTTTTGGAAATAAGAAATTCTTCACAGGTTACAAAATTTTCCCATGTCGATTGATATAAAAGATGTCAATTGGGTTTTTGAAGCGGGATGTACCCTTTTTTGGAATCTTTGTCGTTGTCAAACATTTTCATGGACAATTGAAAGAAAACCGAGCATGCTGCGAAATCACTGCTTTTGTAGGCTAAACTTGTTAGTTGTTTCTTTCAAAAGCAAACAAGAGATGTTATAATTCTACACTAATATGACTTGTTGTCTTTATTTAGTTCTCTACTGGTTATTAGATGTCTGCTATCGGAAGCAACATACCGAGCCAAGGTCTTTTATCTATTGTCAATAGCATTTTTGGCAAACAGTTTGTATTGAAAGAATGAGTTCACATACTGTAACTGTTTTTTTCTTTACATTGTAGCTGCAAAAAGCTTTTGACCTCGGACAGTGCACATATGTCAAGTAAACGCAAGTCGGGTTGAGTTGCCACTTATTTTTGCTTTGGCCAAAATTTTTGCCTAAGAAGCCAGCACGGTGAAACTTAAAGAGTAGATGAAGATAGTTTGAACGATGAGAATAGTAAAAGAAAAATAACCAATGAAATAATGAAACTTTCTAAGCTGTTTACTTGCGTTTACTTATCATATGTGAAACGAGAATTTGATTTTAGGTTGATAGATCAACTATGGTGTGACTACAAATTGATCATCATCTAAACGCTTGAAAATTTATACCTGCACGGTGCGACTACAAGTAACCTGTTGTATTGTATCATAGCTCAATTGATAAGACATTTAAAGAAAATAGAAGTCTGATACTCGGTAAATTTCCTTTAGAAAAGGGTTAGGTACTCAACAACCATAGAGCGTTGGGGAGAACGATTGAAATTGAAAATGTTGATTAAAAATTATAATATGTTAAAGTTTTACATTATAGTAATTTTTTACTTTTTATTATAGCTATTAAGAGCTGTATATTGTTTGTTAGATGCCAAAAAGTCTCAAACTCCCACAAAAGACATTGACTGCCTAGTAATAGTATGTAGAAAATGGCAAAAAGGGGTAACCAAATGCAGCTCAATTGTGGAAAAATTCAAACGACTTAAAGAAGGGGGGAAAAAAGGTGTCTTTAATACATATTAGAAATTAGGGGGTTATACGCGTTTGAAAGCAAGCATTAGTTAAATCAGGCATAAAAGGCATAAAATATCTAGGAGTCAAGGCCAGTGGCTAAGAGATATCCAAGAGCAAACGATTCTTATCTAGAAGTTTCAACCCAAAAAAAAAAAAAAAAGAGTCGACTAGAAGGGACGAATATAACGCTGTTGATGGATAAAATGAATACCATTTAAACATGTAAGGCCCAAAGAAAGAAGGGGGCGGAATGGAGAAAGGAAAGGGACAAGGGCGGTCTTGCTTGGCGCGAAGGCTGCTGGTTCGGGGGTAGGGTACTAAAGGTCCTCGGACTTCCAGGCGGTTTTTCTTTTGGGCAGTTGTTCACCGTTGGATCTCGCCAATTCAGCCCCCTATAGTTTTCGTTACCGAGATATCTTTTTTTTTCATTGTTCCCAGGGATTTTTTGGGTTAACAATTTGGAATGAATTAAAATAAAAATCAAAAATAAGAGTAAACTTTAAAAATAAAGCTACTCGGGACTTAAATGAAAACTCTCAAATCAAAAATAAAAAAATATAAACGATAATTAAACCACAGTTTAATGTAGCACCTTAAATTTAATAATATAAACTATCGTTATCATTATTTCAACCCTAAACGTATTTTAATACAGTCATAGAAAGTAACAATTGATGCTTACATTATCATGAAGAACATTCTTAGCAATTGAAGCAGTCCCAAAGTAATATAGCTACATCGCTTTCTCAACTATTTTTCTCGTAGCCACCTCACACTTAATGAGTCCTGAAAAGATGAAAATATAAGGGAATGAGTGACAATATGCTCAATAGGGAAAACCATTACTCACCTTTAGGTTTTTATCATTACCATATTAAAACTTGTATGGTTAGTTAATACTCATCATTATCCAGATTATAAGATTTATTAAAATCGTATTCCGTAGATACAATAGTTAATCATTACCGAGTTTCATATATATACATATATGTAAATATTACAGTTCATCATTATTCCTAGGTATTCACGTTCAATAGAGTATCACTCAACTCATCGAAACCCAAATGGGCGCACTTGATTACTCTCTAAACATTTCAAGGGTGTTCCGGTGAGGGAACATCAAGTTCCGAGTCCTCACCAAGTCGATTCTTGTACAGTATGTTCTAGGACTTTCAACCCAATGAAGCGTCATCACCTTCCCCCGATTTTGCCTTTTAAGGTATTCATGCCCAAGGACGTAACTGTCACCCTGTTCACGTCTCACCATTCCTTTATATTAAATCGTTATTTATAAAGTCAATTTTCTTAACCATGCTTCTCAATTTACAACATGTGTCAAATAATACAAGACGAGTTCTACATCATCATAATATGGATATAATCATATACATTCAAAATACCATATACATATTTCGCATCATAAAACAACCAAAATTTTAATTTACCAAAACTTCACAAAAGATGAGTAATAGAATCCCTACCTTTCAAGCTTATCACCAATCTTTTAATCCCGAAATCAATTAACGTTAGCTCTACACTCCCTTGATCCTAAGGCATGCATAAGGACAATTTAAAACTAAAGCACAACATACAACCACATTCATAAATAAATCATGTGTAAATCCATCTTACTAGTGTACCATTAAAGCTTTTATACAAATCTCTTTTAAATACCACAGTAAACAATCTTGGTCTTAACATGATATAAAATATATACAAATAATCTATATGTTTTAGTCCCTAATAAGATTCGTCAATCACTTAAGATAATATTGAAAAGGTTGCAAGACATTTAGGAATCAGGTGGTGAGCAAATATGGGTTCTTGGTTCAAGTTAGCAGCTGGTATACCATGGCAAACTGGCAGAATACTTTTGCAAAAAGGATAGGTTCACTATCTACAATCATCACATGAGTTAACAAGTAGTTTACTTAACGTAAACGGGCGGTATATTGCCACTGACAGGTTTACTAGTTTCCAATCCAAAAATTGAAAAATTCATAGAAAATAAAATACAACTCCGATTTAGGTTTATGATAGCTCGTTAGAAAGCTTAGGATGTCTACTTTTTAAATATATAAACTAATTTACAAAATTCATTTTTATTTAATCCTAGAATTTCAAGAAAGAGCCACTGCCCATAGAGGTATTGTAAAATTTAACAATATAAATTATTTGTCTATGGCATATATACTTAGATTTTATACATATGTTCTAAAATAACAACAAAACATATGCTCAGGTTTGAGAATGCAAATTTGAATGATCCTTGAGCATATAAAAAAATTATAAATGAAAGACTAAATTTGTTCATAAGATTCTAATCTCGAATTATGGTCAGTTAGAAGCTTGAAATAGCTTTAAAATAGGTTCCTTGACTTCAGTATGGCTGAAATTATTGCTCAAATGGAGGTGATAGTGGTTGATTTTTATGGCTGCCTTGAAGAAGTTCTCTAAGTATTTTGCTTCAGCAAAGAAATGAGAAGAAGAGTGTGGGAACCGTGGAAGAAAAAGGAAGAAAAGATGAAGTCTTTGAAGAGAAGTGATAAAAGCAATTATGAAGGAGACATGTTGAAGCATGTCACGGAGGAAATAAAGAAAAGGAGGGTTAAAAGTAGTTGGGAAAGATATCATCATGTCTCCTCTGGAGACTTTAACCCACATAATGCCAAAATGATATTTTCAAAATTTATTAGAAGTTACAAGGCTTTTCAGTAAACAAACTAAATAAGTATAGGAGAATTTTTAGAAAATTTAAAAATAGATAGAAATAAATATTGTGAGATGAATTTTAAATGAAACAAATTTTTTATTGACATACTAAAAATTAGTTTAATTACCTTAATACCTGTTAGGATAATAACAGATGTCACAAAACACAATGAAAAAAAAAATTGATAGCCCCGTGCATATCAGATGGAGATGTCAAATATATAGAAATGCAAACACCATCATAGACAATTTTTTTTTTTTTGGCTAAAAATCATAGACAGCTTTTGTTACATACAAAATTCATTCTACAAGAAGTATATTGACAGCTGAAAAGCAAAGAAACAATGACGCAAAGAACCAGATTAAATGCACTTGTTGCATATTAAGCCTTTGTTTGACACCCACGGTTGGAATCTTTTAACCATTCACAATAAAAAGCTCTCTACAGCCAACTGTAAAGTAAAAAAGCAGCTATAGTTTAAAGCTCTCAACAATTATAATATTTTTAACTAATATTGGTTCTAACCAATAGTTCCAATTGCTCTCCCAGACAAAGCAAAAAAAACTAACAAAATAGTTTCGGCCTTTCTTTATGTCATTCTAACAGCCAAATATATAACTTGTAGTTAGAAATAGCTTTATCTTGATCAGAGCTGGTTTATAGTAATTTTTTGACAATCCAATTGATCCTAACTTTCACTTAAACTTTACGGGCACATCCTCCCAAAATTTTTTCTTATCATTACTTGCAACCAATAAATTAACGTTTAACAAATGCAAAACAATACAAGAAAATGACTAAGAAAAGCACGATATACACTGCCAAGAATCTCAACTACCCAAAGACAACATGACTGGGCCACAGCAAATTGCATCTCAAAAGTTTGATAACAAATTTGATTAACTCAAATCAGATGCAAGTCAATTCTGTTGTACATCAATTTCAAAAGGACAAAAGAGAGAGAGAGAGAGAGAGAGAGAAAACCAATATGATTAACGAGGAGCCTTTTTCTTTGCAGCAATGGTTACCCTTTTACCCTTCAATGTCCTGCAGTTGTTCCTGGTGCGCTGTCCTCTGCAAGGCAAGCCCTGGAAGTCGCGTATTCCCCTATAGCATTGAATCTCCTTCAATCTCCTTATAGCCAGAGCACTGAAACGCCTCGGAGAAAAGAAAAGAACTATTAGAGCCAAACCACTAATGAAATATTAGAAATCATTGTGAAATTCAACACTATGTGCTTCACATATTACACGTTTGGATTTAATCGTGGACGCGTGGTTTACTTCACGGGGGCACGTCACTTAAATTTATAAACATTTGGCTCTTCTCTCCAATTTTTCTTAAGTTTTTAATCGGACTATCATCTTGTAAGAAAAATTATGACGATGTTCTCACTTAATAATTGAATGTATAACCATGTCCATATTCTATAAAAAATTATCTCCTCTTTTTTTTTTTTTTCAGTGGCCCATTATGTTTGACATGATGGTTAGAACCATTGGTGAGAACTGTAAACACTGTAGCACATAAAAGCTTAATACTATAGTAACTTTTTCCTTTTTACTATTCTAACAGAAAAGTTGATTAGAACCAACTTTGTCAAACAGGGTAATAACGCTAACTTGACAGCCTTTGTTAGCAAACTATTGATGCAGGCTCATGAACATGATGTAATGAGCCTCTAATTACCAAGTACCTCTTTTTCATCCTTGTTCCCTATATATTTTAGCATCTCTTATTGTTCATACAATAATATCTTCAATCCTCCTAAAATATTATCCAACGAACAATTAACTACATGAAATTTGACAAAAATATCATGAACTGACATTAGAGAAGTGTATAAGCCAATTCTCCAAATATGGTTTGTTTAAAGTCGAAAAATAAAGCCTTAGAACAGAGACCAACACATCCTCTACCTTCTAAGAAACACCATATCGCAATAACGAGATATTCTTTGAGATAGAAACTAAATTTTGCAAAATAGATTGTTCGTGTAAATCTTCACAATCAAATGGATATACAAGTTATCGAACACAAATATTTCAGAAGAAACAAAAATCCGGGGAAATTGTCTAGACGACGAAAATAAGGAAAATAAAACTGTCTTGTGGATCGTCAAGTGCAAAAATCAAGCTAATGGGAGAGATCGTTCAAAATCGTTCCTCGACCGCGGAGGATTGCCATAGCCAACATAATAAAATATATTACTTTTTCAATTAATTTTCACGTATCCAACTATTTTATTGTTCTGTTCCATATGAAAAAATATTGTTGCAGACATAAAACCAAAAATCCAAATACCAACTTACAAAGATAATCACAATCTTCTGTGAAAGCCATATTAACTATGGATTAGTTACAGGATTATACTTCCTAGTTTTAACTATTTCTCAATTTTTTCTTCTGTTTTCAAAAACTACAATAGTATGAAATATCCTTTGAATTGAAAAAACTAATTTTAATTTTATCCTTGTGAATAGAGAAAATTAGATAAAACAACGTGGCTATCCTTCAAAAGTTATGAAAAATATTTTATAGATTTAAAAACATAAAAATCTTAAAACAAAACATCTTATTTTAGGAAAAATAAAAGACCTTAAAGTTTCATGGCTTTTTAAATGGAAATCTATTTTAAAAAAAAAAACATTTCTCAAGAAGAAAAGTATATTCCATAAACAAATTTAGTCTAATTAAGAGTTTTTTTTTCTTTTATCCATATTATTGTTGGTTTTAGAAAATGATTTTCACAAAATTAGCAGAAATGTGATTGTGTTACGGATTGTTGTATAGCAAAAATTTTCTCAAAATTATTGTAAAAACACTATAAAGTATATTAATTTAACGCTTAAATAAATATATAATACTTCCTTATGGAAATGATCAGACATGAACTTGAATTAAAAAAAAAAATAGCAAAGGATGTTTTCTATTAGATGAAACCACCATCTTCCTTGCCTAGTCCTTAGCACCAGATGGCCGAGCATGTGGGCGTAGAAGGAATATAGTTTTTAAATGATCACTCAACTAATTTAAGTCACCCGTTAATCTCAATGTATGAGCAAACAGGTCTTGGATCTTTCTCTTTTTATGTGTTCACACCTATGAGGGGAGAGTTTTGTAAAGTATTTTCAGTCTCTCTAAGACTCACACAATGTAACTCAAATGAATAGAAAAGGCCTCTATTTATAGAGAATAAGAGAGCAAATTAATTTTCGAAAAGTCTTCTCATATTAATTTAATATCAAATATTTAATTAAATTAAAAAACACAAGTCTCCTTTTCCCGGTATTGTGATAGGTGCCACATGCATGGAGATTCTCTGTGCATGTGGCAACATTCCTATAATAGTGCAGGTGAGATTACTGCTTGTTACTCAATCTTATTTATCTCTATATTCAACTTTTCATATTTGAATTAAATCTCATTTATTCAAAAGTGGAAATACTAAATTTGGAAACTTTGTAAACAAGCTTTGACATGCATAAGAGACATTCCCTTGATAGCATAGGCGCCATACATAGTGGGATACTCCCACTGTGTACGGCACCTACATAATGGGACCGCCCACTGCATGTTTTTCAAAATTAATTATTTTATTATATTTTAATTATTAAATAATCCAAATATTTAATAAATATAAATTAGTTCATAATTAATTAATTTTGAGTAATATTTAATTTAGAATTCCACAATTCTAAATTAATAATTTAAACTAATAATTTCACTTGTCCAATGGTGTTTACCAGGATGGCGGAGGCACTAATAGACCCATAATTTCAAGCTCCAATAAAATGAATATATCAATAAACTCTTTTATTAATATATTATTCTTTTACTAATTTCAATATAACTCCGCTAAATGGAATTGAACTCTTGAAATTATAAATATTTATTTACTCATTTCTTAAGGTCGTCCATTTGATATAGCCATTACATGTAAACCAATCCACCATAAATAATTCATAATTAAATCTAGTGAAATCTGTTAACCTCTCTAATTACTTCTTTATCCTTGAGTGACATTAATTCTTTGATGAATAATAAATTCATTAACTTAATCACGAATTGAGCGCTTATATTATTCAATCCTCGAGTCAATACTCAAAAGAATTATTTATATGCTTCTTATTAGAGAAGGAATGGATTCTATCTTGAAATATTAACATTTCTAACTACATACTTCATGACGTCTCCAAGATACAAGGAATAACATTAGATTCTCAAATCTGTAACGAGTAAATCCAAAGACATAAATCCTTAAATAGGAGTTTGCTAATAACTTAAGATTAAGATCGTCTTCTATATGACCATTAATCGATGTGATTAGAACTTCCTATATTTAACACGGAATCATTAGTTGTGCATATCACATCATGCCCCAGTGCTACATAATCTCATTATGCATAGTGCAGTTATGTAATGACTTGTTATATTTATGGTTCAGATAAGATCATTCCATTCTTAATGGAAATGACCTACATTAGTAATGCTTAATTAAAGATTTCATATTTAATTAATTAATTATATGTTTCTAACCATTTTAGTTATCATCCTTAAATATTATTATCTTGTATATAACGTTTACATATAATATTTAAGGTTACATAGATAATTATAGAATTTTAATAATATTCATAAAGTATTTAAAATGCATACACGCAAAAATAATGAATAAATTCACTTTATTTATTTATAAATATATCCCTTACAAAACATCATATTATTTAAGGGCATCTATCCTAATTGTTTTTTCTATTAAAAAATTCTACGATGAATTAAATTGAAACAAGTTTTTCAAATACAAAGGGTATTTTTATAGTTTCCAAAGGCAAAGAAATAAATTAAAAAATAATTAAACTAGGAGGTATAATTTTATAATTAACGTGAGTAATTATATCCAAAAAAAAGTCCTTCCCACATGAATCAGAATTAGAAGTTCTTCGTTGAAATTTTTTATAAAAAAAAAAGTAGCATCAAGAAAACAGAGCTTATGAAAGACTTACCTTTAGAAACAGCTAGACAAAGGAGAAAAGATCCAACACGACGCAACGGAGATCATCAAAATCAACAGCTTTGACCGCGACAAAGATAGTCGTCACTCTCGTTGGAGATCCAACAGCCGACGACCATGACAAGAGGCCATCGTGTTCCCCTGTTTAGATTGTCGATTGCTCCTGCCTCTTCATCGCAACCTTATGATATGAAGCAAGTTGCTACCAAGATTTGCCCCGAGATTGCTCATCATGCTAACATGAGTGACACAACAAAGATCGTTGAGATCATTATGGCTAAGAGAAATGGAGTGTTTGTTGGAAATTGCAAGTACACAATATGGTATAAACAAGTAATATAACGAAGAATAAGAGTATCATTCATACATAGATTGTGTTTAATTTATGTTAATTATAGAAATTGTATTAACTTTAAGATTATTTGAAGCATCGATAAAAATAAAACTAAAATCTAAAACTATTTTAACAAAATTAAATAAAATAAATGCAACTAATGAAATAGAATAAAGTGAAAGAAAATACTCTAAGGATTCAATTTCACCAAATTATGTCACTAGGCGTCCATTAATCGCCTCAATTGTGTTGTCTAGTTGAATAAAAGTCGAAATCTCCCAAATTTTTTAAAAGCCCCTCCTTGTTGTCAATTGGAAACATCATATATTAATTAGTAAACTATATTCCTATATATCTATATTCCTATATATACTAACTAATTAGAATTTATTAGATTATAGGATTTCACTAATGGCTACATAATCATAGCAGATATAGTCTAATCCCGCCAAGATTACGTTACTTTATGATAGGCCTAGCACGTAAATCCCCCTCTTGGTAGCAATTCACGGCTTCATGTTCATCTAATTGATAATAAATTAACTAGAAGCATTAATACCATATAAAATAATTATCTAACACATATGAGACAGTCACAATTAATTTGAATATATGAAAAATCAAATCAACAAAAATTAAGCTACATTGAAATCCCTATAACACCAACAATCAAACCATGAACAAAAATAAATAGCATCAATATTCAAGCATTCTTAAAATATAAAGAAAAAATTAAAAAAGAAAAATGAGAAAGAAATCATCAAAATAGAGGTGTCACAAACTCCAAGCTCATCTTCTCCAATCTTTTTCTTTCTTTTTTTTTTAGCTTTAAAAATGTTCTTCAATATTGTTTTCAAAAGAAAAATAAAATATCTAAACCTAAAAGTAAAAGTAAATCTTACAAATAAAATAACCCTACTATACAAAATTATTCTCTCTCTCTCTCTCTCTCTCTCTCTCTCTCTCTCTCTCTTTCTTTTTCTTTTTCTTCATGTTTCTCTTGGGAATCAACCCTTCAACCCCAAAACAATGGGGGTTCAAAAACCCAAGCCCCAAAACAATAGAGGTTCAAAAACCAAATTCTCGTGCTCTTCCCCCCAAGCAAGGAAGGAAAATAGCCCATTTGGGGCTTCGGACACATGGTTGGTACATGTGGCAGTTGTTCACTGGGCGTTGGACTCTTTAGATACATAGCGGAAGAACATAGGTGCAGGAGCACAATTACACAGGAGGGAAATAAGTCGCGTTACAATGAAATGGGAAGCTAGAGTTAGTGGGCGCTGACAGCTAAGACGTATGGCGCACGCGAATTGGTTCGGGCAGCTGTAGTGACTGACGCAGGACGCGCCGCTGTCAGGTGTGAGGAGCACACGCTGATCTGGCTACATTGGAAGATAATTTGAACACCTGGAACACGAAATTTTGTGATTTTTTTAACTCACGCTAGTCGGCTTCATTTTGGGGGTGCGTTGAATTTGAATTTTTTTTTTACTCGTTTTATTTGACCATTTGTTCCCAAAATAATTCCAATTACTAATTTTGCCTTTTTTCACCTATTTTACCTACACAATTGATGAAAATAAATGGTTAGACGAGAAATTAAAATAACATAAAATTCAACATAATTAAATTAATAAATTAACTAAAATATAAATAATAAAAATGAAAATAAAACAAAATTAACACAAATTTAATTTAAATAATCTATATGTAATTAAGTACAAAATAACCCTGTTTTTAAAAAGTTATCATGGAGACTGCATGACTTCGTCTAAGAAAGAAAAAAGAACGAGAGAGAGGAGAGGAAGAGACTTGAATAACAAAGGGAGGGAGAGAGAGAGATTCTAAAATGAGAAAGGCACGAAGAGGAGAGATAGAGAATGTAACGATTCGTCTTTTTGGTCCGTTATTTAGATTGCTCAAACATGTTTTTTAAACTCTGGTTTCTTACTTACTAGTAAAAAAATACTGAGTAATTTTTTTTTCTTTTTCATTAAAGCCTATTGAAAACTGTTGCGACTTTCGTTGCAACAGAAATTGAGACATAGCTCAAAACTTGACTTTATTCAAAACATTTCATAAAATATATCTTTTAAAATGTTTTTTCATAAAACATTTTTTTGTAAAATAGCTCCTTAAACATTTACTTTCTTAAAACTTTAGAATAATTTTTCAAACAACGAAAACCTTCTCTTAACACAGCAAAAAACTACTATAGTGGTATCTATACTCAATCTTTGCCTCTGTCGTCATAACACCGAACTCGTCAACCAATCATACTAGTCACCCATAGGACTGGTTACAGCATGAAGGAACTTATAATGAGCTTTTGCTTAGTAAGCTAAAAAATAATCTCATAAAACATTAAAACATTCATCATAAACCTTTCTTTTAAAACCTTTCTCATAAAACATCTCTTATAAATGTTTTTCATAAACATTTCTTGTGAAAACTTTCTAACAAAACGTTTTTGATAAAACATTCCTCATAAAATCATTACTTAAGAGAATGCATGCACTATCATAATGCATGATTCTGTTTATATTCAATTATCAGTTTCTTATTATCATTCTTAACTTGCTTGAACTTCTTATCTTTTCTTTATCTTGTGACTTAAATGTTCGTACTAATATCATCAATTTTGAGAGCATAATGCTTTCCTTATGGAAAACTTAAGATCATCGAACAATAAGGTAATAACTATAACATAACTTGTAAACCACGTATTAAGAAGGCTAGTACGACACTTAGTTATCTTTAATATGTGGGTTTAGATTGCCAACCTTGTAATCTTAGTAAGCATTATGCATTACATGTATTGATTTTTGAATCATTAAACATAGTCATTACAAACATATTACAAATCCTAACTTGAACTTTTAAAACATTATGCCTAATAAATACAAACACACTTTAAACATATTCAAAGCATTGAAAATCATTTTTTTCATGCTATATGTAAGGTTTGAAACTTACATAGATAACGATCTAGCATTCCCACTCTATCCAATCTTTTCTTTTAGTCGACTTTGTATTCTATTCAAATGACACCCGATTACTAGCTAATTTTCTTATTACCGACCTACTTAATCGATGACATAACTTGAATGTCAACCTTTCATTCCTTATACTTAACCTCATTTCTTATTGATTTATCTTTCCTTTACTTAACTTGAACATCTCTTAGTCAAATTTCTCATCTTACTTGATGGTTTTATTGCTTGACATATTACGAAACTTTTTAAAACTAAGGGCATTTCACTAATTCGAAGTGCTCCGGCTCTGTTTTATCGGTTTCTGTAAAATAACAATTTTACCCTTAACGGGTTTTAGTAAGCCTTGTAATTTTACTAAACTTCTCATTTTACTTCACTATCCTGATACTTATGGGTTATGGTAAAATTCCCGTTGAGATGTGTTTTTCTAATTCGGACGTTTCAGGATCCATTTTGACCATTTTATGAAAAATAACCATTTTACCCTCAACAAGTTTTTGAAAACTTTCAAAACCCACTTTAAAACAAAACTTTCATTTCTCTGCTTCTCATAATATTACGAAAAACCAAAACATAAATTTCCTTTTCATAAAAATAATTTTATCAAAACTTTATGGTGTTGACCAATAATACAAAAATCTTGACGATTACGCCCTTAACGTATTTCTCTTTCTTTTCTTCATAAAAACCTTACATCCGTTCAAACTCAAAATCTATAGGTACTCGTTGCCCATAGTAATGCAAACAATTTTTCTCACCAAAAATCTAGTTTTCACACGGTTTTACGGTTTTAACCAAAACGTAAAAATCTTGACATTTTTGCCTCCATGACCAAAATTAACCATATTATATGAAAATATTTGGTTTTTCGCAAGGATTAGACTTACTAAAAATCTTTGGTCAAATTCAAACCATTCTATAACATTTTTCTCTTTACAAAATTTTGTACTCAAAATTTCGTAAAATTCATATCTTAAAATCAGTATAAAATTTCATGACCCGTCTATAATTCTTAACTATTTCGACGAGATCTACAACTTTTGTATTTTAACTTTTCTTAAAATCATTCATGTTTATATAGTTTTTGGATGGGCATAACGAAAAACAACATTTTTCAATTTATTCTAATCGGAATTCGAGTAGATTTCTTCAGGAAAGTCATCTGGATCTATTTCCAATATATCTTATGTTGAACTCATAAAATAATTCAGCCTCTAAGGCCTTCAAAAATCCATTCCTTTAAAAACTAGTTAAACTTTATATTTTTGACGAAGTGTAACAACCTTTCTCTTTTTAGCACAAAAATCCTAATTTCTAACTTTCCATCATCATTATCATCCATGTAACATATCATATAATTTTTCCATAAGGTCTACTCAATATGCCATAGTTCATAAAGTTTACAATCTATAAACAAATCTCATGAAAACATTAAACTTTTCAAAGCTTCCCAAGCTTTGCACCTCCTATTTGATGCTTGAAACGCTTCTAATCTTCCTTGTCAATTATCATGACAAAAACCCATAAAAATCCCACTACAAACCCATGCAAAAACACTAAAAACCCATGGGAAAAAAAAGGTTTGGATTTTACCTCCAAAATTGCATAATCTTTCTCTATATTTCTTGAACTTGATTCCTTGAATGATTTGGAGGCTTAAAATCATCAAAACTTTTGAGGAATCCATGCTATAAGGGCTGGTTTTTTATGGTAAAAATAGGTGTTTTTTTTTCATGGTCTATGCAAAGAGATGATGGATTAAGGATGATTTTGTTTCCAACTTTTATGACTCTCTAGCTTAGTCATCATCTTAACTTAATGGTGACTAACAATTTGGATAAAAGGAATGGCCTACAACCAGTTTTCTCACAGACGGATGTGGCCAATTTCCACCTTTTAGTGTATCTTTTTTTTTTTCCTTTTTTTTATGGCCATATAAAATAAAGATGACAACATTTCGTCATCTGTTACACTTAATAAAAAGCTTGACTCCACCACAAACCCAAAACCAAGTATGTCATAGGTGAGGCAGCTAAATTTTATACCTTCCATGTATAATTGATAGGTCCTACATCATCTTTTAATAGTCTAATTTTACACTGACAATATTTTTTTCTATACTTTGGGTGCACTTCTTATATTGCCAATATTCTTTTTATATTATTTATGGAGTCCTATAACCTTCCATACCAATCCACATTCTCCAAATATTATAATTCATATACTGCTTAACTTTATACAATCTAATTTCTATACTACTTAACTATATACAGTATAACTTATGCATTGCTTAAGTCTATCATTATAATCCTTAAAATTAATTGTAACATATTTTGCAACAATTAAGCTTTATAGCTTATTTTCATATCATTCCTTCTTTGTTTAGGACTATGGTATGATTTTAACCTTAAAAATCTCTTTTTCACTTTTATGGAATTTATCATAAAAATTAGATTTAAACAATAATCCTCATAATGCTAAAATCTCTCCTTAAATTCTTAATAAATTTTTTAGCATAAAATTTAGCTCACAAAATTTATACTTAAATAACTTAATATAAATCCTTAATTATTGCATACATAATGTACTAAAAATTATTAGGTATCATAGAAAAGGCCAAAGGCATAGAGAGAGGGAAGCACACAGCGAGAGAGAGGAGAGAAATGTCAATTGATACATTAAATTTTAAAAAAATAAATGTAAAAGAAGCAATTTTGAAAAGCCAAGGAAAAGGCAACATTGATCAGGAATGTTCATGAAGGAGCAATCTTTGTAAATTTCTCGTATTTATTTTAATGATTTTAGTTTTTGCTATATATAAAATTTTTTAAATTTTTTCTATATTCAACATGACTAGTAAATTTTTCTATATGTCTAGCTGTTTTCTCTTTTTTAATATATATATATATATATATATATATATATATATATATGTTTATCTAACAATGCATACTAACTGTATGGTCATTTTACAAATAATATCCATGTTTACACTAATAAAAACGTTATTTTGGTAACACAAAATTCCACTTAATATATTAACCCTAACACTTTGACAGTAAAGGAGATTAATCAACTGTGTCAAAAAAGATTGAAAGGGGTGTGGTTTGGGAAGTAGCAAGGTTTGTATTCTGTCAAGTGAAAAAAAAAATCATTCTTTCTATAAGGGGGGAAAAAAGTAAAAGTCTTTAACTTCTATTTGATTTTGTAGTTTCTTTTTAATTTATGTACATCCATGTCTAAAAAATTCTGCTAGATTTGACATAATTTGTGAATGGAATGTGGGATTAATGCATGAAAACGGTAAACTTGGACGCCTCCGGCTGAGTGAGAATTGTTTTTCCATGCCTCAAATCTCTTATTAAAGGTATCTTTTTAGTGACAGCATCGACATTAGAACGACATCATTTATTCTAAAGTTAGAAGGACGTCTTCCCCAAGTATGTAACTTAAGCTTTACACAAATTGAAACTAAGGGTCAAAAAGCATAGAGATGGGACTCTAAGTCATTTTTATGTTGATCCGTTATTACGTCTCTCAACTCTAGGGGCGTGCTCCTCTAAGCTGGGACAATTCACAAGAAGAATGAAGAGAACGCATAGCTTTATATAGATACATACACATGGAATTAGGAACTAGTAGCCTATTCTCCAACAAAACGAAAGGTCGAAGATCGCTCCTCTTTCTAAATTCGATTGTAGCCAATCACTCGGAGTTGGAGCCTCAATTCAATCCTTTCTTTCAGCTGAATGGCTCGACGGTACAGCTGTGATTGTCCGTAGTTAATTTTGAGACCTAACTCGAACTAGCGTCGGCATTCAAGGGGCATAATAAATAGTTTGCATGCATAATGGAGCAGTTTATAAGTCACCCCCAGTCATCTATAAATTAGAAAACACTCATGCTAGATCTTTGCAGTACGAGAGCCATACAAAACTTAGCTGAAACAAAATCATCCTAGCAAAGGCAAAAGAAAGGGGTAAATAGCAACAACAACAGTGCAGGTTTTTTTTTTTACTCATAAAACGGCTTACACTGAAAGAGTAAAAAGCCCGACTCTCTAAGCATCTAAAACTTTAGAGCAGAGAGCAATTAAAAATCAGAGTGCAAGTTCCAACATAGACACACCAGAAAAACCTAATCCCTCTTAAGCTAAAGGACACACCCTACAATAGCATTATTAAAAAAAAAAAAAAAAAAAAAAACAAAGCACGTAACAGGAGATAAGCTAAAATAGGAACACTTAAGCTAAGAGCAGTGCACAAAATTAGACAACATTGTGACCTCATTATCCCATAATTCCCATGTTAGTATGCCCATTAGCCATGGGAGAGGGTAACTTTTTCTTTTTTCTTTTTTCTTTTTTGAGGGAGGAGGGTAATCTTGAGATGCTCATGAAATGTTTAAAATGGTTAATTTGGAAAAATATGAACACCAAAAGAGAGACATACGTAAGAAAGGAAAGATGCTAACCAACTTTTCAATGAGAAGCGGTGTAAAGCTCTCACATACTATAGTATTTACAGTTTTAACTATTATGTCAAACACCCTATAAATTGGAAGCAGGGGATTTCCTTGCAAGTTTTCGACCATAGTACATAAAGAATAATCAATTATTTGAAAAACTATGAAAAAAGTTTCTCAGCAAAACAAAAAGAATCCGTAAATTTTTAGCATCAAACCTATGAAAACCAAAGAAATTGCTGATATATTCAATGGAATAAGACTGGAAAAAAAAAACGAAAATTGAAAAAAAAAAAAAGACAGGTAGAAAGAAAAAAAAGAAAAAAAAAACCAAAGAGAATAATTAGTTTAAAAAGAGAAAACCCATTATTTTGTTTCGTTATGGTAGAGGCACTTCAATATGTCTTGGTCCTGAATAAGGCTGACCAATCATTATATAAACAACAAACGAATAACTCAAACGGGAGAGAAAATAATTGCACATCTGAATTATGGGGGCAAAGCTGAAACAAAACCCGGCCTTGAACTGGGACTTCCCAAAAAGTACGAAAACGGAGGCTTCAAATTCAATAAACGAAAGCCCATTTGTGATTTGATATCAATTAAACCGTCAATTCAAGTTTGGGTTTAAAATAACAACAAAAGAAAACGAAAAAAAAAAAAACAAAAAAACAAAACCCTCTGTAATTCGATTTAAGCTGACTTCTATTGCCCAATAAATAATGTCGGTTGAAGCAAAAGCGACTTCAATTTACATCCAGCACAAATTAGAAGTCTGTTTTAGCTAGAAACGACTTCAAACTTGATTGCACTACCGTCTTCTATTTACTATTTTCTAGTAGTGAGTTTCCCAAAGGACAAGCTTTTTCAGACACATCCTATCACCTACTTGCTCACCTAGTTTCTCCTTTATTAAGTAAGGCACTAATGTTACAAAATAGAATATGTTGACATCTTAAAGCTGAAGAGTGATACAAAATAGTCTTATCAGTGGCACTCAACACGGCTGTGAAATGAGAACAATATAGAACATGTATATATTTAGCATCTATTTGGAGAATTGGCTTAAACCAATTAGATTGAACTCAGCAATATAAAGCTCTTCGTTGCTACAATATTTCAAACCAATTAGTTCTAACCGAAGTTGCAAAACACCCTGTCAGTAATGTAGCATTCAAATAGGTAGGTAAATAATGTAGCAGCAAGACGCTTGGATTGACCACTGAGAATAACTTCTTAGAAGCCTTTAGAAGAAGCAAAATTTATATCTTACAATTTTTCATAATAAATACATATAAGACCAACTCAGTACTCCACTATAATATTGTGTAGTTTTATGGCAACGATGATCTTTTGCGCTTGTGGATTAAAAGACCGATCATAGAATGATCGGACATAGGTCTAGACAAGCCACGATGACCTTTGTGGGCAAAAGTTCAAACCAAGCGTAGACCAAGGGAATTTATTTGAGCTTCTACACAAGGATTTGAACTCGAGGATTTTAGAGCTTTTTTAGGAGGGGACATGAGGAAATGGATTAGCTAAGCTACGTCAAATTCTTTAAAAACTTCAATTTTAGTCTTTAGATTTAGAGGAGATAAAATTTTGATCGGGATTAGATGTGAGAAAATCCATACCCTACTCTATACAAATAAAGATTATGCTCAGCCTCTTTATTTTTCTTAAAAATTATACATTTTTCTTCCCTTTTTGTTGTCTTCGTCTTTACCAAAGATAACCTTGGGTGAGATGCCTCAAATCCACATAATTGTTGTGCCGATACAGATGGAACATCATAAAATGTGAGTTTTCTATTTACTATAACCGTAAAACTTTACATATTTTAAAATATGTTTGTTACATGTACTCTTTAAACTTTATAAACACAAGTTTAAATTTAAGTATCAAAAATTATTCTAATATGTTTTTATTTCCTCTAAAATCTAAATTATTTGAGTATCAAAAGCTCATGTTTTTAAAATTATCATCTCGCTTTAAATTTTTAATACTTAAATATTTTTATTACGGTAAAAATTAAAATTCTCTTATATTTAAATAAAAAATTATAACTTCTTCATTTAATATTCAATTAAGAAAAAACTATAACTTATTCATTTAATATTTAATTAAAATAATTCTTTTTACTATGGGTGAACGGCGGGTGATTTGATGGTTTTTGGGCGGGTGTAGTGCGGTTTTTTTGGATGATGGGTTGACAATTAACCAACCCGCAAACCACCCACCACATGACGGGCGGTTTTGGTTTAGTTTTTGGTGGTTGCGAACGGGTGTGGACGGGTTGAGGTGGTTTAGACCTATGCTATTGCCCAATATAATTTATGTAATTTTTTGGACCTTTTTTTTAAAAAGAAAAAAATTTGTAGAAAATATAAGATGATAATACATAAAACATTCCCAACAATTTTGATTGTTAAAGACAATGAACATATTCAAAAGTACAAATTAAAAAACATAATTATTCACTGCAACAAGAAACATCAACTACATATAAAGTGATAAATAAAGTCAAGAGTCCATAAAAATTAAAGCCTATTCACTTGGTTCGAAAATAATAGAATGCTACAAATGAAATAATAAACAAAGTCAAGTGTACTTTTTTTTTTAAAGCTTTCTTTACTAATTTACTTGATTTAAATTTTAATCACTTCACAAAATAATAAGAGAATTTTCAATTTCTAATATGTCAAAAGGCAGCCGAGCCAATGCTTAAAATGTTGGATTGTTCAATCATCTCTAAAATAAGAACAAAATCAAATAAATGATAAATTTTTTTAAAAAATATATAGGCAAACGGATGCGGGTTAAACCCGTCCTCAAAAACTTAAAAACCAAACCTACCCACCGAATATATTAATGGGCAAGTTGAAACCCACCCACCGAATATATTGGTGGACGGGTTGAAACCCACCCACCAATAAAGTATTTTAAGATGGACGAACGCAAGATTAGACGATTATCGGATGCGGGATGATTTTTATACAGCCCTATTTTTTACAATGTTTTTAATAAAAATAAATAAATCAAAATTCATATTACATATTTTTTAAAATCATTAACATTAATTAATAAATCAAAAATTATTTTCACTATCTATCTAAACACATTTAAATTTAATTTCATACTCAAATTAAAACTTAAATACACGTCTTAAAAATAATAATTCAATTCCTTAACTTAAATCATAATTTTAAATCATATTAACTCAAATTAACCACTAATTCGAATCCATTTACTAACACACTTACCAAAAATCCCTTTGTCATAGCCTTCTCATGCTAAACCTGTACTTACTATTGGGCAAATATAGGGTGTATTTGATACGAATAGTATTTGAACGAAGATTTAAATTTTTGTAAAAAAATATTGTAACAAACTGTTATTTGAAAACTCAAACAACACACTGATAGTGTGTCAACTGCAAGACGTTATACAATAGACGGAAAAAAATTGAAGCTGCTAATTAATGCAAATGTTTTTGCACTATTCTGAGCAAATTTTCGTTTATGCTAAAAAAGATACCACCTATACTGATAATCTCTCTCAAAATATATTTACCAAAAAAATATTTCTTCTTAAAACTCCAATTGGCTGTAAATCAACAATGCCAGTAAATCATGATTCATATTCCTTAGCCACCACATGTAATTATTTTAGAACCTCAAAATAAGATAAAAATCAATCTCCCCAAAGAATGAAACATAGCGAAATATGGCAACCAGACCAAGCATAGTTGGTACTAATTCTGAAAAGAGTAAACAGTTCCAAAAATACAAGACCAACATCAAATTACAAGAACATAAAATATTCTTCAAGTGTCATTAATTCTAATTAACCAAAACAAGGGCTACAGGCAATGCAAAAATTTGAGTGCTAGGGGCAAGAATACAGTCTCATCAAACATCACATTTCAAATATAAGATTATACACATACAAACAACTTTCTACTAGTACCAGTCTCGACATCAGGAATTAGAAAACATGCTAATTATCCATGTTTCCAATTTCACCCTAGATTTGCACTTGGCACACATATACACACGTATACACATATATGCAAACATATATACACATGTATATGCCTACATATGCACCGCCAAGCTCCACCGAGGGAGAAATGAAAACACAAGAATACTTCAAGCACCTGTTCCCTAACAATCACGATAAAAACAGCCTACATCGCAGAATTAAAACCGGTCTAAGTAAGTTTTTGACTTTGGAGATATGAAACAGAATAGTATGAGATATTATCCATGGAAATGAAACAGATGATCAAACTGCAACGGCAGAGATAAGAACCGAACTAGGTTCCTGTGGCGCTGGAGATGTGGACTTTTTTATCGGGTGGCGTGGGGCGGCGGCCACGCGTCTGCCGACGTTGCATCCACCGATGGAATTGGGGGTCCCGTCACACGCCGGTTTAAACATCACCGGTAGGTAATCGTCGGAGTGACAAAAGAAGACCTTCGTCTGGAAACTCTTCCTCAAAGAAACAAGGCCCTACAGATTAACGACGATCAGTTTCAGAACTACAACACATAGTACGACAAATCATTAGACGTGAAAGGAAAAAAAAACCCTAACATGAAACCAGATTCAATGATCAGTTTGGACAACATAATCTATCAAAACATCAACGAACCTTTTAAGATTCAATTATTTAATTTTAGAATAGTATATGTTGCATATGCAATGATATCACACAAAGATATAAATATATAAACGAAGGGAGTCCTTAACTATACCTGGATTTTTGCGAGTGTCACCTCGCAAATCTTGTTGTTCCGATCAGCTCTCCAGTCATGATTTTCGAAACGTTTGTAGAACTTCCAAGCAGCAACCGCTGAGGTAAAGTTAACAAAAGCATACCCCAAATTTGCTACTTTCCTTTCCTTCCAAAATTTGCTGCAAATTTCAAAATATTATTCAAAGCAAGAATAATGCAGATAAATCCAAAACAAGTGAAGATAAAATTATTATTTATAGGGAAAAAAAAAAGGACGAATGAAAGCTTGGTAGGAGGAAAAAGGTTACTAACTTGAAATCCATAGGCAGGTAAACAAAATCATAAGCAGACTTCGGCGCGTCGTCTGCCTTCATACTGTTCTCGTTTCTGCAATAGTTGCTCAAAATCTCTAACAAACAACTCCGACTGCCAAAAAAAAAAAAAAAAAAGATTCAATCAGATTGCTATACAAACAATTCTTTATTTTGCCGTTATATACAAGTATAAATAGATTTTTCAAATTTCTACTTTCTATAAAATATTAAAAGATCATCTGTGCAGTAGTTGCATATACTTAAAGAGAAAAATTAAGAGCATAAAGGTCATAAGAAGAGCAACGAAAAAAATATCACTTTGAAACCAAACAAAAAGGTACACAGAGCTCAAAGTCACAACATAAGCTCTTTTACCAAAAAAAAAAACAAGACTTGCAACAACTTTTACAAAAAAAAATATAGACAGGATAAAAACAAAAAACAAAATCGCAATGGTGAGGAACAGATGTTGAGAGAGAGAGAGAGAGAGAGAGAGAAAGAGAGAGAATACCTGAACTGATTTGGAATGTTCTTGATCATCACGGTCGTTTTCCTTGACCTCTCCAGATCTTCGATATCAGAAGGAAATGGTATAACAGACCGATTAATGGTTTGATCACTAAGCTTAAAATCACCTTCTTTGGACTCCATTGATGGAGCAGTCTTCTCCGCCGAGGTCCACTTCTTCGGCAACCACTTGCCCTGGCGTGATCTAGGCCGTCGACGATGATCCCGATCACGATCATGATTAAAACACTCAACCTTACTACTACCACTAAATGCAGTAGTACTGCTAAACCGATCAGAAGCCGTGAAACACTCTTGTTCCGGACGATCCTCGCCGCTCTTCGGACGGAGAAAAATCGGACAAGGAGGAAGGTAGATGACTTTGTAAGTAATGGTGGGTCGGTATAGGCAGGTATTATTAGCATAAGGAAGTGGGTATTGAAGAGGAAAGGGAGGCTTTGTGTTAGTGAAGTAAGGACTAGCGTTTGGGTTTAACGGCTTTGATGAAGCCATGAAAACTGAAAAGCAGCTTAGGGTTTTGAGAGTAAGAAACCAACAAAAGAATTTCTTCCCCTCGCGTTTTACATAGAGAAAGAACGGATGCTATATAGAGGGAGGGGGGGTGTAAAGGAAAGAGAGAGAGAGAGAGGGAGAGGCGGTGGGGGTGTATTTGAAAAGATTTTAAGTGTATTTGGTACGAGTATTTGATTAAAATATTTAAATAAATATTTAAATTTTTATAAAAATAAATATTATAATAAATTAATTTAAACTGTAATTTAAAAAGTCGAACAAACATACAATTTTATATTTTATTAGAAAGGAAGATCAGACGGTAAAGTTGCTATTTTGTGTGAAATGAGATCTCTGCAATGATGAAAACTTGGAATATGGGATTTCTGATTAACCCAATCTGTCTCCCAAATTAAATGCAATACGTGACAAAATCCTATAATTTTTTTGTTTTTTTATTTTGGCGGCGACTCGCCTAGAGTGAGAGAGCTGTACTCTCGCTCATCCTTCTTTTGCAGAGCACTGTCCAGTTGGCTTGTTATGGTCATACTGTATTTATATTTATTTTTCTCCGGCTATTTCTAAGTACAGTTTTAACGCTTGTCAAAAGCAACTTACATCTATCCAAGAAAAACGAAGGGTGTATTTATTTAAGTTTTTAAATTATGATTTAAATTATTTTATTATAGTATTTTTTATAAAAATTTAAAGATTTATTTATTTTAATATTTAAATTACAGTTTGAATTATTTTGTTACAGTATTTTTTTTTACAAAAATTTAAATCTTTATTCAAATACTCGAACCAAACAGGTTATAAATCTTCATTTAAATACTCTACTCAAATATTCGTACCAAACACACCTAAATATTTTCAAGTCATTTGGTTTTATTTTTAAACTAAATAAAATATTTTTATTTTAAAAAATAAAAAAAATTAAAATTATATTTAAAATATTTTTAAAATTTTTATCTAAAAAAATATAAAAATATTTTTAAAAATTTTCAAAACAAAAACAAATAAAGCCCCTTTAAGGAGATTTGTGTGACACGTGAAAAATAACATACCCCAGATTATTTAAGTTAACAGAATTCAATAAAGATTGGTATTTTTTTTTTAAGAAAGATTGGTACTTTAACTAACATTTTTATGATCATTGCTGAGGACAGAATTAACATATACAATTGCTTACAATTCTCTTGGAAAAAAAAAAAAAAAACAATCTTTTGGGACGTTGGGAACTTGAGATTGATGATTAATAAAGGTTTCAAGTGTAATTATTGTCCAATCACAAGAACGATGCAGATGGAACATATTTAAAGGGTGTCTAGCAACCATTTTATGTAGGCTGTGCTTGTTAAATAAGGTAAAATTTTTATATATTATAATAAAAAATATAATTATAGTATAAAATGTTTATATATCATAGTGTTTTAAATCACAATTATAATTTTAACCGTACTTATTAAACATCTTATTATTTTACTAAATTTGTTGATTTTATTCATTCTAGTTGAGTTTTTGGATAAATGGTTGGAACTGAAAATATTGGTTTAAAAATTGTAAAATGTGAAAGCTTTTTATCATTACAATTTTCGTTTGTTATTGTAGCTTCTAAGAACTTTACGCTGTTTGTTAACGGTTCAAACTAAAATGTCAAATGGAGGCTAAATTTTGATGCTTTTTTTAGACAAATGTTATTTTATTGTGATGTTTGCAATATTGGTTTAAACCAATTTTGATTAAAAATAATATAGTAAGTAAGAGCTTTACACGACAATTGGCTTTTTCTTGATATTATAGCATGTAAAGACTTTACACTGTAGTTGCTTTTATTAAAGTTTTTTTATTATTTTATTAAATTTGTTGTTTTTATTCATTCTAGTTGAGTTTTTGGGTAAGCGGTTGGAACCGAAAAAATTAGTTTAAAAACTGTAAAATGTGAGAGCTTTTTATCGTAATAATTTTTCATTTGTTATTATAGCTTCTAAGAACTTTACACTATTTGTTAACAATTCTAACTAAGATGTCAAATAGAGGCAAAATTTTAAGTTTTTTTATACAAATGTCATTCTATTATGGTGTTTAGAGCATTAGTTTGAACCAATTTTGATTACAAATATTATAGCAAGAGAGAGCTTTACACTATAATTGGCTTTTTCTTGATATCAGAGTATGTAAAGGCTTTACACTGTAAAAACTAAAAATTTTGGTTGAACTATTAATGCCAAACACCCTATGTATGTTCGTGTTCAAAAGCCTAGAGATTTGAAAATGTAAAAACCATTCAGATGTTTTTTTTTGTTGGTTGTTTTTGTTTGCATGTTTTTATAAGGTTGATGCTTCTTACATTCCTTTTTTTTTCTACTGTATTATATTTCTTATTTTGTTGTGCTTGTCATTGTAGCTAGAATGTAATTTCCTTTTTTTTTTTGCCCTTCCACAAAATAGAGTGGGATTTTGCTTGAATTACTTTTGTAGTGTCACGCCCCGGAATACGGGAGGTAACGTAGCGGGTTAATTAAATTAATTAAAAGAGAATTTAATTAAAAATCAAGAGTTTAGGGGTTTTAATTAAATATAAAATGTGAAAATTTAAAGAAAGCCATTACATGAAAAATGAATATTAAATAATAAACATAACGAGTATGGGTCCCACAGACCCACATCTTATGTACACACATGGTACTGACAAAATAATATTAATACAACTACAATCCAGACACAAAGAAAGTTAAAAACATTACATGCCTTGATTAAATAATACAAAAGATATACTAATTATTCTACTGCTCCTGAGTTCGGTCCGTCGAATCCTCTCCGAACCTAAATGGAAAACCACTTAGAAGGGGGGGAAATTCAAAACAAGAAAAATGTAAGTGAAAGGCTCAGTAGGACTATATTTTATGAAATAATTTAATTTAAGGAAACATCTCATTATTCAGGAATTATTTATGAGAAACCTTAAATAAATGAATGAAAGTTGAATAAAACCGTTCTTACCCAAAACAGTTTACTCAGACAACCAGAAACATCATTTTCTTTTCCTAGACAAACCATAAGAATATCACTACCGTAGTGGCCCAGCTGGGTTTCGAGACCTACCTCCAAGGTCGATCGCTACACGACCCGATCTCTGATATGGCATCATGCCTATGTGTTTATTTGTTGGAAACAAAGTGTGCAGCGGAATTTTAAAATTTTTCATCAGAGTAATTTCCAAAACACAATTTTGACATGTTATATGTATAAATTAAACAGATCTTACTAACCTCAGTGTGCTGAAGAACCTCCGCAATCCGTGTAGAGAAGTAACGTTCCAGAAGAGCTTCAACCAACTGGTCTTCTTTGCTATTCTCTATCCACAACCGGAGTGAGTGTGGGCTCACACGTACAGCTCTTCCACCGGTGACTCTCCTTCCAACCAACAGAGAGAACCCAAAGCTAGTGTTCGTGATTTGTGAACAAAAGCTCTCAGGGAGTTTTTAGATGCTCACTAGAAGAGTATCACTCTTAATCTCTCAAATTGATCTGAGTAAATCATGAGACTCACTCCCTTTTTATACCTATTGGTCTTGGGGTCAGTCCATATCAGATTAGGTCTCAAAAACTCGAAACAGAATCAAGTTCAGATCAATATCTGATAAGATCCGCGTGAAAACGTGTAATCTTATCTACCACTGATCGGCAGGCCGAACAGGCCAGTTCGGCAGGCCGACCACGTCATTCGGCAGGCCGAACTCCCGAGAAAAAATCTCTGCGAATCTTTTATTTTCCACCCGAGATTCTAAAGGATAAAGTCTCAGTTTTGATTCAAATAACGCAATAGAGAAGTTATCTGATCAAAACAAACTTTATCAAGTTAATCTCTGAGAAAATAAATCAATTCACAATAATTTCACAAGTTTATCTTGTTCTAATTTGTCCAAAATTAAAACAACCGATAAACAGACAAGAATTATCTGATCGCAATAATTCAACAAGTTTATCTTGAACTAATTTCTTACAAAATTAATTCAATCGACAAACAGACATGAATTATTTGATTCTTACAAATTTTAAACCAATCTGATAAATCCGACATAAGTCACCAATTATTGGAAAAGCACGTCGTGTCGTTTCAGGACTTTGTGAGCTAGCAAAGGGGACCAAAATGGACCTATAAAGTTCAAGCTCATGATAATTATGAAACCCAATATCCCAGATATGCATTTCACAATTATCAACTCCAACGCTACTCCACTAAAAGCTTGGAGCTGCACTCTCGAACTTTATAGAATTACGAAGCTCGTGTAGCTAAGTCTCCATGACATATCATAGTGTATTGTATCCCCATATGATAATCCATAATCGGCTTAAGGACAAGTTCTGTCTTACCTTCCCGATTATTTTTATCTTACGTTCCATTGTCTCACCATTAGAAAACTTACCATCCAAAGATAGTATACCATTCGGTTACACCTATGTATCCAAATGGTTGAGCGCTCCAGTTTTTCAATTACATGACAACGCATATAAGAGGATATCATTACTCCTAAAGAGGAGCTACGTATTCCATATCTATGAATAACAAGTCTACGCTATCAAGAGTCATGCCTCCAACGTACCGGCATGCATACCACTATAGAGATGTGGGAGTCACCCATTGGTACATCAAAAGACACAAGTCGAGACAACGGGCCCACTATTCATCTCAGGATTAAGATACAATACAAATGACTATCTAAAGTGAATCGATTTGCCAAGACATAATTATTAATCCAAATCAATTCACTTTATGTCCCGATCCAACACATCGTCACCTATGACAACGTGCCAATGTTTCTATTCATGGAGTCCAACTCCGATGGCCAAGACAAACCATCTCCCAAAAGGGATATAGACAACATAACAATCTTTACATGAATAAAGCGCCCAACTTTATTCCCTCGATTGCGGATCATACGTTTTAGACCGTCACCCTAAGAATCGTGTCTACCGCATAATCATCCCATCATATGCCCAATTCTTAAGGTTTAGACTGACAGTCTCAGACTATTGTTTGCTTATCATACATTCAACAAATATGAACGTAAAGAGGACAAGATTTAGTATATAAATGAATAAATTCTTTATTGATAAAAATGTCTCCAAAAAACGTATTATATTTTTACTCCTTAAGGCATACATGTCTAACATTATTTTCATCATCATTCAAAACCCATTTATCGAGTATTGTCATTTACATTCATTATAAAGTTCATTTCAGTTCACGGTATATTAAAATATAACCGATAATTCATTTTCAAACAACCATTGAAAACATTTTAATAGAAATCCTTTTCAAAGCCAAATCATTTTGAACTAGGCTACCAAGAAATAGAGTAGAAGTCCTACCTTGATACTCGTGCTGGTGACCCCCTCCGTGATCTCGGTCCGCTATACGTTAACTCCGCGGAACCACGAACGATCATAGATACACATTAAGTCGATCAATATCTAGCTCGAGACATTCTATGTTACTAAACCATTTCATGATGTCCTAGTATGCCATTTGTATCTTTAAAATCATTCTATAAGGTTGAAATTTAAATCGGGGTTCAAAATAGTAAAAACGGGTGAAAAATCACAAAATTTTCCATGCCCGGACGGCCTACCGGACTCCCTGCTTTTGCCGGCCAAACTGTGCAGTTAGGCCTACCGGAAACCAGGTCCGGTTGGCCGGACATTTCTCAAGTTTGGCCTGCCGGATAGATGAACACCGGCTTGCCGAACTGGGAAAACTCAGAAATCCCAGCCATAGGCTTTCAATTTCCCAAAATCTAAATCTTGATTTTAACCTGTTTTTCTCAAATCTCAGGCATGGAAAACAATTATAGATTATAGAAAAACATACTAGAACACTTTTGAACTAATTTAAACAAGATTCAAACACAAAAATCTCAAAAATCTGAAAATGGGGAAAAATGAAAAATCTTGAATCCAATCCGTTTTTTTTCAATCTAAGCTTAGATTCTAGTTGTTTTAAGTTCATGTAACTCAAATCAAAGGTTTTCTAAGCTCAAACGAACTTAAATTTCAAAAATGCATAAAATTGAAAATTTTGGAAAAAGTTTAGAAATTTTTAAAACTAACCTCAAATCGAAGCTTCAATCTGCGTTCTTGGTAGCCAAATCTTGTCCTCGAGCTTCCTCCTTCCTAACCCGAAGCTTGGATTCGACTTTTGATTCAAAAATTTGAGAGAGAATTGAGAGAGAACGAGGCAAACCAAGAGAGAGGAAAAGAGAGAGAGCTCACGGGTGAGGAGAGAGAGAGAGGTGAGAGAATAAATAGAGAGAAACGGTGGGCGGTTTTACTGTGCAAAAATCAAATGCCACCCACGGTTTTGTAAAACGTAATATTTTTAACATTTTACAAATTGTTATGTTTTAAAACTCAAAACATCATTTTAAAACAAGTAGAAATCATTTGAATTCATCAAATTAACAAAACAACCAAAAATTTAAAATTCAACTAAATAATCAAATTAATGTTGAAACATTAATTATGGCACACTAATTCATCATTTATATCACAACAGAATTAAATAAATTTCGGGGCGTTACAACTCTCCACCCCTAAAAGAAATTTCACCCTCGAAATTTACATCTCATTTCAGAAACAAAACAAATGCGGATACAATTCCCGCATACTCGACTCTAGTCCCCAGGTGGCTTCATCAACCCCGTGATGCTACCACACGACCTTTACCAATGGTATCTTAGGACGACGTAAACTAATCACTTTCCGATCGATGATTTGAATCAGCACTTCCTAGTACGTCGTATCTTCCTGAACCTGCACATCGCGAAATGAAACTACCTTACCCTGCTCAGGCGGACACTTCCTAAGCATCGACACGTGAAACACATCGTGAACATGAGAAAGTTCGAGCAGAAGATCAAGCCGATAAGCAACCACACCAACACGCTGAGTGATCTCGAACGGCCCAATATACCTCGGTGCGAGCTTCCCACTCACTCCAAACCGCATAGTTCCCTTACGAGGTGATACCTTCAAGAGAACAAAATCTCTTACTGCGAACTCTAGGGGTCTACGTCTCCTATCCGTGTAACTCTTCTGTCGACTCTGAGCTGCCCTCAATTAATCTCGAATCACAACGACTCTCTCATTGCTATCACGGATCTCATCCGGCCCAAAAATAACCCTATCTTTCGGTCTGCCCAACACACCGGTGACCGACACGGTCGCCCGTACAACGCCTCAAACGATGCCATACCAATACTCGCCTGATAACTATTGTTGTAAGCGAACTCTGCCAAATGCAAATATTTCTTCCAATTCCCGCCGAAGTCTAACTCGCATGCACGCAACATATCCTCGAGAATCTGAATAACACGCTCAGACTGCCCATCAGTTTGAGGATGAAACGCCGTAATGAAGTTCAAATCTGTACCCAAAGCCTCCTGAAAACTCCTCCAGTACCTAGCATTAAACCTGGTGTCTCGATCAGAAGTGATGGACAAAGGAACTCCATGCAACCTCACAATGTTCTGCAGATACAATTCCCTGAGAATCTTCCACGAACATGTCGATCTGAACGGAATGAAATGCGTCGATTTCGTCAACCTATCGACCACGACCCAAACTGCATCATGCCGCTGCTCCGTCCTCGGCAAACCTGTGAGAAAATCCATCGTCACATACTCCTATTTCCACCCTGGAATAGGAAGCGACTGAAGCTGACCCGCAGGCTTCTGATGCTCGGCTTTCACCTGAAGAAACGTCGTACACTTGGCCACGTACTCTCGAACATCTTTCTTCATGCCTCTCCACCAACACTGCCCCTTCAAATCGCGATACATCTTTGTGCTCCTCGGATGAATAGCGAACTAACACCTATGAGCTTCGTCCAAAACGGCTTTTGTCACCTCGGTGATAGCTGGAACTGCAAGACGCTCACAGAAATACAACGATCCATCTGCATGCACGCTCCATTCTTCAAACCGCTCCCCGTTTTGAATCCGCGACCAAATCCCCTACAAATGTCGATCCTGCCACTGACTTTGCTTCACCATCTGAACAAGAGCTGGGGTCACTTCCACATGATATACCGAAACTCGATCATAGTCTTCACGATACCGTAGCCTATACTCGCTCACTGTCGCATCCCTACTCCAATCCTTAAAAGCCAAACAAGCGAGAATCCCTGAAGACTTCCTACTAAGCACGTCCGCGACCACATTAGCTTTCCTAGGATGATACTGCAACGCAAAATCATAATCCTCCATATACTTTATCCATCTACGCTATCTCAAATTAAGATCCCTCTAAGTGAACAGATACCTCAAACTCTTGTGATCGGAGAAGACCTGAAACGACGCTCCATACAAATAACACCTCCAAATCTTCAGCGCGTAAATCACTGCCGCAAGCTCCAAATCATGAGTACGATAATTCTGCTCATGAGGTCGTAGCTGTCTCGATCCGTACGCAACCACACGTCCATACTGCATCAACACGCACCCAAGTCCGCGCCCTAAAGCATCTGCATAAACCTTATACGGCTCGTCACTGCTAGGAATAACCAACACTGGAGCTGAAGTCAACCGGTTCTTCTTGAAAAGCAAGCTCACAATCTTCATCCCACTCAAACCTGACATTTTTCTTGATCAATCTCGTCAATGGAGCTTCAATCTTCGAAAAATCCTTTACAAATTTCCTGTAATAACCAGCAAGACCTAAGAAGCTACGAATCTCCGCTATGTTCCTTGGTCGTTCCCACCCCACTATGACCGCAATCTTGGACGGATCCACAGAAATACCATGCTTAGAGATGACATGACCTAGAAATTTGACCTCAGTCAACCAAAACTCACACTTGTCCCTCTTAGCATACAACTGGTGCTCCCGCAAAGTCTGAAGCACGATCTGGAGATGCTGCTCATGCTCCTCCCAAGTCTTAGAATATATAAGAATGTCATCGATGAACACAATCACAAACTGATCCAAATACGGCCTAAATATCCTATTCATCAAATCCATGAAAGCTGCCGGAGCATTCGTCAACCCAAACGACATAACCAGAAACTCAACATGCCCATACCGAGTCCTAAAAGCTGTCTTGGGAATATCCTCTTCCTTAATCCTGAGCTGATGATAACCCGACAGCAAATCAATCTTTGAGAAGTACCACGAACCTCCCAACTGATCAAACAACTCATCAATCCTAGGCAAGGGATACTTGTTCTTCACCGTAATATGATTTAGCTGCCGATAATCCACACACAACCTGAGAGTCCCATTATGCTTCTTAGCAAACAAAACCGGTGCTCCCCACAGAGATGTGTTATTTCGAATATACCCCTTATCAGCAAGCTCCTGAAGTTACCTCCTCAATTCTTTCATTTATGTCGGCGCCATCCGATAAGGTGCTATAGAAATCAATGCTGTCCCTGGAAACAACTCAATACCAAACTCGATTTCTCGATGCGGTGGTAATCCTCGTAACTCATTGAAGAAGACATCCTCGAACTCATCAACCACCGGAATCGCTACACTTCCTCTCAAAGCATAGGGCTCGCAATCTAGATTGGCAAGAAAAGCACAACAACCCAGATTCCTTCGCCCTCCTAGACACGACTTCATGAGACGCTCACTCATTAACCAATCACCACCACCCTGGTAAGTGATCATCGTCCCCCTATCAGACACTAGGGTAACTTTTTTAAGTTAGCAGTCTACCACTGCATTATACCTGGACAACTAGTCCATCCCTAGAATTACATCATATGAGCTCATGGGGAGTATAATCAAATCACTTTTCAAAATCTCATCCCCAATCTTTATTTTACAAGCTTTACACATACAATTTACACACACCCGCCCCCAAGGGAGAAGTTATGACTAGGGGTTCATTAAACTCTTCTATCTCTAATCCCAAGACATGTACAAAGGAACTCGAAATGAGAGAATGAGAGGCACCGGTATCAAATAAAATGCGAGCTAAAGATCGAGAAACTAAGATCGTACCATCGACAACTGCGTTACTAACATGAGAATCTAAACCTCCAGATGCCATTGCATGAACCTGCACTAGTGCCTTTCCTTTTCCTCTACTAACATTGCTGGGTCCAAGATTATTCTGCTGATGCTGCTGGGATGGAGAAGACTGCACACTAGCTGTACTCGACACTCGATACTGAGGGACGCTACGCTGGAAATGCTGCGGCTGCTGCCCTCGTGCTGGATATGAGAACTGCTGAGGAGAGAACTGGGGATAATGCAACTGCGGGTACTGCTGAGGCGGAGGTAGGGTCTGAGGTTGAGACTGACGACTGGCATCCTCTCCGGTCTGAGATCCAAGACGGGCACTCTTAATCGGGCAATTCCTCTTTATGTGTCCGGGCTGCTGATAAAAATGACAATGGAAGCTGTAGGGATTGCTGCGCCCGCTGCCAGAAGAACTACTGCTACCACTGTTTGCGCCACCTTGCTTGCTCTTCCTCGGAGTTGGACGGTTACTGGTGCTCTTCCTACTGCTTCTCTGCGATCCTCCTGAAGCCTTGGCTCGATCCTCACAATACTGCACATAATCATTTTCCACTGATATTGCTGACGACAAAAGCTCTCCAAAACTCCTAAGTCGCAGAGCAACCAACTGTCGCCGAATAGGAGCTTTGAGCCCTTCTTGAAACTTAATGCACTTCTCACGCTCTGATGCTACAGCCGATGGAGCAAACCTGGCCAACTCATTAAACCTTGTCTCATATTTCTGAACTGATAGATCACCCTGCTGTAACCTGTAGAACTCAGTTGCCTTCTGATCTCTATACCCCTACGGAAAATATCGATCATAGAACAGCTCCTCGAATCTGTCCCAACTGATATCGCCACCGCGTTCCAAATGCTTAGCTTGTTTCCACCAAGTGTTAGCACCACCCTCGAGCTCATATGCAGCAAACTCCACACGATACTCATCAAGCACACCAAGGGTATCCAAATGCTTTACAATCGAATCCAGCTAATATTCTGCCAACTACAGATCCCCATTACCATCAAAAGTCGGCATAGACGCACATCGAAATTCCTTAAAGTACGTATGCCGACGACCAACATCGAAATCTTCCGGTCTAGCCCTGGCTGCCATCTGCCGAAAAGCCACAAACATAGACCTCATCACGCCCTCATCATTTCCAAACTCGGCGTCAGCTGTCGAACGTCGTCTAGGTGCCATTCTCTCACTTCTGAAAACAAAATTTAGACTGTCAGAGGTATTTTATTGTCAAATCTATGTGTGCACAATTCCCAAGGTTCATAACCTTGAGCTCTGATACCATTTTTCTTCAATCTGTAGTACGAGAGGTGAAGTGGCGGGTTAATTAAATTAATTAAAAGAGAATTTAATTAAAAATCAAGAGTTTAGGGGTTTGAATTAAATATAAAATGTGAAAATTTAAAGAAAGCCATTACATGAAAAATGAATATTAAATATTAAATAATAAACATAGCGAGTATGGGTCCCACAGACCCAATCTTGTGCACACACATGGTACTAACAATATAATATTAATACAACTACAATCCAAACACAAAAAAAGTTAAAAACATTACATGCCTTGATTAAATAATGCAAAAGATATACTAATTCTTCTACTGCTCCTGAGTTCGGTCCATCGAATCCTCTCCGAACCTAAATGGAAAACCACCTAGAAGGGGGAAAATTTTAAAACAAGAAAAATGTGAGCGAAAGGCTCAGTAGGACTATGTTTTATGAAATAATTTAATTTAAGGAAACATTTCATTATTCAGGAATTATTTAAGAGAAACCTTAAATAAATGAATGAAAGTTGAATAAAACCGTTATTACCCAAAATAGTTTACTCAGACAACCAGAAACATCATTTTCTTTTCCTAGGTAAACCATAAGAATATCACCACCGTAGTGGCCCAGCTGGGTTTCAGGACCTGCCCCCAAGGTCGATCGCTACACGACCCGATCTCTGATATGGCATCATGCCTATGTGTTTATTTTCATCATCATTCAAAACTCATTTACGGAGTATTGTCATTTACATTCATTATGAAGTTCATTTCAGTTCACGGTATATTAAAATATAATCGATAATTCATTTTCAAACAACCGTTGAAAATATTTTAATAGAAATCCTTTTCAAAGCCAAATCATTTTGAAACTAGGCTACCAAGGAATGGAGTAGAAGTCCTACCTTGATACTCGTGCCGGTGCCCCACACCGTAATCCCGGTCGGCTATACGTTAGCTCCGCGGAACCACGAACGATCCTAGATACACACTAAGTCGATCAATATCTAGCTCAAGACATTCTATGTTACTAAACCATTTCATGATGTCCTAGTGTGCCATTTGTATCTTTAAAATCATTCTATAAGGTTGAAATTTAAATCGGGGTTTAAAACAGTAAAAACGGGTGAAAAATCACAAAATTTTCCATGCCCGGCCGGCCTGCCGGACTCCCTGCTTCGGCCGACCGAACTGTGCAGTTTGGCCTGTCGAAAACCAGGTCTGGTCTGCCTGACATTTCCCAGGTTCGGCCTGCCGGACAGATGAACACCAGCCTGTCGATCCTTTGATCCGGCCTGCCGAACACGTAGTCCGGCCTATCGAACTGGGAAAACCCAGAAATCCCAGCCACGGGTTTTCAATTTCCCAAAATCTAAATCTTAATTTTACCTATTTTTCTCAAATCTCAGGCATAGAAAACAATCATAGATGATAGAAAAACATACTAGAACACTTTTGGACTCATTTAAACAAGATTCAAACACAAAAATCTCAAAAATCCAAAAATGGGAAAAAATGAGGAAAAATGAAAAATCTTGAATCCAATCTGTTTTTCTTCAATCTAAGCTTAGATTCTAGTTGTTCCAAGTTCATTTAACTCAAATCAAAGGTTTTCTAAGCTCAAACGAACTTAAATTTAAAAAATGCACAAAATTAAAATTTTGGAAAAAGTTTAGAAATTTTCAAAACTAACCTCGAATCGAAGCTTCAATCCGCGTTCTTAGTAGCCAAATCTCGTCCCCGAGCTTCCTCCTTGCTAACCCGAAGCTTGGATTCGACTTTTGATTCAAAAATTTGAGAGAGAATTGAGAGAGAACGAGGCAAACCGAGAGAGAGGAAGAGAGAGAGCTCACGGGTGAGGAGAGAGAGAGTGAGAGCTGAGAGTGAAGAGAGAGAGAGAGAGAGAGGTGAGAGAATAAATAGAGAGAAACAGTGGGCGGTTTTACTGTGTGAAAACCAAATGCCACCCACGGTTTTGTAAAACGGAATATTTTTAACATTTTACAAATTGTTGTGCTTTAAAACTCAAAACATCATTTTAAAACAATAAGAAATCATTTGAATTCATCAAATTAACAAAACAACCAAAAATTCAAAATTCAACCAAATAATCAAATTAATGTTGAAACATTAATTATGGCACACTAATTCATTTATTTATATTACAACAACATTAAATAAATTTCGGGGCGTTACAGTAGTGTTTGATAAACTCAATTTTAACTCATTAGTTTCAACTCAAATATCGTAAAGCCTTAACATATTATAGTGTAAAAAATAAAAATATACTATAGTGTAAAGTTCTCACATACTATAATATAAACACAAAAGTATACTATTGTGTGAAACTTTCACATACTATAATACTTTTAATTCTAACACCAGTTATAACTCACTCTCTAAGTATCCTATATTGCATTAGAAATGTTTCAACTATTGAACTATATTTTGAATTCAGTATATTTTTCTCTGGTCTCTTTGAAAAGACCTTCACTACAACGTAATATCTAGTATTAAAAACATAACATGACTATCATTAAACGTAACATCAGTGTTAAAGTGTAACACCAATAAATTTAATTTAAAAACATGATAAAAAAGATGTTACAACATTTTTATATCAATGTTGCATTCACTATTTGAAACCATATTTTAATGACAATCAAATATGACCTTCTAACATTGATGTTATATTTAAAAAATATTAGTTATGTTTTTTATTTATACATATTATTATCGAAGCACCTGCTGAAAGGACGTCAGAAAAACCATATATGTTATATATACATTTATAGATGGAATAGTAGGTGTTAGTATTGCATACAGAGGCACCTACTTTATACGACGGTCGATACCTTACCTTCAATATTGCAAGTTATGTTAGCCTGCATTGTCGCTGCGTATGGCACTTGAGAAAGAGAAAGTTGTTGGATTACAAGATTAGCATTGCCTTATTTAACGCAACATTGTACTAATGATTGGACCATTCATAAGTGAAGTACGCATGGCTTTTTTCTTTTCTTTATCAGATAAAAAAAAAAAGGAAATCAGATTCATATTTCAGGACAATCTTCCTTCCTTAACTTACACTATTTCTTCAAACTTGAAAGCGCACAGAATCAACCCATGATCAAGACCTTACGTACTGAATTTTTACAGTTTACGGGTTACTTTGTCAGCCATGTCAAGAATTAAGAAATATGTTATGCATTAACTTTGTCGGCAACGTTAAGAAAACTATACTTCGTTTCTACACTTTTTCTCTTTTTCTACTCTGTCTTGTGCTTCGATTGCCAAATTCATGCAAGAAGCTAATAATGCATGCAATATATAGGTCAAACTTCTCAGCAAAAATATTATAATAATGTCTATATATAGGTCAAGATTCAAAGCACGTCATTTAAATTTTGGTCAACATTATTCAAATTTTCCGATAGGCCACAAAATTTTTTATTATTACTCTCGTAGGCCTCAATCATCAAAATAAAAACGTACCCGGAAATTCGGATTATGGGTCGTGGATATACATTTGATACGTATATGTGGCGGATCTCAATTTTTTAACTTTGGGTAGAAGATATTTTTTTAAGAAAAAAATTCCCTTTGCGTAGACGATTTTAGTGGACAATTCAGACATTTAAATGATTTGACGGTAAGATCCCAAGTGCATGATCCGATAGTAATATCAACCCTCAAGTCTGTCACTTCCAGAAGAAAAAAGTGTACTCCATTAAAAAATATATTTCTAAAATAATATATTTTTTTAAAATGCTATGATAAACCACTCAAAAAAGATCCCACCACAAGACTTTTTTTAAACCATTAATTCATTTAACATTTTAAGACATTCAATTCCACCTGCCAATAATAAGTATCCTTTTTCACACCCAAAATCAAAATTAAAAATTAAAATTAAAAAACTAATAAATCAATAGAAAAAATCGCTTCAAAAAAACAAAACAAAGTGATGAAAACCCACGGATGAGTAGAGCCAGTAATTTTATACAAAATATAATAATATGATACAAAAATAATACGACATAAAAAAGTTTAGATTATACGTATATTAATTGAATCATAAATAAATTGGTATAAATAATACAAAAATAAACATATTAAATTCGTGCTAGCACGTTAATTTGTTTTAACACGTTTAATTAAAAATGTAGTAAACGTATCAATATGACACAACACAACCCGTTCATTTATAAAAACATTTAAACTTAAAATAATTTTTTTTTATGATTTTACAAGATTAAGGATTCAAACCTTGCACCTAAGGGTGTATTATTAAGCTTGCTTTCACCACATTGAATGATCATTTTGTATATAATAAAAGCTTTTAATTTATTTATTATGGTTGTAATGCTTTTGAAACTTAAAATAAAAAAATTTCATGATTTTGCATCGAACCTGCACGTAAGGGTATGTTATTGTGCTATCCTCCACCATGCTTGATGAGCTTTTGGTATGAAAAGCTTCTATTTTATTTATTATGGTTCTACTTTAAACATTCAAAAGTCCCACATTGAAAAAAAAAATGTTTCTCTCCACTCCTCTATATAACGACTCATTTATTACCTTCAATGGTTCAACCTATGTTGTCATTTGCCAATGGAGCTTTAAAATAATTTTTCTTAAATTTGATTTTTAAAGATTGGATTAAGGAAAAAATACAGTTCAAAACATTTAATAATTTAAAGATAGGAACATTTTGATGTTGGTTATGTTTTGAATCTCAAATTGGAAATGTTTGTTATGTTTGAAATTTACTTTGACTGTTTTGTATGTATTGGAATTAAGGTTATTTTTTTTCTTTTTTAATTTTTTTGGGTCATAAATGTGCTATAATCATGTCAACTTGTCACGACTTATTTAATAATCATATTAATCGTGTCGTGTCATATTACGCTTGTTATGAGCGTGTCGTGTTTGTGTTTGCGTTTTAAGCACGTTTATTAATCGTGTCGTGTTTGTGTTCAACATAATCGTATCTTGTTGTAATTGTGTTGACACGAACACGACACGTAATACGACTTTGCCAAGCCTACGGATGAGGCTTCTTCATAGACAATGAGGTATCGACATTGTCCTAGTATGGCCGTAGCTTGATTACAAACCAAGGATCTCGGTTGAGGTCAAAATCACAATGGTGGTGTCGCGATGGAGCTTCGCCTTTATCTCGATGAGATTTGGTAGAGATCTCATTTCGAGCTTCGTTTTTTCACGATCTCTAATTCAACCCAATCCTGTCTCAATGGTAGGGGGCTAGGGGCGACGTGGGTAAACGGTTGAAGGGGGCGGGGCGACAAGGGGTTAAAACAAAAGATAGCAAATCACGATGAACCATCGTGTTTCGAGCTCGTCAGCGTCCCATCTCCAGCAGATTGAGTCGCAAAACTCCTCCAGCAGATCGACTCACGAAGGTCGAGGAGCTCGACAAAATCACGACGGACCATCGTGTTTCGAGCTCGTCGGCGTCCCATCTCTAGCAGATTGACTCGCAAAGCTCCTCCAGCAAATCAGCTCACTAAGGTCGAGGAGCTCGACAAAATCACAACGACACTCTCCATCACTGGAGAAGAAGCCCTTGGTTTCTTTTTTCAAGAATTTTAATTTTTTTGAGGGAGAATGTTCAATTTAAGGGTTTTTTTTTTTTTTTTTTTGTGATGAATTTGGTGTGAATGAGCTTATTTTAGTATCAACAAGCTTATTCAAATTTAATCATTGCATAAAAATCTTATGGTCAAAAACAAGTCTTGGTCTTACTATAGCATCCCTTATTTTTTTTTAAAGGGCCAATAATCTTTTTTCCTTGTTTAAATTTGGAAATGTTAGAGTACAATAATAATATCGTACCCTTTGTCGGTGCTCCTTTGGCTTCGACTGCAGCTAAACGTGTACTTTTAAATTAAGGGGATGTTTGACAGTGGTAAAAACTACTTAGTTTTTATCACAATCTCAATTATAAATAGTATAAAACTCTTATATGCTACAATAACAATAAAGAAATATACTATAATATAAAACTCTTATATACTATAATAAAAATAATTTTCACCATTAATTTATATCACCATTTTAAACACCCTGTAGAGCTTGAAAGGAGGAAGAAAAGAGCGAGAGAGAGTTCAAAAGACATAACGCAACCGTAGAGTATAGCCTGAGGGCCAGAGCTGTGGCCGCCGTATATGTGGCTGTGCAAGTCGGAAGAAGCCTGCGATCATGTCATATTGCTTTTCAGATGTTTTTGGTGAAAGAACAGTGTTGTCAGGAAAAATATACAATCCTATTTAACCGGATACAATTACCAACCCCCTGTTATTACAACAACAGACTCGACCTAAAAAAGTCTACTACGTATTAAATTAGTATGAGTAGTTATGTTATAATAAAAAAGATTTTTCACAAAAAATTGGAGAGTAATTTTTTTTCGAGGGAATTTTTTATCTTTGGAGGAAAATGATGAGTAGTTCTTTCGAAACTTTTTTTAACTTACATTTTAAATTGTTAGATAGTGTTGATTATGCACGTGGACTAACTACCATATAATAATCAATTATTTAACCTGGTTGGGTAAAAGGTTTTCTACATAAATAAAGAATTACATGACTGTACAAGGATTGTGCTTTTTTTTCTTTTTTATTGGACAGTTTGACATAATGGTAAGGGCTATAATTTTTATTACAAATTTAATTATAAACAGTGTAAAATTTTCATATGCTACAATAATAATAAAAAAATTATTATAGTATAAATTCTTATATATTATAGTAAAAATAATTTTAACTAACAGTTTCAATCACCTTTCAAACACCACATTAACAGACACTTAAACAATTTTTAGAGTATATATATATTCTTTGGCATTTGTTTTTCTTTTTTTTTTTGGCATTTGATATTAATCACTTCCCGCCCAAAAAAAAAAAAAAAAAAAAACCTTAACGTTTCGATGATTACTCTTTACACGTCACGAAAAGGGGCATGGTGATTAACTTGAATTGCACGTATTTAGTATTGCGACCTCTTAAAAGGTTGTTTAGTTGGATATTTAAATTATAATTTAAATTATTTTATAATAATATTTTTTTTATAAAATTTTAAATTTTTATTTAAATACTTTAATTAAATAGGCGCTAAAACTTTGTCCTCATTTGCAGGAACTAAGCAAAACATTAATTAATTTTAGTATTACAATGTACCTCCAAAACGCATGGGGTGTTGCAAATACGGCACAGTACTTTCAGGGATGTACCTTTCATTTTTGGATAAGGTTTGTAAACAGATCCCGCGTCCCTCGCTTTTTTGGTTTGGTTCAGAAAGGCAAAAGTTGCCTGTACCATTTCTTGTTGTTGCATTTTATTTTTTTCCCCTCTCTCTGTCAACTTAAAGTCAAACTGAATATTGCCTAAATTTAAATTTAAATCGTTCTGGTTGGTGCAAAAATAGCAAGGAAAATGTCTTTTCTGTTTCTTTCTCTTTTTTTTTTTTTTTAAATGTCTCAATCGCATTAATCCATTAAATGTTCATTGAATAAATGAAATAATATTTCAATTGTTATTTTATTTCATATTGTTGTTGATAAGTTCTAACAGGGCAGCACTTTCTATCTGTTTAAAAGGCGATAAAACTGTTAAAATTATTTTTATTATAGTATATAAAAATTTTATATTGTAGTAATTTTTTTTATTGTTATTATAGCATATGAGAGATTTATACTGTTTATAACTAAGTTTGTGATAAAAAACGTGTGGAGAGAACCGTTGTCAAACAGTCAATCAAAACTATTTTTTGATATGTGTTAGATGGACTCTGAAAAATAGTTTTATAGGGTGTTTAGAAGGGTAGTGGAAACCAGTGGTGGGAACCATTTTTATTGTAGCATGTAAGAGTTTTATAATATAGCACATTTTTTTATTGTTATTGTAGCATGTGAGAGATTTACACTGTTCATAACTGAGTTTGTGATAGAGACTGAGTGGTGGAAACCACTGCTAAACACCCTGTTAGTTTTTATAAGATCATTTGAGAGAAGCCAATCATTTGGTGCTCGTGAAAAAAGTATTCATTAAAAGCTGTTTAATTAACATTTTTAATCTTATATTTAAGAATAATAAATTGAAAAGTCTACCTATATTCTTAAATTATACTACTTTTTATACAGATATTTTGACTTGTTTAGCCAAATATATTCAAACCTCTTCTGAAGTCAAATACTATCATGCACTATTAAAATACTAATTAAAAGGCTCTAATTTAGGCTTTTCTTCTTCTCTTAATTAAATTAAAGTAAAAGGGCAAGTTATCCTAAATGAGCCCAAAATAACTGTTGCTTGTTGGTCTTATATTTCTCCATTCACCCTCTTGTTATTATAGGGTACAATAATATTCTTTAGATTTGAAGAATAATTCAATTTCATTTCTCACACACTTAAAAAAAAAAAAAGGGCAAGGCAAAGATACTTTAATTAGACTAAACTTATTTATAATTTTTTTTCTTGATATAATATTTGAATATTCAAAGAATGCAAAACTCGCGTTCTGTTTTGAAATTTGATTTTTTTAGGGCATATGTTTGTAAAATCTAATAAAATAGTTTTATGAAAACTACTTCAGGTGATTATGTCATCTTGTTCTTTTTTTTTTTCCAAAGTATGTGAGACATTAAATTGAAAAAGTTTTTAATTTAAAAAATAGTTTTGTAGTTTTTAAAAATAGAGAGAAAATTTGAAAAATAGTTAAAATTATTTGGTATAATAATATAATTAAAATTTTAAAATATAATAACCTACTACCAATTAGAAGTTTATTAGCAAGGAATATGAAATTTTTATTCTCCGAGTGTGTTTTTATTATTTTAATTTCATAGATTCTATACTTATTTCTGCCCCCACTAAAATGAGATCTTGAATTCTTCATTGTGAGAAAAATGTATAAATCAACCAAGATTGTGATATAATTTGATGTTTCGATCAATATATATGTGTGTGTGTGTATATATATATATATACACACCTTATGACGAAGTATTATTTATATCCTTTCACATTTCTTTTAAAACTAGACGAGGCAGGTGTCTTAGGCACGCGTATGCTGCGCGGTATTTTTTTTCCTCAAAATTGCAGCAGTTTTAATTTAGAGTTTTATTATTGTGTGTAGAAGAAAATAATTAACACTAATAGATAAAAACATTTCTTAATTATAACCACTTTTTCTGAAATTATGTTAAATGTGTGTATTCTTTAATTTAGCCTTATTTTGATGTTTTTTGAGGAGATCAACTTTCTCCAGTAAACAATTTGATCGCCTCTTTTCTATATAATACATAGGTATAGAGTTGAAATATGTTATGAATAACAATAATAAACAAGTCTCATTGTGGAAACAAAGCATGTGTTTTAAAAAGTATGTGTCTTGAATGAAACATTTAAATAATAAATTTAATGAATGTATTTTGAAGAAATTTGAGAAATTATTTTGGAAGGGGACTAGAGAAAAGAAAGAGCATTTTTTAAAGTATTGTTTCAAAACAAAAATATCAAGCAAGTAACTATATAAACATGTGTTGAGCATTCAAAGTTGATGTTAAAAATGTATTGCATTTACGTTTTAATCGAAACACTTACACAAAAAGTATTTATTATATTCACACTTGAGATTTTATTGTTGTAGTGTTTAAGTAAAGATTTATTTGAGAAAAACAAAGAAAAAATATATTTATAACAAATATTAAAAAATACAAAATATTTAAAAATAAATAAATAAAAAGCAACCAAAAATTGAGTTGAAATAAACAAAAATATTGACACTTCTATATATTTAGGATATATTAAGGGTTACCAATTTTATCTAAAGTAATCCCCATAAATAAGGATGTTTGAGGTAAAAAAGGTTCAAACTTTAGAGTTTGAAGTACATGTTGTAACGTGAAAAAGTTTTACATTATTTATAGTTTGAACTTTAAGTTAAAACCACTCTCCTAGATAATTTTATTAAAAACTTTTTTACTAATAGTTGTTAATGCATTGCCTTTCGTTCCCTTTTTTCCTTTTTTTTTTGTATGTTGTGTTTTTTTTTTTTTCATCTTAAATGTAGTCCTACTGAAATATATTTTATCTACAATATTTTAAAAGATATATCTTATATGTACCCTTAAATAATTCATTGTGTAATTTGCTACCTATGGATTTTATTTCTTTCATTGAATACGGTCTACTTTTTTATTCTTTATTTTTTATTTTTACTAAACTAAACTCTTAAAACAATAACAAACCAAGAGAAAGAAAAAAATAAACTTCTAATAAAATTTTAAATGGTTGTATCTAAAAGATTTAACAAACTTCCCTAAACAAACAAACAAAAAAAAGATTTAACAAACTAAATACTATGCATATGCTTTATCAACTAGTATTTTTCCTTGAACTACTTTTTTAAACAAAAAAAGGGAAACTTCCTTTAGCTTTTTATTATTTTCATTTTATAAAATTTTCACACAAATTATTTTAAGAAATATCAAAAATAGTTTCATGATTCAAAAAATGATATTTAATACATTCTCATGAGGGTAATAATTCTGTAACTTTACCCAGCCAAGGATAATTTTTGGACATTGTATACAAATTATTCGTAATTTTTTTTAATAAATATTGGCTCGTTTGTTCAGAGAACTTTTTGGATTCTTTGAACTTAAATTTATATTCGAGTATTAAAAATCTTTTAGATATGTGTTTGTTTTTTCCAAAATCTCAATCTTTTGAGTATCAAGAATCTAAGTTTTCAGAGTTCTGACTCCCCTTTAAACTTTTAATACTCGAATATCTGTGTTACAGTAAAAACTAAAATTCTCTCTCTTATATTTGACAAAAAAATCATAACTTCTTTATTTGTTATTCAATTGAGATGATTATTTTTTTATTGTGTTTCTAGTGAAGAGATTAATAAGTTAAGATCTATATTTCATCTTTTTTAGGATTATTAACATTAAGATTTTATTATATTTATTGATAAATCAAAAACTATTTTCACTATCTCTTCAAACATAAATTTTAATATAATTTCATACTTAAATTATAACTTAAATAAACATCTAAATATTAATTTAAATAATAATTTAAATTATTAACTTAAATTTTAATTTAAATAATATTAATTTTAATTTAAAATATTAATTTAAATCTATTTATTAAATAGACCTAAGTATTCTTTCTTTCTTTTTTCTTTAAAGAAAACATTAGTTTCTTAAATTTTAAAAGAATTAAAAAAGATGAAAATCTATGCAATGATAGAAATCGTACGTGAAGATTACGACTTCTTTCTTTGTTCATTTATTTCATCCGATATTTGATAAGAAGTCGACTATCAAAATTTTCCATAGCCTCGAGTAATTATTGTTTCTTCAGACTTATTTAATGCTGCTCATGTCTCGATAAAATGATTCAGACTCTGGCGGCGTTTCTTGAAGCAGAGATGCCAAGGGACATCCCTTCATTTCGTGTATATTTCGTCGGACTCCGTATTCTCATATCGAAACTTAACAAGTACACCAACGCATGTTTGGTTTAGGTATTTAAATAAAATATTTAAATAAAATTTTAAATTTTTATATAAAAAATATTATAACAAAATAATTTAAACTGTGATTCAAATATCTAATTAAACAAGCTCTTATTGTAAAGAAGTTAAAACTATAAATTAAATTTTAAATATTATAATATATAAAAATTTTGTGTTAAAAAATATTTTTATCTTATATTGTAATATATAATTTTCTATTATAATAATTAAAATTTTAATATTAAAACTTGTATGGTATTTGACACAATTGATTAAGATTAACTTTTTAATTACAAAATAGATAAAACTTTTAGATGTTATAGTAAAAAAATATATATTATAATATAAAATTTTTATATACTATATTATTTTAAATCAAAAACTTAATTTTAATCAATTTTATCAAATATTTTATTTGTTTCCAGACACTCAAAATTAATAAATAGAAAGTTTCTATTAAAAATAACTAAAATTCAAATTAGAAAAATTACGTAATAAATTTATACCAATGAAGGAAGCCTCTTAATAAAAGATGTTTATGTATTTTTTTTTTAAGAGGAAGAGCATGATAAAACCCTCTAACAGATCTTATTAAAAAGACTCATTTTTTTAAATGAGGCTTTTTTTGAGCTATTCGATTGAAAGTCAATGGTACGAAATAATAGTTATATAGAAACAAAAACATACCAAACCACACTTAATAACAAACTTTTTTAATAAAAATTAAAAAAATCCTTTCAAAAAAATTAAAAAAACCACTAAAGAAACCAGAGAAATATATATATATAAAAAATAGAACTCCGGTCACCCTTCCTTCACATGGAGGGAATTCGATAAAGGATTCGATCACTGTGTTTGGGAGTCACAAGAGCTCACTAGAGTGACTAGAGATCGTGACAAAAGGGATGGAATCGTGAGTTCTTGACAGACAAAGTTCGATTGGGATTGCGAGCTATCTTGAACATGACAGAATCACCACCGCGTGGTCACGAATGCTGTCAGGCTTCTTCGTCGCTACACGCTCCAGACTCGACGACAGCGTGTCGCCAAAGATGGCGTTGAGGCTGCCATGAGTGTAAAGGTCACGACAGGCCGTCGTGAGAAGTGTCTAGAGGTCATGAAAGGTCACGACAGACCATCGCGGGTTACTATGGGTGAGATGGTTCATGCCCTCCATCAGGATCTGAGGTCGCCAATGACACTTTCCCTACAACAATAGCGGAGATGCAACGTTTTTTTTTATTTATGGCTTTTTCTTGGATTTAAGTGATTTTTGGTTTTAGGGTCGAGGACAAGACTATGCCTCACCACCTTCGGGTGGGATACCATCGAGGAGGGTTGTCAGAGTCCCACGACATGCGAGGGATGGTGATGGCAACGAAAGTGGCAGCGTTGCAACGTAAGGAAAGCGTTTGAAAACCAAGTTAAAACTTAGATACTATATTATGTAAGTGTTTTATATTATAATATATTTTTATTTTATACGGTAACATGTGAGAGTTTAATATTATAGTACTTAAAACTTTAATGTTTGAATTTGGTTCTTAAACATTCTCAAAATGAATAAATAGAAAGTTCCTATTAAAATAACTAAAATTTAATTAAGAAAATAGGTAATAGATTTATACCACAATAGGAAAGTCCATTAATAAAAAGATTTTTTAAGTATAAGGTTATTAATACTAATGGCCCTTAAACTTTAGAGTCTCCCTCCCTCATTTTGTCCCTTGAACTTTACAAATCATCAACTTATCCCTTAAACTTTCAAAACTCCTTACTTTACCCTTAAATCTTAAAAATTACTATTTTGCTCATAAATTTTCCAAGCTTCTCATTTTGTCTCTTAAATTTTCAATTATCTGTTCAAATAGACGAAATTAAGCCCACATAATTCGTACAATATAAAGGAAAAAAAATGAGATTTTATTACTCTTAAGTTTTATTTCATGTTTAGACTCACACTTGATACCTTTGTTATATATATATATATATCTTAACTCTCATTTAGAAAGGGTACATTTCTTCTCGTTTTTGATGTGTAACTCATTTAATAAGTTGTTATTGTTTGTCGATATATGAATTTATTGTTCGTCGATATCTGAATTTAAATACTAAAACAAAATGAGTTACACATTAAAGACGAAGAGATATCGGCGAACAATATTGAGAATAAATATGCATATAGATCATTCTTAAATGAGAGAAGATAAAAATAAAAATAAAAATAAAAAGGTTAAACGAGAGTGTAATCATAAAACAAAACCTGAAAGTGATAAAATTTCATTTTTGCCCTTACAGATGACTTATATGCGAACCACGTGAGTTTAATTCTATTTATTTGAATAGAAAATCAAAAAGTAGGAAATAAAATGAGGAGCTTTGAACCAAGGTTAAGATGGTAAATTTTAAAACTCAAGGGCAAAGTAAGGAGTTTTAAAAGTTTAGGGGTAAAATAGAGATTTTTAAAATTCAATGGGTAAAATGAGGGAGACCTTAAAGTTTAGGGGTCATTAGTTTTAGTAACCCTTAAATATATTTATTCATGTTATATTTAAAAATTATGTCATATTACCATTTATATTACATGTTTAAACTATACTGCACTTAAATAAATATGTTATTTATAAAAATAGTAAGTTTTTAAAGATTGTATTTATGATAATTTTCTTTTTTAATCATAAATACGCTCCTTTTATTTTTACATATTTATGTTGAGATTATAACAAAATCGTATATTATATTTTGAATTGCACCCTATTTATCTTCAGATTCTATTTATTTCAATTCTTACTTTTTATTTCGTGGCTAAGAATTTTAACCAAAAAAAAATTCAAAACACCCTTCGAGGGAAATTTTTTTTTTAAAAAATCCAAATATGAAAACTAATGTCTTTTTAACAATGAACTTTCAACCTGAATGTATAAACGTGATATGATCTAAAATATATGATTTTTTTAATAATATCAAAAGATGAGATTAAAAAAAGTCTTAAAAGATTATAAGGTTATCAATCCAAAAAATTTGGGAATGAAATATTTTGATATTTTATTTAAATATTTTTAACGTAAAGGGAATCATATTTCAAATAAAAGAAATACATACATTAATGTAGACTCAAATGACCTTGCAATACCACAAAAGCTTAGCTTTAATCCTAGACCAGTTCTACAAGTAAATTTTTAATGAAACACCCAAAAGAATCAAATGTGCACCGAATTCTAACAATAGAATGTTGAAGAAGTGCACCAATAATCGAGCACAAATATGGCTCTCTTAACAAATCGTTGATTATCGATGGATTATATCCGATCGATCAAGACTAAGAGCCCAAATTACGAAGGTCACTCCCAATGCCACAAATCGACAACTATAGCTAATCGGACACACAAACTAAACTGGAAAGGCAAAAGCAACAAAATGCAAAATGGACAAAGCTGAAGCATTGATGTCGTTATTAAAAGAGAACAAACACAACTGAAAAAAAAAAAGGGAAGAAAAAAATCCACAACCACCCAAGAGAACCCTAATCTATTACTTTGTTTCAGTTTATTCATTCTATTAATTATGTGTTAAATATTTGGTTGAAAGTTTTAAAATGTCTCATTTGGTTTCAACTTATTGCTTTGAATCACTTTTATTCCCTATGTTAGAATATACTAGGGACTAAATTTTGTTAAATATTTAACGCCTAACTAATGGAAGGACTAAACTTTGAAACAAAGTAAAAAATTATAAACCAAAGTGAGATTTTTTTTAAAGTCAAGGACAATGTGTGAGATTAATCTTTAAATTTGTTATGGTAATTTATTATTAGGAATTATAGGGCGTTTGAAAATGTATTTAAACTAAGAATTTGAGTCAAAATTAGTTTGAAATTCAAATTTTATGATAGGAAACACTGTAATAAGTTATTTGAACCACATCTATATGATTTAGACTATAAGATTTTAAAACTACACAATGTTGATAATTTAAAGATTAAAGTACTAATAAACCTTAAAAAAAACAAAACAAAAAAAAAAACAAAGTTGTAAAGAAGAGGAACGAGGGAATGTCAAAATTGCACCCACACGGCTACGTAGCAAAAAGGCCTGTCAGACTGGCTTAGCTAAGGCATTGCGAAGAACAGTGTGTCTCTTAATTTGATTCAGAGCATTGTGATGACACGACATGTTTCCCCAAGTTTCGCTATTCTGCAATTTTGCCGTTGACCCCCTAAACCACTCTGCCATTCTCCTATCTGCTTCCCATTTTTTTAAGGAAGATTTTGATGAATGGGCAAAAAAAAAAGTCAAATTAGGTAAAAGGTCTCTCTTTTTTTAAAATAAAAAAAACATGGTTTTTTGTGCAGGTAAATTGTCTCAATTTTTTCAACAAAAAAAGAAAAATGACTGTAACAGAATAAGGAACCTCAACATGTTGAAAAAAAAAAAAACTGGAACCGTTTTGATGTCCAAAAAACATTTTTTTTAGCGCCAAAAACTTTTCAAAAAAAAATAGACTATTTCTCAATTTTTTTTTTGCCCGGAGGCCAGTTATCAAAATCTCCCTTTTTTTAAGGGGATTGTGGATATTAATGGATATTCGCGTTTCTAACCCTTTTTTTTTTAGTTTTTAGCTTTTGGTTTTTGGGTCTTTCTTTTTTTTTTTTTTGACATCGTTTCTGTCTTTCTGTCCTTCCTATTATTTTTTTTTTCTGCCTACGATCAAAGTATCTGCATGTACTTGCCGCTTTTTAAGATTGAGTTCTTTTATAGTTTATTCTTCAACTGCAACCCGAAGAGAAAAAACTTCCCCTCTGTCGAGTCCATGAGATCCGCGTGGAAAATTAAAAGCCGAAATGTACATGACAGCAGAAGATAGAAATGAGGAGTTGGTAAATTTAACCGTACAAATCTTAAATTTTTTGTTATTTATAATTTAGACCATAAACTTTTAGATGGTGTTTAGTAATAGTAGTCTATATTATTTTTTTAGTTATAAACAGTATAAAATTTTTACATGTTATAATAATAATAATAAAAAATTATTACAGTGTAAAAGTTCTCACACGCTACAATAAAACAAGTTCTGACCAACGGTTTTAACCACTTTATAAACACACCAAATTAAACGCCCATTTGGTAAAGGACGGTCCTAACTATTATCTCAGTTATAAACATTATAAAGCTCTTACATGCTATAGTATAAAGAAAAAAGTTGCTACAGTGTAAAACTTTCACATCCTACAATAAAAATAGTTCTAACCAATGGTTATAACCACCATGTCAAATACCTTATAATTTTGACATTTAAGACCCTAAATTTGACAATCATTGACAATTTAATGATAAGACAATTCAATGAACAAACAACAATTAGCATCTAGAATGCCGAAATTAACAAAAAAGGGGCCCAACTTAAGTTTGGCATGTTTCTGTGTAAACATTTTGCCGTACTTTGCTCATTAATTGACGTCCATTAAGGACTGTAATTACAAAAATTTAGAACTGTTTGAGAAGTATGGTTAAAACTGACACGTTTGAACTCAAAACTGTAGCAAGTGAGAGCATACACTAAATCTTACATTTTTTATTAACGTAATATGTGAGAGCTTTATACTGTAGCAACCAAAAGTTTTAATTACAACTAATTTTGCCAAAACACTATTAGAGCATAATTTATCAAACTTAAAAGTTTGTGGTTCAAGTTGCTAACACTGATACAATTAATCCTATGGAGAATTATCTTTCAGATATATTGTCACACCCCAAAATTGGGGACGGTGATGTCGCCGATTAACTTAAGATAATTTAATTAAAAACCGTCATAAAGTTATAAATTATTAAACACATTTAAAACAAGATTTTATGAAAAATATAAAATTTATGAGAAACACAATTTTAGAAAAGATTCATGAAAAACACACCAAACCTAAAATTAACAAGGTTCAAATAACGCCATAGTATGATTCAAGACCCCCGAACCTCCCAGTCTTGGCAGACATAATTAAAATGTGGAAAATAGTATAAACAAACATCAATCCATAGTCCAATAGGAAATTAAAAAAGGTGCATGAAAATAACTCCCTGCCTTGGAAACGAAAATACAACTAATTGCAAATGAAAATAGCAGCACCACTCACAGACTCTGCAAGCTACACTGGTCCATGCTCAACTCCTCAGCGTACTAAAATCCTCCTGGGGGAGAAAAAATATTTTAAAACAGAAAACTATGAATGAAAGGCTTAATAGGGTGATTTTTTAAACAAAGTGATAACATTCAATAGATCATATTGAATTTAAATAAAATAAAAACTTAGAAGCCACCTCACCAATTAAACAACTATAACATATGATTTTACTTAAATCATAATTATATTGAATACTTACATTAGTGCACTATATAACACCATCGTAGTGGCTCAATTGGGGTTTTGGATCTTGCCCCCTAAGTCGCCCTTTGCACAACTTGAATCTCTGCTACATTTGCTGGACAAGAATCGAGGTTTACCTTCACTTTGCCCGATGGAGAAATAATACTCATGGGAATTTCAAGTTCTTCAGTTTTCAAACCAAGAGCACACATAAATGTTCCAGAAATGAGAGAATAAGTTGCACCAGTATCAAATAAAACATAACTAAAAACTGAGAGATGAGTATCATTCCGTCTACAACTAAATTACTATATTGTGCTGCGGAACTTCTAGTTGTCATGGTATGGAGCTGTCCAGGTGCCTTTGTCTTGTCTTTATCGTTATTGTTGTTAGGTCTTCAATTTGCTAGTCAAAATTGCTGCGGCGACAGGGGCTACACACTACCTGAACTTTGAGACTTGAAAGGAGTTTCTGTTGGAGTTGCTAGGGTCGATATTGTTGAGTGGCTGATAAGCCATCTGTGTAGGCATGAATTATGGATAGAAAGTTAGGCAAACTATTGGAACCGAGGCTGCATTTGGCTAGTGTCTCCATGTTGTTGTTGTTGAGGGTTTCTCAATGGATAGTTCTTCTTGAAGTGGCCTTGTTGCTTGCAATGATGACACTTCATGTTATATGGGTTAGACCGACCGCTACGATAAGAGTTACTACTACCACTAGCTGCATTGCCACTGTTCTGTTCCCCAAATTGCTGTTGTTGAGAATTGTTCATGTTGTTGTTTTGATTGGGTTCCTTTATGGTCCACATGCGGTTTTTGCCCTGTTCTTATAGTAGTTCATGTTATCTTGCTCCACTGATAAGGTTGCTGCCACCAATTCACCATAATTCCTAAGTCTTAAGGTGACCAGATGTCGACATATGGGACCCTTGAGTCCATCTTGAAACTTGATACATTTATCCTCTTCAGAATTGACTGTATCTGGAATGAATAGTGAGAACTCAGTGAACTTAGCCTCATACTCTTTAACTGTCATATCACTTTGTTCCAATTTGAAGAACTCAAAAATCCTACAGTCTCGATCACTTTGAGGAAAACAACGTTCATAAAACAGTTTCTCGAATTTGGCCCAATCTATGTCCTAGTCGTCTTGAGCACGCTTCACCTATTTCCACCAAGCATTCGCATTACCCTTGAATTTGTATGCTGCGAAGTCAACTCGGTACTTATCAAGAACACCCAAGATATCCAAATGTTCGATCATCGCATCAAACAAGTACTCTGCCTCTTGCGGATTGCTATTCCCATCAAAGGTCGACATAGACGCTTGCCGAAATTCCTCGAAGAAACGCTGAGGCCATTCATCAGTGTCTTCTCCCTGTACTCTCGCAGCCACCTGCATAAAGGGTGCAAACATAGCATTTATAGCACCGTCGTTGCAACTGGTGTCCTCAGCAGCAGCACGGCACTGAGGAGGCATTTTCTCACTTTTGAAAAAAAATTGGATTGTAAATGGTTTTCTGATATCTTAATTATGTATGCATAATTCTCAAGGTGTCAAAACCTAGGTCGCTGATACTAAGTCTGTTACACCTTGAAATTGAGGAGGGTGATGTAGTGGATTAACTTAAGATAATTTAATTAAAAACCGTTATAAAGTTTAAATTATTAAACATGTTTAAATTTTATGAAAAAGATTAAATTTACAAGAAACACAATTTAAGAAAAGATTCATAAAAAAAACACAAAACATAAAATTAACAAAGTTCAAATACACCATAATCTGATTCGGGACCCTCTAACTTCCCAGCCTTGGCATACATAATTAAAATATAAAAAAATAGTAGAAACAAACATCAAACCACAATACAATAGGAAATTAAAGAAAGTGCATGAAAATAAAATAAATTATTACATGCATTGGAAATGAAAATACAACTAATTTGCAAATGAAAATAACAGCACCGTACGCGGACTTTGTAAGCTACACTAGTCCATGCATTACTCTGCAGCATACTCAGATCCTCCTGGGGGAGAAAAATATTTTAAAACAAAAAACTTTGAGCGAAAGACTCAATAGGATAATTCTTTAAACATAAAGATAACATTCAATAAATCATATTGAATTTAAACAGAATAAAAACTTAGAAGCTAGCTCACCCATTAAACAACTACAACATATGATTTTACTTAAATCATAATTATATTTAATACTACATTAGTGCACTATATAACAACAACGTAGTGCCTCGATCGGGGCTTTGGATCCCGTCCTCTAGGTCGTCCATTGCATGACTTGAATATCTGATACGCTACATTTGGCAGACAAGAATCGAGGTTTTAATAGTAGCTTGGTGGAAAAGTACCGGAATTCGGAGTTTATAGTGCAATATTTACAAATATCACATTAACAACAACAGAGACAGAATGATTAAACAAAAGTAAATTCTCTTGTTAAAACATGTTAATTGGGTATACATTTCTTACAATTAATTTAAGAATAATACATAAGGCCAAAATACTTTACAAAATGGCTCTCAAAGAAATGGGTGACGAAACCCTATATCGGCATATACAAACCAATACTGTGAGCTCCAATTCGGTCCTAATCTAATGTTAGCTCCACTACATCTTAGAACTTTTAATATCATTCTAAAATTAGAATCTAATCTAATTTAAAATAAAACACACCTCTAATTGTTCATTATGTTTTTTCGGTCTCTTAGTCTTCCATTTATAAGTTTAATGAAAAATGTGATGCAACTAATAAAATATTAAGATGCCTGCTATAAACAGTTTTATTCTAGTCTTTAATTTTGTTTAAAACACTTTTAAAAACATCTCAGCGTAAGAAAATGACAGAAACATGAAAAACTACACAATCTACCAATGATAGACTGCCTGGACCGGCTTGCCGCCTTCTTCCAGCCACCTGCGGGACTCATCCCACCAGCCACCTGCGGGACTCATCCCACCAGCCTGCCAGATTCATCCCACCGGTTGGCTGGTTTGACGGGGCTGGGAGTATTCCCAGCTCCTTTCGTGAGCCCACCTTGATTCTAACCTATTTTGACTCATGCCAGACCCAAAAAACGTGTAAAAACTAAATAAATATTACTCTGATCCTTTTGGAAACATTTTCCCTAAAAATTAAACACAATGTCACAAATTTGATCATTAAACTAAAACTTTGAAAAAACAAAAATTTGTGCTCAAATCTTTAAATTGTTTTTCAATTTAACGTGCACAGAATAAGTACCATTCCAAGATCATAAGAAAACCTTTTAAAACATAGATTAATAATTCAACATAGCACTATCATAATTTTCATCAAGAACATAGAAACTTTCCTAAAATGGCCATGCATGCTCAAATAGGATTACAACTCAGATTTGTTACAAAAATTGAAACAAGAATATCAAGGAATCTCGGATCAAAATGAAAATGAAATTCACAGATTTAATTTTGAGTATTAACCTCAAAATTTTATGGACAAGTGATGGCTGTTGCTTGTACGAGCCTTGATTCCTTTGTTATTGATGATATGGAGTCAAAAGGGGGTTTGATTTCTGAGCTTTCATTGTTTGGTGGCTGGACATTTTTGAGAGCATGAGGGAGAGAGGGAGACGAGAGAGAGTGGGTGAGGGTGAGAGGAGAATATGTCTTTTTAAAGAGAAGAAGGGAGCCTTAGTGGGGAACCAACTTTGATATAGAGGAAAGCTTTATCAGTTTTCTTGGTTGTATGAATTCAACATGAAAGGCTTTCCAAGTGTTTCACGTGAATTGTAGGAGAAGGGAGTGAGGCGGTGTCTTGGACAATAAAGAGGTATGTGGGGGGCAAATTGAGCAAAATCAATATTTTAAATGAAAATTACCAGAATTTTATTTGTTTCTAAAAGTTAAAATGCTAAAATATATGTCATGGTAAATTAAATTATATGTTAATGATAATTAATTAAAAATGACACACTAATTACACTTGATTAATATAATTAAACATATTTAAAATTTTGGAGTGCTACGCACACAATTGTGAAGGATTAGATAACGCTCAAATCATATAAAATTAATATATATATATATGTGTGTGTGTGTATGTATATAATAAAGTTTCATAAAGAAGTGAAAGATAAAAAAATGTATTTTATTTCTACCGTAATTTGTTTTTTGATACCCACCACAAAATTTTCCTAATGACAAGTATAAATATAAATATAAAATAAGCTGAAGCATGGCTTGCTAAAGGACTATACATGAATATTATCTCTTCATAGGGGAAAAAATACCTCTTATTATATAATGTTATAATATGGTCCATCGTGGAATAGAGTGGTAAAGATTTCATTCAACTAGGGATTAAAAATTTATCGTGTCAACCCGTCACAGCACGTTTAATAATCATGTTAATTGCATCATGTCGTGTTACGCGTGCCATAGGCGTGTCGTGTTCGTGTTTGTATTTTTGACACGTTTATTAATCATGTCGTGTTCGTGTTCAGACTAAACGTGTCGTGCTATAAACGTGCCGACATGAACACGGCACGAACACGATTATTGCCACCTCTATGTGCAAGAGTGCACGGTGGTCAGGGTCTCTGGTCCAGTTAGATTTGCAAGAGAAAATAAGGCCTTAAAGTATGGAGACAACAATGTGGTGTTTGCCAAGAGAACTCCAACTCTCAAGTCAACACACTAACTGAAAAGAGTAAGATGAGAGGCAAAGTAGGTAATGGAAAAAAGCCTTATACCTTTGTGGTGGATTGACACTTCCATTAGATACATGTGTAGAACCAGTTTGATCCGTGACCTAGGTGTACAATCATACAAAACCCTTAGGCTGAGTGATAAATATTAAGATCTTAGCAATGAGATGTTCCCTAGAGGGCGAGTGTTGACCCGAGCAGGGTAGCATCTTAGTAGGGTGCTTAGTATATGATCTAGGGTTGACCATTTAGTTCTCATCCTAAGGTCAGTCTCTTAATTTTGGGCTTAAGGTCTGTCGTATAGTTCTCAGCCTAGAGTTGACTTTTTTGTACTTAGTCTCTTGGCCACTTACTTTTCTGCCTAGGGTCGGCCATTTAATACTTGGCCTAGGATCGGCCTCTTCATACGTCGGCTATTTAATACTCAGCCTAAGGTTAGCTATTTAGTACTTTGTCTCTTCAGCCATTTAAGTTGATATCCAAGAGCCGACTTCAATCTTTGTGGCTCCAAAGATGAAACCGTCAAGAGAAATTGATGGCTCTGAAAACAAAATTGTTGAGAGAAACGACCTCGTTGTTGAGGGAGCGAGACTTATGGAAAAGGGTGCGAAGTTTGTTGTCGATAACGGAGGGGCTGTGGGAGAATTTTGATTAAAAAGGAAGCTCTGGCGTCAGAGCATTAGATGAGAGGTGGCGTGGTCTTCTCTTGAGAAGAACAAACTCAAACCTTGAGGTTTTTTTTTTAATACAATAATCGTATGTGGGAGGCTCTATATTTGTTTGATGGTCCTTCATCTTTTTCTACTATTAGATTTTGATTCGATTGTGTTTAGTTATTTTCCACCAGTAGAGAATATTTGTGTCCCTTTCACGACTTTTCCTATTATTACAATAAAATTATCCAAGAATGTTAGAATTATAATAATAGTTATGTAATAACAATGAGAGTATAATAATTATAAAGTGTTTATTAGTGGTAAAACATGCTAAAAAATCAAAGTTAATAATAAACATGTCAATACACACACATATATATTTTTTTTGATTCTTACTATAGTACTATCTTTTTTTTTCTATTTTCAACTCGAGGGATAGTAACATGCTATTTGTCCTATTGCCTTCGTATTCGACTAAAGATTATATAAGTGAGAGCCGCGAAAGTCAAAAGATCAGTGACAACTATTTTGTGGCATAAGACCATCTTTATTGCAAATATTAATGTCTATATTTGTCATCAAAAAGTATAAAAATAGCATATTATATGCGTTATTTTATTTCGTGCTCTAATGCAAATTGCTATTTGAAATACCATATTTATCTTTTGTCATATTATTAAAGCCTTGAAACTTGTAAAAGTAAACTTTTATATTAATATAATTAAAAAATAAGAATTTTGTAATTATTAAAGCAAAAAAGTCAATCTACTAATCAATAAAAATCAAACGCCAAATTTATTATATACTAAATTTAGTGGCAATTTAGCATATATTAAAAATAGTATTACACAAAACAATATTTTTTTACACTCAAGTACTAGATTTGCTATTGACATATTGGATTTAACATTACATCAGAGATGTTCTAAACTATTCTCGACCTCATCACGTAACTATGTGTATATACATATAAACATAACGAGTTATTCACAACTAGGGTTTTATTGTCGAAATAAGTTTTGCGGGTAGATGAATATTTCCAACGAAAACATATACTTCTCGTGTAGATTTTAAGAGTTTTGTGTATTTGTTTTATTTTTTTCTTTGAATTGTTGATTTGGGAGCGAAGTTAATAGAGTAAACATCTACGTTGTGTTTCTCGTTCTTTATATACTGAAGACATAAACAAGTAGAGAGAAGAAAAATGTGAATGATACATAACAATCAAAGTTTTAAGAAGCACAAGTCAAAAAGAATTATTATAGCTTTAGCTTAACAGGCACCAGATGGTTGGGAAACATCCAACTGTGGTTCAGCAGTGTTAATTAAGCCTGAAAATGATGTTTTACCGCCTCTGCAGTCTCTTACACCGAGTCCCCAAGTTGGGTCATGATCTCAGAATTTGCCCCACTTGGACAACCCACTTCATTGGGATTGGGCCACACGCTTCCCAATCACAGGTCCACTCCTTTTATGACTTTTGTTGCTCCACTTTCTAGTTTTTCACATATAGTTGGAAAAAAATAAAAATAAGACACCCTTCATGGGTTGTTTATCAGCCTCAAGTTACTTGTAGCCCGCTGCGTAAACACGGGTTCAACTAAATTAAGTTCGAATAGGTTTTCTTACGGTGTTTTTTTTATAGAATTTAAATTATTACACTATGTTCAGTTGAAACTAATAATTTAAATTAACGATTTAAAGGTTCTTTTAATTTCCTTTGATAATTGTGTTAAATTGTTTTTCTTTAACTAATCAAATTTTTACTAATGTGAATTGTGTTATAGTGTTTTTTTTTAACAGAATTTGAATTGTTATAGTTCAATTGGAACTAATAGTTCGAATTGACGATTTAAAAGGTTTTTTTTTAATTTCCTTTTATAATTGCCTCAAATTGTTTTTCCTTAACTAATCAAAATCTTACTAACGTAAATTTTGTGTATTTTTCAATTCCAACATAGTTTCTATTTGATCTGACAATAAAAAACTATTAGTCCAAAAAAACAACACGAAGGACTTTTTTGTATTTTTCGTTTTATATCAGTATGCACGTAACTTCACAAGGTGATATAGAATCAAGCCTTATGTGCAAGATATTTTTGACTCTTTCATAATTTCATCTTAGTGGGTAATTAAATGCAAGTGTTTTAGGTGGTGAACCATTTGTGCATGCATTTTACGTCAAAAATCTTTTGAGGGATATTTTGAACCTGACAATTCTTAGTAAAACTAGTGAAATTTCTTTTTGAGGGATTTATGGAGAGAGAGTGGGTGACGTTAAATGTGCACGCCTCTCAGGATCACCGCGGAGATCAGATTTGGTTCATATTACTTTCTTTGTTTATATTTATAATAAAAAGCTCAAACTATAATTGTGGAATATAAATTATACATACCAAACAAAAAGGAATTCTGATTACAGTACAAATTAAAGATTCTTGTGAGGTTGCAACCAAACATAACATCTAATTTTTGCTAATAAAGAAAGCAGATCCAAATATTAAATAAAAAACTTGCTCCATAGTTGTTTTTGTACCCGTTGACATAAATAAGGAAATAAATATACAACCTTTTTTTCCTTTTTTTAGTTAAGCAAATAGGGAGATAAATCTATGTAATCTTTTAAAATTCCGAGTAATAAACAAAAGAAACGTTTCAAAAAGAATCGTCAAAGCTTGGATAGGTAAACCGGCTCACCACAACAGAGCAGACGTGGCGGCCACAAGCAAAAGTGGAATGCTACAAACCGTCATAAATAACAAAACGGAATTAAAAAAAAGGAGAAAATGGTAAATTCGTAATTAAAATGAAAAGCAAGGGCAACGAAAACCTTTTAAAAAGGACGTCTGAAGTCCTTTTTTTTTTATTTTTTTTTCCCCTTGGGTTCTCTAGTCCTATACCAGTCCATCACGTCAGGACGAAGCCAGAAAGAGATACTACTGTTGGGACCAAAGAAATAACCGAAATTAAACAAAAAAAAAAAATATAGTAATAATGGGTACAAAAACACGAGGGTATATTCGTCCTAAAATATAAAAAATTAACTCGGAACAAAGTAAAAAGGGATATTTTCGCTGAGCTGTTGGAGGCGTAGTTTTACTTGCAAGAAAACATAGTTAGCAACGTTCCAAGGCAAAAATAAAAAAAATAAAAAAAATAAAATAGAGAGAGACAAAAAGCCGGCTCATTACTACTCTTTTAAGGCCGATAATTTCAGACACAGTATAATAACACGATATAAAAATAACACGAGATAAACAAGTTTAGACCGTAGATTTATTAATTGTGCCATAAATGAGTTGACACGAATAACACGAAAATAAACGGGCTGGATTCGTGCTAACACCCTAAACATGCCTTAACACTTTTAATTAAACCGGCCGTAAACGTGTTGACACGGCACTACACAACCCGTCAATTTATAACACATTTAAACTTAAAATTAAAAATATTTGAAATATTTATAGTAGGTTAGTATTAATTAGATATTGTGTTTTTGTTAATTTTCTTTATTGGATTTTTTTAATTCTTTTTAATTTTTTATAAAATTTTTAGTTAATTGGATCATAAACATGTCATATGCGTGATGTTATCGTGTCAACCTGTCACGACACGTTTAATAATCGTGTCGTGTCATGTCGTGTTACGCGTGCCAGCGTGTCGTGTTCGTGTTTGTATTTCTGGCATGTTTATTAATCATGTCGTGTTCGTGTTCGGGTTAAACATGTCGTGCTGTAAACGTGCTGACACGAACACGATTATTTTGTAACATTATACTCCTTAATTTTTAAAACAAATAGTTTGTTCAACTCGAACTTCATAAACATCTTAAAAACGTTCTTTCCATCATTTTTTAACGAAAAAAATTAATACAACAGTCACATGGCTCATGAATGGGGATATTAAAACATTCAAAGAAATTGGTGCTTGTTTCTTTCATGGTTTGTTTGTCTCTCGTTTTTTTTTTTTTTTTGAACATGCACCACTAGTTTGTTGAGAGGTATTGCTCTTACAACGATTGTGGTTCCTTGTTCGTCAAAGACCATATGATCTCGAATTGATCTTCTTTTTCAGCTCTCTTTCATGCAATGTAATTCAAATACTTTTCTTGTATGTTTTCCGATGATTTTTCTAGACAAGGAAACTGACGGGCTAGTATTTGAGTTGCCAAATCTACGTAAAAGCATACCAATTGATCATTTGTAACAAACAACTTAGACTTCATGCTATGACTTCATGCAAGAGTTAGTTTTGCTTATTAATTAAATAAAAAAGTTATTCTGCAATCCTGACGTCTCCTGCTACTAGGGCTGTATAAAAACCGCCCCGCACACGCCAACCGCCCGCGCCCGCGCCCGCACCCGCCCATCTAAAAAAAACGGGTTTACATTAGCAACCCACTGGTGGGCGGGTACCAATATATTCTGTGGGCAGGTTTGGTTTTAAGTTTTTGAGGGCGGGTTCAACCCGCACCCGCCCGCCTACATATTTAAAAAAAAAAAACTTATCATTTATTTGATTTTGTTCTTATTTTAGAGATGATTGAACAATCCAACACTCCAAGCACGGGCTCGGCTGCCTCTTGACATATTGGAAACTGAAAATTCTCTTATTATTTTATGAAGTAATCAAAATTCAAATCAAGTAAGTTAGTAGAGAAAGCCCTAAAAGAAAAAGAACACTTGACTTTGTTTATCATTTCATTTGTAGCATTCTATTATTTTCGAACCCAGTGAATAGGCTTTAATCTTTATGGACTCTTGACTTTGTTCATCACTTCATCTGTAGTTGATGTTTCTTGTTGCAGCGAATGATTATGTTTCTTAATTTGTACTTTTGAATATGTTCACTGTCTTTAAGCATCAAACTTGTTGGGAATGCTTTATGTATTATCATCTCATATTTTCTACAAATTTTCTTCACTTTCTAAAAAAAAGGTCTAAAAAATTACATTGGGCAATAGTATAGGTCTAAACCATCTCAACCCGCCCGCACCCGCCAGCAACCACCCAAAACCAAACCAAAACCACTCGCCATGTGGTGGGCGGTTTGCGGGTTGGTTAATCGCCAACCCGTCATCCAAAAAAACCGCATTGCACCTGCCCAAAAACCATCAAACCACCCGCCGTTCACCCCTACCTGCTACGGGTGGGGTGTCAGCTAGTTTGGTATGTTGAGGGATATCAAATATTGCCAAACTCAATGCATGCATTGCATTTGCAGGTAAAAGAGTAGTTGAACAAATATTAAGTAAGACAGTACCTAGGAGTTTACAAGTGGGCTGAATATTTATTCCATAAGGGCTTATTCATTCCAATCATACTATGTTATCTTTTAGAAGGCATATATTTTGAGTGAGTTATTTCAGCTCTATGCTTTCTTTTATTAAAATCAATACAAAAAAATAGAGCAAAAATAAATTAAAATCCATTAAAAGAATCCTTTTAAAACCTTAGAATACAAACTAATGCATAAATGAAGACAAAACTAGAAATAAAAAATAAATAACACTAATATTTAAGTATTTTTAAAATATAAAAAAAAAGAGAAGAAGTTCACCAAAAAGGAGGTGTCATAACTCCAAATTACTTCCTCCTTAATCTTCTTCTTTCTTCTTTTTGTAGCTTCAAAAATGCTCTTTATTGTTCAAATATTAAAATTTTTAGTTGCAATTATTTAATAATTAGATAACATTTTTAGTTTTAATATTCACTTTTTTGTTTTTTAAATTAATTTAAATCCTAACCCATGAATCTGTGGATTATAATCCATAAAATTTTATTGTTCATTGATCAAATTAAATTGAATTGAAACTTTCATAGATTGGTTTTGGTTTGAAAAAATCTCAATTCGATATATACGAATTGATTACATATTGACCCTTAATTTATGGATTTCAATATATGAACACCCTTACTCAACGGCAATTGGAGTACGCTTCATTTTTTTTGGTGACGAGTGGTGGCTTCAAGTTCAAGGCTTGGGTGAATGGGCCGTGTGGCGAAGAGTCACTGGGTGAAAGCAGGGACGATCGTGGAGCATTAGAACAAGCATGATTGGAGTCTGACGTGAGGAAAAATGTAGCAAGCTCTGGTTAGCTGAGGTTGACATGGTATTACGAGGACGCGCTTCTATCTGAGTGTAGTCCACGTGTGAATCTGAGCCTCTCGTGGAGTGATGCAATGGTCTAGAACGTGAGTTGTGTGCTAATTCAACATTTCGAGCATGATTTTTCATTGGAGACATTTAAAATTCCAATTTTTGGTCTTTTAGACCCATTTTAGCTTCAAATTTTATGTTTGCCCCACTTTATCTATTTACCTATACAATTGATGAAAATAAATGATTAGGGTCGAAATTAAAATAAAATAAAATTAAATTAAAATCAAATTAACTAAAATAAAATAAAATACAAAATAACATTTAGTAGAATGAAATTAAAATGCATAGAACATAACAAAAATATATGCAATTAAGTGAAAAAAAACTCTATTTTAATAGAGTTATTAATTGACTACTTTGACTAGGTGTGGATTGGAATAAAAGCAGCAGCTAAGGGAAAGCTAAAATATATTGACAAAAAGTAATAGAGGATCTGATATAGATTTGAGAGAGGAAAAGCTAAACAAGTTTAAAAATTATAGCATATAAGAGCTTTTACATTGTCGTAATTTTTTTATATTTTTACTGTAGCTGTTGAGAGTTTTACATTATGGTATTCCAAACTTTGTGTTTTTAGGGAGTTCAGTCCAGGATTAAGAGGTCAGGAAAATCCCTCACAAATAAATATTTTTTTTGGCTAAAAATACAACTCATAAAGCCACATTATAAAGATTTGGTCTACAAATAAAAGCACCATTTTCTCTACAACTTTAAGTTTCAAAAAACTTGTTATTTATCTCTTTCTTGCCATGAATTTTTCCTCCGCTTGAACTTGATTCATTTTTTGAGAGCCCAAGCATATGCTACTTAAGCAAATTGGACTCTTTATAGATATGCCACAAAACTAAAGATTGGCTTGATTTATGCCATTAAAAAAATAATTGCAAAAAATGTTACATACATCATCATACTATAATTTATAACACCATATGTATCCTCAAATTGCAAATTAGATTCTATAAAAATCAGATTAGTTTTTTATTATCATTTTTAATTTGATTGTTATATTTATTTGTGGCATCTAATTAGATGGTTTTTTTAGATATTATGTAAAGCAGTCCACACGAAAAAAGCAAGTGTGTGGCAAAAGACATTAATATCTAAAGCAAATTGCGGAGCCATACATCTTGCGCGGGCTGGGTTTTCGTGCTTGCAACTCACTCGGGCTTAAAATTACTCATCGGTTAGGCTGGCTTCACTGACCCACTTGACAACTCTTCGTAAGAAGGCAACCCAAATAGGATACGTTTGATATACCCATATTACTAATGATGGATTTGGGCTTCGCCTTGTTGAAAAAAATCTGTTAATCTCAAGGAAACAATAGTTTTGTGTGTTCAATAATCAAACTTATTTCATCCAGTATGAAAAGTAGTATGTATTACTAATTATCTAGAACCTTCCAATCAGCAATTTGCCAAAATAAAAATCACTTAGTGGGATTCACTTACGGCCGTATTGTGACCTTCTTTTCAAGGCTTTCCTAATTGATCTATCCGTGATTTGTGTGTGTGTGTGTTTTTTAAAATAATAATACCTAAAAAAAAAACTAGAGACAACTATTCAATCTATAAGGTGGTTAGGCTTATCTTTGTTTTTCCCATTGAAACGTGCAACTACTTGCTTGTTCATTTAAGCTCCGGACCAGGGCTTGTCTTGGCCCTCCACTTGACATTCCTTTTAGAGAAAATTAGTAACATTTGACCCCAAAAAAAATGTATATGATTATCCACAGTTTTCTTTTCTAGGTGGGTTGGGAAACGGGGATGACCCACAAATTGATTTAACTAAAATTCAAAATTCCAATTTCTGGAAAAGCTAAAAGCCAAGTATATGGTTTTGCCTTGGTGTCTCCCTCCCCTTCAAATTGGTATGATGCACTCCATGTGTTGGAGAAAATGTCCCAGATAGAGATGCAACGCCACTTCCCCCCACATGTGAGATTCTAAGTAAGATCACATTGTTGGGGGCAAATTGTCCCCACAATTAAACCTGAGAGCAACCACCGATCATACAATGAGAAATGATCTTTATTCAAACTTTCAGCACAGTTTCAACCACGACTCAAAATCAGGTCCTGATGAGTATTCCCATTAGAAGAGAGTTTTTTTTTTTTTTTAAATGCTAATTGCATGCCAAATCAAAGAAATACAAACACTAGTTTAGACATGAAAGCTTACAATGCATTTAGCGACTCAACCTTGACCATGAATTGGAACCACCGGTATTGAAATGCTTAAAGGGATAATAAGTGCAATAAGTTCCAACAAGGGGAAACTACAATGGCACACAACTAATTGAGTACACACATTACTCTTTCAAATACATCGCTATAGACTGTGGATAACTCTAATTGATCAAGATCAAGAGACTAGAGGAAACGAGGCACACCACAATACCACAAAGATAAGAGACTTGCGGAATAGACATAAATACTACATCGGAACGTAGGAAAGCCACCTCTATTATTACATCTCGAAAACAAAAATACAACAGAAAACAATACCAACAAAGGTTCAATAACGTCTTTATTTTACACAAACATATACCATGAAGCAAAAACAAAGCCCCAATGTGGAAAAAGTCTTTGAAGACAGTCACCGTGAATAAAGAGACCCAGGAACATGATACTAGACAGAGCTGTGGAAGGAATGCCCCAACGCTGAACCACGCACCGTCGTTGTCCGCCAGAAAACTAGCCACGTGGTCCTCCCAAAGTTTCGCTTGAACACAAGAAGCAAATGCCCTAGGTTGCAGTCCCACCCAAGACTCCCATGTGGCTCTTTCTGATAAGCACAATCGTGACCCCTTGTTGACGTCGAGCACACCTCCATGCATGCCTCCCATGTCCAACATTGCCAGAATGAGGGGAAAGAAGCCCCAGGGGTGCTGATCTGTAGGACCACCGATGCGTCGATGTAGCTAGCCAAAACCCATCTACTCCATTTCATCAAGAAACCTCCGCTCCGGCCACAAGGTTGAAATTAAATCCGAATCCTTTACTACGGAGCCCAAAACTCTATCTGCGGGGCGAAAAGTCCACTGGCCAACCAAGCGGCAATGCTAAAATCTAGCCCCAAAGAAGAGAGCAGGGCAACGCATCAAGGAAGAGAAAAAACCCTACTTACACAGAGAGAGAAAGAGATGGCAAGACAATATAGTCGATATTATTTGGATTTTTTTTAATATCGTTTGTTTTCAAACTATTAGATTTGATTAAATTCACCTTTTTGTATAAATCTGATTGTTAAAACTCGATACCTATAGGTTACTTTTTCACTACCTCCATAAAAAAAAATAAAATTGATTGTGTAGTTCGTGAGCTGTCTTTTCATAAAATGGTAGGTGGGTTTTGTTTTGAAGGTGGGGTTCTTCTGTATGCACTCTCCCAAGCTTCTAACCATGACCAATTGCTAGGAGTGTCCACCCAGATTTCAGTTTCGTGGTGTGGAACAAGCAATAGTTTGTTGCCTTTCGTTTTCATGTTCTTTGGCTATTAGCAATTTTTACATGGTTTTTGAGCCAATCCGATCTAGGGACTTCACGTATTAATGGGGACTTAAAATAGAGTCAACTAACTTTTGGGTTATCAAGAACCACATATTAGAGATTCATCCCTATTGAATAGAATAGAAAATAATTGTATGGAATTTGGCATTCGGTCAATCAATTAATATATAATGGCCCATGTATATATATTGATATAATATCTAAGACGGAGTCTTGTGAGGGCAATGGATTGTTTAAAAGTAAAACTCGCCTACTAATTGTAATTCATGAGCTTTTAGAAGGTGTATTCTGATGAAAGTGGTCAACTTGACTCTCGAACTTGGAATTTTCAAACCTCATCACAAATTGTTTTATTTATCTTTTTTTCAATTTAAATCATCAATTTGAGTATTTGTCGTTTGGTGTTACTATAGGTTATTCTTCAAGATTATAATTACGCAAGGAACTAATTCCATAGTGGATTTCAATTATTCTTCCATAGCTTGAGTATTTCAACTATTATTGGCTTAGAACTCTACTTTAATAATTGATAAAAGTAGGAAAATTATTTATTTTGGACTAGATCGTTGCATGGTTGCACAAACTTGAAAATCAAGAAATAGAAAGTTACAAAATCGGTGATTAAGCCTAGGATTTTCTTCGTAATTATAATGATCAGCTGAAAACTTATAATTAGATTCTTTTTTGTGAGGTCACTGTCATTCGTTGATTTTCAGAAAACTTCCTAGTTATAATTTATGGCGAATTCCGTATAGCTATAAAATAATAATACGTGATTAATAGGACACAACTTTAAACTCTTCAATTTCACTATAAACTGAAACATATTAAAAAATATGACAATATATAACCTGTTCAATTGTTTGTTTGTTTTTTTTTTTTTTTTTTTTGAAATCTTTTCCTAATATGTTAACAAACAGGAACTTCACATGCACGTCACGAGTTATTTTTGTTTTCTTTAGAAATTTGCTGTTCCAAAAAGAGAAGAATATTAACACACTTGGTCCCGGAAAGGCTAAAAATAGACCAGACTCGGGCTTTACCGAATCTGCATACCATTGACGCAATTAAACATTGAATCCAAAGTAGGGTATACATACTCATAGTCTGGGTCCAAAAACAATAAAGAGGATTGAAAGAAAATGAATCAATGATCAAATGCGGAGATCACAAGTGACCCATGACGTCCATTGACATGATTTTAATTATTGTGATAGAAACTATGTGTAGAATTTATTACAAAGATCAAATACTCTCTCTCTCTCTCTCTCTCTCTATATATATATATATATATATTTCCTTTAAAAAAAGAAAGAAAGAAATATGTTGTTTGGCTAGACATCAAGGTCCCAACTTCGAGTAGCTGGGGACAAGAAACACACAGCGTGGTGCAATCAAGCTGCCTTCATGTCCATTGTAGAAAAACAACAACATCAAACTTTGTCCCCATCCCAATACACACACACACACACACACATGTGTATATATATCCATCCTTTTCTCTTCTACTTGGAGAATTATAAGCCATATACTCTACATATTCATATATCCCTTTCATTTCTTCTGTTTCTTAATTGTCTGCAATAGATGCGACTCATTAAGTACACTTTGTTGCGAACTTGAAGTATATATAAAACATACTCCATGTTTTTTTTTTCTTCATCAAAGTTTATGTAATAGCAAAGTTGGTATATATAGGCAATGTTATTGTGCTAGTGTTACTACTTCCACAAATGTAAAGATGTATTTTAAAAAAAAAACAACAACAACAATGTTTTAAATTTTAGAATGACAATGACGTAGGAGTTGATGTAACTAACAAGACCGCAATTAAAATTTTTAAATTCTAAAAGACCAGACTCGAAAATTCTCTCCAAACACTACCGGTTGACCTATGCTTAAAGAAGCCTGTTAAAACTCCTTGAAGCCCAAGCCACGTTAACTCACCTCAAGTTTAAAAACCTACATTAAGGAGTCACATGGATTATACACATCCTCGGGCAATGCTAAATTGACGTACCAATAGCAAATTTGATACTTGGGTGTTGTTGGGGGTATGCTCGGCTCTTGTCTGAGGTCCTGACCTCAAACTCATCACCACCCCTGCTGGACTCCCAGTTGATCGGCAAGCATTCCCAAGGTGGTCCCTACATCGTCCCCATCGTCAGATGGAGCGCTGGTCACCTTGGGATGAATGTGTGCTCTGCTCGGCATTAGTAAGTTTTAAAGCTAGGTGAAAAACGATTTATAAGGCCACTACATGGTTTCACTGCAACCTTTAGATAGGAAGTTTCCCCTTTGCTGGGACTATGATGCATGTCACCTACCAACTTGACACTACTGTATGGTGCACCTTAGTCACAGGGCAGACCCGCCCTATACCTAGTCGATATGAAATATTATAAATAGGAGTATTAATTCTACCTTCAAAGTAAATGAACTCTCTCATACCTACAGTTGCCTCTCTCTTAGTCAAATAGGTATCTGACTTGAGCATCAGAGAACCTTTGGCTAGCACCACATTAGTATCCCCTTGCCCTCCAAGACGTCCCTTCTTCTTGCAAGTTCACCCCAAGAAGTCAGAAACAACAAAAAAGGTGGTCTGACCAACATGCACAGCTACACGTGATGTTGGTTAAAAGTAAGGCATCAACATTTGACGCTAGAAGAAGCGCCCCGGTGCCCTTGCAGCATTCTTACATTCATGGTGACAAGAGGATAGACCCGAGATGACTTTCCCTAACAAGAGGGATAGGGGAATGGAAAAAATCAAAACCCGGCCAGCCCACGCTGCGCACCCCACGTGGCTTGGTCCCATTCAGGTGGACAATTCAGCATTGGAGGAGCACTAGCCACTGAGGACCCTATTCGGGAACTTACTATGATAGTACATCTTTTGACGGAGTAGATGACAGCGGCAAAGCGTGCAACAACAGACGCCCCCGATGCTCTTTCCACCAACTTGGGAAGACCGAGCTGGTGGTTGAGCAGGGCTAAGGGACAGTTCACAAAATGAAGGAGACTCTGAACAAGTCAAGACCCAAGCATCAAAAAATGCCTCGCGATTGCTTCGTCCATAGTTATTGGCTTGGTGCTTGAGCCAGACAGGATCATTTTCCCCCAAGGTTCCTAAGCTTTAGTCTTTAACAGACTTAGGCATTGGGGCATTCGTCTTGCCCGAGATCGACTACTTGCTTAGGATATTGAACAAGCTAGAGACGGAGTTCTGTGCTAGTAAAAACTTCCTAAAGACACCAATAGCTAGCAACTTCGTGACTTATAACGACAAATTGATCAAATCAAGAATAGCCGATACGGGGTCGACGAGATTGGCATGATCGACCCATCTTTCATCTAGGTGGTTATGAGGGCTCCTATGCCTAATAAGTTCAAGGTGCTTCAAATAAAAGCCTATCAGGGGACGATGGAAACCGATGAGCATCTAGAATTCCATAAGGGACATATGATGCCCTAAAACGCCAGCGACACAACGATGTGCAAGGCCTTTATGTTGACATTGACCAGCCCTACCTAGTAGTAGTTTAGACACATCGAGCTGAGCACCATGGACTCTTCAGCAATTTCAGAAGCTTTTTCAGTTGCTTTTGCCCCATCGAGGTCAAAAAAAAAAGAAAAGGAAAACATGCAACTTTACACGATAAAACTAGGTAAAGGGGAGGTTAAAGATTAAATAAACTGGTTTACTTGAGCAGCTTTGGAGATAAAGCATGTGGAGGATGAAACCCTAAAGCATGCGTTCTGGGAAAGCCTTTGAGATAGGGGTCTACTCTGGGCATTTGCTCTGGAGCAGCCAAGTAACTTCTCCCAAATGCTCGCTTATGCTCAAAAGCATGTGGAAAACTCTGCCTATATAAAGAGCCGCCAAGAAGGAGAAGGAATCATGGAAGGAATAAAAAATAGAAAGGATTTATTTGACTAGGACAAATTTGTCCAAAGCAAGAAATAGAAGACCGACTAGCCAAAGGTGCCCATTAGGAAGTTCCAAAATTACACGCCCATGGTCGCTACCATAGATGAGGTGCTGAACCAGGTGAGCAACCAAAACTTGCTAGTCGACCCACCATCGTTAAAAGAAATTGAGCAAGAAGGGATTAGAGCCAGTACTATAACTTCCATTAGGATGTCGAACACATCACCCTATATCTAGCTGAAATACCAAATTATGAGGCTTATTCGAGACAAGCATCTTGGGGAGTTCATGAAGTGGGTTCTTGCCCTTGGGAACAATGGGAGGAGGAACAACTAGCCGAATCAAGAAGATTAGTCGAGGAGGTAAAACAAGATGATATGAATGCCGCGAACCCTCCGAACATCATACATACTATTTTTGGTGGGCCAGTTATCGGGGATACCGCTAGTGGTCAGTGGGCATATATTCGAGAAGCTTGATTGGTCGAAAAGGGAGAAATTATAAACATGTTTCAGCATATAAATAAGATATGCAAACAAGAAGATGCCACTATCACTTTCACCGAAGAAGAAACAAATAGACTTATCCACCCGCACAATGATACCTTGTTCTACGAGCTCCAAATCACAAACAACATGGTCTAGTGGGTATTGATCGACAACGGGAGCTCGACAAACATCTTATTCAAGTAGGACTTCGACAAGTTGAAAATCAACAACACTGTGTTGGCCTCAGTGCAAACCCCTTTTCATGGATTCTCGGGAGAGTATGTCCGAACAATAGGAAAGATCTAGCTACCTGTCAACTTTGGCAAAGACCGCGCTCGAACCACTTGTCTAGTCGAATTTTTGGTGGTAGAAAAACCGTTATAACACAACATCATTATTGGGAGACTAACCCTTAATGCTCTAAAGGCCATAGTATCCACCTATCATCTAGCAATAAAGTTCAATGGGTCAGCATGGTAAGGTCAAAGCAAAAGGACTACAGGGAGTGTTGCACTAAGGCGGTGAAGGCCGCGATAACTCGGCAAATGAACGTCTCGATTATCTACAAGGTTGACAAGATAGAATTCCTTGCTGAGGAAATGACAAATATGTTATTTGACCTAGATCCATGACTTCCTAAAGAAGAGGTCCAAGCATCACCAGTGAAAGACCTTGTCCTATTCTTTAGACACTGAATATTTTGACCAAATATTTATGATCGGGTCTCAACTAAAGCCTGAGATCCGAGCAAACCTAGAGAAATTTCTAACATAATATCTAGACGTATTCACCTAGTTGCATGAAGACATGCCCGGGATCAATGCAAGCATCATCTACCACCATCTAAATGATGATCCCAAACACATGCTCATCATCAAGAAAAGGAGAGCCTTCAACCTGGAGAAATATGCAGCTATAAATGAGGAAGTCCAAAGTTGCTCAAGGCCAGGTTTATCCATAAGGTCATTTATCTTGAGTGGCGAACGAATATGGTCCTGGTCAAGAAAGCCAATGGGAAGTGGCGAGTATGTATTAACTTTACAGGCTTATAGAAAGCCTGCCAAAAGGATTGCTTTTTTATACCATGGATAGACCAATTGGTGGACACAACCATCGACCATGAGTTCTTGAGTTTCATGGATGTATACTCTAGATACAACCAGATCCGAATGGGCGAAGAAGACCAGATCAAGACCACCTTTACTACCGACCAGGGGCTGTTCTATTATTTTGTTATGTTGTTTGGACTAAAGAATGCCAGGTCTACATTTCAGTGCCTTCTAAACAAAAGTGTTTACTTGTTAGATTAGAAAAACCATGGAAGTATAAGTAGATAACATGCTTGTAAAATTTGTCTAAGCAGCCGACAATATTATCGACCTCTAAGACTATTTTGAAGTCCTCTGTGAGTATAAAATGAAACTTAACCTAGCCAAGTAAGTTTTTGGGGTGGAATTTGGGAATTTTCTTGGATTTAGGGTCAATCACCATGGAATTGAGTTCATCTTAGCTAAAAGCCCAGGTAGTAATAGACATGTATTTACCTTGCACTGTTAAAAAAGTTCAAAAACTCACCGGAATGATTGCTGCCTTGTCAAGATTCATCTCTCAGTCTACTGATAAATGCCATCCCTTTTTTTAGGCACTCAAAGGGAGGTTTGAGTAGAGCAAAGAGTGTGGGAAAGCATTCCAAAACCTGAAAAGGTACCTAGCGACACCACCATTCCTATCCAAACCTCTACCGGGAGAGATACTTTATGCTTAATTGGCGGTGTCCAGGAAAGCGGTTAGCTCGGTTTTGGTCTATAAAAAAAATGATTCAAAAGCTAGTCTGCTACACCAGTAAGGTCTTTCAAGGGGTCGAAGAGAAGGACCCGTCACTAGAGAAGTTAGCCTTGGCTCTTATCACTTCTGCTAGAAAGTTTCACCTGTACTTTTAAGGGCACACTATTCTAGTCCCAGCCAAGTTCTTTTTTATGACAAGTCTTCCAAAATACAAAAATCTTTGGTCTGACGTTCAAGTGGTTGGTCGAGCTTGACAAGTTTGAGATCTAGTTTGTACCCTAAACAACCATTAAGGTACAAGCCTTGGTCGACTTTATCGTCGAATTCATAGAGGCTAATCAGGCCACTCCTTTTACCGAAAAAGCTCCCACAAAAGGACCTGATCATGCCAATAGTAACACTAGTGGACACAAACATGAATGGAAACTGTTTGTGGTTGGATCCTCTAATGTGAGTGGGTCAGAAGCTGGCCTCATTCACATTAGCCCGATTTGACTTTAAGGCCTCCAATAATAAAGCCGAGTATAAGGCACTTATTGCTGGCCTCGGGATTACGCATGAGATTAGAGTGGATCACTCAAGTAACTGATGGATTCCATGCCCAAGAAGAGCACATGGTGGAATATCTAAAGAAAGGTAAAGCTCTACGTGGACAATTCAAAAGCTTCATGGTTCTGCAGGTCCTAGGGGCTGAGAATGTTGAGGCCAATATGCTCGCTTTGCTACATTCAGGGCCTAAAGATGAAAATTTGACTTCAGTCTCCATCGAGAAGTTGGCCAAGCCGAGCATCTTAAGACAAGATAGTGTAAAATTAAACAACCGACCAGACAAGAACTTGGATGGACCTGATCATCTGATATCTAACCACAATTGAATTACCCCACAACCGTGAGGAAGCCCAGCCCGTTCACAACAACTTGGCTTGGTATTCGATGATCAAAGGTAGACTTTATCAACGCAACTATTCAACACCCTATCAAAGATGAATTGGATTGACAGAGGCCAAGTAACTCATGGAGAGATCCACAGTGGTTTGTGCAGTAACCATTTGGGTAGTCGGTCTTTGTCCCTCAAATGCCTTCGTTAAGGGCATTATTGGCCAACCATGGACCAAGATTGCAAGAATTTTGCCCGTAAATGTCTCAAGTACCAGTAGTATGCTTGGATCCTCGGTCACTACCTTGAGTCGCTTAATTCAGTTATGTGCACTTGGGCTTTTAATATATGGTCCATTGACCCCATTGGGCCTTTTTCCATAGCCCCATTATAATTCAAGTATTGTATCATGACCATCGATTATCTTATGGAATAGATAGAGGTAAAGCCCTCACCAAGATCATTAAAGCCAAATACATTAGCTTTATCTGAAAGAACATAATTTATCGATGCGGTATCCCATACAACATTGTTACTGACAAAGCTAAGTAATTCGAAGTGGCAAACCTCTTAAGGATGTGCGAGCATCCCGACATCAAAAAGGTCTTTGCCTCATTAGGGTGTCCATAGAGCAGCAGAAAAGTTAAGGCCATCAGCAAGACCATCAAAGATAATCTGAAGAAGATATTGGAGGGTTTCAAGAGTGCTTGGATCGACGAGCTTCCAAAGGTCCTCTGGGTGTACTGCACAACTACTCAAATAGCTATAGGGGAGACCACTTTTTCCTTGGTTTACCATGTCAAGGTAGTAATCCCAATTGAGGTTCGTCTGCCAAGTTTTAGAGTGGATCACTTTAATGAGCAGAGGAATGCTAAACAAATGATGGCCAAGCTCAATTTGATAGAACAGAAATGAGATACAGCCTACATCCGAACTATAGCTTGGAACTAGGTTGTGACCTGATATTACAATAAGCAGGTCAAGTCGAGAAGCTCCAAAGTTAGAGATTTAGTCCTAAAAAAGTTCTTGTCTAGTAGCCAGGGCTTGGATCTTTCGGGCTCAAATTGGATGGACTATTTAGAGTGGTTGGCATTGTTCTACCAAGGACGTACAAAAGTGATAACGTTAAAGGGAATGTGCTTACCTATCCATAAAACACCGAGCATCTAAAGTGATTCTATTACTAACTTGAGAACCAAACCTCTTTTTGACCTCTGGTTCCTCAAATCATTTTTTGTATAGCTTTTGTAAAGACTCGCTAGCAAAGGGGTACCTTAAAAATATATATCAAACGAGCACACATCATTAATGAGTGGACATATTTTGAAAATCTTTTTCTAAAGGTGAATGACCGACTAACTGAGACCTAGACATGAGTTGGAAGCTGAAATCTAGACTACTCGGCAAAAGTAGAACTAGCTACCTAACTCTCACCAACTAGGATAAAGGTCGGTATCAAAAGCCCGACCAAAGTTAAGCTTGAAAGACAAGTTCACAAGTTCGATTGATACGGGCGACCTGACTAGGACGACTAAGTGTTCGGTTGACCCAAGAATAATTACGCCCAACCTTAACTAGACTTGTCAAACTTCTAAGAAATTTGACTAGTCTGGGGGCTACTAAGGGTAAGAACCCTGAGCCCGAGAATAAATATGCTCAACCATGACTAGACTTATCAAACCTCTGAGAAATTTGACTAGTCTGGGGGCTACCAGGGTAAAATGAGTACCCCAAACCTGAGCAACTAGGGGTAAGATGAACATCTCGAGCCCCAGCAACTAAGGGTAAGACGAATACCATGATCCCGAGCAGATTAAGCTCAATCTAAATAAAAATAGACAAATATTTTTCAAATTTAATCAAAATAAGTCAATACTTAGGAAAAGGAGAGTTTGAATTTCATTTATAAAAAGTCTCAGGAGGTACAATAACTAGGCACCTCCCATACTAAAAAAAAAAAACATAACACAAAAAAGGGATCAAGAACAATACGAACTAAGCTGGGACCCTAAGCGTCTGGCCAGGCATTGTCCTTGGTCTCCTCATCGTTGAGATCAATGATGGTCGGGTCTTCATTTTGCTCTTCCCTATCACCACCCCTCTCAGTCGAAGTAAGGACCTCGTTCTTCTCTTGCTTTGTCTTGGCATTCCCCTACTCATCCCTAATGTCACCGATTAAGGACCAGTCAAAAGCAGCCATCTTCGGATGCTTGTTGATGATGTCCCCTGTGTAGGTCCTTCATCCCAAGAAAGTAGTTGTCAGAGAACTTATTGGTGTCTTTGAAATCCTCTACTGCTTAGGATGCCCTTTTGGTAAGCATTCTTGGGTAAGACTTCCTCGAGGAACCATTCATGCACAACCGTCATATCCTTGGCCATTTCCTGAGCCCTTACGAGGTCAATTTTAGCTTTCCTGTCTTTCTCCTAAGCCTTGCCAACTTCCTTCTTGGCCGCTTCAAGCTTGGGCTTCATTTAGGTTAGGTTTTTATTCTTCTTCTTTAACTCGTCCCCGACCTCATATTTCTTTTAAGAGGGTTTGAGGGCCTTCTCTTTATGAACTTTGACCTGCTAGTCAGCTTTGAGGTTGGCGATCTTGAGCTCGGCACAAGCCTGCAAGATCTAAGGTCAGTGAAAAAAAGAGAAAGAGGAAGTAAAATAAGAAGACATAAAATCAAAGCGATTCTTACCTAGATCAAGTGCTAGAAGGTCGGTTGAAGACATTCTCAATAAGGCTGATGTAGGACAACATCGAAAAGCTCTTCTTAGGGAGTCAAGTCACCGAAGCACTCAATGATGGAACAGTGGAGGAGGCACCAAGTCATCCTCTGCTATTCGATTGGGGGGACCATTGGCGGAGGCGGAGGAGGCGAATATGCTATCTAACTAGCATATCCCACATGTTATGAAAGCAACCCAAGCTGCTATGAACCTAGGGTGGAGACGGCAAAGGTTTGCTTGGATCTTTTAGATATCATCTTTTTATTGTTTGCTTTCTTCTTGCCTCTATCTTAATCTTAGAGTGCCAAAATTTTCCAGAGCCTTTCCTCCTTGGACAGTTGGCTAGAAGATATCTCTATAAAATGAGACATACAAATCATAGATTGTTTGAAGAAATTCAAATACGAATAAAGATAAGTCCCAGGTTAAACCTTTAACTTGAAGAGGCCTTGGCAGGTATATGTGCCTAATTACGTCCTGGAGGTTCTCATTGACTATAGGCGGCCCTAGATTAGGGGCACCACCAAGAGAGTTCTTAGAATTGGACATAGATGGCATCCTCGCTTGCCAGATAGGTCGGGAAGAACTTGACCTCAGGATATTAGCGATCCCTCGTTGTGCAATAGTTACTTGCTCAGACGATCGAGCAATGGGGAAATCATCATGTCAGGGGTCGGATGAACTAGAACCTTTGAACGAGCCAAGTTTTCCAAGTTTGCTTTACTAAGCAAAAGTGTTTATTGCTAAATAGAGTTAGCCTTCTTTGTGAGGTCTTTCACGGCCTTCCTCATTAACTCTAACATTCATGGCCTCTTTGACCACACATGATCCTGCCTGAACCTCTTCGGAACAATCTGGTTGGGGAACTTCTTTTCTTGGTTGGCAAAACCACCTACCGCCAGCGTAAAACCACTCATACTTCTAGAGCTTATCTAAGTCGGGATTACCGAGGATGAATTCCTTGTGGAAACTAGTGAAGTAATACCATCAGACCCAATGTGGGAGCTTCGTCATCATGATCATTTGTTTCAAATCCTCCCATGGCATCTCGAAAGTGTAGCTATACATCTATAGCATGTATATGCCGATCATCGAGAGATAACAGTTTGGGTTAAGATGGGTGACATATACGTTGAGGCTATTGAGGGCTAGGTGCATGAATGGGTACATTTGGTAAATGGAATCCTACTCCAATGAACTCCATATACAGTGTGAGGTACCCCTCTAAGGGGTCGTTTGAAGAGTCCCCGAGCTTAGGCAGGACCAATCATCAAGAATCTTGTACTCCTAACAAAGAGTATCCAGACGAGCCTGGATTATAGCCAAGGTATACTTGGTTGTTGATGTGTGCCCTAGATGGTGTACTCAATAAACTATTGTCCCTCGGACTCTTGTTTCCAGAGGAGGGGATGCATCTGCGTCATCCTGGGTTTTATTCCCCTCCTCAGCCTGTTGCCTTTCCTCAGCATCACCAGTTTCCTCCGCGTTTACCTTGTCGGCGACCTGGACTCCCTTAGTGTTGCCCTGACCTGACAGCCTTGGCTCACTTGTAATGGCCACCAAGCGGGTGCGTTCTTACTTAGTCACCCGAGAGGTGCCCAAGGCGGCTGCTTTGATGTAAGAATCTTCCCCTCTACACGGTCAGGTTGGTACTATCCCTTCTAGAAGATCTAGAAACATTTGCTTAGGTGCAGTCCCTTGTTTAAGGCTCAAGATCTGAGCCAATCGGGTAGCCCCTTTAGAAGGAGTAGATCGGACCACAGTTGTCAGCTAGGATCCGTTCGTGGGTGCCCCGACAATCGTTCTCCTTGGATCTCCCCTTTCTTATCAGGGCTTGAATGGTCAGATTCAGTACTTTTGCCTGACCAAAAAACATTAACAGACTTGTTCTAGGAAGCACTTAAATCACTCATTATCTGCTCAAAAATTACCTTTTTGGGTCAAAAAAGTAGAAAGCTTCTTAGATGACGATTGGTCAGTTTACGAGGCAAATCCTTCTCGGTAGCTGTGCATAAGCATGTAGAGATTTGCAAGTGAAATAAGCAGAGTATAGGGGTTCCCCTTCCCTATTTATAATCGAGGGTAGACGCAGAATATGAAGAGGTGTAATAATTACACCCATCAGGGAAGCAACTAATGGCAAACTGACACTTGTCGGTTGGAGTAAACGATTAAAGCGTGGTCTGTTTGGATCACATTATATGACCCTTGGGATTCCATGAAACCCGAGGACATTCACCTGAGGACATCATCACTTTTACAGAGCACCTTGCTAAGGACGGAATGCATTGGGGGGCTACTGTTGGGGGTATGTTTGGCTCTTATACGAAAACCTGACCTTAGACTCATTGACCACCCCTATTCAGACATAGACCTTTTAGAGTTCTCAGAATTCTCTCTGTTGATCGGTGAGCATTCCCGTGGTGGTCCCTATACTGCCTCCATCATCAGATGAAGTGTTGGTCACCTCGGGACGAATGTGTGCTCTGCTCGTCATTAGTAAGGTCTAAAGCTGGGTGAAGAACCATTCATAAGGCCACCACATGGCTCCACTGTAACCCTTGGATAGAAAGTTTCCCCTCTATTGGAATCGTGACACATGTCACCTACCAACCTGACACACTGTATGGTGCATCTGGGTCATGAGGCGGACCTGCTTTATACCCGGTCCATATGAAACACTATAAATTAGAGCATTAACTCTACCTTCAAAGTAAGTGAACTTTTTCATACCTACCCTAGCCCTTGTCTCGACCGAACATATACTTGACTTGAGCGTTGAAAAGCCCTTGGTTGGCACCACACCGGTATCCCCATTGACCTCCAAGGCATCCATTCTTCTTGTAGGTTCACCCCAAGGATCCAGGAGCAAGGAAAGTGGTTCGACCACCATGCACAACCACACGTGTTGTTGATCGAAAGTAAGGCATCGATAAGTGTAAAAAAAGCTCTTCAATACAATGCCATTTTTAATTTTAAATTTGCTATATGTTTGCCATCAAGTTTAGCAATAACAAATTTAACATTTAATTCTTATTAATTGATAGATTGACTTTTTTTATTTAATAATTACATTTCTCACTTTTTGATTATATTATTATTAAAAGTTTATTTTGCAAGTTTTAAAATTTAATAATTATGATAAAAAAACAAATATAACATTTTAAATAACATTATACATTAGAGCACATAATAAAATAACACATCAAATATGTTATCTTTATACTCTTTGGTAACAAATATAACATTGATATTAGTTTTTATATTGAACATGGTCTTAGTATAGCCCACGTTCTCGAGATGAGTGTAATAGTCATGAGATCATGAGTTAATAGAAACAATTTGAAATTGATTCGTTAAAAATTTATCAAAGATAGGACTAAAATAGAAAAATGATGATGAGTTAAGCGCAAGGCTGAATTATCATGTTCTAAAGCCCTACATGGCAATTAACTAAGCCTTTTGGAAACGTCAGACAGGGTAATTGAGAGTCCAATTGTTCGTCTACAAACCTTTTTGGGTTTTTTTTTTTTTGCTTCGATAAAATTAGAGTAATATCACGCTATTAAGTAATGAATATGATACTTGGGAACACAAATGACAGGCTGAAATGGTAGGGCAATTGTCCCCTGAGGTTTGAACCCAATGTTGGACATGGTTAGACCCTTTCCCAACCAAAGCCAAGCACTTCTTGTTTCACAATTGAGAAGGGTCTAACTATTCTAAGCATTATGGCACTTTTCTCTAGTTTTTCAAATCTTCTAGCTAGGTTTTTTTTTGTAGTCTTCTCATCTTCCTAATTGTCATTGAATAATAGGAACTGCCTCTACATTTGTATCGTGTTATATGACTTTTGACAAATTAAATTTAAGGTTGGCTATGATTAGACGTCATGTTAAATTATCCTGTGTTTATGTACGAAACTTCTCCACTGATTCAACAATATTGTTCAGCTTCCTTTCGTCGACTTGAAAAAAGAGCGTATTAAAGAATTTTCATCATCATAAGAAAGAAAACTAGTAGGATGTTTGGTAGGGTAAATTAAAACTATAATTATAATTAATTTTGATATAAAAATATTGTAGCATATCATTTTATACTGTAATAATTTTTTTATTATTATAATATATGAAAATTTTTTTTGTTTGAGATAGATTCACGAGTTCTAACTTATTTGGCCAAATACTCTACGTAAACGCAAATAGATTTTTTTCATCGTAAAAGAAGAGGATTATTGATGTTGTTTTGTACCCATCTCCTTCATCTATAACGGATGTTCAAGACCTCAAAAAAAAAAAAAAAAAAAGACGTATGAGCTCAGTTTTAAAAGCACCAATAAAAGGGCCAAACAGTTGGCTGATTGTAAGGTTTATTAGAAGGGGAGAGAGTTATGAATTGAGGGACAAAAAAATGCGTGTATATAAAAGTAATGCATGTAAAGGATCCCGCCGTGAGGATTGTAAAGATACTTTTGCAATATTCTAATCTATTACACACGCAACCCCACTAATTACTGGTAGTTGATTTATGAACCCAAGAACTGAAGAAACGATTAAAGACCGTGACAAGAAGTGAACAAAACCATAATTATAAAGACGTGTAAGAAGAGTGCTATATATATATATATAACTATATATATATAGGACAGGTTAGACAATCGTACGTGCAGAAATTCGAACAAAATTTCGCAATGTGTGATCTTCTTCAATGATGTAGGTGACTTGCATTGAATATCTCATTACATGCTTTGTGCTCATCGCGTTTTTATTTGTTTATTTTTGTACATTGAAAGGTGCAAATCACGTCGTGTTTAGAAAATAATACTATTTCTGTCCCTATATATATATATATATATGGATAGGTACGTACACCATATGTTTTTCTAATTTAAGGTTCATCTAGCAACTTCCTGATGGAACTTTGATAATAATTATAATATTGTTTATATATAGTGGTGCAGTTGAAGATTATAACTCTTATCTCTTTCTCAAAAGATCATTAAAGCTAATTCGATACGCAAATTTTAAGCATATAATATTTGGACTTAGATACTTGTGGACCATTTATGTATGATTAATATTGGATCTCACTGATCATCGTTTTTAATAATTGATTTATGTTTGTCCTTTGGGAAATATTTGGATTATTTACCCAATTCCTCTTAAAATTTTCTTTTCGATGAAACACTAACGTAGCTTCCCCCCGCAGTCTTGAATTTGGTATACATCTAAAATGTGAAAATAGAAAACCCGAGCTCCAATCTCACAAAGCAATAGTTGAGAAAATTTAGGAGCTTATAATAATAATAATAATAATAATTTTTCCACAACAGAAGGCAAGAAGTTCGGTTAATCAACAACCATGATGTGAATTTCAAATTGATTGACTTGAATAGGGTTGGCCTGGAATTTCAACTGCCCAAATGGTGAAAGTTCTTTATTTAGGAGTTGAAAAAATTAATAATTATTTACAAATTCCAACGAGGCCACCCTACCTTATAATGGAGCATATTCTAGCATTAGATATGTATATGGTTTGGAAAGCATCATGATTATTATTAGGAGAGTTCCTTCCAAGTTCCAACTTAACTTTTGTGCTTCACTAACTTTGGTTGGATAGATGAGCAGTAACAATAGTATTATTTATATTTGTAATAAGCTTGAGAGAGTGTAAAAAGTATATAATTGTGGAGATAGAAGTTGTCCCCCTCCAAGCAAGCCTCATGTTGGGCATGATAGTTGCCTTTTCCCGACATGTGGCCGCAACCCATTTTAGAACTGGAGGCCAACGAGAACAAAATACTGGAGCCCAATATTTAATGTTTATGATGTAAGCCTTGAGTCATACGTGCGTTTTATCCGTGTCACATTTCAAAACAGAACAAATGAACCTCTTGTGTTTATAAAATCAAAAGCAAAATGCCTCAAATGAAACAATAGAAGTTTTTGAAATGAAAAAATTACCCCTCTAAACCTTTGCTAAATACAATTTAACACATTATTAAACTAAAATAATAAATAAGTCAATCTCAATAAATTAAAAACTCTCAAAATATTGAACTATTCGTTTGATTGAAATATTTATTTAAACATTTTCAAATTTATGTTATCAAATTTTTTAGTTAATTCATATTTAAAATTACATTTATAATAGATTGTGAATGTTATTAATTAATTTCTCTAGGTGTATTTCGAGAATGATTTTGTAAACATAGTGGATGTTTTATGCATTTGTAAAATAAAAAGAGTGAAAGTGGGGGGTGTTTCAGGTATATTTTTCAAAATAAAAAATATATTAAACACAAGAATTTGGAAAATTTCTTTCAAGTACAAGTTTAAAAGTAAACGGGAAAACATGAATATATTAGTGACTTGTGCAATGACGAGTCAAAAATTTTTCTCGGTGAGGTAAAAATATAAAAACAAAATAAATAAAGGGTTTATAATTAGAACTTTCTACTATCAAGTAGGGACACATATGTAACATTATGGTAATTTTTTTAATTTATTAGGGGACAATTAGTTTTTTTTTTATAAAAAAAAAACTCAATAAAAAGCTTTTAAAATCTTAGCAATGACAACTAATATGATTCCGCCCCGGTAAGGTGTGAAAGTACGTGAGTTTATTTGTCATGTCATGGCTAAGATTAAAAAAATTAAAGATAAACTCTTCTTTATTCTTTATCTTATTCATAAAGATTTATTCAGTTTTGAGAAAAATGAAATGAGTTAACAAGTTCAGATTTATATACATATGATTTTGATATAATAATGATAACGAGTTATTCATAAATTGAATTTAGAATTAGTCGAATAGAATAGACAATTTACGAGTCAGAAAATTAGAAAAAGGTAATATAATCTCTCCATATAGGACATGCTTGTATTTTCATCAAACACGGATTTTTTTGTCATTTTATTTTTTTTAGGGCTTTTTATCTTTATAATTTCGATACCATATGGTTTGACTAAATATTATATTGGCGTTTTCTGTTTTAAAAAAAATAAAAAAAAATCATACCTTATGGTTTTTAAAAATATCATATTAAAACTTAAGAAATGCAAAACAACACAAAATAGGATAATGGCGCCAACGCCATGGCGCCCATTTGAAAATCAACATTTCTACTGATTATTTTTCCTGGCACCGCGGCACCTATTGCTATGACTTGTGCAAATTTTGCACAATGAGCAGAGTGCCGTGGCGTCAAAAAGTTGGCGCCACGACGCTCTCCCTTGTTGATTCACATTGAAAGTTTGTATCTTTAGGCATGTTTCGAACCAGTGTAATCATTAGTTGTATACGTTCATACAAACTTGAATATCTATTAGCAACTGACATATCTATTGTAATAGATGTGTTGATACATGAATAGACACCTTTACAAATAAAGATATACCTTTATGTTTGAAGAGGTATCTTTGTGTAAAGGTTGTATGAATTGATCCGGTTGTGTTCATTCATCAAATAACACCCCTATCTTTTTATAAACTTGAGAATTATTACAGAATTTATATATTGTTTTGAAACACAATATTATTGCGAGATATTATGTTCAAGTGTTTGTTGTATCTTGCAAGTTATTTGCCACAAAACTTGTTAGCAAACTTTGAGAAGTGAGGGCAAACAAAACCTTTAAGGAAAGTGTTCATACACGATTCAAACACTCTTGTATTTTACAGAAATTCAAGCCTCTATTCTCTTCTTACGCGTAAAATTTTCCAATAGTTTCAAATATTGGAAATGAATATGAAACTTTATAGTATGAAAATTGTGCGTTTAATGGGTTCTCGAAGTCAAGAGAGTAAGCATGTGTTTGGAGAATTAGTTCGAACGTAAATAATTTAAAACTCTCGTATGCAATATCGTAAAGCAAAAATGGGCTACAGTGAAAAGTTCTCACATGCTACATTGTAAAGTAAAAATGAGCTACTATAAAAAGCTCTCACATGCTATCGACTATTGTTGGTTTGCAAGGTGGAGATAGATTTTTAAAGTGTTACATGTTGATAAGATATTGATTTAGAGTATCTTAACTGAGGGTTTTTTCAACTAAAAAAAAGAATTTATGATATTATAAAAAGTTATTAATACTAATGGGCCCTAAACTTTAGGGTCTCTCTCACTTTGCCTTTTGGACTTTAAAAATCACCACTTTACCCATGAACTTTCAAACTTCTCACTTTGCCACTTACATTTTTTAAATCACCATTTTGCTATTGATTTAGAGTATCTTAACTGAGGGGTTTTTCAACTAAAAAAAAGAATTAATGATATTATAAAAGGTTATTAATACTAATGGGTCATAAACTTTAGGGTCTCTCTCACTTTGCCTTATGGACTTTAAAAATCACCACTTTACCATGAACTTTCAAACTTCTGACTTTGCCACTTACATTTTTAAAATCACCATTTTGCTATTGTTTTAAATCTCCTCATTTTACCTCACATTTTCTGATTTATAGTCCACATAGATAGAATTAAGTACCTGATTTGTACATAGGTCACCAATAGGGGCAAAAATGAGATTTTATTATTCTTAGATTTTGTTTTATGTTTACACTCTCATTTAACAATTTTTTTATCTGCTCTTATTTAAGAAGGGTCTGTATGTACATTTTTTCTCGATATTGTTTGTTGATATCTCTTTATCTCTTTTTTTTGCTTGATTATCTCCTCATTTTTAATATCAAAATATGCAGACAAACCTTTTCTAAATGATAGTTCAAATAAAAAACAAATGTGTAAATTGAGAGTGTAAACACGAAATAAAACTTAACAGTGATAAAATCTCATTTTTGCCATTACACGTGACCCATGTATTTGGGCTTAATTCTATCTATTTGAATAAAAAATCAGAAATATAGAAAACAAAGTGAGGAGCTTTAAAAGTTTAGGGGGCAAAATGGTGATTTTTAAAATTTGAAGGGCAAAGTGAAGAGTTTTGAAAATTCAGAAAATAAAGTGGTGATTTTTAAAGTTAAAGGACAAAGTAAATGAGACCTTTAAATTTAGAGGTATTAATGTTAATAACTTTATTATAAGAACTACAAAGTATTTTTTTAATGTTTTTTAAATAACAATGATAATGTAACGTTTTGTCAAATTATAAAGTATCAAAGTGATGAAAATCCTTCTTTTTTAAATAATAACTGCAATGTAAATCCGATGGATCTCTCTTTTCTGAGTGGTACTATTTTTTTTTTGGCCTAGGATTTAAGATACTCTAAAGTAAATACAAATGCAAATTAACAACAGCTTCAAAAGTACGATTTACAACTCGACTTCTCAATGTTAAACGGTAATGCTATTACTAGCTTTGATTGATTGAGAGGACCTTTGCGACTTGGGAGTGTTCCACAAATTCTGTTTACATCCAGTGCTTGCAGTGGAACTAGAAATAGTTTATGAAAAAGGATTTTCTTCCTACTAAACTAGCTTCTATGAGTATAACTCGGGAAAAAAAAATAAGTAGATATATTCATCGTTTATACAAGGCTTAAAAAACGGACAATAAAAGAGGGTTGTACTATCTGAATTGCAGAATATCTATGAAATTTCCATCAAAATTTCCACAAATCATTTTTCAAGAGAATTTGGGTTTAGGTGAAATGCAAAAGTTTTTATAAAAATTTTCACCAAAATATTAGTAAATATCAAAGAAATTTTGATAAAATTTAGGTACTGTGTAGATAAATATTAATAATTTAAAAATTTTATTTTTGATTGTGGTCACATTCATGTATATTTTATATGCTTGTGATTTTATATAATTTATTACACAATTTTTAGGGTTATTTTCATAAATGGTTCCTAAAGTTTATACTCAACCCTGGTTTAGTCCTTAACATTTAAAAAGTCTTGTTTTGGTCATTAATCTTTTACTTTGTTTCGGTTCTAGTCCTTCTATCAGTTGAATGTTAAATATTTAATGAAACATTCTTAAAATGTACCATTTTGGTCTACAATCTATTATTTTGTTACATTTTTGGTCCATAATCTATTACTTTGTTTCACTTTTGACCGCTTAATTAGCAAGGTAAAAACAATTTAATGATAAAAAAAAAACTCGAATAAAAGACTAAATACGACGACTTTGATTTATGTAACTAAAATAAAAAACAATTTATGATCTTGTTTTTCAAATGAGCTTTAATTTTTTTTCCTTTTAAAAAAATAATATAAGTATATCATATATGAATGTGCACCTATAGTGACTATGAAGTTCAACATTATGATTATCTAACATAGCATATTAATATATATATATATATATATATATATATATATATATAAATCATAATGCATAGCTTATTATTTAAAATGTATGATTATCTAATACTTATTTACTGGTATAAAAAATTTAGTTTACTTTTTTAAAAAAATTAAAATTCATCTTACTAAAAATCTAATAAAATTATCTTTTTTTATTACATGCATTAAAATTAATTGTTTTAGCTTTCAATTTAGATTTTTCAAATTTTAATCCGTAATACCCCTTAGTTATAAGAGAAGGACCAAAAAGTGCAACAAGCTAATAGATTAGGGATTTTAAAAAGGACATTTTAAAAGTTTTCAGTTAAACATTTTAAGTCTAACTAATAGAGGGACCGAAACTAAAACAAAGTAATTGATTAAGGACCAAATGAGATTTTTGAAACGTTCAGGATTAAACCGAGACTGAAAGTAAACCTCTAGGACCATTTATGAAATTAACTCTAATTTTTATATGCTTTTATCCTTCATATGATATGTAAGACCAAATAGTCATTGTTGTGATTTCAAGATCACATAAGAAAGGATTAATTACAAAAATTTCCTCCTCAACTATACACCATGTGATAGTACACCCCCAACCTTCAAAACATAATATGTTCTTCCCAAACTATAAAATGTTAACAAAAAACACCTTTTGTTATAATTTTAATTAAATATTGGCACATAATTAAGATATGATGCATAATATAGAAGTATTTTGATAACTTTATCATGTGTAAAACTAATTTGAGTATAAAAGATATAATTTAAAAATTTTTGTTGGTAAGAAAAATAAACTAAAAAACCTTAAAAGAATTTAAAAATTAATAGTCTCTTCTTTTACTTTCGTGTGACTACATCGAAGAATGATAATAACATAATTGTTAACCAAATTGATAATTTATATTAAAAATCACTGCAAAAGGAGTTTTATCTTTAATATTTTATAGATCGAGGGAATCCATGTTATGTTTTGAAGGTGAAGGGACACACTGTTACAAGGCTATGGTTGTGGGGAATCTTTGTAATTAGTCCTAAACGAAACAACTCAAACCCCATGTCTTGATACCAATATTGTTTAAACTAAAAACATATTCTAAAACCCTTCGAATATGCTGGATTGTTTTTTTTTTTTTGCCAGTGATGCCATCTCATTTTATATGAAACTATAGATATGAGATATTGTATTAGGTTATTTTTTTAATGAAACTTCACTCAACTAAAAATAGTATAAACAAAGTTGCAGAACACCACCCACTATAAGCACAAATGATTCCGGACAATGACTAGATCTACTAGTAAAAATCAAATGAAACATAGGGATAAAAAACGACATCAAGACCTAGTGAGTAATGACTCGCTCAACATCTAGAATAGAGCTCTTCAAAGGCTCGTTACAAGACACTAGTGATAAGTAACATTTTTCTCCAATAATTGACTTATGGCATTGGATACATATTAGGTAATTAGTCTTCACAAGAAAAACCCTTTCGTTTTGGCAGTTCCTAATTAGCATCAAGAATTAATTTTCCTTTGAAATAAATAAAAAGACAAGATTTAGCTCACCAGATTTCCTATATGCACCAGTATGTGTGAATATATATATATATATATATATATTATACATATATATGTATATTCATATTTTAACATAGTAGGCCCACCAAATACGTGCATAGATGCTTGAAAGAAACCCGACGGTGAGGTTATTAATTGTTTGATAATACAAGCTTTAATTTGATTTAATTTTCTGGTCGGTCCGTATTATGAGGGGTTGTTTTCTAGTTTGAATAACCTACCACTCGATTAGTCGTCTGTCAATCTTAACTACATGATATGTTTCTCACAAGTAAGTGGTCTCTCGTGCATGCATTTTCCTTTTTCTTTATTTATTTATTTATTTATTTTTTTAAATTTTGCTAGAAAAACATCGACATGTTAGGTCATTTTAGAACCCGGCATGGTGCAAATCACATCAATAGAATTTTTTTTTTTTAAAATATTTTATAGAGAGAAAAATTATGCCATGGGACAGTGACGATTTATGCTTGCCTTTCAAACTTCAACCACGTTGGCGATCCTATACATAGAATACATACATCGAAATAATTTGAACTATAAAACCAATTGATAAAAATGGAAAATTTTAGGTAAATAGTAATTTTATGGTAAATAAGTGAAGTAGATGGTTAGTTTTAAAATTATTCAGAGTAAATAGTAGTATTTAATAGCAAATTTTACTTATAGTAAATAGACTTTTTACTTTATAAATATTTTATTTACTATAAATATTTTAAAAACCTACTATTTATTTAGAATAAGTTTTGGTAAAAATACTTTTTATAATAATTTCTCAACAAAAAAGTAAAGAAATAGAATCTCGTGTTAATACTATATTAAAAAAATAATTTGAAGAAGCGATTCTTAACTATTAGATTAAATTAGAATCTTATGATATTTAAGAATTAGTTGCCAAAACGTACGATTTGTACCTCCTCGTTTTACTAGTGATGTTACGTGTGTAAAATCCACTTTTATCTGTCGGTGGATACTATCGTTGTTCCTAATAAAGAGTGTATGTGTGTGTGTATATATATATATATATATATGTTTGTTTTCAACGTTACATTTCTAGTGATTCCTTTACAACAAGTATATTTTAACAACAATTGATGATACGATGTGATAAGAATTCAACTTTATTAATTATCATATATATTTTTTGTCAACTATCCACTTAATTACAAGATTTATATCAAACGGCTAATAATAACAGTTTCTATTAAAAATATATCATTTTGTATAACTTTAAAATAATCTAACCCTTACAAATGTATATTGCTTATGCGCCACATAATTAGTGAACCTGGTACACCAAGACAACCCATACGCCGGACCAAATCTCAGTATCTAAGGGCCCATTTGGTAAATAGATTTGAATTAGTGATTTAATTTGAGTTAGTGTGATTTGAATTAGGATTTAAGTTAGTGATTTGAATTGTTATCCGAATTGGCGTTTGGATGTGCATTTAAGTTTTAATCTAAGTATGGAATAAAATTAGAATTTATATTTGGAGAGTAGTGAAAATAGTTTTTAATTTATTAACAAATCTAATAAAATCTTAATGTTAATGATCCTAAAAAATATGCAATATAGATCTTAATTTATTTCTCTCTTCACTAGAAATACAATGAAAAAAGAATCATATCAATTGTATAACAAATGAAGAAGTTATGACTTTTTCCCTCAAATATAAGAGAGAGAATTTTAGTTTTAGTGTAGCAGAGATATCCAAGTATTAAAAGTTTTAGGGTGTAAAAACTCTAAAAACTTAGATTTTTGATACTCAAAAGATTCAGATTTTAGGATAAACAAACGCGTATTCAAAGGATTTTTAATACTTAAATCTAAATTTGAGTCCAAAAAATCTAAAAAGTTCTCTAAACAAATGAGCCTTAAGACTACATTTACCTGTAAACTTTCTTTTGAGGAATTATTCAATAAACTAGGTGTATCATGCTATTATATTTATGCGATATACTCTTCTAATAAATGCTTCACATTTATATTATTTATTACTGTTATTTTATTTAATCATGTTTTTCTCTCTCCCAATCATAACTATTATAAATACTTCATCCAAAATCTTTTACTTTCATCAATTTTAAACATTATTTATGCTCTTAATATATATATTTTTAATAAAGTACTATTTTCTAAACTCATTTCATTGTACAACAGATTAACAAAACATTACTTTCACTTTAATGACATATATCTATATATATAAACCAAATAACTAATATATACTAAATCATTCAATACAACACATAAACAAAATATTATATTCACTTTATTGATTTAAAAGGAAAAAAAAGATACTACGCCTAATATTAAAACCACATCCAACTCTACTTAAAGGTGAATAGTATGAATCCTCCCATCTAAGTTAAATATATATATATATATATATATATTTAAAAAGAACAAAAAATAAGACAAATAATCAATAATATACAATATATCATTCTGTTCTATCATAAAAAAAAAAAGTTTTTTTTTTTTTAACAGAACGTGAACTTTGTTAAGGCAAAACATCCAAACAGCCGTGTACAAGACAACAAGCCAATATGTGTGTGCGTTGAAATAAATTAAACAATTGTTAACATTATTTTTTTTTCTTTTTCCTTTTGCAAAGTTTCGAAAATTGATCTAAGTGTATAAAAAAAAAACGAGCCAATATGTGTGTGCGTTGAAATAAATTAAAACAATTGTTAGCATTGCTTTCTCTTTTTTTTTTTCCTTCTTTGCTAAGTTTCAAAAATTGATCGAAGTGTACATAAAAGAAGTTACAAGAATACTTTTGTTGTTTGAAGTAATTAATGTATGAGGTTTAGGTGAAGTACTTATAATAGTCATTGAGTGGCAGAGAGAAAGATTACCAGACAAAACAACATTAATAAATAATTTAAATGTTAAGTATTTATTAGATAGGTGTATCATGTAATCATGTTACAGTGACGTGGTACACTCAATCTACATAATAATTCTTCTTTTTTACATGTGGATTTTTTTTTTTTTTTTTGCGCTAAGGTGAAAAAGATCACAATATGTTTTAGGATAGAAAAATTAGTATTTACTGGACAATGTATAGTTAATTGTGAGAATTTTATAAAACTTCATCAGATCCTTTTACACTGTTTGATTTTAATAGAATACGAGTTTATTATTTTGTTAAGAAAATATTGCTATTATGTTGGAGAATATAGTTGAAACTTGAAGTTATAACTTAAGCGCTGTAGCATGTAAGAGCTTTGCATTATACAATACTTTTACTTTACACTATCGTATGTGTAAGCTTTATACTGTAACAGTTGATATATTGCCCACAATGTCTCTTTAAACGCGGTCAATTTTAATACAATAAGAGCGGTCATATCCACAGGGAGGTAAGAATTTGAAAAATTGAAAATTTAACAGTTTAAAATGGCAAGGGTTTTACAAACAAAATTTAAAAGAAAATAAAAATTTCAACAAATTTAAACAAGATTTTAAAACATAAAATTAAAACGACGAAACTTTGAAAATCACTTATATGTTTCAAAACTGGTATGATATTTAATTCTAATTATAAATTATCTAAGATATTTGATTTTTTAAATATTTTTCTCATTAATTGCAAGCACATTCACTATTTTTATAAATCAATTTAAAGGGACAATATAGGAAGCAATATAGTGAGCGTTTTCCTATAAAAAAATAGCAAAATAGCCACCTTTCACTAGTGACGAGGTGCACCGATTATGAAAATTATAATAGCTATCACTAGAATTATAATTAACATAATTTTAAGATAAAAAGAATAATAACAAATCAAAATTAATATATTTTAATAGAATAAATTTTTGCGTTAGTTCTGTTAGAGCTTCATTTTATGAAATATCTAACATCGACAATATAACAAGTTATACTATAGTAGAAGACATTCCATAAAATTAAACATTATTTTATTATTATTAATATTAATTATGCAACACAATTAAATTACATAAAAAAGCATGACTAAATTTATGTAAAATGAGCAACATAACAACATTAACAATAATCATTAAAAACATGAAAAATTATAATATAATTTATTCCATAAAAAATATAAACATTACAATACAGATATAGAGTTAAAAACTAAAGTACTATCATCTCTCAGCCTCACCAATCTATCTATACTAATTTGGGCATTATTTATTATTTTTGGTTAGGTTGGAGGAGTGCTCTAGTAACATCTCCTCTAAAAAGAGGACGTAAATGTCCCCAAGTTTCTTTAAACGTAAATGTTTGTAGTATAGAAAGGGGTTGTCGTATCCACAAGGAACTGAAAAATTTACAACTTAGGAGATTGATAAAAATAAACATTCAAGAAGGCAAGCTACTTTTCAAAACAAAGTTTAAAATAAAAAATATTTTTGTGATTTTTTATTTAAATTTTGAAACATAAAACTAATAAGGTAAGGTATCAAAAATCACTCATATGTTTTGTAATCCATATGGAAATTAACTCTAAATAATAATTACCTAAAGCATTTGATTTGTTATATATTTTCCCATTAATAGCAAGCACATTTACTACTTTTATCGGTCAACCTAAAGTGACGATATAGCAAGCTATAATGCAGTAAGGGTCTTCCTATAAAAAGTTGCAAAATAATCATATTTCTTTAATGATTTGGTGTACGAACTATGAAAATTATAACATCTGTCGTTACAATTATAATTAACATAATTTTAGATAGAAAAGGCATGATTCTCCTACATGGGTCGCCCAACCATATTTGGTGGCTACGCTGAGAAGTGACACTTGTCCACATATCCGACGGCTACGAAAATTTGGCGACGCGACCTGACAGCGTAGAAGCTACCACTTGTCCCTCCTTTTATAAATTCAAATTTTTATTGTTTTTTTGATCATTTGTTGTCTGATTTTGCCTGTTTTAGTGCAGTTTTACTCTGTTTTTCTGCCACATTTCAAATCTAGAGATAGAAAATTAAAACAAAATTAATTATTTTACAAATATAATATTTACAATAATTTTAAAAATATTTATTCTACATTAAAACACACAAGCTTCTAAAATTCTAAGCTCATTCGGTTTGACACAAATATAATTTTTAAAACTCAAAAATATTTTTAGACATTACTAAAATATTATAAAATTTATTTACAAAGTTAACACACACTATAAACTTATTAAAACTCAAAACAAAATTACCACTCATTATTTTTTCAGTTTTAATTAATTTCAAACTAAACTAATATTTATATACAAAAGTAATTCTAAAAATTGCCGAAAATATTATTAAACATAAAAACATAATAAAAACTTATAATTAAACATATTTTTATACTAAGACAGTAGAATACTGTTTAACATAAAAATACTATTAATTGAAGGATTTAACAAAATAAAATATAATCAAATTATTTAAGCCTTCTAAAATGTACACTTTTACAGCCTTATCAGAGACTATTAAGCTAAAAAGCTCAGCTAAAAACCTAAAAAAGGAAAAAAAAAATGGATGGAATGAGGGGGGCTTTGGTGGCTATTTTTACGGAATTAAATTCACTACTCACTATTATTTTTATTATTATTATATTATTTTAATTATTATTTTATTATATATCACTTAGTATTTTTTTTACAACTTGTTTAGCAAATTGCAGACCAACTTGCATGCAAGTGTTATTGTTGTTGTTTTTTTTCTTTTTTGTTGATGTTGTCTTGACGCAACACTAATGCATGTATTATTTGCATTTATTGCCCTTTTTGCCCTTTTTGTGTCGTTTTGTTCCCTTTTCTTCCAAATTTTAAATTTAAAATTAACAAACATACTAAAATTAATTATTTTACAAATATAATATTTACAATGATTTTTAAAAATAAAATTGAACTAAAAACGCATAAAAACTTACTAATATAAAAATATGGAACAGAGCTAATTTGGTTATATCAGAAACCCTACTTAAGACATTAAAATTATTTTAGAAATTGCTAAAAATATATTACAACATATTTGTAAACCCAAAATACACTATAAAACTCATTAAGATTGAAAATAAAATTACTTCACAAAGATTAACGGTTTTTACCGATTAAACACAAAACAAATATTTAACACATGAGAATGACTATAAAAATTATCAAAAATATATTTAAACATAAAAACATATTACAAACACATATTTAAACACATTTTTATACTAAAACACAAAAAGACATGGAACACAAAAATGATATTAATTAGAAGATTTAATGACAAATAATAATGTAAAACAAATAATTTTAGCTTTTGAAAATGTGCATTTTTACATCATCATCAACAGTTGAAACTAATAAGTTCCAACCTCATTGTCAAACAAAGCCTTCTCAAAAATTTAAAAAATTATGCATAATATTGATTAGCATATATGTTACAAATAAACTGTTAGTTGTAGGAAAATCACGTTTCCCTTTTGTGTGGGCAACATATCGGGTAACAATTATCTTATGGCTATTTAATTATAATGGGCTATAATTAAGTGATCTAATTAGGAAAAGCCTAAAGACTTCTACTAGGTATGGGGTTAATGAATGGATACCCAATATTGATCCAACTATGTTTAATAGGACCCTAGTGGAAAAATATATAAAGGCATTATAGAATATGGTGCCCAAGACGTCAAATCATTCTGTAGCCTCTCTCTTCTATCCCATCTAGAGAGAAAGCACTCATTGCAGAACCAAGGAGATTTGACTGAGTAAGACAATAATCCGTTCATCAATCATCATCATTATTCTGCAAAAGAACCGATTGCTGCTTCCATAGATACATGTATTCATTCTTTAATTACATATTTTAGTATTCTAGTATGATATGATCCTAGAACTATGTTGTTGCTATTCTAAGGTTCTACAGAATTAAGAATATCTAGATTAAAGAATTCTAACAAGTAGCATTAGAGCGGTAATTATGTTAGATTATTAGGATTGTTTCTCAAAAATTGTTTTCTTTTCCTTCCCTATCTTTGGAATTTTAGCATAGAAAAATTTTAGATTTTTTGTGTGAATTGTGGTTCTTGTATAATTTTTGCTAAGCAATGATTATTTTTTGAATGATTTATAGTGTTATTGTGGGTTATTAAGGATAAAAGAATTGTATTGCAATGAGAAAAATCAATTTTTTGCCATTTTTTTACTTTTTCATGCGGATTAAAAAATTTTATTACAATAAACCCTGGGGCATGCTGCAGTGCTATTGACAGACCTTGTTGCATTATCACAGCGCTAACCTTACTACAATAATCGCAGTGCTGCGACACTTGTGGGTAGACTATGCTGTGATTTTCGCAGCGCTACTTACAAAAGTTTGTCCCACGAGGGCAGCGGCGCTATTGCAGGTTGTGCATATTATAACAAATTAAAGAAATTTCAAAAAATTGCCTTAAGTATTATCAATATTATAATTTGCACATGTTTATGTCTTATATTTTTTAATTAAATTGATTGAAACAAAATATTGCTAAAGTAACATTTATTGTGTTTTGTGTGTGTATGATTTATGCAAATTGTGACTGGCTCAAAGAAAAGTTACTATTTGGCCAAACAGGGGACATACATGTGGTAATAAAAATGTGACAATTATAAAGCTTTCTATGTGAACTATTATTGGTCCAAAGAAAGGCTATTGTTTGACAGGATTTGTTGTCAGTATTTGATTATTGCATTGAGATTACCACTTACAGTTGATATTTCTGTCTAAAGACTAGATATCAATATTGTGCTAGGTATCTTGAGATAGGACTTCCAATTTTGTTTTTTTTTTATAATGTCATCTGTTTGCTTTTATTATGACATGTTTTCTTTTTATTATTATTATTATGAGCATGTTGTTTTATTTTGTTCTCTATTGAATTTCTATTGCTATTGCTACAAATGTTTTTGCTCAACTGAATAATATCCCAATGCTGAATGGGACGAACTTTAAGGTCTGAAAAGAAAACGTGGAAATCATTATCAGATGTATAGATTTAGACCTTACGCTAAGGGTATAGCGACCCCATGCACTTCGAAAAACCCGAATTAGATTAAAATTGAGAAATAGAATCACTCTAATCGCAATGAGTTTGTTGATTATGAAATGCTCTATTCTAGAGGCGTTTTAGGGCTCAATTATTAAGAACACTAATGCTAAGAAGTTCCAAGAGAAAATAGAGCAATATTTTACTAAAAAAGAAAGTTAAAACGAGTAATCTTTTGGCTAATCTTGTTTCCATGAAGTATAAAGGAAAGGGGGAACATAAAGGAGTACATCATGCAGACGTCTCATATTGCTTCAAAACTAAAGTCACTAAAGTTAGAGTTGTCTGAGGACTTGCTCATGCATTTAATTTTGATTTTTATTCCTACACAATATGGACAACTCAAAGTGAGTTAGAATACCTAAAAGGACAAATGGACTCTTAATAAGCTCATATATCACTGTGTGCAAAAAGAAGAAAGAATTCAATGAGACAACATGGAAAGTGCTCACTTAGAATCAAAAAGATAGCTAAGGATGTTGCAGTTTGAACAACTCCATAGAAGAAACTAAAGAAGCAGGATGAGGAATTCATCTGTCATTTTTGCAAAAAGGGAGGACACATAAAGAAAGAGTGTTCCAAATATGCCACTTGGTATGCAAAGAAGGGTAAGCTTCTCGCGTTGGTTTGTTTTGAAGTTAATTTAGCTTTTGTACCTAAAGATACTTGGTGGCAAGATTCTAGTGCTAGTACTTACATAAGTATGTCTATGCAGGGTTGCTTGTGGAGCCGACCACCAAATGATGCTCAAAGGTTCATCTTTGTGGGCGATGGCGAGAAAGTTCCAGTTGAAGCGATAGGAAACTTTAGATTATTGTTAAAAACTTATGTTTATTTGGATTGGAATGAGACTTATGCTGCACTATTTTTTAGATGAAATTTAATTTCTATTTCTAGTTTGGATAAATTTTGTTATGCTTGTTCTTTTGGAAATAATAAAATTAGTTTTTTTTTAAAGATTCAAAGCTTATTGGTACTGGTTCTTTAATTGATAGTCTTTATATGCTTGATATTGTTACTTCCTATAATGAAATCCTAAAGACTGGCACACGTGGTACAAAACGTAAATTAAATGAGCATTTTGCTACCTTATAGCACAAGTATTTAGGTCATATTTCTAAGTAGAGAATTTAGAGACATGTGCATGACAGGATCCTTAGTTCCTTAGGTTTGATAGACTTTGAATTTTGCATTAAGTGTATTAAGGAGAAACATACAAACATAAAAAAATTAGGTCCAATAGGAGTTTAGACTTTTTAGAACTAATTCATACCGATATTTGTGATCCATTCCCTAAAAATTCTTGGAATGGCCAATTGCATTTCATTACGTTCATAGACGACTACTCAAGATATGGGTACCTATATTTGATGCATAAGAAATCATAATCCTTGGATGTTTTCAAGTTTTTTAAGCCGAAGTTGAACTTTAACTTGGCAAGAAAATTTAGGCTGTCAAATCTGATCATAGTAGTGATATTATAGTAGATATGGCTGATCAGAAGAACAACATCCAAGACCCTTCGTTATCTTCCCAAAATAATGTGGAATCATCCCGTAATACACAATTCCAGGCAAACCAAGCATAAATAGTGTTTCTTAGAGACGAAACAGAACACCTAAGGCCATGGTGAGAAGTATGATTAGTCATTCTTCTTTACCTCAATCGTTTTACAAAGAAACACTTAAGACTGCAGCATATATCCTTAACTAGGTTCCAAGTGAAGCACTAGCTAAAACCCTTTATGAATTATTAACTAATAAGAAGCCCAGCATTAGGAACTTACATATTTGGGGTCGTCCAGCTGAAGCATGGCCTTAGAGGCCAATGAAAAGAAACTAGACTCAGGAACAATTAGTTGCTACTTTGTTTGATACACTGAATGCACTAAAGTAGTTTTACCTTAATCGTTTTACAAGGAAACACTTAATACTGTAGCATATATCCTTAACTAGGTTCCAAGTGAAGCGCTAGCTAAAACCCTTTTTGAATTATTAACTAATAAGAAGCCTAGTATTAAGAACTTACATATTTGGGGTCATCCAGCTGAAGCATGGCCTTAGAGGCCAATGAAAAGAAACTAGACTCAAGAACAATTAGTTGCTACTTTGTTTGATACGCTGAATGCACTAAAGTAGTTTTATGGTCCCATTATGGAAAATGCGAGATTCCTTGCGAATGTCGAGTTGGAGGAAAAGATAAACTACCAAATGTTGTCTTTCAAGAAGAAATTGTCTTTGACACTGATTAAGCTCTCATTCCTCACATTATTCAAGATGCAACTCTGGTACAAGATAACAAGGATCAGACTCTTATTTCTGACATTGTTCAAGAATAAGACAACAATAAGGTTCCTCATTTAGCACCAATAATAGAGCAAACTCAACAACCTCAAGAAGTGTCATTAAGGAAATCTATTAGAATAAAAGAAGTGCAATTTCGGATGATTATTTCGTCTTTTCTACAAGAATATGAAGTTGATGTAGGCTTAGCAGAAGATGATCCAATCAACTTTCAATAAGCTATGCAAAGTTTGAACTCTCAAAAGTGGATTAATGGCATGCAAGACAAGGTGAAATCCATGAAAGACAATGATGTTTGGGATCTTGTCGAGTTTCCTAAAGGAGAGAAGCCCATTGATTGCAAATGAATATTTAAACCAAAAGAAATTTGTAGGGCAATATTGAGAGATATATAGCACATTTGGTCACCAAAGATTTTACGTAAAAAAGGCATAGATTATAAAGAACTTTCTCTTCGGATTCATCGAAGGAATTTTTCAGGACAATAATGGCACTTGTGGCTTATTATGATTTAGAGCTACATCATATGGATATTAAGACAATATTTCTCAATGGAGACATTAGTGAGACAATTTATATGGTCCAGCCAAAAAACTTTATATCTGGAGATCCAAAGTCTATGGTCTACAAGTTAAAGAAATCCATCAATGGTCTTAAACAAGCTTTTCGTCAATGGTATCACAAGTTTCATCAAGTGATTACCTCGCATGGTTTTGAGGTGAATATGGTTAATGATTATGTATATCACAAGTTTAGTGAAAATAAATATATCTTCTTGATCTTATATGTCAATGACATTCTATTAGCAAGTAGTGATATAGGCTTATTACACAAAACCAAGAACTTTCTCACTAAGAATTTTGAAATGAAAGATTTTGGGGATGCCTTTTTTGTGTTAGGCATACAAATAATGCTAGCTCGCTCTCAACGTATCCTTAGGTTATCATAGGGCTATATCGAAAAAGTTTTAAAGAGATTCGGCATAAAGGGTTGTTCATCAGGAGATACGCTAGTAGCTAAGGGAGACAAGTTTAGTCTCGGTCAGTGCCCCAAGAATGTTTTTGAAAAGAAAGAGATGTAAAAGATTCCTTATGCATCGACAGTAGGAAATCTAATGTATGCTTAAGTAATGTACACATCCAGACATATCATTTATAGTGGGCGTATTGGGTAGATATTTGAGTAACCCAGAATAGATCACTAGAAAGTAACCAAATGGGTTATGCGTTATTTCTAGAGAACAAAAAACTTTATGCTCACCTATCAGAGATCAAATGGTTTGGAGATCATTGGGTATTCTGATTCCGATTTTGCTAGATGCTAAAAGAGTAAACAATCCACGTTAGGCTATATTTATATGCTAGCTAGAGGAGCTATATCCTGCAAGAGTGCTAAGCAGACATTTGTAGGTTCTTCAACCATGGCTATAGAGTTCATAGACTGTTATGAGGCATATAATCATAGGATATGGTTGCAAAATTTGTCACTGGTCTACGTACGATAAATGGTATTGAAAGGCCATTAAAGAGATATTGTCATGATAAATCGGCGGTACTATATTTTAACAACAACAAAAGCTCAACGAAGTCGAAACATATTGGCATCAAGTTTCTGGTTCTTACGGAGAGAGTTCAGAGTGGTCAGGTTTCCATAGAACATATAATGACAAACTCCATGCTTGCGGATCTGCTAACCAAGGGTTTGCCAACCAAGGCCTTTCACGAGCATACTACTCATATGAGTGTTAGTTTATTTGATGATATTTTGGTTTAGTGGGAGTTAATTTTGGATGTTCTATATTTTACTTAAACAATTATATGTTTTGATTTTCTACTTAATAAAATAGATGATTTATGTTTTATCTCTGAATTTGTTTATTTTCTATATACAAGTTTACATTGTGTTCAAAGATTTCGTTTGGATCTCATTAAAGGTAGGACTAGTTGGAAATAGGCATGTTTGATATTACATTGCTTGTAATTTTCATGTTAGTTATTTATACCTGATCTATGTCATTGAATATATTGGCATAGTGACCATTGAAAGTTCAGTTGCAATTATATGTGACAAAAACTGCTTTGATCTCATACTAATATAAGGGATGGACCATATTGATAATAAAGAGAAGTCTAAGGATAAATAGTATACAGTTGCACACTTAAAGAATTTATGATATAATTTTTTTAGGAATTATATGTAGCCCAAGTGGGAGATTGTTGCAAAATTATGTTTCCCATTTGTGTGGACAAGATATTGAGTAACAATTATATTATGGCTATTTAATTAAAATAGGTTATAATTAAAAGATCTAATTAGGCAAAACCCAAAGACTTCTACTGGGTGTGGGTTTATTAAGTAGATACTGAATACTGATCTAACTAGGTTTAATGGAACCCTAATGGAAAAGTATATAAAGGCATAAAGGTTATGGTCCTCAAGTTGTCAAATCATTCTGTAGCCTCTCTTCTATCCCATCTAAAGAGAAAGTACCCATTGAAGAACTAAAGAGATTTGAATAAAGAAAACAATAACTCGTTCATCAATCCTCACCATTATTCCGCAAAAAAACCAATTGCTTCTTTCATGGATATAAGTATTTATTCCTCAATTATATATCTCGTTAATCTGGCATGATATATATGATCTTAGGACTGTGTTGTTGCTCTTTTAAGGTTCTACTTAATTAATTAATAATATCTAGATTAAAGAATTCTAACATTAGAATAATATATAAACAATTTAAATAAAAAAAAAGTGTTTTTAAAATGCTTTCAATTTCTCCCTTCAAAAAAAAAAAAAGGTTTTAATTTCTCTCTGTTACAATTCAGAACGATCAGTCTTACTCGTTGGGAAGAAAATAAATTCAGTTTGGAGAATAATTCTTGGGATCTTCTGATCACCATCATCACCCCTGGCCAGGTAATAATAATGAACTCTTTTATTTTATTTTTTGGTAGTACAAAAGAAGAAGCCTGCGGTTAATTGATAACTTGAAAGAAAGCACCAAAATAGCTGTATAAGCTTCTTCTTCTTTTCCTTCTTCCTTTTTTTTCTTTTTTTTTTTCTCCCTCAAACTCTCTCTTAAATAGCTGAAATATTAAAAGTAAGGGATTAAAATAGAAAATAAATTAATGGGGCTAGAAATTTTTTTTTGCGCCTGTCCAGTTATAGAAAGCAAAAACAAACGGTAAAGGGACAGAAAACAATGAATTACTTTTGCAGCCTTCTGAATTTTCTTACACAGTTTGTATAATGAATTCCTGCAATAACTTGCGACTTTTGAGCCATGCAAGCTTCTTGTTATAGACTGCCAACCTTATGTCTAAATTCAGCATTCTATTTGAGTAGCTCTACAGTGTACACATAGGAGCAGCAGCGGTATTGTCGTTTTTACTTTCACCGTTTCGCGGCTAGGAAAATAGATCTTGGGCATGCTTTATATTTTGTAAACAATGAGATGTCTCATGGTTAATTAATTTTTCTTATCATCCATTCATTTTTTTGCACTTCTGAAAACAAAAAAAAAAGGGTTAATTTCACCTTTAGTCCTGAAGAGTAGCAGTTGTTTAAATTTGATCACCAAACGTTCAAACTAACATACAAATGGGTCCGATCTTTCCAAATGTGACATAATTATGATGCCTTTGTAAAACAAATGTTGAAAATATGCATAATGGATTTCAACAAGTGAAGCACACACATAATTCATTAATGAGAGACAATCTAGTAAAATTACTTTTTGGTAGTTTAATTTAGACGGATGTTTAAACTTGATCACACGCACCTTACCTGATAAAATCCATTCATTTTTAACATTTTTGTTACAGAGGTGTCACTATTGTAACATTTGAAAAAATTAGAGACCAATATTATATCAGTTGAAAGTTTAGGAGCCAAAATAAGACAATTGTTATTCCTTGAAGGCCAAAAAGTGTTTCAAAAACGATTTCTGAACTTTACAAAAAAATCCCGCTTCAATCAATGATGTGCAAAACATTTTAAAATGTATCTCGATCTATCGTGGTGTAATAAAACTAGTCCTTCTAGGTGAGCCTTGTGTGGAATTAGATTATAGAAGTGGGTTGTAAATGTCATTAGTGGCTAAGCTATTAGATTTTTAACTTTAACCTTATACTTTTTGTTTGCATAAATTTCGCTCTTCCCCTCTCGATTATAGGCTTCGTCACAAAATGCCTCTAACTTTAATGTTAGCATTATTCCTCTATTGGACCTTATACTTTTTGTTTGCACAAATTTTGCTTTTCCCCTCTCAATTATAGTCTTTGTCATAAAATGCCCTTAACTTTAATGTTAGTATATTTTATTCTCAAATTTCAAAAATGTCATAAATTTTTCTAGTTCGTTAATTTGTTGATAGAAAATATCACATGAAATGTAAAATACCCTCCCAAATACTTGCCTTGTAACAAGGTACTCTTCGACTTTCGAAACATAACATTCGTTCCGACTAAACTTTAAAATTAATAATAAAAAACTCCTTATGCTAAACATTTATCATAAATAACATGTGCCACATAAACAACGAGTACTATTGAACAATTTAGTAAACAATTTACTTTGTGAACTTCTTTTCGTGTTGGAAACGCAACTACTCAATAAGAGTTGTCCTACTTTTTTCTACAACTCTCAAATGTCTCGTTTGCTTGGCCTAAAGAATTTTTGTAATTCATCAATGGCACCGAACAATAGCAACAGATACAGAAGTAGGAAATTTACTTGTGCAGAAGCAAAAGTAGAAAGTTTCCAATCTCTAAGAGAAAATTGTTACAGAAAACCATATATTAATACAGACATACCAACATTATATTAACAAATAAATTAATAAAGTGTAATATTGGTTACGGATTTTAAAACGTAGTCTACATAGTCTTAATGGTACGGTCATACCCTAGAACTCTCATTGTTAAATAATTTAGACATTACTTTCCTATTGTTTTATTTGATATAACAATCATGCACTGTCCAATGAGAATCCTACAACATAGGCGCACTAAACATTTTTTTCTTTTTAAGAAAACGAAAACCATTTTTTTTCAACTTCTTTTGTCCTATTTGCTAAAGAATACTTTTAATTCTATACATTTGTTTCGAATTAATTTGACATAGATTATTATCTAACATCCGTTATGTCAGCTACATATTGCTTATATGGTGAAATTATTCTGAAGATAGACACTATTTATCTTTTATTAAGTTACCCATATTGCTTCCCGGCGGTTTAGAAAGGGATTTATGATATAGGTTTTAGGTTCGATCCTCAAAAAAAAAAGCATTATACAATAAAAAAAAAGCATTATACAATAGGAAAAAATAAAAAGTTAACCATGTTGCTTACATGGTTATGTTCGCAAATAAGCAATTTCTCAAAAATTAAAAACAATGACATTATTTCCGCTCCTAACAGTCTTGAGCCCTGAAATTCTAATATTACTTAAAAACAAAATTTTCTATCTTCAAGGGTTTAAACCAAGAACTCAATACATTAAAAACAACTCACACGTCTACTTAATTACGTGCATGTCGTATGCACAACATAACATCATTTTTCTCTTGGCCATATCATACAATTATCCAAAAAAAAAAAATTATCCTTCTTTTTTTGAATTAAAAGATAAGAAATTCAAACTCTTTATTTTATGATGGAATCAAATATGGAATTATTGTTAAATTACACCTGTAACCACGGATTAAATTCCTATCACCACCACCAACATCTAGCTGGTTAAGTTGGTAGAGGACTGTTCCGTTCAAGCAAACGACTTAGGTTCAAGTTCTTGTGAATACAGCTGTCGGTGTTGGAAGGCTCTGGCCGCTTTCGGGTCTCTCTACGGGTCGACTTTAGATTAATCGGGCTAAGCTACATGAACCTTGAAGGGCCCTTAAAGGTTTGTGTTATTTGTGGTAAGCCCGGATACCAAGGGTTTCACCAAAAAAAACAAAAAAGAATTTCCTATCACCACCAACTTCTCACTTATTAAACATTAAATATTTCAATCTTAAACATATGAAACTGTGAAGAGAAGCAATAAATGCCGGGGGGGAGAGAGAGAGACAAAGTAGTAATTTTACATCGAGTTTGTCTGAATAAGACACAACACACAGTACAATTACACAACAAATTCACCAAGCACTTCCCCCTTTGAACCTTTTGAATGGTCCCAACATATATACATATGCCCAAAATGACGGACCAAACCTTAGAGCTCCATCACACAAAAATCCACCTAGTCAGAAAGAGGAATAGGTTTTTTTTCTTTTTTTCTTTTTTGTTTATATAAATTTCTGTTGCTTTTTTGGCATGCAAAAGCCCCTCCGAGTATATCTACCACATTGTTGTCCCATTGTTAGCACTGAGGAATTGCAGGCCTCCTTCAACAAATCTACTTCTCCACCACCCATGTTTGCTACTGTTTGGATCTGGAGAAAACTACTTAAAGGAAGCACTACAACAATGGAATTAAATAATAGAATTCTACCATATGTATACGAAAATACCTTATCAATAAAACTCTGTTTTAAATCGTCGTATTTTTTTTAGATTTAGTTTATTTTTTATATATTTTTTATTACGATAATAAATTTGTATTTAAATTATATAATATTTAGAAACATGGTACTGTTAGATATCCATATTTACCCTCCTTTCTTGTTGTATTGTATTTTGAGTAAGAGAAATAAGAGACAAGACCCAAGCATATAGCCAAGCCAAGCATGTCTGGACTTGTAAAAGACGAAAACATTGTTTAGTCAAACACGGCATTCCGGTTGTTTTTTTCTTGGTTGGAGCATGACAAATACATGTGTGTGAACACAACATAGCTCCGCAATGATGGGGTGTTTTTTTTTTTCCCATTTTTTTCTTTTTATAAATAGTAACATATTGTTGAGGAGCTATAACCTCTTGATAAGAATTTTCAGATTCACTTTCCAAGTCAATATTGTTTCTATGTGTTAGAAATGTCATAATAATTCTTTCAAATATTAGGATCACACTAAACTTATTTCAAGTAGAAAAAACTGCACATTGATGATCTAAAATAGTCCATATCTGTGGGCTATTTTCCCATGCCTTAGAGAAATTTTTATAAATATCGTCTTTTAAAACTGACTTTTATAAATGTCACATAGATTTATTTGTTACACAACCTAATAGCATGTAATGTAAATAATAATATGGCATAATTTTTTTAAGTGTAACATGAATAAACATAACTATTAAAAGTGTGACACAACATGCGATTTTCTTTTATATACACCCTTGTTCAAAATAGTGAGATGAAATATAAGATCTTTTTACCATAGCGTATTCTTAAAAGACTACATATTTTTAAACATTAGATCATACAAGTCCAATTAAAATTAAACATATTTTACGGTCCAAAACTGTGTTGTATTAATTATATAGTATTTTTTGTACCCTATAAAAAACATAAAATCTAATGATTTAGTAACAGTCATCACTAATTTAACTTTTAATTTTTTTTAACTTTCCCAAGAAACTTTCTAAAAATTTACTGATGCTTTTTTATTATTATTTATTTTGGCATGCAGTTGTCACACGGCAACCTGAAATTTACATACAAGTATATTACTTTTAGATTGGAAATATTACAATGCTATAGTTTCTGGACTAATTAATAAATAAAGAAACAACCAATGAAACCTAACCAATGAGCAAGGAGTTGGAGCCATAATTTAGTCTGGCATTGACAAAATTCCACTCAGATTCTGGCCGTCTGTATGGACACTTAAATGCTGCAAGAAAATTTTTTAAAAAAGAAAAAGTGGAGAAATGTTTGATAGGTTATTAAAAAAACACCGTTTATCAGATTGTGTAGATTTTTGTATTTATGATCATATTCATTATGATAATCTTGAAAAAAAAATTGACATTCAAAAATATGCAACAAAAATAAATAACTTACTATTTAAGAATCTTAAAAGATTCAGTTTGTCATACTAAATATTTTAGATGTTTGGCAATTTCTCCTTTTAAACTCTTTGTGTTTTGACAAATTGCACCTTAAACTTTTAATTATAGCAATTAATCTACTGACCTTGTCAGGCTGCTACAATGAAGCCTATATTGATACTGCCATTGAAGTGGTAACAAAAAAGCTGAGGGTTAATTGTCAAAATTAAACGTTCAAGGGGAAATTTACCAAACCATAAAAGGTTATGGATAAAGTGCTAAAAATATTAGAAAACACTAGTAATTCTGCCACCAATTTTAACAATGTTATTAGTTTTGGACCAAATTGCATTGGTTTTCAAGTTTTGGGGTTGATAAAATTAAAAATTTAGGGGTCAATTTGTCAAAATACAAAAGTTTTGGGGTTAAGTTTGAAAATATTTACATTTTATTCTTAAGGCAAAGATGAGACTTCAGATTGCCAATTGTAGAGGACTAGCCAGGTCAACCCATCTACATTAAAAAAAATGTTAGTTCTAATTGTAGAAAAGCGTCATTGTATAATTAAAGGAATGACAGCTGACTATAGTTAATAGCTTGTGATAGGCATGGCCAGCCCCAAAAAAGGGAAGTGACTCGAGTTGTTTTGGAATTTATTTGAGTAATAATATTTGTTTGGGGAATCTTCTAGTTTGGTATAAAAAATTACCCTTTTTTTCAGAACCAAAAAAATGCCTTATTAATAGAATATAATTTTTTTAATCCTTATATTTTCATCAAACTCGATGATTTAATCATACTTTTATTTTTAATCTAATTTTGATGATTGAAATATTTGTCTTACCATTAGGGTATTTTTTAATACTAGCTAAAAAATATATACTTATTAATTAATATATAATAAAGTCTCTATTTTTTTATCTCCAATTTTTAATTCTACGTCATGAATAAAATGATTTATCGTTTATTAATGAGTAAATATAATTAAAAATAATTGTAAAGTGTTGTACATATTTCCCAAAAAAAAAAAAAACTTGAAGAATGCTTCTTTGTTTTAACAATGTGTTTTAAAACAAATTGAGTTAATTAATTACAAAAGTAAAAATACCGTCTTCCATGCCATAGACAAAAGTAGGTGCTAAAACTTTGAAAATTAATAATAACTGCCAATGGTGATTAAAAGAAAAAAAAAATTCCAGTTACAACTATTTAATGAGTTAGATTTGCATATAAGACTAAATGAGATCATATATCAAAATCATTGAGTTCAAAGTTTACTTGTACGTTTGAATTAATTCAAAAGTTTGTTGATCATCACTTATGATGACACATTACATTGCTCATGGTGAAAATGAGTACTTATATTTTAACTATTTAGAATTTGACATATGAAAGATATGAAGCCATGTGATATTGCATATTGAAGAAAATACAACCTTGCAAGGCTAAATACTCTTGGGTGACCAATAATGAAGTAGTACCGTGCGGGAAGGGTGAAATGCTTTTGTTAAGGATTTTGTTAAATAGAATTTTGAAAACGAAGTAACTATAAAAAAGAGTGTTAGAACCTCCTTTTCTATTTCTATAAGGATCATCTACTCTGGCTAATGACTCCTGTCTGTCCTTCACGAGCTGAAATTTTCCACAAGTATCAGAACTAAGAAGTATGCTTCGTGAAAGAAATTTCTTACCAAATGCTAAAATGAAACAAGGCAATTTCGAACTAAGTGAAATCCATGAAACAAAACCTTAAAGAGTTAATTAATAGTTAAATCTATCGGGATTTGAAATCAACTACACTTGACATTACAGAATAACATTTGCGTGATTTGATCGCTTCCTTCCCCATCATATCTTTGCTAAATTGATTTACGTCATCTTTTTATAGGGTGTTGGAAGGAGTAGTTCAAACTCATAGCTTGAACTGTAAACAGTGTAAATCTTTTACATGCTTCAGTAAAAAGCTACAGTGTAAGATTCTCACATATTACAGTTCTCAAATTTAACTAGTGGTTTAAACTGTTTGATATGTTAAAATCAAACTCATATTTGGTGGGACCCCATGATGCTGATGTACATTTTCAAACTGTTTGATATGTTAAAATCACTTTGTTTAATATCTATTGGTAGGCTACTTTTTTTATATCTACCGGAAAAAAAAAAAGGCCAAAATTTTAAGCCCCTTGCAAAAATTTATTTACTCTATAAGCGCAATTTACATTCTGAAGTCTTTTTCCCATGCAATGTGTGTTTTTCCATTGTATGACATGTACAAGTTTTGTAACCGCATAACATTTCAGTTGGTGAATGAGAAGTGATTGAATTAATAAGTCGTTCATGCACCCTAAATGGGTTTATATCACACGGACACGGCACATATTCTAAGCAGCACATTACGTGACAATTATAAACCTTTACCTACCATCGAACATTATATAATAACGCTAACCAAGGACTAAAAATGTGTTTGGCATAGTCAGGTACAATCAAACTTTTAGTTGATACAATGTAAAGCTCTCACATGCTACAGTGTCAAAAACAAATAAGTTGTAATATAAAACTCTCTTATGTAGAATTATTTTAACCAAAATTAATGTTAAATTATTGGTTTCAACTAATGTTTATCTGTAAGAGTGGCTTTTTAGCAATTACTAGATGAACGTAACATGCAGAAGCCAACTTCCCAAAATGACGTGCAAGAAGGAGAGGGTTGAAATTGGAGTTGGAATGTGACGAAGAGGCAGAACCAAAAAAAAAAAAAAATTAAAAAGAAGAAGGAAGCGGAGTCATAGTGAGAGCAGACCCGTGGCTTTTGGCCCGAGCGAGAAGACACAAGAGGCTCCCAAAAAGCGACAAAGGTCAAAAAAAAAAAAAAAAAAAAAGGGGCAAATTGTTTTGTATTAGGGTTTCGACTCCGACCCTTGCCTTACACATCTGACCTAAACTTTGACCCCTGCAAGCCAAAAGAAAAAACCATGCACGAAACTCAAGAAACAATGCACAGACTTTGCTTATAAAATGACTCATTTGCCCTCCCAATTTCCCAGGAATAACAATTTCAAGTTCTAGCTAATCAGATCCCGCCACGTGGAGGGAAGATTCTTTGCTCTCTGTGCGCTGCTCCCATACCCATTAAAATAAGCAATAACTTGTTGTCAAAGTTGTACTTGGGGATGTTTCAAGAAAAATGAAAAAATAAAAAAAAAATTGAATATTCATAGGAGAACTGTGAAAAAAGAGAGTAAACAAAGAGGGCAAAGACAAGAAACACCAGCGCATCTTTTCTCTTTGCTTTCTCTACTTTTCATGTTCTCTTCTCAACTCCTCATGTCCACTGCCTCTCTTTCACTGCAAAAGCAACTCAATTACCCCATTTCCATACAATTGTGAGCTCATTTTTATACAACAAAAGATAAAAGGGTTAGAGAGAGAGAGAGAGAGAGAGAGAGAGATTCCATGGCCCTCTCTGCCCTCTTGGGCAATGTGATTCAAAACAATTTTGAAAAAACATCTTACCAAAAAAAAAAAATCATGGAATTTCATAACTATCCGTATCCAACATTTTTTTTTCTACAAGGCTGTACACTTATTCCGTAGTCACCTCCTCCCATTTGAATCTTCTCCTAGCGGAAACATTTATCTCTCCGTTCCCCTGTACACTATTTTTTCCAAATCTTCACAATCCTTGATCACCACAAAAATTTTTACCCACAAGAAAAACAAGTAAAAAAAAAAAATCAGAATCGCACTTTCCATCACCCCCCTTGAATGTACAAACACCTACCTGCTGCCAAACATAATAACCATGGCTGTATCTTCAAAATTCAGCCATTATAAGCAGAACACTACAAGCAACCAACCAACAGCGCAGGCCTTTCCTTTTAGCCCAATTTTCAGCCTTAGAAAGGCTTTTCGTTTTATACTCCATACGCTGGCTGGAGATGCCATTTGTATCGGAGCCACCTCCGCAGAAGGGATCCAAAAATGGCTACCGGATTCCAATCAATCCAACATTGTAAAAGGTTGATGTTGAAGATCCCTTTCCCTTGTTGCCATTGCTACCTGTCCTCTATAAATATTCTCCCTATGAAATCCCGAAACCTCCTCGAGTAAAGCTTGGGATCTACAGCTGAGATTGATGTGGGGTCAGCTTGTAAGGACTTGTATGCATGCTCCAACTTCTTGCTGATGTCGTAGTCTTGCAAGATGTCAATGATCCCAAAATACAGGACCACCTCATAAATCTCACCACTGCGTGACGGAGTCAAATGGCTAATCCCACCAGAGGTGTATTGGTCAAAGTCGCTCCTCCTAGCCATACGCTCCGCTCTTGCGGGCATATTGGCTCCTAACCGGATCAATGGCTTCCTGATAAGATAAAGTACTTTGATGTTAATTCAGTGAAATTCACAAGCCAAATTATATCATTACAATTCCAAAATAAATATTATAACATTACGAAAGAATCATAATTATCCACAAATGGTATTTTCAAGTTAATTTTTCTAGTTGGGAAGACCGTCTTGAGATACTAGTAAAAAGGTTGCCCCAGGACCATGCAATAAATGGAGGTTTTATTAGTGACAGATAAGAAGCATAATGGCATTACTTGATTACCATAAGAACGGTATGTCAAGAAGTTCAGCAACTGACAGCTATTCCTCTAGAGTAGTTTGAAAAATTAAATTATTATTGGGCCACAAATACATATACGAGACATTGCACGTGCTCCCAAAAACAACTTTTAAGCAATTCTAACCTCCCTCAACAAACTGCTAAGACAAACGGAGCTACATTCAATTGTTTGTAGTGCAATCAGACTTCAAAGGCAGGAATTATTAGCCAACTAATACCTTTATTGCTTCGTGATGAAAATCTGTACATATTAACAACTAAGTGCGTGCAATACTTATCCAAATCTAAGTTTCTAAAAATAATTTCCAATTTATTTTCAAAGCATGCAACATTTAGCAAGGCAAGTTACCTTAAAATTACGTGGGGGAAAAAAGATTTTAAGTAAAGAATACGTACTGGCCAGCTAAAATCCGATCCATGTCTTGCAATTCCGCCTCAAGGAAGCGGCAGCCACGCATAAACTTTTCATTTTGATAAGAATCCTTTTTGCCTGAAAGGGGTCACAATTCGGTTCAACATTCTAATGATCAAATACTTGAAAACGTACGAATTACTTCTAAATCAGGAGAAGGACATAATCAATTACCAGTTCTCAGAACAAAGGGTGACAACCCTATTTTGTCATATCTATTATCATCACGAAAGTGAAGACCAACCAACAGACTGTAATCCATGATTCTCTCTGCCTCCAAGAACTCACAATCTCGATCAATTTGTCTGACCAAAAATCCCATGAACATCAATACCCAAAAATTGAAAGAAATAACTACCAGAAAGCAACTTAAATTAAAACTCCTTTGAAAGAAAAATAGGAATTATTCTCTGAAACTTACTTCATAAGCTCTTGGAACCAATTTTGTTGTAGCCGAAACACGAAATTAAGATCCAAATCCTTGAGGGTTGTGGTTTCATCAATCTCACCCTCCGGCTTATCGGTTGTCCGGCCATGGGAGGAACCCTTAAGGTCGAAACGCCTATGGATCCGATACTCCGAACAGAACAAATTTCCCATCACAATAAACCGCGTCTGCAATTCAAACCATAGCAGAAGCACTCAGATATTATGAAGATAAAATCCCACAAAGCAACAAGCCAACCGATTCTACTGTAGCACAAAATTGGCCTCCTCAATTACATACCTTCTGACCACCGACTGGTTTGACACAATGCACGCCGTAGAATTTCGTCACAAGCGAATTCTCATACCGGCAAACGTGTTGGTAATAACTAGGAAGCATCCTAATAAGGACCTGAAAACAAACTCCCAAGACTTAGAAGCTGATCACCAAAGTAGACTATTCACAACCGTTTTTCTACGTCACCACAGATTCTCATTTCGTAGCTCACATGGAAAAAATAAAGGTCAAAGAAGTGGGCAACGAACCTTGACTTCTGATTTCTTCACCGTCTTTATCATAAATCTATCATCCTGCGTCAGGTAAAAGAAGCTTCCACTCTTTCCTGGCGACGAAAGCTCCCTAAGAGCGTCATTTCCGCAAATTGCTAGCATGTAATCCGCTGGATCCACTTGGAACAATTCCCTCAAATGTCTGAAAAATACCCAGAAACAAAAGTCAATAAATTTGTGTCAAAAGACAGTTAGTATCCCAATGTTGAAATCATTTTGTTTACTGATGATAAGATTAACCTGTAAATATCGAGATAGAAAAGTAACGAGATTGAAAACGTGATAAGCAATACCTAAACACCATTGGACAATAATCTTTCCACCGGAAATCGATGGACTGATGAGGAGGGGTTTTGGTCGATCCTTCCGGAGGAAACCTTGTCCAGAACTTCTCTTTTGGATCGAAATCACTTGGCTTAAGCTTTCTCAAAATGGAAGCATGTTTTCCCACAGAATGCCTACAAAATTATTCAAAAAACAGATCGCCATCAAAACCCCACAATTTGAGAAGATTTCATTGTCACATAATCGGACCAATTTCGACCCCAAATTTACCTAATCCCGAGCTGAAGATTAAGCATCAAATCGTAATTCTTGTGCCCTTTAGCTATAGTCTGCCCGGGCTTCTTCGCCTCGCCGCTGAAGTAGCACGGGTTCCTCCGAAACTGCCTGAAGTCGCAATCGAAGCCGGTCGCTGCCGCCGAAATCCCATTCCGATAGAACATCGAAGCCTCCACATTGTCAATGATATCGCAGGTAATGTCCCCAGCTTCTCCGTCGCTCTCCCAAATGCAAATCCTCGGGAAGCTCCTCTCCGCCACGCTCCCTCTAGCGGCGCCGTCCACCGACGACCTCTTTCTCATCGTGATTGTCAAATTCTCCCCCAATATCTCCCCTCCATTGCTCTTCTTCAAGTCGTTACCACTATTCCCAGGGTAAAACGTTCCGTTGAGCTGGTGAATCTTCATGTCCTTGTTCCAGCTCCCGACATAGCAACTCCCGTCGGGCCAGGTGAACACTCCGTTCCCCTTCGGAACGCCGTTCTCCCACTGACCATCGTACCGGTTCCCGTTCGCCCAAATCAGAACCCCTCGACCGTTGATCACGCCGTTCTTCCACTCTCCAACATACTCGTTCCCGTTCTTCCACACGTACCTCCCTTGTCCGTCCTGGAGATTCCTCTTCCACGATCCTTCGTATAAATCGCCATTCGCGTACCTCTTCTGACCGTATCCGTGCTTCCGATCGGAGCTCCATGACCCGCGATAGGTGTCTCCGTCGGACCCAATGAATGTCCCGAACCCTTCCATTCTCCCCGATTTGAACTCCCCCTCGTAGGTAGCGCCGCTCGGCCATGAGAACTTCCCTTTCCCGGAGGCCTTCCCTCGCCGCCACTCCCCTTCGTACATGCACCCGTCCGCCCACAAGTACTTCCCCGATCCGTGAGGCACCGACCCCGAGAAGCTCCCGATGTAGAGATCGCCGTTCGGGAGGGCTTTCTCCACCGTCGTCGAGCCGAATCCGATTATCGCCTCGGCGGAGACAGAGAACGCTGCTGACGTGGCGACGGCGCTGGTGGTGGGAGTGACCCTCCGTGTGCTTCCTCCCTGGGAGCGGCTCCGGCCGACAAGGAACGCCGGAGGCGGAGGTGGAAGAGGGAGGAGAAGAGAGGAATCTTTCTCTAGAAACTTCTTCTGGTCGTGGCTATGGCTGTGGTTGGTGTTCGCGCTCGAAACGACGTCGCTCGGCGAATCGCAGAGTAGTGCTTCACGCATTTTCGATTCATAAACAAAAAAAGAAAAATAATAAAAATATAAAAACTTCCCGAAAAAAATCGCCTTCCTTATCGCATTTCCAGCGAACTCGCCGGGCGATACGGTGTCGTTTTAAGCATCACCGGCGTTTGCTTTTTCTCTCGCCGGAACTCTCTTCTTCTTCTTCTTCTTCAACTCTGCGTTTGTGTGTTTTTGGTCTTTCTCTTCTTTGTTTCTGTTTCTTCTCTCTCTGTCTTCCTCTTCCTCTTTTTTTTTTTATCTTTTCTTATTAGTGCTTTGTGTATGGGGAATCCTCCAAACAAACTCTCTCTGCGGAAGAGAGCCCAAAAAAAGGTATGGTTTAAGACTACACACAGAGAGTAAAGAAAGAAGGAAGATAGAGAGAGAGAGAGAGAGAAAGTCCGGAAATAACTAAAAAATAAAAATAAAACAAAATAAAAAATGGATTTTTTTCCCTTTTTTTTTATTGAAAGAGAGTACTAATGAGCCGGCTTTTCACTCTCTCTATTTTTTTTTTTTTTTGCCTTGGGAACGTTGCTAACTATGTTTTCTTGCAAGTAAAACTACGCCTCCAACAGCTCAGCGAAAGAATTTTTACCCTGTCGCGAGTTAATTTTTTATATTTTAAGACGAATATACCCTCGTGTTTTTGCACCTATTTTATTATTATTTTTAGTTTATATAATATTTTCACTTTTTTTAATTTCGGTTATTTCTTTGGTCCCAACAGTAGTATCTCTTTCTGGCTTCGTCCTGACGTGATGAACTGGTATAGGACGAGAGAGCCCAGGGGGAAAAAAAAAAAAAAAAAAAGGGACTTAGTACTTATTTTTTAAAAGATTTCCGTTGCCCTTACTTTTCATTTTAATTACGAATTTACCATTTTCTCTCTTTTTTTTAATTCCTTTTTGTTATTTATGACGGTTTGTAGCATTACACTTTAGGCTGTGGCCGCCACCTTTGCTCTATGGTGGTGAGCCGATTTACCTATCCAAGGTTGACGATTCTTTTTGAAACGTTTCTTTTGTTTATTACTCGGAATTTTAAAAGATTGCATAGATTTATCTCCCTATTTGCTTAACTAAAAAAAGGAAAAAAAGATTGTGTATTTATTTCCTTATTTATTTCAACGGGTACAAAAACAACCATGGAGCAAGTTTTTTATTTAATATTTGGATCTGCTTTCTTTATTAGCAAAAATTAGATGTTATGTTTGGTTGCAACCTCACAAGAATCTTTAATGTGTACTGTAATCGGAATTCCTTTTTGTTTGGTATGTATAATTTATATGAATTATAGTTTGAGCTTTTTATTATAAATATAAACAAAGAAAGTAATATGAACCAAATCTGATCTCAGCGGTGATCCTGAGAGGCATGCACATTTAAGGTCACCCACTCTCTCTCCACAAATCCCTCAAAAAGAAATTTCACTAGTTTAGTTAAGAATTGTCAGGTTCAAAATATCCCTCAAAAGATTTTTGATGTAAAATGCATGCACAAATGGTTCACTACCTAAAACACTTGCATTTAATTTCCCACTAAGATGAAATTATGAAAGAGTCAAAAATATCTTGCACATAAGGCTTGATTCTATCTCACCTTGTGAAGTTACGTGCATACTAATATAAAAAGAAAAATATAAAAAAGTCCTTTGTGTTCTTTTTTTGGACTAATAGTTTTTTTATTGTCAGATCAAATAGAAACTATCTTGGAATTGAAAAATACACAAAATTTACATTAGTAAAATTTTGATTAGTTAAGGAAAAACAATTTGAGGCAATTATAAAAGGAAATTAAAAAAAAACCTTTTAAATCGTCAATTCGAACTATTAGTTTCAACTAAACTGTAACAATTCAAATTCTATTAAAAAAACACTAACAAAATTCACATTAGTAAAAATTTGATTAGTTAAGGAAAAATAATTTAACACAATTATCAAAGGAGAATAAAAAAAACCTTTAAATCGTTGATTTAAATTATTAGTTTCAATTAAAAATACTGTAACAATTTAAATTCTATCAAAAAAAAATACTGTAAGAAAACCTATTAGAACTTAATTGAGTTGAACCCGTGTCTACGAAGCGGGCTACAAGCAACTTGAGGCAGATAAACAACTCATGAGGGTGTCTTATTTTTATTTTTTTCCAACTATATGTGAAAAACTAGAAAGTGGAGCAACAAAAGTCATAAAAGGAGTGGACCTGTGATTCAGAAGCGTGTGGCCCAATCGCAATGAAGTGGGTTGTCCAAGTAGGGGCAAATTCTGAGATCATGACCCAATTTGGGGACTCGGTGTAAGAGGCTGCAGAGGCAGTAAATTTCATTTTCAGGCTTAATTAACACTGCTGAACCACAGTTGGATGTTTCCCAACTATCTGGTGCCTGTTAAGCTAAGGCTATAATAATTCTTTTTGACTTGTGCTTCTTAAAACTTTGATTGTTATGTATCATTCGCATTTTTCTTCCCTCCACTTCTTTATGTGTTCAGTATATAAAGAACGAGAAACAAAACGTAGATGTTTACCCTATTAACTTCGCTCTCAAATCAACAATTCAAAGTAAAAAATAAAATAATTACACAAAACTCTTAAAATCTGCACGAGAAGTATATGTTTTCGTTGGAAATATTCATGCACCCACAAAACTTATTTCGACAATAAAACCCTAGTTGTGAATAACTCGTTATGTTTATATGTATATACACATAGTTACGTGATGAGGTCGAGAATAGTTTAGAACATCTCCAATGTAATGTTAGATCTAATATGTCAATAGTAAATTTAGCACTTGAGTGTAAAAAAAATACTTATTAGTGTAATACTATTTTTAATATATGCTAAATTGCCACTAAATTTAACATATAATAAATTTAGCGTTTGATTTTTATTGATTAGTAGATTGACTTTTTTGCTTTAATTCAAAATTCTTATTTTTTAATTATATTAATATAAAAGTTTACTTTTACAAGTTTCAAGGCTTTAATAATATGATAAAAGATAAATATGATATTTCAAATAGCATTATATATTAGAGCATAAAATAAAATAACATATCTAATGTGCTATTTTTATATTTTTTTATGACAAATATAGACATTAATATTTGCAATAAAGATGGTCTTATGCCACAAAATAGTTGTCACTGATCTTTTGACTTTCGCGGCTCTCACCTTATATAATCTTTAGTCGAATACGAAGGCAATAGGACAAATAGCATGTTACTGCCCCTCGAGTTGAAAATAGAAAAAAAGACGGTACTATAGTAAGAATCGAAAAATATCTATATATATATATATATATATATATGTGTGTGTGTGTGTGTGTGTGTATTGACATGTTTATCCTTACCTTTGATATTTTAACATGTTTTACCACTAATAAACGTTTTAAAATTATTATACTCTTGCTGTAATTACATAACTATTATTATAATTCTAACATTCTTGGATGATTTTATTTTAATAATAGGAAAAGTCGTCAAAGGGGCACAAATATTCTCTACCGGTGGAAAATAACTAAACACGATTGAATCAAAATCTAATAGTAGAAAAAGATAAAGGACCATCAAACAAATATAGAGCCTCCTGTTGGGTTTGGTGCCCTAAAAGCTGTGACATTGTACATATTGTTAATAAATAAATAAAATGACATTTATTATTATTTTGGTTGATTATATGTATTATGAATACATTTATAAACATCAAGAAAATTCCATGATTATTTATGTAACTATAAATTTAGCATATAAGTGTTATTTGCTTAGGGATAAAATTTATAGATAATAATCTAAATAGTCCGTAATAATTAATTAAAGTTTGGGATCTTTAATTAAAAATTACAAGTATGGTCCAATCTCATCTAAAATGAAATAGTCATTATCCGGACTATTAATATAGAGACATTAGATTGGAGGTACTTTATATAATGAGATTATATAGGACTGGATCAAATAAATTATGAATCTCTAATAATCATCCGTTACAAATAGAGTATTCAAATTTATCACTATGATGATCATATATTTGACAGTCTTAATCCTGAGTATTTATTAGACTCCTATTTATTACATTATGTTTTTTGACTTGCATGGTAAGATTTGTCTAAGCACAGATTATAACTTAGCATCTTGGAAACATAAAGTAATAAATGGCTGGGAATAATATTATACAGATATGGAATCCATTCCTTCCCTATGGAAGTTAGAAAAATAGTTCTCTTGAGTGATAATTCAAAGTTTGAACAATAGAGCGTTCGTTCATAATAAGATTATGAATTAATTGTCATTATAGAATTATTGGAACTCAAGGATAAAGATGTAATAAGAGAGGTGAACGGAAATTGAACCTAGCTCTTATTATGAACTAATTATGGATGACTGACTTATATGTAATGATTATATCAATGGACTACTCGTTAATTTTCTTTGAGTAATTTTACTATAATCTCAAGAGTTTAATTTCAGGTTTTTAGTGGAGTAACACTGAAACTAATAAATTTGGCACATTAATTAAAGAGTTTGATTAAATGTCAAATTTATTGGAGCTTGGGTTATAGGTCCATAGGTCCCCAATACCACCTCTGTAACACTATATTGGATTTTTGCATAGAATGAATTATACATGTTTAATTCAGAATTATTGAATTCTGAATTAATTATTTCACACTTGAATTATTAATGTAACATAGAAAAATGTTCTCTGTGACACATAATGTAATGTGATAAATGTTATCACATTTAACTAAACATTAGTTAATTAATTGATTATTGTTAAAATCTATTCTTAAATAAATGTGATTTATTTTTGAATTAAGATTTATATATATATATATGGTTTTGAACCAAATCTTTTTATATATATAAGATTTTATAATATATTAATATTATATTAAAAAAAAAGGAAGGAAAGACGTGAAACTGAGTTTCACGCTTTCCACATATATATATATATGTAAACCGAATTTGATTCGGTCAAATCAAATTAAAAAAAAAAAAGGCAAACTTCTTTTAACTTCACGGTTTCCTCTTATATATATATATATATATATGAATCACACGTAGTGATACGGGAAAGAAGGAAAAAGAAAAAAAAAAGGGAAAGTAAAATTACTAATGGCTCAGATATAAAAAGGTGAGATAACAGTTATCTCATAAGAATTTTTTTGATTCATATAATTTTTAAAGAGAAAAACTGAGAGTTCTTCTCTAAAGAAAAATGTCTGCTATCTCATGTGTTGAGTACATAGCAGATTCAGAAAAGTGTGAGGATAATTCATTCTTGCAGTTTGACGCCCACTCGTCTTTCCATTGGTGTGGAGGCCTGGTTTGGAAGATCGTAGTGTCAAAGAGGAAAGCTAGGATACCCTGATAGTCTTCAAAAGGTTAGTAAAAATTCCTAAAGCTTTTTATAATTAAAATTATATATCTATTCCCGATAAACAAAGTTTTCAAAAAATTTTTGTTTGTCAACGATCCGTTCCTTCCGCTGCGTTTTTATGTTTTAATTCCAACACCTCCAACATATGATTATTGTATAAAAAAAAGGCTCAAGGTTTGAGTTTGTTCTTCTCAAGAGAAGACCACGCTGCCTCTCATCTAATGCTCCAACGCCAGAGCTTCCTTTTTAATCAAAATTCCGCCACACCCCTTCCCTTATTGATAACAAACTTTGCTCCCCTTTTCCATAAGTCTCCCTCCCTCAACAACGAGGTCGTTTCTCTCAACAATTTTGTTTTCATAGCCATCAATTTCTCTTGGCAGTTTCATTTGACTCCAACTTCCCAAATTTCCAATGTGAAGTTAAGGATGGCTTTAGAGCCACAAAGATTGAAGGCAGCTCTTGGATATCAACTTAAATGGCCAAAGAGACCAAGTACTAGATAGCTAACCTTAGGCTGAGTACTAAATAGCTGACATATGAAGAGGCTGATCCTAGGCCAAGTACTAAATGGCCGACCCTAAGCAGAAAAGTAAGTGGCCAAAGAGACTAAGTACAAAAAAGTCAACTCTAGGTTGAGAACTATACAACAGACTTTAAGCCCAAAATTAAGAGATTGACCCTAAAATGAGAACTAAGTGGCCACTAAGATGTTACCGTACTTGACTAAGCACCTGACTAAGATGTTACCGTACTTGGGTCAACACTCGCCCTCTAGGGAACATCTCATTACTAAGATCTTAATATTTATCACTCAGCCTAAGGGTTTTGTATGATTGTACACCTAGGTCACGGATCAAACTAGTTCTACACATGAATCTAATTGAAGTGTCAATTCCACCACAAAGGTATAAGGCATTTTTCCGTTACCTACTTTGCCTCTCATCTTACTCTTCTTAGTTAGTGTGTTGACTTAAGTGTTGGAGTTCTCTTGGCAGACAACACATTGTTGTCTCCATACTCTAAGGCCTTATTTTCTCTTGCAAATCTAACTAGACCAGAGAACCCGACCACCGTGCACTCTTGCACGCGGTGTCATGTCGATCTCAGGCATGAGCAAATAAGGTCTGTCTAATTTTTTGTATCCCCACCATTTGATATCAATCAAGTGATTATTAGTTGCATTCTCCACCATAGACGCACCCTATAATTATTACGTTGCTACATGAATATTTCTTGTAACTACATATTCATTATAATAATAATCGACGTTAAAGCGATTGATAGGAAAGATGTTTATTAAACTAAGGGAAAAGAGATTCAACAATAGATGTGAAAGTAGATAAGCAGGAGGATTCATTAAAATGAATAAAATTCAAATTATTTTAAAAGAAGCTAAAAACTAAGTGAGGAAAAAGGAGCTCCTGTAATATGTTCACAGCTCACAAAATGGTTTTCTCCACCTATAAAAAAGGGTGAAAGAAGGGATAAACTTCAGATTATTCAAATTAAATTTAATCAATTTGTTATTTTTCTAATATCGATAAAATCTGTAATTTTTTAAAATTCTTCTTTTAAACATGTTATATTATACATCTTTTACCTCGAGATTTATGATGGAAGCGGTGAACATTTGTTAGTTCAAAGTTAAATGATTTTGTAACAAAAATGTAATGGCATAGTGAGATGGGAGAAGATCTACTTACTAATTTTAGAAACATAATCTTTTCAAACCGATCAACCTTATTAAGTGAGATAGTAAAGAATATATAGTGGTACAATACATAACATAATACAACAACTAAAAAGACAAAATTAAACTCTTATTTTTTTAGGGGAAAAATGGAAATTAACCTACCTAGCTAACAAATGAGCTTTTTTCTTCAAATATTATGTGCCAGTCTGGTGTACAAGATAAGACAACATTAAATAGAATAGTCTTAAGGGATTAGATCGGAGAGTTTAGAAAAAAGATATAATTAAAGTTTGGTTAATCTTAGTGTTGTATTATTAGAATAAGAGCTTTTTAACAAAATTTTTTTGAAATTTTGGCTCAAACTGCAATTTAAATATCTTTGTATTTTGGTCCGTATGACAATGTGTTGTCTTGTGCATCAATAAGGGATAGATAGACTTAATAAGAATCAATCTATCTTTTAAATTTTTTCATCAAACAAAGGATTAAATTTAATCCTAACTAGTCCCTTATATCATCTTTATTCCTATGCACCAAATGGGCCTTTAAAAAAGCCAATAAAAAAAATGCTCGCACAAACAAACACACACACACACACAGAGCCACATATATATAATATTATATGGGCTTCCGACGTGGGTTCTTTAAACATAACATATAAAAGAGAAAAATGTAATATCACAATCATTAAATGTAACATTGACATTAGAAAGATGTAACATAGTCCTTAAACAAAAACAATTAGGAGTTGTTTGATATGCAGTAAGCATGAGGATGGAAATGAGAATTTGCTAGATTCCCACGTTTGGTACAAGAATTATGATTTTTTGATTTTTGAGAAACTCAATCCCATAGGACTCATTTTACCCTATTTTGGGGTAATCTGAATCACACCCAGCATGGTAATAGTCATATTCATAGGAATCTTGTAACACCCGTATTTTTAACGGGCATAATTTTGTAAAATTTAATGAATAAAATGTGACTATTTAAAATTACTAAGTTGTTTATGATCATTTAAAAAAAATACCATTTTAGTATTTTCTTACCAAGTCTTCCTAAGAAACATTCAAAACTTACCAACACTTACTTCTACCAATCTTGTCTCCCTAAATTATTGCTCAATTATATAGACTTATTCTCATTTTGCTAAAGGTATCCGAAGGGGACATTGAATTATTTTCCGTCAATTCATAGAAGACATGGAGATATTTTCTCAACCACCTAATTAATTATTTCCTTATCTTCTTCTATAATTCACTCCAATTATCCCCTCAATTATGTTGGCATTATTTGCTAAAAGTCTTCATGGGAGACAAGATGATATTTTTCTTTAAGACTCTTTTGTTTCTTCTTACAACTTTTCCCCGTAAACATCCCATTCCTCTTAAGCATTTTGATATCTTTTTATTTAACTATCACCACCTTCTTCTCTAGTTCTCATTCTCTCCCTTCTCACTTCAAATTTCTAACTAAAGACATAGAGCACAAAGCTCTCTTTGTGGCCAAGACAATTATAATTCCCAACCATGATCGAGGCGGTTTTAAAGTTAATTCAAGCTTGATTGATAACCCAAACTTTGGTGCTTTTCAAAGAAGTTTTGAGGTAGGTTTTCTTTAATCTAAACTTAGTTTTTAGTATGCATTTTCTCCATGTTTAATGCATAAAAATACTTTAATGGCACTAGTAGACGGGTTTACACATAACTCACTTATGAATGTGATTATACGTTGTGCTTTAGTTTTAATTGTCCTTATGCATGCCTTAGGGTCAAGGATGTGTGGAGCTAACGTTAATTGATTCCAGGATTAAAAGATTGTTGATAAGCTTGAAAGGTAGGGATTCTATTACTCATTTTTGTGAGGTTTTTATAGAATTAAAATTGATTGTTTTGCCGCAATATATATATATCTATGTTGAACTGATATTATATGAGTATCACATATGAAACTATGACATGGACTCGTCTTGTATTGTACGGCGAGGAACATAATGAATTGACACATGTTATAAATTGAGAAGCATGGTTAGGAAAACTGACTCTATTAATAATGATTTAATATAGAGAAATGGTGAGACATGAAGAGGGCGGCGGTTACGTCCTTGGGCATGAATACCCAAAAAGGTAAAATAGGGGGAAGGTGATGACGCTTCCTTGGGTTGAAAGTCCCAGAACACACTGTACAGGAATTGATTTGGTGAGGACTCGGGGCTTGATGTCCCCTCACCGGAACACCCTTGGAATGTTTATAGGGTGATCAAGTGCGCCCATTTGGGTTTCGATGAGTTGAGTGATACTCAATTTAACATGGATACCTAGGAACAATGATGATTGGTAATATTTGTATAAATGTGTAATTATGACACTTGGTAATGATTAACTACGGTATCCATAAGATGTGATCATAATAAACCTCATAATCTGGAATATGATGTAACCTACTAACCATGCAGTTTTTAATGTGGTAATGGATAAACCATAAGGTGAGTCATGATTTCCCTACTGGGCATGTCGATGCTCATCCCTATCATATCTTCATATCTCAGGTGGAACTCAGTGCAACATATTTGAAGAGGAATAAGCGAAAACAATCCTGCTGTTTTCGTGTTAGAAGACCCTGTTTAATTACAACTTATCTACAACATGTAAGAGTTGTATTATTTTTTTTATGGCTGTGTTAAGTTATTTGGGAATTGTACTATGGTGATGATGACTGTAATTATATATATTTGGTGCTACACTAAAAACTGTGGTTTGTATTTAAAACGTTTATTTTTATTTTTCTTGTTGTTTAAAGACCCATGGGCATTGTTTAATTGATTTAAATAATATAAAATTTAAAATTATTTTTATTTATTTAAAACTGTTAACCCCCACATAGGGGTGTTACACATCTGAAGACCATAAGAATCTTACATTATCTTCCATGATGATGATAATGATGATAAAAAAAAAAAAATAATAATTTAAAATACTATTAAATAATTATAACATTAACATATATTATATATTATATATACAATATATTTATAAAATTATATGTTATTACTAAATAATGATAATACTATATATTATTATTATAAATTAGTATCATAATAAAATATAAATATAAAATATTATATTAATATAGATAATGATAATAATTTAATAATAAAGATAGTAACAATATTAACAATAATAACGAAAATATAAAAATATAATATTAAAATGAATGGTATAATATTAGTATTAAATAATAATAATACAATATAATATAATATAACATATAATATTATTATTTGATGTTTATATTAATATGAAATAATAATATATTATTAAGAATTATATTTTTATTATTATTTATATTCATGTCAATATATAAAATTACATATACTATATTTTAATATTGATATATAACTAAATAATAACAATATTAAATAATAATAGAACAATTATCATCATAAATTAGCATTTTCATGTAATATAAATATAAATATTATATTCAAACAAGATAATAATGATAATATTATACTTGATGTTAATGCTAATAAGTCATTTTAAATAATAATTTGATAACAATAATAAATATAATATTAATATTAATATTGATATTATATTTATCATCATCGTCATTATTATTAATAATAATGACGATTATAATAGCAATGGTAATGTCAATATTAGTAATATAATTATTATGTTATGAGTATAATTATATAAACATTGTATTAATATATAAATGTTAATGAAAATGCTTTTTAAAAGATAATTCAACGATTTGTTTTTGTCAACTATACAAGATTTTCATGTAGAACCAAACATAATAATATATTATTTATAAAAATCTAAAAGAAGACTCTTATGTATAACCAAACGTGATAATATTAGTTTTTAGGAATCATATTGTCTACTATATACTAATTACTGCATACCAAACGTTTCTTTAGCAAAACTACATATTGTCAATTTTGTTGGGCTTATAAATTATGATTCTTGTGGATGAGAGGAGCCGACTAAGATTAAAAAAGCTTGAAAGTTTTACGTTTGACTATTCTCTAGAGCAAAAGGTCCCCAAGTGTATTTGTCTCTCCATACGGAAGAATTTATCCTTATGATATATTCGTGAAGATCAATATATCCGTCCTGACCAGGAAACAGTTTAGATCAATATATCTGTCCTGACCAAGAAACAATTAAACACAACCCAAAACATGTGGTAATGAAATTGAACGAGGAGATAGTTTACTTCAGTCACCAACCGTTTTAACTAACTAAGCATGCCTGTTTTGACCTTTTTTTTTTCACCGTACGCAATATCATACATTTCTTGAATCATATTTTAATTTATGAATGAAAAAGCCTAAAGTTTTCAAAATTTAATTAATCACAACACCATATATGCTTCCATTTCTGCCTTTCCAGTGGCCCATCTAATTAATTAGCTTCGCGCTTTGACGACTTTACACAACACGGACAATGAAGTTATATATTGCTCTACGCTATACATATATGTACAGAGGCGCATATATATATATATATATTTCAATGATTACGTTTTTTTATGGGTATTGTTATTATTAGATGTTTGATGTATTAAATTTTTTATAGCCGTTTGATCTATATCACACGGCTAAAACAACAAGAACCATTAATTGCTAAAAAGAAGAGTAATTATTGAAACTATACCTATATATATTTCAATGGTTACGTTTTTAATGGGTATTATTATTATTAATCGTTTGATATAAATCTCACCAGTGTAATTAAATAAATAGTTAATTAAAAATTTTATGGTAATTAATCATTCATTTTCGGGATACTCCAGCTCACCGTCTATTTTCTTCACTTTCACTCGCAATTAAATTTGCTAAAATATACTCAATTATTGGATATATGAGTAGTTACTCGTTTAGATAATAGACACATGTACATGTCGACGTATAGTTAGTTGATCGATGAAAGAGAAATATAGGCCATTATTAGCAAAATATGTACTTGTAGTTAGTTGCCACACAAAAGTGTAACATTATTTTCTTTCTTTTTTTTTTTTTTTTGCTTTCTTTTGGTATATTCGCATTGAGTTCACGCCCATGCCACTTCTACTGTTCCACGTTTGGAAAGCCCTTAGCTTGAAAATTGCATATATATATATATATATATATAGAGAATTTTTTTTTTTTTTTTTGTGATAGTGATCTACAACCCCGGTTTTCGAAGCCAACCATGAGAGGCACGAACCCTTTATATAAAGGGCCCCTCAAGACCCGATCCCATGGGATTACTAATCCGGAGCCGACCAATGGAGAGACCCGAAGGCGACAAGAGTCTCCCAACACTAATAGCTGCGTTTATAAGGACTCGAACTCGAGTCGCTTGCTTAAGTAGAATAGTCCCCTACCAATTGAACCAGCCAGGTGTTAGAGAGAGAGAGAGAATATAATTGGAGTTTAGAAGGAAAATTGACAGACTTGACGATGTGTACATTTGGTATTTTATGCTTTCAAGCAACGAAAAACAAAAAAACAAAAAACAAAAAATATTATTTTCTTTTTGGAAAAGGCTAGGCTATGATTTTTTTAATCGGTGTTAGTATGCATCTTTTTTCTTCAAAAGAGCTTAACGAAACAAAAATAATATTCAAATCTTCTGATAAGTGATAAAAATTTTAGAATCAATGAAGTTTAAAAAATTTTATTTAAACTCTAGTAAAACTCACCGGCGGAGACAGGTAGGGGTCTCCACTTATTTTTTTAAATTTAAATTTTTATGCCTTTTTTGAAATTTTAGTCATGTCCTAATTTTGAAAAAAAATTACAATTGTGCCCTCACAAAATAATTGATATATAAAGTTTTGCCCCATTGTAATAATTAAAATACATTGTCGTGCCCTTATGAAAAAATTAAAATACGTTGTTATACCTCTATTTAGTACCCCTTCAATTATTAAAATATATAGTTATATAATCTTCATTTAGTAAATTATTATTTCTACTTTTCTCATAGTGCCTCCACTGAGAAAAAGTTCTGATTCTGCCACTGATAAAAATCTTAGAAAATTGTTTTGAAATATGATATATTTTATGATTTTGACTGAAAGTTGTTCCAGATAATCAAAGGTGGAGACTAAAAAGTTATCCAAACATTAAGGAAATATTTTTGGATCCAAAAGACAAAAACAACTTCAAGAAAACAACGGCAAGTAGGACCAAAGAAGGAAAGCGAATTCATTTAGGAGAATGATCATAGGAGAGTTTTCAAAATTAATGACCTCATCCTCGTGCGTCCTCCGATAGTTATGCCAATATTATTGACAAACAAAGGTTAATTACTTACTAACTGCTTTGATTCTTTGAAAAAAACAAAAGGTTGAACTAATAAAAAAAAATACAAATACCAGGGAGCTGCTCCTTTAAAAAATAATTAAAAAAAATTCATTTTCTATGGTTCTTAGTTAGCAATATATTTATTTGAACCAAACGAAGCATGCATATGAAAACGAAATATTGACTCAAACCTTGCATCAATCCTATAATTAACAACATTATCATTATAACATGACGATCTCTCATCTCAATGTTATTTATATAGTTGTGCATTTTAAAAGGACATTAATTTTATTTAATATAGTCCATTGACATACATATGTATATAGTTGGCCACAACATTTTAGAAAAATAAAAGTATGTTAAGTTCAGCGTGCAAAAGGAGGACACTTTGGAGAATTTGATTGGCCTTCAAAATGTTTAGTTGCACATATCATTAAGCATGCCAATTAATTAAGTTCTGTTCCAATCGAAACTATTAGAAAATTTGATTGGTGGCTGGCTAATAAAGAGTTAGGACAACATTTTTAGCTAGTCAACTAATTAATCATAAGGAAATTATACCTAATAGTATAGTTTTCAATTCTTAATATAAGCAAATAGCACACTTTTGAAAATATTGAAGTAAACAACATTCTTAGAATTTTATACTTTTTAAATACTTAAGTTTTCAATTTTACCTCATCTTTTGTTCTTCTTCTGCTTCTGTTTCTTTTCATTTTTGTTTTCTTTTTATCTTGCTGATATTTTGTGTTTCTCTCGCCATTTTATATAAAAATAATTTTTTTAAGTCTAAATAGGCTATTTACTAAACATTATTATATTTTGGTCCATTTATTTGCATTTTCAATTAATAATGGGCTAATTTCCTCCTTCTCCCTTAATCATATATCATTTTCCTCTTTGATCAATTTTATTTCTTCTTAGCTAGCAAAAAGACAAAACAAAAAAGAAAAGAAAAGAGAGAATATAGAAGTTGTAAGTTATTACATTAATTTTAGGACAGTTCTATAGTATAATATGAAAAAATGGATTAATTTTAAATTTTCTCCAAAAATTGTCTTACGTTGTCCTTACAATTTAAAATGGCACAAAATTTTCCCTTGATAGGCTTTATCATCAATTACAACTTTGGTATTGACAGTCATAAAATGTCGGTCTCTTAGCTGTTTTAATCAAGTATATGCTAAGTGACTAGCTGGTAAAAGACAATACATGAGAGCAATGGTGATACAAGAATTATGAGCAAAAGAGGAGGTTACACTTTAGATCAGATTCAAAGAATTTATAATTTTTTAATTTATTTCTAAAATTTATTATATTACCTTTTACAAGTAATCGTATACCCTACACATGAGTTGAATCATTAAAAATTTGATGCCTCAAATTGCAACTTATAGGGTGTTTAGAAGAACGGTGGGAACTGTTGGTTATAATCACTTTTATTGTAACTTGTGAGAGCTTTAAACTGTAACGATTTTTTTATTATTACTGTAACATGTGAGAGCTTTACATTATATATAATTGAAAAAGTGGAGACAACCATAGTTTCTACCACCCTTCTAAATACCTGGTTATTTTGCCATTTTGACGGCCAAAATTAGAGGCCAATTATTGTTACCTCGATGCAGAATGGTAAAACAACATTGACAAACTATTAAATTTTAATAAAATTTCGTAATCTAACACCTTCAAATTGTTCTTTGCTAGTATATTATTTATTTTTTCAAACCCTATTTATTACATTGCACATTGCGCCTACTTTTTTATCAATTTTTTTTTTTTTTTCAAACGTTGCTTACGATACATAATTCTCCTACTTTTTTGTCAATTATTAATTAATTATGGATGAGCTTTGAATTTCCTAATATTTATTAGGGGTGGCGGAGGTGAAGCCGAATAGTCGCTTTTAACAGTTGGGATTTGCATGGTGGTGGGCCCCAATCGGTGATATGGTGATAATACATGGGCTGTTAGGGGGGACAAGCTGCAAAAGGGCCCACTGAAATGACGTCGTTTTCGAACTTGTTTCAGGCAACGCCGTTTGACACGCTCGCTTGCCTTATCCCATTGGTGCCTGCCCAACTTCTCTCTGTTCTTTTTTTTTTTTAAAAAAAGTTTCAAAACAGACGTGGCTTTACCCATCTCTTCCACGTGTCTCCCCACGGTCCACCATCTCACTTTCTTCCTCTCTGCCACGTCAGCACCTACATATGTTTGGAGCCCGAGATTTGTCTTCCCATACGCTGCAATCACGCCATGGATAACTGTTTCCTCACTGTCTTTTTTTGATTTATGGAAAAATTTTTAAAAAATGTGATAATAGATAATGATCAAAATAAATCCCCTCGACACAATTTAATTTATATAAAAATATTTAAAAAAAGGAGGTGGTATTTGAAGACTGAAGACCTTTACGAATGAAATTATTGGATTTATGATTATAAAATGCTGCATCTTTGTATTTTTTAGGAAAGAAAATTGACAATTACTAATTTTTTTTTAGCAAAAATTTGAATCAAGATAAGAAAGACGGTTGAAAATGTTATTTTTTTAACTTGTAGATAATTTTTTGTTTCATCAAATAATTGTAAAAAGATAAGTGTTAATATAATGTTTTAAAACACTTTGTCATATATCATATAATATACATCTATCATTAGGCTATGTTTGGTAGTTTGTGTTGTACAAGGTGTATTGTGTTGTGTGTATTATCGTAATATAATACATGTTAAATTTACAACTACTAATTTTTTTTGAGCAAAAATTTGAATCAAAGATAAGAAGAGGTAGAAAATGTTATTTTTTTAACTTGAAGAAAAATTTTTGTTTCATCAAATAATTGTAAAACGATAAGTGTTAGTATAATGTTTTAAAACACTTTGTCATATATTATATAATATACATCTATCATTAGGCTATGTTTGGTAGTTTGTATTGTGTAAGGTGTATTGTGTTGTGTGTATTATCATAATATAATACATGTTTGGTGCATGACATATTGTATACAGGATTAAAATGTAAATTTTTTAAAATATAAAGAATTAAAATGATTTTTTTTGAAAAATTATATACTCAAAATATAATTTTATAATAATTAAAGGCTTACACGTATATATAGATATTTAAAAATTATGGGTCAAAATGAAATTTTAAAAACGTGAAAATATATATACATTTAAATTGAGGGGTCAAAATGTAAATTTGAGAAAATATAAATTTTACTCAATTGTTATAAGATTACAGGTTCTAGCCCAATCCCTTATCAGGAACTCCCAATCCTATGTCAAACCCAACTCCAACATGAACGATGGACCGCATATAAAATAATACAATACAATATACCAAAAATAGAATATATTCCATAATATGGCTTAAATCGTATTACTTTACAATCTGCATTAACTTATACAGTATAATAATCATACCAAACACTATATTTATGTTGTTAAACAATGTGGTCCTTTAATACGTTCCATCAAACATAGTCATAGTATTCGTCTCATTAATATATGTGTGTGTATAATTATAGGTAGATATGTACACCACACACAAAATTTTTTTCCCTTGTGCATGCATACGAAACTGTTATCTTTTGAAAACACTCAAAACCCTTAGAGGGTGTTTGGAAGGGTGATATGAATCGTTGGTTAGAACCACTCTTACTGTATCATGTGAGAGTTTTACACTGTAGCAATTTTTTTAATTGTTACTGTAGCATGTGAGAGCTTTACACTATTCATAGCTAAGTTTGTAGTGAAAATCATGGTTCCCACCACTCAGCCAAACAGTAGCTAAATCTCATTAACTATTCTTTCGATAACCAACGTAAAACCGAGATGGGAATTAAGCTAGCTGGTAAAAACAACAATATTTTCACTATCAATTAATCATTCAGTCTCCTTCATAGATTATATAAGTGAATATTTCGACAAAGAAAAAGAGAAAACCTCTCCAACCAAATATAGAGCAATAATAATATTGGGAAAATTAGGTCCCGCATGGCCAATTGGAGATGGAAGAGGAATAAACGAGAAAGGACTAAGAAAGGTGACCAATTTGCATTTGTTGCTCTCGGATTTGAGGGGATTTGAGGAATTTCTAAAATTAATTGGGTGGTGTTCTTTTATAATTGCTAGGAAAGACAGATATTTCATCTTGAGTAGTAGAGCTTCAACAAAAACAAAAAATTTAAAATGATATTTGGTCTATTAACTCTTTTTGCTACTACTTTTTTTTTTCATCGTAAAATTTAAATTGTTACATTATTTTCATTTCGAACTGACGGTTTGAACCGACAATCTAAATATTATGTAAGTTTTCTTTTAGTTCATTAGATTCTTATTAGTTTTTATCAATTTCGTATATTCTTTTGATATTGTGAGTTTGACAGGATCTAAAATGGAAAAATATGCACCATTAACTGTTAAAGTGCACTTAATTTAGGCCAATGGAAAGTAAAACACAAAAAAAAAAATAAAAAAAATCTAGATTTAGGTAGGAGGTGCGTGTAGAAACCGGTTATAGGGAGAGAACAAAGTTCAAGGGTGGATAGAAATAGTGAAATACATTTTTTTACAAAGCCAAAAAAAAATATGGACCAAACATTGCTAGGTGTCTATTTTGAATTTTTGTTTCGTTTTTTTGGGAAGGAAGCGTTTCTCATAAGTTATTGACAAACAAACAGCTAATTTCTTTTTTTCTTTTATTTTTTATTTTTTGATGAAAGGAGACAAAGAAATAGTGAGATTCTAGAAAAGAAGAAGAAAAGAAAACGTGATTACAGTTAGCTTTTTGAACATGTTTCTTCACAAACGGAATGGACGCATAACAATTAACAATCTAATAGATAAATACAATCGGTGAAATTTTTTCAACTTCTAAAAACTTTTTTTTTTTTTTTGGTTCAACTCTAAAGCCTTTTTTTTTTTTTTTGAGGGAAAGCTCTAAAGCATTTTTCGAGTTTTCCTTATGATCAAATAATACATAATATTTTATCAATATTGACTTCTCCTTTATACCTCTTTTACTTTAAAGAAAAATAAAATAATAAATATATTTAATGAATTTGCAATGTGGACCTCAATTTATCCTTTTTTGAATTTATATATATATATATACACACTTTATTTTTTTAAGGAATTATATATACATTTCATTTGCATGTGTATATATATATATATATTCCTTGAAATTTAAATTAAAGAAACATTTAAGGTGCATGAGTGATTGAGTTGTATAGAAATAATTCATAAGTTCATAACAACGAATATCGACTTTTTCTTTTGACGAAGAATATCCAATTTTTCATGACTCAATCATCAAATTTTTTTGTGCACTATATATATATATATATATATATATATATATATTTACGTAAAGGAAGAAGAACTCGAGAGCCCACAAACAAAACGGTGCAGTTGGCTTCCAGCTATCATGATTGCGAGGCATTATATATACGTATACATACATATATACACAAATATGTATATGAATTCTAATAGTAAATATTGTACATTTCTAAACACTCCAATATACATAAGTAGGGAGAAGACATAGGTGGATCAGAAACAATGCTGATTAACTGTTGCTTTCACGATACATTTGTGAAAGACGTATAATGTATATTCCTTTTTGGACCACTTTTTTCATTCCATTTTTGAGAAAATACATAATGTCTTGTCCTCCTTCATGTTCTTGGTTCTGTTTTGAGGTCAGATTTTGAGCAGACGAATAAATTTCTGACGTTCATATGGTAGAGAAAGCCTATACGTACTACAAAAAGTACCACTCAGATTAGCAATGAAAATAACATTAGCAGAATATAAGGTTATCTCATGACGAATTCGTGAATCCGCTCAATACCTCATTAGCAGATTAATATAAGGTTGTCTCTTGATGAGGTGTTCACAGAATTCGCGAATTTACTTTAACTACTACAATCTAAATCAATCTGTTAGATTGAATTGGGTTCGGAGCTATTTTGAATTAGTAATGATCGAGAAAATCATAATTTAAAGGTTTTGAATTGTGAGATCTGTGAATCTAAAAAATACATGTATTTATAAAATTTTTTATACATATATACATACATGTATAAAAAAGATTCATTTTGAGTTTTGTTGAATCTAATTCATTATAATTGATTGGATTGCAACAAATAATTAGATTTTATAGAACTATTTTACGTTGTTGTATGTTTATTTTAATTTCTAATAGTGAAAAAAAGGACCTTTAATAGTTACAAATTTAAAGGCCTAAAATTTAAGCATGACGCTTGAAATCTAATAGGTTTAGATTGGGTTGCGAGAATTTTTAAATTAACAACGGCTTTAGATTTTCTAAGCCGATAATTTTGACTTAGACTCCAGATTAACACCCAATTTGTAGAATCCATTCTGTAAACATCCTTTTGTCATCCTCTGATAACACGACAATTGAAGAACTGAGGCTGGCAGTTTTTTAGTGAACAAGCAAAACATACTTTTAGCTACTAGGTTTTAATGAGAACTTTAAGACTTTTTACTTGAAAAACACGTTTGTTGTAGTGAAGGTTGTGCTAGGCCGGCCGGAGAATTAAACTTCAGAAATTTAGTTTTAAAAAAAAAAAAAGCATAATGGATGTACCCTATTATATCAAAACTAATGGTGGAAAACTAACAAAATTTAAACAAGAAGAAAAAAAAAAAAGAATTGCTATTTGTCCAGCCCGTTTCTCTCACAAAGATGGCCCTAGTGGGACCTACCTGGTGGGGCCCACTTTTGTGAGAGAAGCAGGCTGCAGCCAGAGTGGGACGAAAAGAGTTTTTCGAAAAAAAAAAAATACTGTCTAACAGAAAATAATTGTGACTCGTATCTCTCTTCTCTATCAATATATATAGTACTTTTTCTTCTTTTTTTTCCCTGAAGAAATCTCAATATACTAGTATATTGACCTTGAAATACTGTTAAAAAAACTTGTAGTATATTATAAGGAAACCGACTTTGTTTCAATTTCCATATATATAATCTGGGAAATATAATATTCATTCAACAAATTATCTTTTGATGATTATTAGAGGCTAGCAAATGCTTGATTAAATTAAAACGATGGTGGAATTTGACATTTAATGGTTTGGAAGATGATCGACACGTTTGGTATTAAAAGCTAATGATTAACAATTATGGATAATGATAATGATATTGTCAATGATATAATGTAAAATATTCCCAAATAAATTGGTATTTCTTTTGTAGACATGTTAATCTGGTTTTATTGGTCGGCTTAGGAACTCTGCAAATAATCTAATCCAATTAAATGGCGAAAATATAGTGGATTAATGAAATTTAACGTAGAAGAAGTTTGTCCATGATATAATCCTTTTCCAGGTATCTCTCTCTCATGTCTCTTGGTTTTAAAAATCACATTTAGAGATTCAAAGGACTTTTGTTGTTCTTGAAATAATCTTTAAATATATCCCTGGCCATTTGTGTATATGTTGTACAAGAATAACCAGAATGCCATACAATATTGCACACGTGTCCACACACATTTTATTTATTTATTTACTCTAAGAAACATATTTATATTTATGTGTCACACGTATTACAATGAAGTGGTTATGTTAAGACGTAAGAAAATGTTTGTAAATGCTGCTTCCTGTTATATGAAGTAAATATATACATACATATATACATATATATATATAACAGTATAATATCATCATTCACGGTATTTCAGAGGTGTTTGGCAGGTAATAGTTCGGACCACTTTTTAGTTATCAACAGTGTAAAACTTTTACATGCTACAGTATAATAATAAAAAAAAATCGCTACAGTGTAAAGCTCTCACATACTACAATAAAACCGATTCTAACCACCCTACCAAACGCCCTTTTCATTGTGTTAATTAATTACAAAAATGTGCTAAATCAAAAGATTAAAACTGCCACGTAAGGTGGTTGCAGGTATAATTTGACGGTAAAGCCACACCCGACATCACCTATAGGTGTACAGTTTGAATCCCTACCCCGAATTCCAAAAAAAAAAAAACTGCCAGGAAAGAAACAAGAGTATTAGTCTCATTTTTCTTTTTGTCATAATACAGACCTCCTACATTATATGCCAAAATGCCGTCACATAATTAATTAATTAATTATATGCACAGTTATTTTCTTTCTTTTTTCTTTTTCCTCATAGACAGTACATACATTTCAGTATTTTGAAACCGTCTGAAAAATATGAATGTGCTTCTCTGAGTCACCATATGCATAATGATGTCTAGCTATGTGTAACTTTGTTTTATGTTTTTTTTTTTAAGCAAACCAATCCTACATAGAAAGACAGGAAAATTTTAGAAACAAATCAGCATCTTACTATATAGCAAAAAGTTAGAATTTTTTATAAATAGCAAAATTTTGTATCATTACAAAGTAATTTTGTTGTATGACAAGTGAAATATTCATAAGAACTACTCCATAGTGATATATGTTAATATCAAATTATTATATTTTAATTAGTCTACTCTTATAAAACATGTTATTAGTGCAAATTTTACATATTATAGAAAAGGATAGGGCATTATGGGCCTGTTTGATAGTGTTTTTAAAATGAACGAAAATAGTTTTGTTTTGAAAAATGAGAATTTTTGAGGAATTATGACGAGAGTGTTTTTGAAATTTTGTCTAAAAAAAGTGCAAAAATATTCCCAAAAAACTCTCAAAACAGTAACAAACAAGGCCTATATATGGGCTGGGTCTTGCTCTAACAAACCTTAGGATTCACCGAATTTGGACTTAAGAGAAGCCGTTAACCACACATATTAACTAAAATGCCGCAGCACAAACTAGGCAACAAAATTCCATCTTCCGAAAAAGAACAATTGTCTGTCTTCCTTAGTTGCTGTTGCTACCTGGGGAAGGGAATATCACTTTTTAGAGAGTTTAAATTCATAAATTTCAATTTCTCGGGAAAGATAATTCAAAAAGAGCATAATCACCTAATGAAAGCGCCAAGCACCCAAATATCAACCTTCCTTCTCGGGCAGAATATTTTTGTCTGCAAACTTTCTTATATTATCAAAAAGAAAAAAAGAAAAAAAGAAATGCCCAACTCACTCCTCACCAGAAACAGAAAAGTTCATTCTCATATTATTCCATGGTGCCTTTTGTACATTTCTCTTCTTCTTTTTTTTCCCTTATATTTTTAACCTATTTAACATTGATTGGTTCTAATTAACTTTTTAATTAGAAACAATATAAAGCTCTCACATGCTACAATAAAAGCAAAAAAGTTGTTATAGTATAAAGCTCTTATATACTACAATATTTATAGTTCTCACCACCGTACCAAACACCCTAAAATCATGCAAATACATGTTTGGTTCGAGTATTTGAATAAAATATTTGAATAAAGATTTAAATTTTTGTAAGCGAAAATACTGTAGCAAAATAATTTAAACCGTGATTCAAACCATGAAACAAACGCACCCGTTTTATATCCTCCTTTTTAGATGTTTCCAAACATTTTTTATTCCTTACAAACCATGATAGTCTATTTGCGTGTACAAATATGTGATTAAAGGAATCAGAATGAGTCATGATATATATAATATGTGATCCAAATTATAGGATTGTATTCTTTCAGGTCATACACATATGGAGATATCACATGCAATGAACTTAAGCTATGTCTGTGTATATATATATATAGAGTAACATATCTTTGTAAGTAGATAACATTCTTTAGTTGTCTACGTATTTCTCTAAAGTGCAACAATTGTTGAGATTACGTGACAAGATTTGGACAAATTTAACAGATTATTTTTTCGAGAGGTTTTTATGGTAGGACATTCTTATCGGCATGCATAGTGCAAATACTTTTTAACAATTTTGTCAAAATCATCTAAAGAAATTGACATCACGGTACAAATTTGAATGATCAAAACATAGGGAATTTTCTCTCTTCATTTTAATACCATATTGTGGAATTCTCGTTGCGTTTGATTTTGTCACCAAGGAAAAAAAAAGACTTTTCTAATGTGTATCAAGAAAGCACTTATAGCAAAGTATAAAATATATATTTTAATGATATGCATATAGAACTGTAAATTTTGCGAATTTAAGATATTTAAATGATTTAATGATCTAGGAGTGCGTCTTATAAGTAGTTTTTTTTTAAATTTTGAGGGAAGAGGATATTTTTTAATGGAAGGAAATGGAATATTTTGTTTCACAAACAATAAAGAAAAATACTTTTTTTTTTGGTAGGGCGAGGAGGAAAGAGAAAACTCAATCAATCGAGGATGAATCCCATTAATAACATATGCTTATTAGCAATTCACAAACGTAAAGCCTCTCTCTTCATCACAAAGTAGTTCAAATAAAATCTATGCTAAGAAAAGAAGAAACAAATAAAGTGGTTGAAAGAATAATTAAAATTAAAATTATTAATTTTAAAATTATAATATATAAGAATTTTTATCATAGTAATTTTTTATTTTTATGATAATTATTAAAAATTTTACCCTGCTCGTTAACCGTTTCAACTGCAAAGAATAGAAAAACAATCCCTCAGACGTAACGGAAGTTTCTTTATTCTAATCAAAAAAGAAAGAAAAAAAAAGTTTCTTGAAATCCTGATACGTAAGGGACTTTGCTTTCGAACTTGAAACGCAAATGGCCTCGTTTGCCTCGTCACGTCCTATAAGATATGCCTAGAGGTTTTGGCTTTTGGCTCTTAGCAATATTATTCCAATCCCCAAATACCGCCACGTCTTTTTGGGGTCCAAAATATAACGATTAAAACCATCACAAATCAACCAACACCTGCACGGTTTAAGGCTTGTTTGTTTTGATATTTAAATTATGGTTTAAATTATTTTATTATGGTATTTTTTTTATAAAAATTTAAATCTTTATTCAAATACTCAAACCAAACAGAATCTTAGTTAACAAGAGACTATTGTATTTAAAAAAGCGTCTAGAGTTTAAGTCCTTATAAATATAACTATTAATATTAAAAGACTTTTATCATATTTAGGTCTTTTGTGAATTGATTTTAGGGTCCGTTTGTTTCGATACTTGAATCACGGTTTGAATTATTTTACTACAGTATTTTTTCTTACAAAAATTTAAATCTTTATTTAAATATTTAAATCAAATAAATCCTTAGCCAAATAAGATAAACCCTATAGAAGTTGAAAAAGCCTTTTATTAAAAAAATCTGTACCTCTTATAGTAGACTCCGAAGGCCAAAAAGTGTGAATCACCGTAAAAAAAACCATCGCAAATCGGACGATCAATCAAATCCTAATTTTCAAATTTGTTCTTATTTCAAAAATAAATAAATAAATAAAAATGATAACAAACCTGCTCTCCTATAAGCTGACGTATGTGTGTGTCACACTAGTCATTCGAACAAAAAAGTCATCCATTATATAACGAAATTAAAAAAAAAAATTAAAATTCCTCCCATGACCCTAATCAGCAATGCACTGTGTTGGATCTGATCAATATTATTATTATCATTATTTCAAAGATATATTTTATTAATAGCTTGTGTTTTGGTATTTAAAAAAAATTCCAAAATATAAAAGAACCCAACATAAAGGAATTGATAAGTGATGGATCAGAATGATTTCAAATGAGAAATCAATTTGCCGTATTCAAATTAATGTACTGACAGGTTAATGCGGGAGGGGGGGCCTATAGCTGAAGAAAGTGGGATTGTACGGTCAAGATTGATTGGACGGTTTGGATCAGATTTACGATCATGTGGGAAATGGTTAATGCCTTAATGGGATTTTGTTGGGTTGTGTCCATGCGAATGAAGAATGAAAATTTGATGGAGAATTGGAAGAAAAGTTAGGTGATTGATTAGGCCAAGTTAGGAGTGTCTATGGTAAGTTGGGTTTGTTCTTCTGTCAGATTACCAAATCCCTTGCTTCTCAACTTGCCTCCAAAGCCATTGATGAAGATTCACCAATTTTTCATCTGAAAAAAGAACCCTCATAATGATATTCTGCCCCAAAATAACAGAAAATTACACTTGCAGGCTAACTTTTATAGATATTAACACCTTTTTCATCAAATTAACTATCAAAACTTTTTAAAATATCGTGTAGAATAGCTTAAAAACAATGTTTGACTTATATAATCTAAGATCTATTTTTAAACTTATCAGTGCGACTTATTAAATGAGTCTTTAGCTTTTATAACTTTTTTTGTAAAAAGTTAATAGGTCGTTTGAAAAAACGGTTCAAACCAACAGTTTTGTTTTAAAAATTATAGTGTATAAAAGTTTTATACTGTAACACGTTTGAGTCTTACACTGTTTATAATTGTAACTAATCGTTAAAATTGCTTTTTTGCTCGTAGCTCTATTAGCTCAACCAAAAAAAAGTAATTGCCAAGCTCTTGCCCCTGGGCCGGTTCCCATAGGCGCCACACGAATAGTCAAGTTGACTACTCGTTCTTCAATCACAAATAGGATTAGAACCCAATTGTAAACCACTTGGTTTGGTTAAGTTGAGATTTGCTTTTTCAATGCTCAAGCATCGAGTACTTGCTACTTGTCTGTGCTGAACAACTTAACTCATGATGCTGTTGGGTTTTATCACAATCCTAAACTGCAACACATGCAGTCACTCACTCGATTACCTATGGTCACTCAGTCTACTACTAACAATCACTCTATTGACTACTGACGATCACCTTAGATTTGATAAAGTGAGGGTCTGTTTGTTGCAGTTGCCAAGACTTTCGGCTATAGCAAGAAAACTTATTCAACGAAGAATTGAAAGAAAACTACATGGTCACATAATGTATTTCCAGACCAACCATTTTTGAAGTTTCATCTATATCATCTGATGGAAAGACTAATAAGTTGTTTCCGTTAGTTAGAGTTCTTTTTATTATAATATGTGAGAACTTTATACTGTAGTAATTTTTTTTTTATCGTTGTTATAACATGTGAGAACTTTTAATGAAAAAAGTGGTCCGAATCGTGATCCGAACCGACTTGTTAAATAGGCTATTGAGACTGAGGGTGAACCTTCAAGCAAGATAAGAGAAAATTATTTGAGAGAAGACTCAAAAGCGCAAACGCCATGAATGCATAAAATATTTTCTATTTCCTTTCCAACATTAATAATTTCATTCTACGTACATCCCACGGCAGCGCTCGCGGTGCCCACAGCCTTATTGTTGGTTGACGATGTCTCGAAAGGAATTGACAAGTCAACTACTAGCTCATCGATCGTCACCCAGCAGAACACGCATCTCTTACATGGTTTGCGCTCGGCAATTATTCATCCATGGGAACTAGTAGGCACTCATTCCTCAACAAAATTGACCTTTTTATCATCAAATGCAAAGCACAAAGTGCTCGGTGATCGACCAAACCACCAAGCACTACATGACAAGTTTATAAGAATTAATAGAAAAGTTGAAATACAACAATTTTCAAAAAAAATTTAAAAGTAGCAAAATTACATTGTAATCATTATAATGATATCGCGTTTTATGCTATAACATGATATGGTAGTAATTTTAATGATTAAAATTTCTCATTTGTAAAAACATGACTAGTAAAATTTAACTACATGTCTAAGTTAACTTAAAAAGAGTAGTCAATGTTCCACGGTCACCCATATGACCATATGAGTATTTTACTATCACCTTTGGGTGTCATGTAGACGTTGGATCTATAATTAAATCAAATTAGTTTAACATGTAATTTAGAAGTTTATTTAAGTTGATGGGGCTCTTTGATCACCATAATTAGGTCCTAATACACTTAGAAATTTGGTTAGTTATAAAATAATAATCGAGAATACTAATAATAAGTGTGTAACTAAATGATAGTAATTAAAGTAAAGATACCACAAAAGGACTTATAGTGGTCCCTCAAATATTACGCTACTTCCATTGTTTAGGAGCTTCTTCTTCGTTAATAATCAAGCTTTGTACAAGTTATAGTAATTTCTAGAGTTAACATATGCTTGAATCTAAGCAAGAATCTAAAGGTCTGTTTGTTTTAAGTGTTATTTAAACTCAATAAACTCAAATTTAGATTCGAGTATCAAGAATTCTTTGGATACGTGTTTGTTTCCCTAAAAAACTAAATCCTTTGAGTAACAAAAATCCAAGTTTTCAGAGTTCTCATTCTCTCTAAACTTTTGATACTCTGATATCTTTGCCACAGTAAAAAACTAAAATTCTCGCTCATATATTTGAGGAAAAAAATTATAACTTCTTCATTTGATATCCAATTGAGATGATTCTTTTTTTATTGTATTCCTAGTGAAGAGAGAAATAAATTAGGATCCATATTGCATTTTTTTAGGATCATTAATATTAAGATTTTATTAGATTTGTTAATAAATCAAAAACTATTTTTACTACCTTTTCAAACACAAATTTCAATTTTAGTCCATACTCAGATTAAAATCTAAATGCAAAACCAAACACGTATTTGGATAACAATTCAAATCATTAATTCAAATTCTAACTCAAATCATACTAGCTCAAATCAAATCACTAATTTGAATTTATTTATCAAACGGACCCTAAGAAATGAGAAGAGAGGAAAGTATTCCATAATGTAGGTAGAAAATTTAAAGAGTAAAAAATACCCCACCCCGCGCGGCCCCCCCCCCCGGCGGCCCAAAACAGCGTTCGTGGCCTATTTATAGAGGCCTCATTCGAGAAAGTGGGTTCCTACTAATGGGAAGTGGATTTGAGCAGTGACTGATAGAATAAGACACATAGAATAAGACACGTGTCAATTGTCTATTGGCCATGGGTTTCAAACTACTTCATCCTAGACAACCACGTGACTTAGTGGCTTCAAATTGATCATTTCATATCAAGACAAGCAAATCGACCACGACGACCACAAAGTTCACCTCCCACTGAATAAAACTCATCTAGCTTGACTTTTATGAATCAAGCACATGGAACATAAAACTGACACTTTGCACTAATCTGATCTGGACCACACGTGACGAGCATGTCATGTCATTTAATTGAGCTCTCTCTATTCGCTACACTATTTGGGCCACATGCTCCTTACTGGACCTTGACCTTGGACTGATTTGGCCTTTGCCCAACATGTACTCGTTACTCAACTTGTTTGATTAAAACAACTCCTGAAAAACTCAATGATCGTAATTTCTAAAAAAAGAAAAAAAAAAAAAACACTCAACGATCACGTATTTGCCATCAGACTTGAAACCACACAATGCTCCAAGAAGCATTCAAGTTCACTAGGGTCCTTGCTACCCCCAACTCAGAACTCATTACTTGCCTCTCAACTTCTGAGATACTCGACAAAGTTGGTAAAGTGCCAAGTTGTGCTTGACCATGGGCAGTCACTTAAGAGTGTTTGTTATTCGCTTACCATCCACTTGCATGTACTGAAGCTGAAATCCTTTCCGAACTTCATGGGAGAGCTCCTATCTTTGCGGGCTTATCTTTACCACAATCATTACCATATGAACATGGGCATGTGAGTCCGCTGTAACCATCCATTACCTCACTCAGTCTACCCACATTAGGAGTAGGAGTGATAATCGCCTAGGTAACTTCCCCATTCAACCTCTATAAACAGAAGTAGACCCTTAGAGGAACTTGACGCGTTTAACTTGTTATTACTCTGCTAAAACATTGTAGAACTAGACAATAAACGCAGCTCATTTAAGAGTGCACTATTATAAATTCAGCTTTGACAATTTTCTTGACTTAAAATTCATTCAGTGTTTGCATGTCGTGTGCTTTCCATATAAATCTAAGTAGTAACAGTGATGAAGATGTTAACAACGATCGACGATTTCTAAGTCACTTTTTGATGATATTTATTTATTGATTTACCGTAAATTCTCCCGCCTACACAAGAGACGAAAGAAAATAATCAGCAGCCACGCCCACAGTTGAATATACAACTAAACAACACGCATGTGCAAAACTACAAACACCCGCTTCTTACACTTGAGGTGAGTAAAATAATTGTATGCCCAATCTTCGATAAAAACCGTTGGCCAGATACAGTAAAAATTAAATAAATAACTCCCTACCTGCGGAGGAGATTAGAGAAACATAGGACAGACCCGTGTCACTTGAATCTTGATAAAAATCAATAAATCATCTCATGGTCTAAAACTATTCATTCCACTTATTACGCTAAAATTTGAAAAGCAATTTTTTATTCCTTTTTACCTTCTATACTTCTTTCATTGATACATGTAAATCAAAAAATAGCAAATCCCTTGCAACATGAAAGATTATAGAAGGTTCGTAGGGGCTAAAAGCCAGATTGTACATAAATTTGTAAGTTGCAACAGAAAAGGCTACACATGCAATGCGGAACAAAAACAGAATCCAGTAGTGTTAATAGGTAGAGAATAATTTCGAAAGAAAACATGAATAGAACATTCGTTATAACGCCTTGAATGACAAATTTCTTTAATGAAATTCGATATGAGAAATCTGAAAAATTTAGTTAGCGCTTAGAAGCTCAGTGTGGAGGTTAGAATGATTCAATGAGGCTAATAAACCTCAAAATTTGACAAAGTCATACAGAGGGATTTCCTCCAATCTCTGTAAACATCTCCCGATAGAGACCGCTAAAGAATCGCCTAAACAAGAATCAACTTTGAAATGACAAGTTGCAACACATTTTTCACTTTCTTCTGGGCTTTACGATGACACGACTCTTAAGAGGATGTTGGTTCCGGCACTATGATCATAACCACATTGTGTAATGAATGGAGTCAAATTAAGGGGGTGGAAAAACGTTCTTTTATTACCTACTTTCAAGCCTAGGATCTAATCTTACTTACATCCGATTCCTTGATAAAGCCAGATTGCCGAGAGCTTATGACCAAAGAAAAAAAACAAAAGAATTGACAAACCGGGAGATCGGCAATGACCATTAATCAACCAGCTGATCAGAAGAGAATTGGCCAAATATATCCGGACATGAATCCCAGTTTCCCTGTTCTCTGGCCTCCCAGTATCCGCCAATGTAATGATAAGTGTCACTTCCTTTATCCTTTGCAAACCACCGCGGTTTCCAACCGCTCTCTTGCATTTTCCGAGCCTGAATCCCAATTAGAACAAACATTACATCAACAACAGCACAAGCCAGAAAGCTCTAAATAAACCATGATCTGGATGCTAGTTGTCATACAGCCTATGAACTCACCTGCCGTTGCCTCTGCTCCAGCCGTAACTTCTCTGAATTTGCCATTTCGTACTCCCCATTTTCCAGATACCTTTGATCTGGTCTAAGCCTTGAATCTGTTGGGGGCAACTTTTCCTGCACGTCAAATCAGTATTAGAAATTCTTGTCCACTCACAGCAGAGTCAGTAAACTATAATTTTCTCTCTCTGCATATTAATTGCACGTGCTAACAAAATACCTTCAACCCAGGGGTCAGCTCATTCATGGTGATGGCGAAGCGTGTTAAGTTATATCTTGTAGTGAACTTGGGAGGCTTGCTCCTCTTCCAAAGGAGATAGGCTTCTGACAAAGACTCAAATCCTTTTCCTTTTCCAGAACAGTCTCCATTCACATAATGCATGCTCTCATCCCATTTTCCAAATAGTGTAGCCACCGTCTTCCCGTTCTTATCTTGGACTACGCCTTGTACCTAATTTATATGGTTATAAAAGAAGGAAAAAGAACAAAAAGAAAATCAAGGTTGTAATAAATAGCTAATGATCCATAACAATAACAGTTAAAATAAAAGTATATCCATTCTATTATAACAAAATCTCTCATTTTGCTATATCCAGAAGCTGAGTAAGGCTATGTTTTGTTAAGTTACTTAAAGGGACAGAAACAGAAACGAGAGAGGCATACAAAACTTCTGCAAAGGAATTGGAAATTAAAAAAAAAAAGGTTTTCTTTTCTCGTGTTAGGTAATACTAGAAGCAAAGAAAATATAGTTCATCGAATTCCCCATGTTGGGCATAACGATGCAGGGAAGAAACAAAAAATTGCGACTCCTTGCTGATTTTAAATCCCTAATACTATCCACTACAAAATAATCTCTCTTTAAAGAAAGTAAGTAAATAAATAAAAGAAAGAAATTCAAAACATAAGACCAAGTCATTTTCATCAGGAAAACACATATCACATGCAAAGAAAAAAGAAAAAAAAAAAACTGAGAAAGTATAGAAATTACCTGGTGGGGATTTCGATCAATAATGGACTGCTCCTTAAATTTTAGCTTACATGAATAACCATGACTTCCTTGTATACGCATTGTACCATAGTGATCGCAGTACAGCTTTCCCAATATGAGATTGTAAATTGATGTTGTAACCTGACATAAGAAAGTCCATCTCAAAGAGGAACCTAATAAGAACAAAGAGTGGGAAGCCAAACCATTTAAATCGCACCTTACTCCACTGAAAAACTTCTCCATCATCAAATTCCAAGGTTAAAATACCAACAGGATCAACCTGAATCGAGCGACCCCAGAATTTGCTCTTCAAATTGCTATCCGCCCAAAATTTCCATCCTGTACCCTCACAATGACAAGCAACGACCATAGGATGATGGCTGACCTGAGACAAAAACCAGAAAACGCTTCGGTCTTAGATTCACTATTATCTGTACCTTTCGATATAAATACATGCATAAAACAAACCTTTTCTTCGAAGTTGTGTTACTACTTGCTACCTTTCACATTCCAACCCATTTCCTTGTTTATGCATTTATCAAGATACATCATAATTTGTTTTCTCCATGTACCATATTTCCCAAACAATCCCCGCTCTCTCAAGGTTAATATCATAAACAAAACAACATAGCAGTCCCATTATGGTCACATAAAACAGTTCCTTCAGCTGTTACAATACTATTTAACATATGGTAATGAGAAAGTCGAAAGTTAATATAGTTTTCAATGACTTGTCGTATAACCAATTTAATTTCACATTCAAGCACCACACTTAAGATCAATTATTTTAATTTAAAAAGAGAACCTTTTCTGAAAAAAACCGAAGGCCTTTATCTGGATAGTCAGCCTCATATGTCTCCCCTAATAATGGATTAAATGGTTTGCAAATTCTTCCTTCAGTTGAAGCATAACCAGATACAGCAAAAGCAGCGACATTTAGAATCCGCATAAGGCTATTACCCTGCAAAGCTTAAAGATTAAAAAGATTGTAAGAGAGCATTCAGCCAAAAGAATAATAATAATTATCTGGTAAGGGACTCGAATGCAACATCAAAAGGCTTTTGGAATATAACCAAATGCAGAGCAAACACTGGAAACAGAATCCCAATACAAAAAGACTCGTACAGTTTCTATGATCCAAAATGCAGTAAATTTGTATCGATTGCTAATAGGGTCGCGCTAAGTTAAAAAGGAGGAAGTATAAAAAGAAGAATCCATGTGCACACACATACATGCTGAATGTAGGAAAACAAGCCGTGCAGCAACACAGAATAACGTGGGTATAAGTAAAAACATCAACTTCATATTCAGAAACTTACCCTTTTTCCCCATTCATAAGCACGGTCAATGAGATATGAGTATTCCAAATCCTCAAAACATTTTTGAAGAGAGGAGAGAGGCTCATTAAAGTACACAGGAAGACAAATTTTAGTGAGGTCCTTCCCAATGTTATCCTTGATCATTGACCAAAGACTAACACCCTTCTCTTTTTCAATAGGGTCAGGCAATTTCTTACGCCGCTTAACATAGGGATAGTCAGACCCAACAGACCTAATGGCTGGATCAATATCATCTTCAGATTCAACAGTATACAGGCCATCATCATCAGAAGAAAATGATGATATCCGATAGTCAGACGCATTACTTTTGAAAGAACTTGATGATAGGAAATCACGAGTATCAAAAAAGGTGTTCTCTTCATCATCTGTTTCTTCCTCTGCAGCGTCAACTCTTTCATTATCATCATCGGACTCACTTGCACTTCCCTCTGGATAAAGAGAACAATATAATGTAGAATTAGATCACAAAAACATAAGACAAAATTTTAGCTAGAGAAGATATCACGAGTTATAGAGCTTGGCCTCATTTTAGCAAATTTAAAGAGAAGCAGTGCCGCATGTTGATTCAAGAGTACAGACCGAAATAATTTAAAAGAAAATGGAAAAAGAACCAAAGTAGTAACATAGACAAGTCATTATAACGTGCAGGTAGCAAAGACCAAAAGCAAAAACAACTAGTAAATAGATTTATTCAACAACTATGATGATGAGGGAGAAAACAAAAATCATGAAACCGATGAAGAGCATTGCGCAGCTTGCAATTCAGCCATACCATGGGGGCACAACAGCTGAGTCTCTCACTTTCTTCAGAGGCACGGTAGCATGTTTTTCTATATGTTCTTTTAACACATTCTCTTTATGTCACCATTTAACTTGCTACAACTGCATTTGGACCAGCTCTTGTTTCATGATTTCCATCAACCAAATTTTATCATGCTGAAATCCCCCACCAATCTTCCAATGCGATGTAGACCTCAAAGATGACAACTAGCTATCCCTCCAGGCTCTACAACAACAATGCTTAATTTGAAGTATGTGCTAAAATGTAAGAAGTCGGTGACCTCCATATGAGTAAGCAAGTTAAATTTGTAAAGTATTTAAACTTCAATTTACAAGACTACCAAAACATCTGACTTTGAAATTACACGAGCAAAAAAACATCAATGAGGCAATGCAACCTCATGTCTGCATAACTTCAGCATTGTAAAAGCTGGAATAATGAAATTGTAAAAGTTACAAATTGAGCTAATCATTCATCTTAAATTTTCCATGAACAAAAACTAACTCACGTAATAAATCTTAATACAGTACAGGGCTATATGTAACCTTGCAAGGCATTTAGCTGTCTTTCAGAAATTCAAAAATGACAGACTGATTCCTAGAAAATTGAAACAGAAAAGCAAGACTAGGATAAGCATTGATCAAAATAAGCATTTCAAAGAAGTCATACCATCAAAACAAGAAAAATGGTGAGCAGTAAATATTAGTTCTGCAGAAAACTTACCACTAAATTTATCGTTCCTTAACCTAGACAATACCCCACAATCCTTCAACTGCCTTTGACTCTCATCAACCACTGTATTCTCTAAATCAACCTTTTCTGTCTACACAATTCAATATAAACCGCAGTTTGTAAGCATAACATAGTAACAAAAGGCGCAAAATCTAACACCAAGTGCAGCTTTTTGCCGGACAGGATTCATTAACAAATTCAATCACGCATGCTTATTGGTTATTTGTATATCATTAACGAGTTTTTGGAATGAATTTCACCATACTAGCAAATAATACAAATATATATACATGGTGCAAAAACAAAACCAGAGATTGAGAGCAGAAAACTGAGCCTCCCAACTCAAGGGAGAATGATAGTGAGATGACAAGTAGAAACAACTACATCAAACAATCCAAAAGTGATGGGAGACAAGAAACAAGAAAAGGCATACATGAAGGAGAGGCTTTGCATATTTTTCAATGGTTAAAAAACAAGAAAAGGCGTACATGAAGGAGTGGCTTTGCATACTTTTCAATGGTTAAATGGATTAAGATTTGATCAAAAACCAAACCTTGATGCCGTAAGGCTTCCACAAGCCTCAAGGCATGTGTCCACATTCAACTGAAACACAGTCTGCGACATCATCAGATTCATCACAGACCGGAATTTCTAAATATCTAAGTGCTTTTTAAACCTAGTGATGGTCCAAGGATGAATTACAAAACTTCTTTTCCGTACTCAGAAGCAAGCACACCAAACTTAATGGTAAACACCTAAAGACGTTCAGCACTCACAGTTTTCATCATATGAAAGTTAATTAGGTTCTTTTGTAAGGTTCTATTCATCATGCAATCAGCTTATTAGAAAACTTTAAGGTGGTCATTTCTATTCAACGAGCTTAGTTTTATATCAGCTAGAAGTAACCATTTAGCTTCACTTAAGTAACTGTTTTAAAGAATTCTAACGGAGAGAATTGTTTTATATCAGCTAATACAAGCAGAAACTAATCGTTATATCAGCTCATAGAAGCAGAAACAAATCCAAAACATAGAAACATAAAAGCACAATTATATCGAGATCTAGCCGAAAGATCATAGTTGCCTTTATTTCTGTTGATACATCAACCAGCCGTTTTTGAGGGATGCTTGTTTCAATTTATTTAAGCAATTTTGATTATTAAACAGAGTTTTCAAACTGCATGATTAATAAGACAAGAATCTGTGTATATATATAATATCCCCACAACTGGAAGTTTCAATTGGATAGCTTAAACTTGAGACTGGTGACGCAAAAACTCTAGAAAACTCAACGTACAAGCAAATTTCTTGATGGGCAACGTCATACTGCTGCCGTCTTTATAGCACCCTCTGTTAGCTGCCTCTACTCCATTGATAGTAATACAACTTCATCCATCATGGTGATAGCCTTAACCACAACCATAGTTTTACCTACTCTAACCACCATTCCATAGCATAGTCACTTCATAAATTTTTAATATTTCCCTCGGAAACTAAGACACCAGAACTTCATTCTGAGGATAATGGCTGAATTGGCAGGACCACAAAAAGAACTCAACAACATATCAATAGCTCACCCCACCACAAACCACCCCCACCCCACAACCACAATCGTGGCTCTCCATTCCCAAAAATTTCAACTTTAACAGCAACAATAATAAAAAACAAAAAAAAAAATTGCAGAAGAAGGTGGATGGATTCAGATATGAGCATCAGCAACAGTATAAATTTTGAAAACATGGTAGAGACACACACACACCCCCTACGTTGTTCTAACTGCTAAAATGGAAAATAACTGCATTTTGTTTCAAACATTATCGTTCCTCTTGTAAATTACATAAATCGTGCCACCAACAATCTGTCCTCTACATATTTCATGTGAAAGTTAGACGCAAATAAAGGCTTGAAGAAAAAGGTACATTTATAATAACAAATAAGTATACATAAGGGAATAACGGGGTGAAAAAAATCCACCGCTGATAAGTGCATACAGAAGAATCGGAAAAAGTTACAACACTACTTGGTGGAAACAAAAGAAAGGAGGCAATCAACGAAAAGCCCCACAGCTTCCAATCAATTTTATTTGGTGGTTTAGAGAGCATTAGAAATCTGCGGAATCTTAAGAAGAATTCTTAGTGGCTTTAAGCTTCCGTACCTCTAACTGTCGCAGGGTGTCGATGAGCAGCCATTGCTTCTGCTTGAGCAGCATAAGCTGGTTCTGCAGAGCCGCAAATTCACTCCTCATTATCTGCTCGCTATCCTGGATTGCCGCTTCTGCAATGCCCTCTTCGATGAGCCGCTGCCGCAATTTGTCAGTTGACAATGCCACATTGTCAATCGGAGCCATCAACTCGCTGTTTGACATCCGTGGGAACATGTCCTTCACTGCCTGTAATGCTTCCATCCACGCCAATCGATCTTCCCGCGTCTCCGCCCTCAAATGAAGTCTTTTTGTTCCAGTAAAGATCGAGAAGCGCTTGTCATCTGATCTGCTCTCGCGGATACTTGAAACCTAGACATACATTCTTAAGAAATCAATCAATAATGTATGTATTTAAATCAATCATCGATCGATAATGAAAAGAATGAGAATTGTTATTCCAGATGTAAGAATAATCCTAATTTCAATCTTGGCCGATAAAAAATGGAAAATAGATCAAGAAACTGAATCTTAAATTACAAAGGGAAATTTTCTCCATAAAAGCGACTAAATGGTGGATCAAAAACACAAATTGAAACAGAACTAGAGATTCCATTAAATTATCACTCGAAGAGAAAGGATAAAAAGAGAAGGAATTTAAAAAATGGGAATCAAAGCTGTACCTTGAGATGAATTTCACCGAACGGCTTCCGCCGGTGCTGGTTGTGAGAGGTATTGCCATTCTTCCGCCGAGCAATCCTTCGATTGGATTCCTCACCGATGATCTTTGATCCTTTCTCCGTCTCTTGTGTGACGACGATCCTGTCGGGACCGTGAATCTTATAGTACGAGAGGACTCCGTCCTGCAAAGCGAACCACCGTGGTCGCCAACCTTTGCCGTAATTCACCCACTTATGCAGTATCCCGGAGATTCCGTTCCCGACAAGATCGTTGATCTGCACGTCCACCGGCTGCTCCCTCGCCGACGGCAACCGAGAGAGTACCTCCGCCGCTGCCACGGCCGCGAAGGCCGCGGTCGTCCTCTGACTCAGCCGGCCGTAATCGCTGTCGCCGATGTGGCTGTTCTGACTCTGGTTGTGCTTGTGATTGTGGTTATGATTTTGACTGTAGGATTGGCTGCGGCTGTGGCTGTGGTTGTGGCTGCCGCTATGGCTGACCAATCGACCAGACGAATCGGATCTGGAGGAAAGCGATGTCACCGGAGGCATGGCGAGTTCCGTCAACGCAGAAGCTGACGTTTTCGCCGGAGAGTGGTCGGAGACGGTGGAGACGCAGCAGAAAGGATGCATGAAGCAGAATTAAATCACCAATAAAAAATTAACCAAAAAGAAAACAATCAAAAGCCGTCCGATCGTATTACTCCCTCGTCGGCGGCGAGGGTTCCGGCACGGTCAAGGCGAGAGCCACCATTCCGTCAAGCAAAACAGAAAAAGGCGAGGTTTGCGGAGAACGGAAGAGACGTCGGTTATGATAATAACAAAAATATCAAACGGGGACGAAAATGATATTTTCGATTTTGTATGGGTGGGGAAGGCAATGATATTGGTTTCCAGTGAGGGAGGAATTGGGGATTTGACGACGTCGTTTCGGAAGGAGGAGGAGGAGGAGAAGGAGAAGGACACGGTGGCGGTTAGAGAGAGAAAGAGGAGGCAAGAGAGAGAGAGAGGGAGAGAAGGGTCAATAAACAAAGGGAGAAGGAGGAGGAGGGTGAAGAGAGGAAAACAGGTGTGCGTTTTCGTTGTGAACTGCGGAAAAGGTTTTTTAAAAATATGAGGCGGTTGGTTGGAGTGGTGTTATTTTGGTTTGGAGTTAGGTTTCTCTCTCCGGTGGGTTGTGGTCGGGTACAGCGAGGTCGCATGGAGGGACGAATGGAGCTTCACATCGGGAAGGATGCCTTGGCGACGCGTGGCTGGTCTAATGTGATGAAACGTGGCTCAAAAGTGTGGGGCGAGCGACAATGTCATGTGTTCTGACGGGAGTTTGGCTCCAGATGCGCTCAGTCTTTTTTGACCGGCATTTATCACGTTTTTTCTTTCTTATTTTTTTCCTGCCTTTTTTTCTTAGGCAATTACATTTCCAATGGTGCCTAAGTAGGTTTGATAAATAAATTCAAATTGATAATTTAATTTAAGTTATCATAGTTTAAATTAAGATTTAAATTAGTGATTTAAATTGTTATCAGAATTGATGTTTTAATGTGCATTTAGTTTTAAAATTTGTGTTTGAAGATATAGTGAAAATAGTTTTTTATTTATTAACAAATTTAATAAAATCTTGATATTAATGACCCTAAAAATATATAATATGGATCTTAATTTATTCATCTCTTCACTAGTAATACAATGAAAAAAAATCATCTCAATTAGATATCAAATGAAGAAATGATTTTTTTCCTCAATAGAAGAGAGAATTTTAGTTTTTACTATAACAGATATATCCAATTATCAAAAGTTTAGGAGGAGTCCGAACTCTAAAAACTTTGATTTTTGATACTTAAAGAATTCAAATTTTAAGGAAACAAATAAATATCCAAATGATAAAAAAATGAGACAATAGATCTTGATTCTAATTTTATGTAAGAGCAAAAAGAACTCATCTTATAAGAAATTATTATAAAAAAATAAAATAGCTTTTTGATGTTAGTGATATACTTTTTATATAACTAAAAAGACTAAAAAAATGCGATGCCTCTAATTGGGTTGATAATTTTCTTCTTTTGATGTTGCACCATACTTGGGAGAAAATTACACGTAACATTGGATTTGGGCTGCTTTTATACTACAGAATCTAAGATAAGTTAGGATGGTTGTAAACACTATTTGGTATAATAAAATTCAAAAATTGTTATTCATAATTCAAAAAAATAAATTAAGGGTTGCTTTCACAAAATATATTTGCTTTTCTTTTCTTTTTTTAACTTGACGTTGTCGGGTCATCCAATTGGGCCTGGTCGGATATTGGGCCTAAAAGACCCGAGTTTGATCTCGGTCCATATTGCATGGATGTGTTCTAGAAACTTCTTTATAGGTGATATCCGAGAAAGGTAAAATGGTTTATTTGCATCCGTATTTAAACTAGGAGATCTCCAAGAGGGCGATAAGCACTCAAGCTGATAATAATCTATTGAATCTAAGATACTCATAAAGGATAAAACCAATAAGAGATCATGGTGACAAGATCTAGCTAATAGAATATAAGATTATCTTGTATTTGAATTTAAAGTAGACTTAAGGGGTAAGGCATTAGCCATCCCCATGTACTATCAATAGAGGGCAATTCAATAGAACAACCTAAGTCTAATTTTTGGTACAAAACCCTACCTACCGAAGAAAACCATAGTAGACCTAGCCTTCAATTGAGGGAACCGCTCTAAATTCTAGTGTTCTTGCTATTATTTATCCTTCCATTTTATTTACTCCATCCATGAGTGTTTATTGACGAGTTTTGTCGATCACCACTTGATATTGAAGGATTTAAACTTTGTACTTTGAAGAACAATGTAACATTACTGTTAACCTGCACATGCAACCACGTTATAGTTGCCATTAGTTGCTACACGATTCATAGCAATAAACTATAATCCTTAATCTACCTAACATGTCTATATTTACAACAAATGAAAAAAAAAAAAAAAAAACCCATGTCTTTTAGAGAACTTTACTTAAAAATACCGAATTCTTTAGTATACACAAGATACCAATTTTTACTTGAATACTTTCTATGGTTATCAATTATTTCAAAATGATAACAACAAACCATAAGTTTATATTTAATTTATTATAGCTAGCCAAAAAAAATTATGAATGTTGAGCTTAATGTAATAGGTAAAAACTAAAACAATATAATATGTGTATTAAATATTTTTAATAATGAAAAGTAAATATGTCTGTTTTAGTAATTATGCATCTTCACACCAGTTTTAGCTAGGATTTACTAAACACTAAAAACTACTTTTTTAAGGAACATTAAAACTGTTTTTGGTTTTTCACGTAGCTTAAAAAATAATAAAAAAAAAGTATGCACACAAATGTATACTTATTTTTGGCCACAGTAAATTTTAACTAACAATATGACTGCCCTTAAAGAGGGTCAATTTTTTTTATAGCACTATTATTTTTTATCTCTACACCATGTCATATTCTTTTACTTATTGTAATAAGTACCAATATCATTATTGTACAATTTATGACTACTTGATATAATTATTGACCTCACAATGAGCAGTTTTTTTATGGTGCCCTCGCAACATCCGTATTTGGTCCACAAAGTTTATCATAATTTTTTGCAACTTCAATGTTCAAGGTTCACAAATATATCGTTCAAATGCGCAAGTTATTTTACACTTTAAAATTAGCAAGTAATATCATGTGAGACGTGAAGCCAATACACAAGACAATGAAAACAACTCCAATGTTAGAAGTTCACAAGTTCCTACGTAAAATGCATAAATTATCATGTTCCCGTCATTAGAGCTCTTCTTCCTTAGCCATAAAAGTTTCCAAATGGCATATACATAACCAATTGAAACCGATGCCATTTATGAAATGCCTATTTTATTAGATCATCTCTGATGAAAATGTCAATACACTATCCTGTGCTAAGAAAAGAAGTGTGAAAATGATGTATTTGATATGCTATTCTACTTTATACTCCAATGTATAATACTATTTCAAATATAATATCTACTTTTTATCATAACTGTTGCTTTTAAACTCGTAAAAGTAAACATTAATTTTAAAGTAATTTAAAAATAAAATATTGTATTAAAAAAATATTAAATACATTAATCAATAGCTATCAAATATGGTATAGAATTAGACACAAAGTAAAGCATATGTCACGTTTAGTATAAAATTAGCATAACATTTGACAGTAGTTTTTTTAATTCAGCTGCTTCAATAACACTAATCTAGAAGGATTTGAAGATTCTCTTGGTGCTATAAAAAGCCAAAAAAAGAAAAAGAAAAAGAAAAAGAATAAGTCATAAATAACTACTCAAGACTCAAGAGTTGCATATAAATTCATAACTTTTTAATTTCGAGGTATAGAGTGCGAATCCCCGCCTCCACTTCCAAAGAAGGAAAAAAAAAAGAATTGAGACTAAGAGAGTTGAAACATTATTGTAATGCTTAACTCAATACAAACCAATCCAATTAGTATCAACGTAGTCTATTTTCTTCTCCTTGGCTATAATTACAATATATATATATATATATATATATATGTATATATAAAATTTGTCATAATTTAAAAAAAGAGCTCAAATGTGTTAGTATCTTGCTCGAGAAAAAAACTCAAGATCGTCAAGTAAATTCGAAGAATATACGGTGCAATAAAACCAAAATTTTAAAATTAAAAAACAACATAACACAAACTCTTTTTGGAAGGAAAATAAAAATGTACAACAACAAAATAAACTTCAGGGCGACATATAAAAGGAAAACAAACCTTTGAAAAACAACAAAGAAGAATTAGACAAAACTAATAGCAATTATCATAAGAATTAACATAATATTTTCATGAAGTAAACGCTGCTTAAAAAATTCATGTAGACACTGGATAGTGAGTAATACACCTTGCATTTTTTTTTTTTAATTTTGGTCGAGCAAAATAATCACGGTATTGGGGCAAAATCATGTCCAACACCAAAAGCACTCTCTTAAACCAAATATTCATATTAAACAAATACTTGATACAATTAAAGATCATTAATAAGTTTGTAAAATGAACAAAGAGAAAACAAGAGTACGTAATAAAGAATTATTACAAAACTTTAGTATTGTAAAAAAGTGCACTTCCTTGGCCTCTCTATCAAGAAAAATTTAAAACATAATCGCAATGGACGAGTTTAATTCTTACATAAATTTGTGAAGTTATTCTTTCCTTGATAATGGAAAGAAACAATTTGTCTCCAAATGTCGTAATCTCAGTTTAATATATTTATTCCTTTTTTCTTTTCCTAATGTAAGGTGATGATACCGATTCTTGTTCCAATGTTACTTTAATAAATATATTTTACCTTAAAGATTAACATTTTGAAACTGACCCTTACTATGTGATGCATTGCTTAAGCTCCCTTCTCTACACCGATTCTTGTTCCAATGTTACTTTAATAAATATATTTTGCCTTTAAAGATTAACATTTTGAAACTGACCCTTACAATATGTTGCATTGCTTAAGCTCCCTTCTCTATTTCAAGCAGAGGCTAAGATCATCTGTCACTATAAAAAACTAAACTTTTAATCATAACAGTTTTTAGTAAAATTTTTAGTCACAATAAAATGCTATGATAAATGTGTATTTAGTCATAAACTTTAGTTTAATTTTTATTGTAACTAAAACTTTTAGTCACGAGATTTTCAATTAAATGTGTATTTAGTCACAAACTTTAGTTCAATTTTTGTTGTGACTAAAACTTTTAGCCATGAGATTTTTAGGCACGGAAACATTTTGTGACTAAAATCTTTGTGGGTAAAAATTTTAGTCCCAACAAAAATTAAACTAAAGTTTGTGACTAATTACACATTAGTAATAACATTTTATTGTGATTAAAAGTTTTACTAAGAATTATTATAACTAAAAGAGCAATTTTTTGTAATGTGTGGCCAAGAATGGGCTCGTGTGATTTTAGGCTAGCATATGCTTGGTGTGTTCTTGAGCTAACTTGTTAACTCATGTGGTCAAAGTCAACAAACCATTTTTTTCCGTAGATAACACATGATTTATCATCTACTATTTGTAGTAATGAAACTAAGGCAACTTACAAGAATGCCTTCTAAATGCGCTACTTTATTAAAAATACTCTCTGACAAACCACTTATTAAAACCGTCTATTTATTATAAATTGAGAATTTATTAAAAGAACAAGTTACCATTCCTCTCACTCACTCATGTGCGATGCCGAAATGGAACCTACCAGGTTCCGTCTTTGAACCGTCAAGTTCTATCGTGAAACCCACCTCCAATAGTTGGCGCGAGGTGTTGGGTTGTAACATGACAAATTTCAACTTAGAACCCACCAGATTTTAACATTTTTTTTAAACAAAGAAGCACCAACTGCCTTTCGTCACCGACATGGATGCCAGATTAGAATCTAATAGATTCTAATATATTTTCTTTGAAACAAAGAAGCACTAATTGCCTTTAATCATTGACGTAGGGTGCCGAATTGGAATCTGATGAAACCTACTATATTCTGTTATAGAACAACGATTTTAGCAGAAAAATCCATATCTACAAACCTAATCAAACTACGTTTAAACAAAAAATTCAGACGTGAAATCAAGTAGCAATATACAACCATAAAATCTCAAAGAAAAATTCACAGGCAAACCAAAACAAAAATCACTGATGTTTTAAACACAACCTGAGATCCAAACTGAAATCAAAAAGTAAACCACAAATCATTGAAATAGAAACTCATATCCAAACTGAAATCCAAATAGAAATCACAAAATCATTGAAATAGAAACTAAAATCCAAAAATCAACACCATAGACATCGATGTCACCTCTATAGTCGTTGATCGTTTGTTTGTTATCAATGTCACCTCCAAGCATTGATCTAGTCATGTGTTCACAATCTGCAGAAAAATTAGGATTTAGGACTAATATTTCAACAGCCTATATGTAGATCTTTAAGCGTCGTTTCATTGGGCTTCTACAGATTTTCATTCCCGCCAGTCGATTTTTTAACAACGCCGTTGCAATCTCAAACAGCAAAGCATTAACCACTGATGAAGATCTTTGTCCGTGCCCTGATTTTTGAACGACATTGCAATCTCGAACGATTTTGACAGAGGAGACTAGAGATCAAGTGGCAACGACCTCTATGTCGATTATAGCCACAATCCTCAACGGTGACAGCGACTTGGAGGAGAGAAAGAAGAGAGAGAAAGATGAAAAAGAAGGAGGAGGAGGGGAAGAGAGAGTACGAGATAAAAGAAAGTAGATCAGAAGAAAAAAGAAAAACAAGGACATCAAGGGTAAAAAGATAATTAAAAATAAAATTAAAGAAAAAATAAACATAAAAGTGAGAGTTTTGAAAAGGTAAAAAGATGGTCTTTTTTAATAAGTAGTATTTATAGGGTATTCTATATAGTTTTCTCATGAAATTATCACCTAACATACTTTTTTTTTTCTAAATGATAAATAATGATGATTATCTTGCTTTTAAATGTTTTTTTAGACACGAAGCTTTGTGTACCTGACACATTTTATCAATCAAGTGGCCAAAGTGCTCAAATTAAAACAGTTATTGTTGATACTTCACGTAGCGGTAAATTCGCACAACCTTCAAATTGTAGTCTGGTGTGTCAATATTCAAACATCTATAAACAATAACAGACTATTTCAAAAATCAAGTTTTTTGAAGAGAGAAAGAAAGAGAGAGAACGAGCGAGAGAATAGTAGAGAGAGAAAGAAGGTCGCTGCTAGTGGGTCGACGCGCTGCTAGTATGCTGGTAACCCTTCGTTGCCCGGAGGCTTGTCGCTAGATGATCTACACATCGTCAGGGTTTGCGCTACTAGAGGTGAAGTTTTTGGTTAGGGTCAATGCTTGAGTGGGAAGTTGGGAGAGGGAGATCTTTTGCCACTGGCCTGGGCCAACGCCAAGGAAGAAGGAGTTATCGTCATTGGCGGCATTTGTAGGAGGCTCAGTTTTATTCGAAGAACGGACCAGGATGAATAGGGTAGGGAGTAGGCTAGGCCATGTGGGGCTGCCTAGATTTGACCGTCTGCCACCATTTATTGGTGTTGAGGGGCCTACCAGTGGCTGAGGGTGGATTCATACCGCCGGCTAGTGGTAGGCGGAAGTGGAGAAGGTCTGGCTAAAAGGTTGACTGAGGAGTGTCCGTGGGAATTCTTCGTTAGGCAGGTGGCCAGAGTTGGGTTGCTGAGGCTTTACGGTGGCTGGTGTTGATGGACCTCAAACTTGTGAATCGCAATGGAGGTTGCGCCTCGGTCTTGTGTCTTTTGTTGTCATTGTTCTCTGTTTTTGGTGTAATAAGGCCAATGGTTTCCCCATTGAGGGTTGTGTTTGTTGTGTTGTGTTTCATTTGCAGGTTGGAATTGATTTGGAGGCTGGTTTCCCCATGCCTTTTTGTTTGTTGGGTAGTATCATGAGTCTAGACTGGTTCAAGGTATGGTTCTATTTCCTAGTCTTCTGGAACAAGGTTTGCGGGGGTTTAACTCCATTTAAGGCTAGAGTTTCGTTTAGCTCCATCGATAGGTGCACGGACCCTTGATAAGATCTTTGAGTCTGCTTGTGAATCCGGTTCTTCGTTCTTGGACCTTTAGTTTTACCTTGACCATTTTCGGCTGGTCTTAATAAATTTTTTTTCCTCCGTTGGAGGCCTTGTTCATAGAAAAATATTAAAAAAACAACTATAAACAATAATTAACCTCTCATTGATGTTTAATACAATTTAAACAAACTATTTTCTCAAAAACATTTGAAACCATGCTCTATATTCCCCTTTATTTATTCTCTCTCTTTGAAGTCAATACACTCTCTGTTCAAATCCCTCTAATTTATCACGAATATTTGTCAAATAAATAAAGGTTGACCCTTTGGTTTTGATATTGTCGTTTTATGGATGCTTTATGCTACTAGATCTTTTGTTGGCCGGTGTTTTTGGTCTACTGGTAGTTGTCTGGTCTTTTCCTCTTTGGTGTAAATTGTCCTTTAGTATTTGTGTGGGTCTTTTGTACGTTTTTGCCGAAAGGAGTCTTTTACATCTTTATTGTTTGTCGTTTGCCTATCAATTTTATCTCTTCGTTGTCTAATGAAATTCTAAGCGAGCAAAATGAGAATTTCCGCCTAATCAGAAAAGTTACCATTATTATTATTATTATTATTATAACAGCACAAGAATAACATTATATTCCTCGATATTTTTACACCAATTTGACACAACGAGCATAGCTCATTGTTCAATCAATAATGCTACTCCCTCTCTCTCTCTACATATATAATTAGTTTAACAATATCATGATAATTAACTTATCATAAGTTTTTTTTTTTTCAACTTATCATAAGTTTAACAGTACCATGACGATTCAATAATCTAGATAAATTTCTCATATCAGGTATGCTAAATATTTGGTGAACTACAGTTGAGAATTATATTTATGCATTAGGGTTAATTCCACAAGTAGTCCGATACTTATATTGTCAATCCTACTTTAGTCCTTAACTTTGAAAATATCTCAAACTCCATCTTATCTATCATTTTGTTTCAATTTTAGTCCTTGTCATTATTTAAAAGTTAAAAATAAAACAAAATATAGATGATATTCAGTGAACAGTGTACAATTCTCTATTTTTGTGCATATATTTCATGTTCTATTAACAGATTATTATTTTCTCTTGTGTCAAGTGTATATATACTTTTAGCACTCAACTGATGATCAAAATGACTCAAACTGAACCAAATTAATAGATCAGGGATAAAATTTGAGACATTTAAAAAAAATTGACGATTAAAGTGAGATCGATAACATAATTTAGGGACCACTTGTTAGAATTAGGAAACCAACTTTATTAGATTCATTTGGTTGCCAAAAAAGTTTAGACTCGACCTGGCTAGCTAATGCACACGCCCTAGCTATTATCCACAATTCATACAAACAAGAAAACTTCTTATACTACTTGAATTGACAAAAAATTATTGCATTTATACACTTTTCTAAATATTTAGAAGGGTTAATTATATAATTATACCTTATAGTTGTAACTATTTTTCAAATTTTCACTCTGTTTTTAAAAACTATGAAGGTATCCTTTGACTTTCAAAAAAATTAATTTCAATTTTATTCCCATGAGTGAAAAAAATTGAGCAAAACAACATAACTACCCTTAAAAAATTATGAAAAATATTTTATAAATTTAAAAACATAAAAAATCTTAAAACAAAACATCTTGTTTTAGAAAAAAAGTCCTTCAGATTCAAGGTTGTCTAAATGTAAAAATATATTTTTAAAAAATTTCTCAAGAAGAAAAATGTATTTCAAAAACTAATTCGGTTTAATTAAGAGTATCTTCATCTTATCTTCATGTTTTTCTGTTAAAAAAAAGTATGTGAACAATAAATTGAAACAAAATTTTTAAATTTAAAAGATATCTTTATAGTATCTAAAAAGAAAAAAATAATTAAAAAAATAATTAAAACTAAAGATATAATTTTATAATTAACGAAGAATATAGAGCTCATACTCACAACATATAAATAAATCATCAATTGCAATTTTTTCAAGAACTTATGACTATATATAGACCTCACACTCATAAAGTAGCTTAATGCTTTCCACAACATTCGTCTATAAATAAGAGGACTATTATACATCTCAACTAGACTGTGGCATGACCCTCTCAGTGGGATGGGCTCCACCAAGTGAGTCCTATTATGGAACCCATCGGGTGGAGCCCACCCCACTAAAAAGGCTGGGCCCAGCTCGGTGGAAAAAAAAAAAGTTATTCTATAAATAATTATCCTACTATCATGAGGCGAGAAGTGCCGAGGATACTAGGCATAGCTAGTTTACTTTGCCTTGTTTGCACTCCATCAACTTTTCAAGCAACAGTGCTGCTAGTTGGCATATGACAACATGCACTTAATAATTTGCTTTTTTTTAATAAAAAATTTATAAAACATCAGTAGTGCCTAACATCAGAGTTACAACTTACACGAGATAAATCTCAATATAAAAATTTATCAGTCTCTATTCATAAATAAAGTGGGCGTGACAGAAATAGAGCAAATGGTCCTTTTTATAAGGGTATGCACTCTCTCATAAGGGTAGAAATATCTATGTCCATGCTATGTCTACTATAGGGAAAAAAAAAGTATCATTTGGCATTCTATGTTTTTTTTTTTTTTTCCTAAAGAATGTTTTAAAATTTGACCATATCAACTTGTTATTCTTGTGTTCCGATAAGATCATCAAGGGTACCAGTAGTTTGAAAAAATAAGTATCATTTAAGCACATGAAACCAAGTACAAATTGAAGATTTTCCCTTTAGTTTAAAAACATTAGAAACAAAAACTATAAAATAAATTCAAGCCAAAACCATACAAATTCAAGTCTATCCCTCTTTAAAATTTTTTTAAATATGCTAAAAGCATAAGATCATCAAATCATGTCTAAAAACAATCCAAAAAAACAACAAATATGTATGTATATGCAATATATATATAATAGCAGGATATTTGAATAATTTTTTTTAAAACACTCAACTACCATCTTAATAAAACACTAAATTACATAATGATTAATTAGAATGAGTTTTTCCAATATGGAAAATAGGGTGCAAACTTTAATACTTATACAAGAGTTGTACGGGGGGAGTGCCAGTGGCTACTGGGAGTTGAGTTGGGTTTTGTTTGTTTGTGTGAAAGCAGATACAAACAGAGTACTTAGACGCACGGACTTTTGTTCACTTTTGTTAGCAGTGAGTTGTAATCAGAAATAGAAGTCACGAAGTCCAGTTCTGTTCCCGAGAAAGATAAAAGACAACACGTACACGCACACGCGCGTGCACGCACTCGCGTGACATAACGCTTCCGTTTTCCGTTACGGAGGAGGAAAACGGTATCGAATGTTTGCATTGCACACCATCTGCGCCGCTTTTCGTAGTGATGCGATGGCAAAACTACTTGATGCCACGTGTCCTGCTTAATTTTTTATAAAAAAAACACTTTGCCCAAGGTGGAAAATTAACCTTAGTGTTCTCTTTTTCTTTATCGACACATTCTCGGAAAAGAATATTTCTTTTTTCTTACGTGGGGAATTAGAATTGAAGATTATCCACACTCACCTTTTGACCAAGAAAGGGGAAAAATATTAGAGCTCAATAGTAGTAGGAACTTGAAAGCATGAAAATGGCTATAATTTATCATGTGTTAAGATATGGAGTTAATTTTTATTTTGACCCCTTAATAATGCATCTTGTCCCCATTTTAACTTTAAAAGTAAATTTCGATAGAAAATGGTTAAAAACTACACCGAATTAATCATGTGACCTTCATATGTATAGTTTGTGAAGGACACATTTGATAAATCATGTCTTTATAAATTCAAAAAATTAAAAAATACATTTGATTTTGTAGCCTTTGTTTGTCTAAAATATTCTTCGTTAATCAAGTATATATATGCAAGGGCAACATAATTAATTCCATAAGTTCTTAACGCCTATGAGACAAAAATGGGGGACTTTTTAATAGTTGAGGTGTAACTTGTAATATTTTGAAATCTTGAAGCTAAAGTGAAACAAAGAGCATAGTAAGAGGATTAAAATTGAAATTATATCCATAGATCTCATATTGATCAATTAGAAAGAAATGCTCGGACAGCATCTAGAAAATTTTATTTTCTTAAATCACACGGCATTATTTATGATCGAACCATTCATCCACTTCCTTCTTTTGATGGGATCTAAATATTTGACGTGTGGAATTATCATTGTTTTAGTGGTTTCCACATTGTTTTCGATTAATGATTAAATAAATGGAAAACAAACAAAAACGTGGTTTTCATTATATGAACAGAGTTTTGAGATGGGAGAAGTGGTGCTAATAATTTTTTTCCCATGCTAGAATATATAGAGACGATAATCAAATTTTTTAAAATGTTGCAAGTGAGAGTTTAAGACACATATTAATGTTAAGCTTCAAGATAAATAGAAAAAAATATTGTGAATTACAAAAAGTTGTACAGTTTTGACGAAGACTGCAATATCCAAATATATATATATAACAATTAACAACTAGCATATGAAAGGATCACTTATATACGTGAGGTTGTTTTGTAGACAAGATTCTTATGCTAACAGCATATGCGAATATACACATATACATATATATAATTTAAAAAACAGAATGTACATATAATATACACACACATACGTATATGTATATATATATATTTAGAGAGAGAGAGAGAGCGAGAGAGAGAGAGAGAGCACAGAAGAAAAATTCTAACTACTTGGCATAAAAAAGGAAATAGTCTTCTGTGGTAGTGTTTTACTAGTGCACGTTTACTAATATCCATATGGGAAAGAAAATTTGTCCAAAACACCGCACAGTTTGACCATTCAATTGACACAGTCAAATGAACACAGCAAAATAAAATTGCAGAATCTTCTTAACGTGTGGACCTTTATCTTTATTATTTCATAAAATTCAAATAATTTTTCTTTAATTTTTTGAGCATTTCTAATGCAAATTTGTGTGTCAATGTCACAATTTTCCATTTGAGTAGGAAAATCAATCATTAATGTAGTGCTATTTTTAGTACTAAATTTGGCATTGAAGCAAAACGCAAGATTTTAATTTTTATTTAGTTTTGTATAGTCATCTATATATTAGGATATTTTATCTTTTTTATAGTAATTTTAAATTTAGACTTATATTTATATATATCTCAAAGCATGGATTATTTTAAATTTAGTTAAGTTTATTTTTTATTACTGTAGACTCTATAAATGCATTAGACTGTAATTCTAATTAGGAGAGTTTCATCCACTCAAAAAATTAAAAGAGTTTCATGAAGCAATATTAATTAGTTATTTTCTTCCTCTTGTCTTTGTTTCTTGTTCCCTCCTTAGAATTCATTCTTTCCTCTAGAGTGATTATATTTTGCAAGTTTCAAAGCTTATTAATTATAAATATATATATAATATTTAAAATTACGTATACATTAAAACACAAAATAAAATAACATGTTAAATATATTATCATCACACTTTTTAGTTTTGAATATGGCATTAATATTGACATCTTCATCAAAGATTTTAGTATACATACATACATACATACATATATATTATTTAAGTTACCAACTCATGTGCTCGTGCATCATGACTATTAAAACCAGAAAGGACTGAGTCCGTGCTTAAAAGTCAATTTCGTTTTCATTACTAATTAGGTTTTTATTACCTCTTTACCAAATAAATAAATACATCCTTCAAAAAAAAATAAAAAAAAAACTTAAGACATGGTATTCCAATTCTTCTAACACCCAAACATATTCTTACCTTACTTACCGGCTACGCTGTTTAAATGTCAACTGTAAGTTTGTGTCATTTTTTTTTTTTTTTTGGGTTTAAGAAAAAAAGGGCAAGACTGTGTCAACAGTAAGCAAAGACCGAGAAGCCTACTTGAATTAATAAATGTGAGGTGTTTAATTTAAAAATTTCTATGATCCAAAAGCTTGTAATAAAATTTTTATGTGCACGTACAAGGATTCATCATCTATTCCAATGTGGATTTCCATTTATGCTAGTCATAATCCCTACATATTGCCAACTCTTATGAGTTCACAAAATTTAGTAACAAAATTTGATATGTATCCGTGATCGATTTCCTTGTCGTTCATGCTAGCTAGTCTCACTCTTTTTATCATCTTGTATATATGCATTGTCATATCATATCTAATATAAGATACAATATATGATCATGATTCTATGAAGGACAAATGGACAATATTATAACACTAATGAAAAGACTGATTTTGGTTATGTACCATATATTGCTGCAGTATCTCATTTAGGGTCCGTTTGGTTCGAGTATTTAAATAGAGTATTTAAATGAAGATTTAAATTTTTATGAGAGAAAATACTGTAGCAAAATGATTCAAACCGTGATTCGAGTATCGAAACAAACAGACCCTTAATTAACAGGTTGGTTTTGAACTTAATGATTTTGGACATATGGATAGTAGTTAACTAGGCTCTGGATATTAAAAAAAAAAATTCATCAAGTGCTTGATTTATTTATCTTTTTCATGGAACACTTGTGGTGGAGCCATAACAACTTGAGTATGCCCCACTCAAATTTTAAAAAATTAAATTTACCCCTAAGATTTTTATAAATTATCAATTGAGCTCCACTCAAATTTTAGAAAATTAAGCCTAATCCTACAAGTCTCATAAAAGTTCAATTGTGCCCCTACCTACCCAAATTTTATAAAAATCGTTTTGGCCTTAAAATTCTCTCAAAATATCAATTGTGTCTTTATTGTATAAGAAAAATTATAATTGTACTCTAATTAAATAACAAAAATACATATTGTATACATAATTGTCTTTAATTTATGTATACGTGTGTATACGTATATATAATGTTTGGGAGAAGAATTTAAATCAATAGTTTAAACTATTTTTTGTTTAAAATACTATAATTGTTGATAATTTTTATATTATAGCTATTTTTACTCTACGTTATAATAATTAAGAGCTTTATATTATAAATAATTTAAACAAAAGAGTCCAAATTAATATACCAAACGAAAAAGACGGTGTCCTTATTGAGAAATTTTAGGGTACGTGGAAGATAAATATCACAACTTTCTAGTCTTAAAAAATATGGCATCTAGAACGCGAACAAGAGGACAGCACAAAAGAATATTCAGGTCAGTTCGGTTGTTGCCTAGTGGTTCAAGGATGAGTTGGCGTATAAAAAAGTAAAACGACAACAATTGTTGCGTACGTAGAAAGCAACGGCGATAAAGAATTTGGAATCACCTTTTGGATATCCATGCCAAACTATCCTCATCAAAATGACTTGTATACAATTTTTTTTCTATATTTTAATTCATTCCTTTTAATATGAAAATCTCACTCTTTTTAATTAACATAACCAATAATTGATTAAGGGCCGATTAATTTTTTCTCTTTATGCATGTCATATTTTGCATCTTATAGCTTATTTGGCATTAGTTAGTTCTGGTTAATTTTTCAGTTAAAAACAGTGTAAAACGCTTATATGTTATAGTAAAAGCAAAAATATTACTACAATATAAAGCTCTCATATATTACAATGTTTACAATTCTAACTAATGGTTCTAACCACCGTACTAAACACCCTATTAATCTTTTTTTTTTGGGTTGTTTGCCATAATCAGTAGCTATAATACTATAATTATGAATTTCCAGTACGCATAATATAAAAAATGTCACGCGTGCAAGCTAAGGCTACAAAGTATTGGGAATCTTCCCCCACAAAGATATCTCAACATATTCCCTCCATACCAATTTTAAATAATTTGTCAAATTAATAATTGTTAAATTAAAATGTGTATCATAATTAATGAACTAAATACACTTGTGATTTTATTATCAAGGTGAACGCTAAGAGTGTTTTTTTTCCCATATTATATTCATTAATCAAAAACTATAGTGAAAGTGGATATGGAAAACACGGGTGGAAAATTACATTAGAAGTATATTTATATATCCCTAAAAAAAGAGAGTAAAACTTCGGAAGAACGATGCGTCTCACTTAGATTAGGTTTTTTGCCATATAAAAAAAGATATGTTTTTTTCTTTTTTATTATTTTTATTTTTTGAATATTGTTTTAGATTAATTTTATTCTACAACTACAACTATTCAAGCCATAATGTAGATAAGATCTTCATTTCACACCTCTACCCTTTCAATCTGAAAACTTTGTTTTTGTTACAAAAGCGTATACATATTTTTTTTTTAAAAAAAAAACTAGGTATGAAATTATAAAAAAAATCATTTTAAAGAAATTAAAAACAAATTTTTTTCTTGGAGATAAGGTTTTGTATTGCCAGAGAAAAATAATCATTTCATGGTCTAGAAAAGAAGTTTGATGGATGGTGTTTGAATGAATTAATTTTTTAATAATAACAAAGTAACATAATAAGATTTTTCAAATCTCAAAGTACCAATTTGATAAAACATTAAGCTACAAAGTATCAACATAATATTTGAAAAATAAATAAAAAACTGTGTGAACAACATTAAAAAATGTATTTGGGATTGTAGTTGGAACATGAAGTTAGAACTTAAATACTGTAGTATGTTAGAGCTTTACATTTTAGTATACTTTTGCTTTATATTGTAGTATCTAAGAGCTTTATATTGTAGTAGTTGAAACTAATAAGTTTCAACTTTATTATCAAATATTGCCAAAGACAAGTTTTTGTAGTAAATTACCTCACAAAACGAATATAAATCCTATGAAAAATACCAATATAATAGAATGTTTGAGAAATAAGTTACAACTAAGAGTTAAAACTGAAACTACTATAATATATAAGAACTTTATATTATAATATATTTTTATTTTATATTATAATATATAATAATTTTATACCATTTTAGTTGACACCGATGATTTAAGCTTTGTCAAACATCACATACATTAAACGAAGACGACACTTTTTTCGCCTCTTAGAGAAGAGAATCACCGTAAGGGCCAGCAGTGCAAGTTTAATAAAGTTAAGGTGTACCAGCGCGCAGAGGATCTCGGGGACGAGAATCAATTTGCCAAAGAGGACAGTCAAAGCAACGGGGTTGGATGACACAGACAACTAGTGGTCATGATTGTATTGTATCAGGTTCCGTGCCTAAGTACCAAGTAGCAAAAGCCCAATATTGACCTATTGCTACTGCACAAATGCGAACCGTATGCTCGGACCACACGTCAGAACTCAGACTCACACACTCAGAAATAAACAAATGTATAGTAATACAGGATCTTATTTTACTTTATTTTTTTTGCTAATGCAGGATCTTATTTAAAGATGCATGTTACTTAACCGATGAACGTCGTCTGACTCACGTCAAAATAAAAAATATATATACAAAACATATATAACCCGTTTTAGTTCATAGATCTAAAAAGAAAATTTAAACAAAAATTAAATTTGTGTAAGAAAAATTAATATAAAAAAAGAGGTCGAACTATGATTTATAGGGTGTTTGGAAGGGTGGTGAGAACCAGTGGTGGAAACCGCTTTTACTGTAACATGTGAGAGTTTTATAATGTAGCATATTTTTTTATTATTACTGTAGCATGTGAGAGCTTTACATTGTTCATAACTGAGATTGTGGTGGGAACTGAGTGGTTTCCACCGCTACCAAACACCCCTTTAGACTTACGAAACAAATAGATCTATACCTTTTTTCTATACATATCATATAACGGAAAAGCCAAACATAACTCTATTAGTAATGTAGGTTTTTTCTAATCCCTACTGTAGAATCTTTGTGCTTGTATTTTTTTCAAGGTATGTTACATGGATGTATTTTTCTCCTTCAGCTTTATGTGAAAATGTATTATGTTTTTAAATATTATTTTTTAATAAAACTATACGGGTGTTTGATAAGTATTGTTAGAACAAACCTTCTTGTTATCAGACAGTGTAAAGCTTTCACATGCTACTACAAAAGTAAAAAGTTCATACAGTGTAAAGCTCTCAAAATGCTACAGTAATTTGAACCAAAAAATTGATTTTAATTATGCTTGTCAAACACCCTATACTACATTATACAGAAAAAGAATACAAAATTGGTAAAATTCGACAATATTATATCAATAGGAACTCCTACATTATATAAAATACAATATTATATCAATAGGAACTTTTTATGTCATACCCAATCAGAATTCTCCGTCTCTTTTCTTTAAGAAAAAAAAAAAAAAAGATTTACCCTTCACGTACTACGCTTTTAGTCCATTACCTTACCATGGGAGACAGAATAATATGCCTCTAGGATAAGAGTGAGGTTATATTTCTTAGGAAAAAGAAGGGGAAATAAAAGAGGAGGGCTAGAATACGTTTTATTATTTTTGGATATATACCTAAATTGAAATGTGCCTTTTCAGCCATTTGAACAAGGCTTTAAAAATACAAAAAATCATCCCTTCGTCTTTTTTCAATTTTTATCGGCTGACAACTAACAACTTATATATTGTGTTCGACGTTACTTTTGTGATGTATTGTACTTTTATTGGTAAAAGCCTAAAATAATTAAATTTCCATATGATATGTGCATATATATATATATATATATGTATTAATTTAGAGCATGTGTTATTTGTAATTCGATGGGATCTACACGCTTCTTATTTAAAAGTTGTTGAATGAGATTTAAAATCAATATCTTGGAAGTTTTTGTTGCTTTTGTCAAGCGACCACCCTGTTCTTTAAAAAAAATAATAATAATAATCTCAACAACTTTTTCAAAGTTTTTCGTATTCCTATATCAGATTGTATTATAGTTCTAGGAATAATTATTCCTACTTTTAATGTAGGTGATTTATGTTATAACTTACATTTTTTTCCAACATTAGACCCCTACATCATCTTCAATGCAAATGTTAATAATATTACCACTAAAAAAATATAAATATAACATGTTTGATGTACTATTTTATTTTATGCTTTAATATATAAGGTTATTTCTAATGCTATATTGACTTTTTGTCAAAATTAGTAAGCATTAAAATTTGTAAATAGAAAAACTTTAATATTAAATACTTTGAATGTGATATCAATGTTGTAATGATTAAAAGAAAAATTTAACATGTTAATCAATAAGAATCAAATACCAAATTTATAATGTGGTAAACTTGGTGATAAACTTAATAGAGATATTTACCTTTTTGTACCTTATATTTAAGGTTTATTCAAATACTATATCTTTAGTTTTTTATCTCATCAAACGTATATTTTTATATTAGATTTAACACTCAAATTTATATATTTTCCTGATCAATCTTCAATTTAACCTAAAAAATTGGCCAAAATAATTTTAAATTAAAAAATAAGAGAACTCTAAAAACTTAAAAGCTTTATACTAAGTGTTTTTTAATTTACTTTAAAGATGTATAGAATATGCTAAAAAAACAGGTGTTTTGTATCTTTGTGTTTTTGTTTTCTTCTTATTTTTTGAAAGTTTTAATTTTTTACTCCTTTATTTAAAAATAATTTGATCGTTTTAAATGTTAAAATTAACTATTGACTAAGATATATAATCTAAAAGTAAGACATATATTTATATATTAAATCTAATATGAAGGAGTATATTTGATGAGATAGCTCTTGGTTCACATGAGAAATCAAATTGTATGCGAAATTTGAAACTACAATGTCCACGTATCTGCTAATGACAAAGGAAATAACTTATGAGGAAAAACATCATCGAAAAAAAATAATAAGTTTTGGTTCAAATCTACAAAATAAAGAAAAAAAATTAGAATTGTTTTTTCGGAATCTGTAATATTCTCTCTATAAATAATTAATGTCAATTGTTAGATTAACTCTGCTAGCCAATGAACAATAACGCTTAAAACTACCAACAAATTTCAGAAGGAATATGATGGCTCTATTTACTCTACAATTTTGTTGGATTTTTATTTTCTCTCTCACCCCCAACATAAACTTTCCATGCAATCCTAAAAATGATAAGTATCTGAAATAGGGCCGGTAATTCGGACACGATATGATAACATGATACGAAAACAACACGAGATAAATAGGTTTGGACCACACGTTTATTAATTGGGCAATAAATTGATTGGCATGGATAACACGAAAATAAACAGGCTGGATTCGTGCTAACACACCTAAACACGTTTAATTAAACGGGCCGTAAACGTGTTGACACGGTACAATATGACCTGCTCATTTATAACGCATTTAAACTTAAAAATAAAAATATTTGTAGTTGGTTAGTAGTAATCATATATTGTGTTTTGTTAATTTTCTTTATTAGTTTCTTTTTATTTTTTTTAATTTTTAGTTAACTACATCATAAACGTGTTATATGCTTGTTGTTATCGTTTCAACCCGTCACGGCACGTTTAATAATCGTGTCGTGCCGTGTTACACATGCTATAAGCATATCGTGTTTGTGTTTGCATTTTTGGTACGTTTATTACTCGTGTCGTGTTTGTGTTCGAGTTAACGCATCGTACTGTAAACTTGCCGATACAAACACGACACAAACACGTTTATTATTACCTCTAATTTGAAGCTACCTTCCGGAGTTATATGTCAAGTCATAAGAGGGATAAAAAGGAAATAGAAAATAAAAAATATAACTTTAATCTAGAAACAGACCTTTTTTTAAGAACAGAAAACGGAAACTTAAAAGTAATCATCAAAGGTTACATATTAATTACTTCATATTAATTACTACTTATGTACCATGATATGCGTAGGAGGTTTTTCAAATTGACGTGATATGCACCATTGAAAAGGTCATTTCCATCGAATGAAGGGTCATGAAAACATAAATAAATAAATGAGAACTCGAAATCCTTGTAAATTATCTTAAAAAAAGAAAACATATAGTATGATTCACGTATTCCTTGATAACATGTAAGCATGAGATCCAACCGTTTTATTTTGGAACTATAAAAAATATAAAACTATATATCATCATTTGTCATGTTATCAGTAGGAAAGAAAAGTAAAAAGTGGCAATTAATTAGGCTGCCGTGGTCAATTTATAAAAGCATACTCTCTCTCTCTCTCTCTCTCTCTCTCCCTCTCCCTCTCTCTCTCTCTCCCTCTCCCTCTCTCTCTTCTTTTTTTCTTTTTTTTTAATGTTTCCATTAGACATAAATTGTTTCTGGGTATAAGGAACGCAGATGGAGCACATTAGATGACAAGACTTCTATCAACATGCTCATTTGCAATAAGTTTTAATGATTTAATCTTTAGAAAAGTCTTGGCATTACGTGCTGCTAAATTTATATTAGCTACTAATTTAACGGGATGTAAATTTACTTGAAGGAAAAAAAAAAAAAAAGAAGAAGCAAAGCTGCACGTCAATAGTAGGAAGAAAAGTGCATATAAGCCAAAACAAATATTCTATATCTTCCCCAAGACTACCTAAAATTATAGCACAATATTCCACAGAACATATATATCATGAACTTGTTTCTTTTCATCATTGTGAACTAACAAACTAGGGAAATTTATCACCATATGGAGCAATTTTTGTTATTATTCATTAACTATATTCTTTTGCGCTCCAAATCACTAGAATTACAGTTAACGTATGTTAACTTAGAGCCAGTTTAGTATTGCTATGTTATGTTGTTGTTTTTGTTATGTTGTGCTGTGGACTAAAAGCATATAAGTATATTAATAGTGGACATACTTAGTAAATTATATATAAAATTGTTATATATATATATATGTGTGTGTGTGTGTGTAATGGTGATAATGGACATACTATATTAAAGCATATTAATGGTTTCGGTTTTTAGTTTTAGTTTTTTTTTGAAAGGGTTCTTAATTTTAATTTAAATGTCAATATGCGTAATATTTATATATTAAAATATTAAAAAAATAATTATTTTAATTTATTATTTAATTAAAAAAACACTCTAAAAAGAGAGCACAACAACTTTAAAAAATTACATTAGAATAAATTCTAAATTTTTGGTAATAATATTATTATAATTTGTTATGAAAAATAGATAAATTGAAAATTATGTACCACTATTAAAGTTAGTTTAGTAATTTTAAATTATAACAGCAAAAGTTGCTAAAAAAAAAACTACTCTTGACTTGTTTCCTACATTTTTTTGGTGGGTAATAATTTTTAGAAGCAACTTAACAAATACAGTGTTTATCAAACACTTTAAATTACTATAAGCAGTTACAAATGGATACAAAATTTAAAAACAACCCCTAAAAACTATGCCAAACATATTCCTAGAGCCCGTTTGGTTCGAGTATTTGAATAGAGCATTTGAATGAATATTTAAATTTTTATGAGAGAAAATATTATAACAAAATGATTCAAACTACGAAACAAACGCACGTTTAATCTATACAGAAACTGCCAATCAATCCCAAAAGTGATAAAGAAAAGAGAGAGAGAAAGAGAGATGGAGGGAGGAAAAGTTTGAAAAATGAGGCCTTATATGATTATTTTTGAATCGTTTAAGGTGACATGACGCACATATACTAATTATACAAGAAAGAGGACAAAATTTCCCATTCTTTTTTTCTGGGTGGTGCTATTTTTGAGATCATTATCGAAGGGTAGCTTTCTAGCTAGGTATTTAGAAGAGTTAATTTCGTAAATGCCAATAGATTATGGACCTCATGTTAATTTTCTAGGAGTTTTTATGCCCTTCGCCACCATTTTAAGAAGATGATTGAATTATCCTACAGTTAAAAACTATTTATACCTAATATATCTAGTTAATGTTTTTCTTACAATGACTAAAATGCTTTAAAATAGTTGGCATTTTCTTTTTCCCTTTTCCCTTTCTTGCACGTTGTCTTTCTTCCAAACTGCTAATAATAAAATTGCATATTTGAAATTCTAATTTTAGTGTGATGACGTGGTGGCAGCATTTTTTACAAATATTTTTTCTCTGGCATAAATCAATTTAAGCCTTTAATTTATGGCATATTTGTAAAGACCCCAATTTTCTACTTGATTTATTAAAAGGGTTACCTCTTCAACTATATAAAGTCGTTGAAACACCTATTTTATCCAAATCCGTCCAATACTATTAATGTATAGTTGTCGTGACTTTAATTATAACCACATAAATGTCACCCAAATTATAAACTCCATGTTAACTTGCCCTTTGATTTCTTAAAAAGAGTTGGTGGACCTGCTCAATTATATAAAAGTGTTTAAAACACTCATTCCGTCAAGTCTGTTTGGGCGGTCACAATGGAGAGAAAAAGGGTGCGGTTAAAAAGGGGAATTTGAACTTAAAAACAACTTTAATTCACTTCGAACTTGTCATGTTAGTCATATTCTATTAGTTTTATAGAAAAGATTTGATATGTTTTGAACACTTTTTACGTTGACAAAGGGGGTGCAAAGACTATTGACTACTTTTAAAAAAAGAAATCGGAGATAAGTTGATATAACAGTGTAGACAATAATTTAGAGGCATTTATAAAATTATAGTTAGTGTCATGTCAATATTATTCTAGTTTTATAAACAAATTTAAATGGATCTATTTCTGAAGGCTTTATATAGTTAATTGAATGCAATAATCCTTCTTTAAAAAAATAGAAAATTAAGTTGACGCAAAATCTTAAATTAAGGGATATTTATGAAATAATCCTTCATAGAGGTCTTAACGGATTGGATTACATAGATTAAAGGTCAATCCGTAATCCAATATGAAATTAATCCGTGAACATCCTAATCTAATCCAAAAACCATAGATTTTACGAATTGGATTTTGCAGATTTGTAGATTGAATCTTTAAATTTATTAAAAACTGGAAATTAATATTTAGTATAGTATAAGATAACATAATTTAATAAAAGCTACAACATATTACAATCCAATAAAATGTTAGTATTTGATAATAAAATAAATTAAATCATTACAAAGCATTACAACCAACAAATTTAAATAAAGTTTAGACATATGTAAATATTATGAGTGAATGTTGCTAGTCTTTGTAATTAGACTAAGTTTTTTTTTCCTCCTTTAAGCACATAAACTTTGGACACAAAACTATGTAGTATAGATTTATATATTTATTAAATTTTTGTATATATATGTATAATCTATATAGTACTTGTATAGTTTGAATTCACTGATTACACAAATTGAGTAGTAATCAAATCTGTATATATCAAATTGAAAAAATCTCATTCCAAAACTAATCCGTATTTTTCATAATCCAATCCAATCCATCGATTGAATAGATTGAACGGATTAATAGATTCCACGAACATCCGAACCACCCACTCAAATGCATTGCACCTAAGAAAGTTATCCCTAGCCTTATATTCTTTTCCAAAAGGAAAAGATCTAGAACAATTTTGTTCTAATTATTTCTTGCTTTTACCTTTTGTTATATGCATAATGTAGTAGACAATGCCATCCAAACACACATAATTATTCCAAGAAACACTACTAAACTTCTTGAGCGTCCTATATTTCAAACCGACGAATCATACACCATGTAGGCAAAACGTATGAAATTAAACAAGCATCACTTTATTGTTAACTTCAAATAATAAAGGTCAAAAGTTTCATACCCTTTGATGATTTCCTTTCAATTCCAAAAGGGGTCCTTCCTTTTTTTTCTTTTTTCTTTTTTTTTTTTGAAGGAAAATGGGTTCCTTTTGATTTCACCCATGTTGGTTGCTACTTTTTCTTTTTACTTTCTTTCTTTCTTTGTTTTTTTTAATGACTTCATACACATTAGTTAGGAGCCCACTTGCTTGAGACTATTTATTTATAATGATGTAATAATTGGCAGCACAGAAAAAGGTTATAGCAAAATTAGTAGTATATATGTCACACTATCATTAAAGTTTCTATTTTGTCACGGTATCATTAAAGGTTCTATTTTTTCACTTTGACCATTTGAACAATAAAAAGTTATTTAGACGTGCTTCTATTCGGTAAATGATATTGGTCATGATTTGATTCATTTCACGCTTGCTTTGGTAACTTTAGTACTTAAACAACTAAATTGTTAGTGATATGAATTCTTTTGACCCATTTTTTCAATTATCAAGCCAATCATGTCCAAAAGGAGATCTTCTTGCATTTTAAAAGATTTGGAAAGAGAGAGTATATAAGTAACTAGAGGAAGACTCTTTAGCTAATTTAAAAAATTAGTTGTGGTGGGGCATGAAAATAGCTAATACCATGCAGGAAATTTTTTAATCATATATTCATCAAGTTTTACTAAATTATTTTATTTTTTCTTAAACCTAATAAGAATATGACGTGTCTCTCAAAAAAATAAGAGTATGACATGATTAGAAAGTTCGTAATTGTTTTCTACTTATAATGATATTTTACATATACGTTGCTGTTGAATTCGCTTGAAGAAAAAGGCAAGGAAAAGAAAGGAAAAAATGCAAGAAAGTGTAATATTCAATTTTAATTAATCATAATTAATATGAAATTTTTTTAATTAAGTGTGCTTAATTAAAATTTATCTCTAATTAATCACTTTTATAATATTTCTTTATTCATCTTGACTATTTGCATTTTTATCTATCTTGTTTGCCTCATTTGATTTTAAGCAATTATTGAATTGTTTTAAAATGAATTTTGATATATCATCTTAATTTCAAAATTAGTTTTAATTAAACTAAAACATTTTCCTTTAATTCATTTATAAAAAAGAACAAAAAAAAAGAAAAAAGAAAAGAACAAATGCCAAAATTCCCAACAAATCCCCAACATGCTCAAACCAAACCCACGTGAAATGAAGGCTTTGAAACTTACACACTCAGCCTCCCACACTCCCATGGCAAATAGCCCACTGTTTTAAACTAAAAACTACTTACAGTTCTCCGATTTAAAGAAGCTAAAGCTGCTAAGACTCATCACGCCCTTTCTCTCCCTCTCTTCACATCACTCTCTCTCTTACACACTCTCACATTACTTCATCAACTTAGAACACAAGGCCTCTATTTTTAGCCAAAACAAAAGCAAAGTCCCAAGTCCAGACTTTGTTTTTCTAACAAAAACATTATAGCTCAATCATATTTAAATATTCAAAATTTATTCTTGATTTATAGCTCTAAAATTTGTATTTTTGACTCTGGTTTTGACGTTTTGTTTATCAGACATGTTCTTGAAGTTTTTATGTCAAACTATAATTTGCATGTGAAAATATGGAAACTGATCATGGTCTAAATGTATATGAAAATGATAGAAAAACATTTTCTAGAGTTTATTTATAACTTATGAAAGCTTATATGATCACCTTACACTCATAGATTTGGATTAAACATGTTTTTGAGTTGTTTTTCTCATTTTCAGAATATTGTGAAAAATATTGTAAGAATAGTGAATCTGAGATGCATGTCAAAAAAACTAAGTTTAAATGGTTTATATGATGATTAAGAAATATTAGAACATGTTTTAGACGCATTAGAATTGACTTGGGAAACGTTGAACTTGATTTGAGTTCGAGAGCTCGAAACAGAGTACTCCTGCTTGTGACAGTGTGGCTAACCATGATCAGTGTAATGTGATCAACCATGCCAACTGCAAGACATGTGGTCGATCGCGGGTGGCATACCCTGGTCAATTGCACTGTACCAGTGGATCCAATTTCGGGCCACCCGAACCCCTTTTGTTCCAAATTAAATTTTAAGTCGTTTTCACTTGATTTACTTATTAAAAACCATTGTTAATCGATCCTAAGGTGTGTTGGTTTGTCATTTAAATAAAAGAAGAATTATAATTAGGAAAGGCATACAAATGAACCATGAAATTGCATACTAATATAATATGTCTAAGTTTTGACATTAATGAATTTAGTCTATACCTAAAGTTGCTTGCTGTCCCTTGGAGCTAAAGTTTAGCAAGTCAGGATTGCAAAGTCGACATGTTTAGCATTAGAGATTGAGATAGGACTTTAAACTCCCTTCCTTGATAGCCATGATTTTAAATAGTATTTTGGCCACATCTCATATTCTTAAAATATTTTTAAGAATTGAATAGTGCATAAATATTTCCAAATGTTTTGAATATGTGCATATAGAGTTAATGATAATAAATGTATAATGAAATCTTGGTATTATTAAGTGAAATAAAATGATTGATTGGTTTTCAAACACCAAACGGTCTAAAATCTCCGTTTCATTGAGTTTTAAGTGCATGATGCCACACAGAGACTAGGTCGTGCAGAGAGCAACATTAGGGGTAGGTCATAAAACCCGATCTAGACCACCATGGAGGGCATTATATTGGGCTTTGCACACATTAAATGTAAATGTATGATGTGAGATAAATCACATGACATGAACGGTAAGCATAAAACTTATTTTATTATCCTTTTGCATATTATTGGAACTGTTTATTTTACTTTATAAATGATGGTTGAGAATTCAAGTTCTATTAAGCCTTTCGCTCATTATTTATACTATTTTACTTTTTCTCCTCTAGGTGGTTCGTAGTACGCAACTGAGTAGAGTGTTGTTGTTTTGCTCACATAGTCCATGAGTCGTTTAGTTATATGTTTTTGTCAAGTCATGTAATAATGAGACTTTAATCATACTCTTTGATTATGTTTTGTTGGATTGTGGTTTGATTGTATTTTTTTATGTTTGTACAATATGTGCACCGTTGTGGAGTCCAATGAGACCCAAACAGCATTTAACGGATTCTACGTTTTAAATTAGTTTTGGGGTTAATTTAGTAATTTCTTTTTTGCTATGTTTTAATATTAGTGTTATTATAATTGAGTTTAAAATGGTCATATTCTTAAATTTACTAAAAATGTTTTTAAAAATATAAGGAAAATTTCATGTGTTTATAATTAACTTTAATTATTTATTTTAATTAAAGCGCTGCGTCACCACCTTGGTTTGGGTGCATGATAGAAAGAGAGATTCTATGCACACATGAACTTTGGTGGTGGTGGTAGTAGCAGCAGCAGTAGTAGTAATAACAATAATAGTATTAATAATAATAATACACAATGACTTTATGATTTTCATCAAGTTGTAAAAAATCATAGCTTTAAAATAAAAATGAATATAATTCTGACGTAATGTGATGTTTTAAAAATGTATCTTACTGCTCTCTTTTTTTTCTCCTCAATGCTAGCATAGAATTTTACTTATTTTTCTCTCATTATGACATGACACGAACGGTAAGCATAAAACTTATTTTATTATCCTTTTAAATATTATTGGAATTGTTTATTTTACTTTATAAATGATGATTTAGAATTCAAGTCCTATTGAGCCTTTCGCTCATAATTTATATTTTTTTACTTTTTCTCCTCCAGGTGGTTCGTAGTATTGTTGTTTTGCTCACGAAGTCTATGAGTCGTTTAGTTATATGTTTTTATCAAGTCACGTAATAATGAGACTTTAATCATGTTCTTTGATTATGTTTTGTTGGATTGTGGTTTGATTGTATTTTTTTTATGTCTATACAATATGTGCACCGTTGTGAAGTCCAATAAGACCCAGACAGCATTTAACGGATTCTACTTTTTAAATTAGTTTTGAGGTTAATTTAGTAATTTTATTTTTGCTATGTTTTAATATTAGTGTTATCCTAATTGAGTTTAAAATGATCTTACTAAAAATGTTTTTAAAAATATAAGGAAAATTTCATGTGTTTATAATTAACTTTAATTATTTGTTTTAATTAAAACGCTACGTCACCACCTTGGTTTGGGTGCATGATAAAAAGAGAGATTCTATGCACACATGAACTTTGGTGGTGGTGGTGGTAGTGCTGGTAGTAGTAGTAGTAATAATAAAAATAATAATAATACACAGTTACTTTATGATTTTCATCAAGTTGTAAACAATCATACTTTTAAATAAAAATGAATATAATTCTGACGTAATATGATGTTTTCAAAATGTATCTTACTGCCCTTTTTTTTCCTCCTCAATGCTACCATAGAATTTTACTTATTTTTCTTTCATTATCTTTTCAGTCCAAATGGATTATAACATGAAAACATATCATGTCTTTAATAAACTTTTAAGTAAACAATTTCATTCTCTTTATAGTATTTATTTTTATTACTAACGTGAAAACTTATTAAAAGTATGTAAGTAAATTTAGCACTTCTATTGAAAAGAATGACACTCATTCCCTTTAACAAGAAGTTAATACTAAAGGATATAAGTATTGAAATTTCATTGTCTCATTCTTTACCTTTGTGGGGTCTACTAACTCTCAATATTTTTAAACAAACGCATTATTAGTGGCAAGTGTGATTCAAAGTTTGAATAGAATTTGTATTTTTATTAAAAAATTACTGTTACAAAAAGATCAAATTGTGAAACAAACTGATTATAGAGAAGAAATGGAATCCTTCGTCCTTCTTCATTCAATTACATACGAAGTAAACATGTCCTTATGTGGTGTTTGATAATATGAGATAGAACCAAAATTTTTTATTATCACAATGTAAAACTCTTATATATTACAATATCAAAAAAAAAATATACTACAATATAAAACTCTCTTAAATACAATAATATTTTTAATCAAATTAATTCTAATTAATACTCTCGTACACCTATTAATTTATAACCACAACGTGGGGAAGGAAGTCGACAGAACAAAGGTTAATAATCAAAAGGGAGATCAGATTGTGGAGCATTTATGCGAAAAGCCGATATCCATTGACCGCTTTTAAGAGTAGTGCACGGGTTCTATCGCATATGATACCCAAATATATATATATATATATACACACACATATACATATTAGGGTATTTAGTAAGGTGGTTACAATCGTCGGGTAAAATTGTTTTTACTGTAGCATGTGAGAGCTTTATACTATAACAATTTTGGTATGATTACTATAATATATGAGAACTTTACATTATTTATAACTAAAAATAAGATGTAAAACCATACGTATTAAACAGAGTGTATATATATATTAAAAGAAAGTAGCTAGATGTTTGGAGGATAAAATTTAATTGTAATACATAATGATTTCATTAATAACATATTAAATGTTATGACCAAAAAAAAAAAGGAAGAATAATGAAAAGAATGGGCGGCAAATCACCAGCTACTTGCAGTTTTTCCCCCCTATTTTGAGGCACTAATTGCAAAGTTGCTTTAAGATTTACACTAGCCCCTGTGGCAAGAGATGTGGATCAAAGTTGCTCCAAATAGTGTTCTTTTGCTCTTGGATTGTTATCATTTCAAGATCTCACAAACAATAATTATCATCTAGAGTGACAATGATACTAAAACATCGCATCCGTTTACTAAAACATGATTTGTTTGACTAGAAAAATAGATAAATCAATACAGATATGACAAATGTTGTTAGATCTAGATATAAAGTCCTCTTTACCGCGGTAAATCCACACCCAATGCCCAAGGCCACGCATGCAATTCAAAACTCTCGATCCAAAGGATCTTTGACCAATTTCTCTTATTTCCCCTAAATGTCCTTTTTGCATATTTTTTTTCCTTCTCCCAAGAGACGGCGAAACCTTATCTTGTCTTCGTTTTATTTTTGTGAGTGGGACAATTATTCCTTTAATCCGTCTTGGCACATGCATGCTTCTTTTTATGCCAAGATCTTGTGAGCTACACCAACGCTGTCTGCCCCCAAAGTCAATTGATCATGTCTATATTGTAACACATGAAATTCTTACCGCGTATGCGAAGAAAAAGAACAAAGCTTTTGAAGCTCATATTGTCTATTCAAATTTCAACGTTTAAATAGAACTACTCTTCCATACAAGACTATTTTTGGTGCTAAATTTAACATCAAAGATAGCATTCAAATTAATTGCTATTGATTGGAGTGAAGTTTTATATTATCTTAGAATTAAAAAAAAATAGTTTTACAAGTTTTAAATTAGAGCATTTGAAATAAAATAAATAAATAAATTATTTTTATATTAATGATTTTGACGATAATTAAATTAGAGCATTTGAAACAACATTATTGAAGCATGGAACTAAATATGTCGTTTTTACATTTTCTTTTACATAAAATAGTAATGATATTTGGGTTTGGAGATTATGTGGAAGAAAAAAAAGTTGTGGAAAATCATTAGCTATTACCAAATGTCCAGTTTGTTATTCCCTTTTCTTCAATCCCGAAATGGACTTGCCAAGATATGAATCTAATCGGGATGATTCAAAAATAAGCTTTTCCTTTTCTTCCTTTTACCATCTGTCCATATATCAAGAATGCTAAAAGCTAATCAAAATTCCTATTTCTTTTCCAGCTCAGGTCATTGGAAAAATTCTTCACCGATCACGACAAAAGCATGAAGCAAAAGCCACCATGTGCGTGAAACCAACGGGAACAATCCAAACATTGGAAGGAACAGATAAAAAAAGCAATTAATTATGAGTACTTTATCTAGTCCTGTGCTTTTACAACTCAAATCCAAGACAATCCCAAAACAGACAAAAGCTGCAACTTGTGCTTTTACAACTCAAATCCAAGACAATCCCAAACCATGAAAACCAAGTACTGAAACCTAGCAAAAATGATCTTGAAACATTTCCCTTTTGCAGCTTTTCTTGAACACGACTTAACTCATCTACAAAACGTTTTTCCCACATTGCCATATAATAGAGACAATTTGTGCTACAAATATGGACCCGCCCTTGAGGCAGAAGGGCTCACGGCCATAACAATGTTTGTCCCTTTGGCATTTTGTTGAATACTACAAGGGCCTTGCATGTGGGAAAGGCAAGGTAAGGTTATTTATTTTTTTTTTTTGGGTGAATTTTCCACTAAATTACAAACACATAAATAAAATTCAAAGAGGAGAACATGTACCCTACAGGCATGGGACATTCTGTTGTCAAGGTGTTGGACTGTCCTACTGTGTGACACCCCAACGACAGTTGGCTCCTTGGAGGAAAGAATCTTTTTTTTTTCCTCCTGCACGTTTCAACAAACCGACAGTGATAAAGGCCAATTATAAGTCCCATTGGCATTACAAGGATACAGTCTTTTTTTCAGACGATGTTTGGCCATCTGGTTTGCAACTGGGGTCAAATATATTACATGGCTAAACTAACCGAATCTAGCATATCTTTAAGCAGGCCTTTCAACTAGAATTGATAATGCTTAATGTGATATTCATGCCACCGTATCAACTGACATGTACAAAACGTCTCTAGGTACACCTAGCTAGAGAGAGAGAGAGAGAAAGAGAGAGAGAATCAAACAGTACACAAGCTGGCGAGGAATACCAGATTTGAGAGAATAATTGATTGTTGGAAGTAATGATTATCTTATTTAGCATTGCGCAACAAAATGTTTGTTAATAAACGAAGCCTTCACTCTTTACAAGAGAAAACAAAACAAAGAAATATAGCAAACAAAAAAGGAGAACCATCTACTACTGGTCACGGGTTCCAATCCTTATTTTTCTGACATTTTTAAGCCACAAAATGTTTTCGAAGTCCGACCAAGATCTGTTTTGGAGAGAAGAAATTAGATAAATACAAGCCAAAACAGAAGAACCTGAATAAAAAAGATTCGACTCTAGGGACAAATATACAAAAAAAAAAAAAAAAAGGACAACATGCTCAGCAGATCGCATGATGCAGCAAGATTGTAGCCGACTGTGGACGGTGTACAGGAATCTTTGCTCAGTCAAGCTTCCTTCTAACCAGGCCTTTGAAGAAGTCAAAACTATATGCACAAGGGAAACAGTGTCATGATTACTTGTGTTGAAATCACAGCAATAATTAGTGCTTTAGCATACTACTTCTAGAACCATATCAGCAGGAAAACCTCAGAAAAATTGCGATATTTTTTGGACATTTCTGTGAAAGCTACAAGCTTTCAATATTGTGATAGACCAAGAAACGATTTGTGAATACCAAGTAACAAATGGAGAGAAAGTCCTTTGGAATGGCGGTAGAGTCGATCAATAAAATGGCAAAATTACCACCAGAAGAAATTCTCCTGATATTATATTTTAGAACACTAAGGGATGATTCGTTTGTTGATCCACAACCACCCAAAAAGACCTTAAGACCAAAAGGAGGGAGTTCAGCGGACAGGATAGGACCAGATACATGGATGGGTGAAGTGATGGACGGATTATGTTAAAATTCGCTCAAGTATTCAATTGGACAATATTTACCTAAGAAAAACTCTTTTTAGCCCGGTTGGGCTGGACCCCCGGCCCCTCGGGCCGAATAAAACTGCTCTTTACGTACAGCATTCACCACTAAGTATAAGAGTCTAGACCATAACAACAGTAGAATGTCATAAAAAAGTAACAAGGGAACTAGTTTTAGTTGCTACAGTACGAGTAATAGGTCCGAAGATGAATCTAAATTCTGAACCTCCATTTTTTTTGGTCGTGAAAGTAACCGTAATGTACTAGGACACATTGAACTCAGCCAGAACAATGTCTCAGTCAACCTTCGATAAGGTTAAATATTTGTTTTTAGGGCTCGAATCCAGAAGTGCGGGCCGTCCTACCAAGAAGCTAGTAAAGTGCATGTACAAAATTCAAGTAATCATAAATTTATGGAGGTAGTGCTGACTATATGTGTCTTGTGTGGGTGTAGGTGTACATTGGGTTATTCAGCCAGTTTTGATGATTTTAAATAAAACCATTGGGAAGTCTCTCAATCTATGTGCATGAAAGTGTATGCCTAGAATTAATAAATTTTCTGTCTTATGCTTTTGTGTAGCGGCAACTTGACCGGTTGCTGAGGATAAGATTCCACTTCTAATACTGAAGGTTGATAGTAAACAACTATAAAAATCCAGAAGTTATAACATTTTGCAAGACCCTAGATGTCCCAGAAAGTTAAAAAAAAAAATCTTTCTCAAGGTAAAAGAAGGAACAAAACTTTGACTGTTTAGTAGTAGCGTTAAAAGTGCCACTTGTGCCAATTGCACAATACACGGCTGACATATTATATATTAAGTGGACCAAACCTACCTATTGTTTGTGCATTTATAGACGCGTCACATAAAAGTGCTGCTAATTGCCAAGCAACAGTGATTCTTTTTAGCAATGCTGAGTTTAAAAAATGTTTCGAGGGCATGCTAAGCATCGCACACAATGGCCAGTTATTACGGGTGCCAAACTATCCAGTTCCATTCTATTTGCCTGCCAATTGGGTACTGTCCAAGGCTGCCCAACTCATGCAAATAGGGCTATGTAATTTATTACGCACTGTGCGACAAGTTTTATCATCCCAACTCGAGAGAAAGAATACGGAACAATTATCATCATATTGTATTGTGCAAAAAAAAAAATCTTCTTTTTGGTGAATAGCTCATCATCTTTATATCTTTCATTCTGTATATGTCCTTTTTGATAAATATGAATGGGTTATTTACCTTTGTATACCTTGTGTTTTAGATTTATTCAAACTGTATACCTTCGGTTTTTGATCTAATAATTAATATCAATGGCTTGAAATTTTTGCATGTGGCTAAAACACGTAGCTCGAAATTTTCCCATGCCCAATGTTTGTGGTACTAGTGTGAAAAACACATAAATTTAGTTATAGAAACACGAGTGAGTTGAAAAAACATAGTTAAAACCTATGGCTTGAACTTTTCCCACACCCTACATTGTTGCTATTTGGTTAAAACCTATGGCTCGAATTTAGCCAGACATGTTGGCGAACTTAAAAAAATGGCTAACACCTACGGTTTTAAAAACACTCAAATTCAGCTATAGATACTTTAATGAATTGAAAAAAAGGGTCAAAACCTAAGGTTCAGAATTTTCACAAGCCCCACGTGTTCTACCTTGGTCAATAAGTGATTTTGACCTTTAAAATGATCTTTACATAAAAGAGGGGGAAAAAACCTAAAACTTTCAAAAAATAAGAACAAAACAAAAACAAAAACAAAATTACACAAATAACCCCTTTTTGAGGGTATCCTAGACATTTTTTAGATCAAAACCCTCAGTTTAAAGTTTTTGTTCAGTTTCCTTACATTTCTATTTGGGGGATTTTGGGCAGGTTTTGGGGTCAAATCTGAAGGTATAGATTAGATGAAATAAAAAACGGTAAATATAGTTTTTGAATAAATCTAAAATAGAGGGTGTAAAAGGTAAAAATCCCTTAATAAATCCGAGTTTTCTATGTATATATATATAAAAAAACCCCATATTGTGCAAGCACAAAGTCACAGTTTTTAATTGGTTCAACCGCACAAAGCGAAACATCCCTCATTTATAACCATTTATTTGTGTAGATAGCAAACCTAAAATGTTCACCTAAAGGTCCTATCTGCCATGTTTTTTCAACTCTCAACGGAAAGAGGAAAACAATTTCGATCGACAAAGCTGGTTTTGGTTTAAGACACCACCTTCTCTATCTGCTGTATTTCACTATTTTGTAGCTTGGTTCCACTCAAAAAAATTTCAGACATTTGGATCTTAAAGGCTCTTTGTTTACCATAAGTTCACTTTTGGAATTCTTGGAGAACCTTACAGGTAATTCATAAAACACATTACAGCATACACTATATGGTCCTTTTATTTCACTCAGATTAAAGACTATTTTGTAGTCAATACCTTTGTTTGCCATAAGTTCACTTTTGGATTTCTTTGGAGAACCTCACAGGTATTCATAAAAGCACATCACAACTTCTATCTGTATAGACTTTTATTCCACTCAAATGAAAGAGTCTACTTTGTAGTCATTCTTGGAATTGAAATGAACTAGAGAATAATTAAGATCGCAGTAGAAAGCATGTTGCATTGTTAGAATGAAGACAAAGGAAACTCCAAAACTCATAAACACAGTAAGAAGTCAGATAATTACCTATTCCCATCAGGATGAAGTTCACACATCCGATAGTCATCGCCAACAGCTAATAAATATCCCGAGGAAGTCAAACCCTATAAATAAAAGATTGAAATGGTAAAAACACAATGCCCAATTAAACACAAATATCGAACAAGAAATTGCCAAGACTGAAGCAGCTAAAATGCTACTCAGTTAAGGTAGAAAGAACATTTGCCATCTCACATGTCAAAGCATAATAGCTCAAAGTCAACAACTTATCTAGCAACTCTCGCAATATGCCCTGCTCATACCTGTATTGTGACTACATTTTCTACCACTTGGTCCTCATTCTTTTCTTGCACGATAACCCTCTGCCCACTGCACGCAAAAAACAAAGTCATGACTTTAAAAGTACACAACAAGCCATCAAGAAAGACAAAGTTGAAGTTGTGTGGCTTCAACAGCATAAATAGGTTGAGTCTCCAAAGAAAGTGACAATAATAAATTAAAAAAAACCACGTTGCCAAGGACGAAGGGAGCTTGGGCCCAGTGGGAACTCAAGCACAAAACAAACACCCCCCACCACCACCGCGCCGCCCCCCCCCCCCCCCCCCCCCCCACACCACCCCTTCCTCTTGCGGCTTCAACAGCATAAATAGGTAGAGTCTCCAAAAAAGTGACAATAATAAATTAAAAAAAATCACGTTGCCAAGGACGAAGGTAGCTTGGGCCTAGCGGGGACTCAAGCACACAACAACCACCCCCCATTATATGCACTTTTCAATTTTGTAAAATTTGTACCACTGTTCCTATTTTTTCTCATTTAGCTCCTGAATTGATTTAACTGCATGCAATGAGCTCATTATTAATTTTAAAATTTACAATTTTCTCCTCACCTTGTGTAATTTCACCCACCCAATTCTTTATAATTTTAAATTTTATGCAAATAGTTTTAAAAATTTCATTTACACTCTTAGTTTTTACTTTTCGTTATACCTTATTATTTCATTTTTTTTTTCTTGTATCCATAATTTCAAAAATAAAATCTAAATAAAAAAAATATCATACACTACTACTCAAGTTTATGTATTTAAAAGAAGAAACAAAAATATTCCTATAGATCAATAAAAGAAATAAAAAATAAATACTCAGAAAAAATGTTATAGGATTTTAAGAATTTATTACATTATTAATTTATTTTAAACTTTTTAACTCAAGGTCCCCTGAACAAATTTCCTGGCTTCATCACTGCACGGTACCATACTAAAAGTTGGTAAAAGGCTAAAATTTATAGGTTTTGTTGGGGCACTAACTACTAAGATAGCACAACATTACACTAATTACTGGGCCTCAGTTTTTGATAGCACATAAGATTGTGAGGGACAAAAATAAACTTGAACTTCCTTAAAAAAAAAAAAAAGGATAAATGAGAGAGAGAGATATATGTTCATCCGCGAAAAAGTCTTAAAAGCGACCGAACAATAACCAGATTTACCTGTGTAGCCATGTTTTATAGTATAGCTCCTCAAGAGCCTGAAATCCTACACAACATAATCAAAGAGCTTAGCTAGTACCTCTTGTTTTAAATTCTACCAATGGAAGATAATCTAGTTTTCACTTACGATATGGCATCTGCATGGCATAATAAATAACAAAACCTACCAAGTGATTTATTGTAATAAGAATGTCATTAAGCATTCTATGCATGTTTAATGATATAACTGATGTGAAACTCACAGGACAGTGATTTACCTTGATCTATGAAAATATGAAAGAACTTTTCAAATTTGCTAAAGAAGGTGGCAAGAATATCTTCTCTTGCAAACTTGTAATCCACATCTGACAATTCTCTAAGAAATGCATTCAAACACGTTGTCGGTTTTTCATTATCAACATTCAGACCTATCCCTGCAACAACAAAAGCAAATTAATACTCTTTATTACACCAAGAACTTCTGATCTGGAGCTTAACTATGAAACTTTAATTAAGATAAAGTGCAAGTAATGATCCCTAAATTAATAATTTGAAGCAGAACATAGCTTCAAAGAATTATAAAGAACAGAGCACTTAGCTTTGTTGTAGCCAGCTTTAGGTCTTTAGGTAGACAACCACAAATTATTTATTCAAAGGAAGAGTGCATTTACCGACACTGACATTGAACTTCCTCGACTTATAGACCGAGGTGCAGAGAACTCCTCCAACTTTGATGTTGTTCAAGTAAAGATCATTCGGCCATTTTATTCTAACGTCAACAATGGTAGGCCCTGAAAAAGATATCATCCAAAAAAGCATATCAATTTTAAAACTCCAGAATCAAACAATAACCGGTTGCAAAATAACAACCCATATAAGACTGCACAATTGACCAGTTTTTCTCAGTAAGGTTTTATTACGTGGCCTATTCTAAATTAGATGAACCACATCAAAGTCCTCTGAACAATGCAATTTCATGAACCTATCTAAAACCACATGCCATAAATGAAACAAAGCAAGGAAATTTTTTTTGCAAGATATAAAGATTCTTTCTTAGGCAATATATTGGAGACATTCCTACCACCCTGTTTTATGAGTTTCTATCCGTACAGACTTTCAGCTAATTTGTTAGTCTTTCCACAAAATATACTAACTATAACCAACGATGGCAAGCTAACTCTTTTTTCCTCTCTTTGTTCTCCCCAAAGTAGGATTTTAAATCTCATAATCAAACATGCAATCTAGATTAAAAAAATGGAGAGAGCACAGAAACGGTGAATAGGAAAACCTACATTTTTATCGCAAATCTCCTTTATTGCTTCTGTGACTGCTAGAGAGACGACATATTGCACAAGAGGCACAACTTTTCCATCATCCATCTGCAATGTAAAGAGAACAAAAGGGCACCCTTTGGTGATTCCCAAAGATTCTTCGATCGCCCTGCAGTGCAAAATTCACATAATTCAAGCATTAACGACCATAAAAAGCAAGATACAATTTCAACTAAACCTCATTTTGCCATTTCAGACCTAAAATTTGCATAATTCAAGCATCAACATCCTGAAAGAGCAACATATACAATTTGAAATTAATTATTAAATGGCACATCAAACCTCACATTCACATCAATTCGGGCATTGGCTACAAAACAAGAAACATATACACCATCATTGAAGTGTCATTCGGCATTTCAAACCAAAAAATTCACATAATTTTACACCAAAGTCACAAGCTATACAATGCGAAATTTCTCATCAACTGGCACTTCAAACCTCAAATTTACATAATTCAACCATTGACTCTGGCACAACCAAGACAAACACCGTCAATAAATCGTCATTTGGCATTTCAAACAAAAATTTCACATAATTCAAATATTGACTCCAAAAACAAGAAGATGTACAATTTGAAATGAAACGTCAATTAGCATTTCAAACCTCAAATTCACACAACTCAAGCATTAGCATCCGAAAAGCATAAACATATACAGCGTCAGTCAATCATGAGCTAGCGTTTCAAACCTCGGCCTTTGTACTGAACATCAGCAACGCAAACCGAACCGACTGGAAGCTCTTCGAAATTCCTGACCACAACTAAAACAGAAATCACTCACTTTCCACCAAAGAAAACTTCGAAACAAAAAAGTGAACATAAGCTTTGTGAGTTGAAATACTTACAGAGAAACGACGTCGTGCGTGGAAGGCAACCGCGGAGACCATAGGAGGAACCTGCCGAAGCGATTTGTGGAGAGAGAATTCACGAACGAATCGACTCCGAAAGAGTCTTCCTCGAACGGTTTCTCCAATTCCGATCGCAGGAAAACCGACACGCTGTCGTTTTTCCGCGAGCTTCAGAGCGTTGCTGTCCCTGAGTGACTTCGCAATCTCGTTCTCGGCGGCGGATTTTCCGCACAAAACGAGCGCACAAGGCGAAGCGGAAGCCGTCGAAGCTGAACCAAAAAAATAATAATAACCAAAAGAGCAAATTCAATCAAAGCACTTGACTTTTCATTCCGGAGAAAATCTCAGGAAACAAACAAACCTGAGGCGGCCATGTAAACGGAGGAGAAGCTGGATAAGATGAAGAAAGTGGGTGTGCGTGAAGAGAGAAAGGAGAGAGGATTTTGGGGGAGAGAGAAAGCGAAAGGACTTTCTAAGGAAGAAGAAATTGTGGGCCGTCCGGGTCGTCAAGAGCATGAGGATCTGTTTGACTTCTTTGTTAGTTGTAGTCCGCTTAAAAGCTACAACTAGCCCACTACAGCGCACATAAGAAAAATCATTTGAAAAAATTACACCTTATGCCACTGTTTTGTCCATCTACTTTTTTATGCTAAAAAAAATAGCAAAAAAATTGTACCCTTTTTTTTTTTTTTTTCATCTCAGATTTTTCCTAAGATTTCCTCTCTGTCTTCGCTCTCTCTCCCCCCTTCTCCTTTTTCTCTTTCTTCTTCTTCATGGTCTCTCTCTCCTCTCTCTCCTGTTGTAGAAGACTTTCCGATCTATGATGAAGCTCCAACCAGACAAAGCCCGATGCTGAATTCGTGTTTTGATTGTTGGAAAATAATTTTTCATATTGTCTTACATATGTATTTAAATATGTTGTTTAATGCAATCTTAAGGTAAAGCCTAAATTAAAGTGATATAATTAAGATAAAGTTGAAAGGATTTATTTTTGGGTATTAGTATAAAGTACGAGTTATTATTCTTAATAATATATGTATAGATACCAATTTGTAATTTTCAGATTTTATGATGGGCAAAACTGAAAATACATTAAAATAACTAAAGTTATTTATTTTGGTTATGGTCCTCAATCCATACTTACGTTTTTCTCTTCTTGTTTTCTCTGAAATCCCATCTGCAAAGAAAATTTCAAGGAATACGAATTGGATTGAAAGGCAATAACCCAAATTGATCCATAATCATGAATTAAGGTACGCTTCCACATTTTAGTATTATTTCTCTCAATGATTTAACATGAACGATCTTGACAGAATTTGGTTTGATTTGGTTTCTAACAAGTGGCATCAGAGCGATTTCATGTTGAATTATTAATATTTTCTCAAATTTTTTGTTGAATTTTAACGTTAATAAAGATTATAGTGTATTGCATTATTCGGTTATATGTAAAGGATGAATTTTTGGTTGCGTGTTTATATGAATCAAGAGAGAAACTTTCTCTCATTTACTATATTGAACACGCATGCGAGGTGCATTGATTAAGGCTGCCGTTCATTTAATTATGGCTGCTGCATAATTATTATTAAATTGTTGAACTTTTGTTTTTCCTTCTTTTCGTGAATCAAGGTTGTATCCAATAAAAAAAAGAAGAGGAAAACGAGAATCTGGTTTTGTAGATACGATTATCAATGCATATAGGTTAAGTAACCCGTCGGACTATCGTGGCAATCCTCACTACCACCGGCAAAGAAATCCAGCCGAGACCCTCAGGACTCGCGGAGAGGAAAGACGCTGTCTCTGGCCGCGGCGAAGGAGTGGAAACATTGGCCAAAAGCCTCTGTTAAGCCAGCGATAGTGAGTCACGCCAAAGGAGGAAGAGGGCGACTGTTCTTGGGTTTTGCTGGCGGCTTGCTATTCCGTAGCCGGTGCCCTCTGGGTGTGACCGTCAAGTTGCGCCGGTTGGCATATCGGCGAGGTGGATCTTCAATAGTAGCCGTTGCAACTGCCTAGGATCGTTTCCTAGAAGTTGCGACTCCTGGGCAAAGAAGTTCTGGGCTTCAGCCCAGGTGAAGCCCAAAAGAGCACCTTCTTTACACGGGCCACATGGGCCTAAGCAGGCAGTAACCCAGGGGCTCTACCCCTGGGTGACCCAAATCAAAAAAAAAAAAAAGAGAGAACCAGGGGGGGGGGGGGGCGGCTAAATGTGGACTCAGGTTAGGTTAACCTGACCCGGTCCACAATCCACCCCGGTCCCCTTTGACCCTATAGGGTCAACGGTCAACAGTCAATGTTGACTTTGACCCAGTTGACTTTTGTAATTTTTTTGGGGTCAATTTTGGATGCAACTTTAAAATTCAAATTGTGCTTTTAGATTATTAATATTATCAAATTAATTAATTAAACCAATAAGCTGCCAAAGTAGCCTCTTTTGTGGATGTTAATTATTTGTGATATTAAGATGGTTGTGTGAATTTAATTCATGCGAATATTAATCGGCCCAAAGGAAGCTTAATATTTGGGCCGAATTAAATTCATACATGTGGTGATAAATATGTTAATAATTATATGGTTATTTTTGGCATATAAATAATAAATAAATCCAAAGATTAGCTTATTATTTGATATGATTTATTATTAATATTTGATCACTACACCAAGAAATACCACTTACAAGTTAATATTTCTGTCCAAAGACTAAATATTAATGTTGTTACAGGTTTCTTGTGATGGGGATTAATCATTGTTTGAACTTTATTGGTTGTTTTATGTGAACTCTTATGTGAATATGTGATTTTGTTCTTTGTTCAGCCTGTAGCATCATCTTTCTCAATATCTGCTAGTGTTAATTCCATTCCTATGCTGAATGGGACTAACTTCAAGGACTGGAAAGAGAATGTGTTGATAATCCTCGGTTGCCTAAATCTAGACTTAGCCATCAGGATTGAACGTCCCACTATTACGGATTCTAGTTCCACTGAGGATAAAAAAACTTGAAAGATGGGATCGTTCTAACAGAATGAGTCTGATGATCATTAAGAGAGGCATTCCAGAAGTTTTCAGGGGCATTGTGCCTGATGAGGTCACTACAGCCAATGGTTTCCTTGAGGCCATTGAGAAATGCTTTGCAAAGAATGATAAGGCTGAAACAAGCACTTTTTGACGAGCCTGATTTCAATGAGGTACAAAGCAAAAGAAAATATAAGGGAGTACATTATTGAAATGTCTCATTTGCTTCAAGATTAAAGACACTAGATCTGAATTTCTGAGGATCTTCTAGTGCATCTTGTCTTGATTTCTCTTCCTGTACAATCAGCCATTCGATCAGTTACAACTGCGACAAGAGAAATGGACTCTTATGAGTTAATTTCTTATTGTGTACAAGAGGAAGAAGACTGAAGTAAGAGAAGACTGAAAGTGCTCACTTGGCTACACCTCTAAGGAACAAGAAAGAAAAGAAAGAAAAGTAATGAAGCTGCTAAGATCCAATACAAAAGAAACAACCTAAGGACAAGGATGAAAATCATAGTTT